>VDFB02271358.1:1093782375-1094271150 GCA_007258455.2 Sequoia sempervirens
AAGTAATAGAAGGGGAGAAGAACTCGAAGTCGCTGCATTTTCAAGAGTTTGTCTAATAGAACCAATTAGATATGATTTTATTGTTCCTGTTGTTCCTTGAATTATCATCTGCAAGGGTGGTGGATTCTAATTATTATGGTAGTGTGCCATAATTATGTTGAGCGCCTTCCTTTGTTTATCACTGAGATTTGAATAGTCGGTACACTATGGTATGTCATCATGTATGAGACACCCATGTTCTCTCATGCTGCTAATGATATTCATTGCTTGATTTGTGTACACTTCACCTTGGTATTCATTACACCAATTTGTTTGTCTATCAATATCTCTTCTACCCAACATATCTATTTATGATATTTTGATATTCTGACCGTTATGTAGTCTTGATATTATTTCTCATTCATGCTCAATAATATTTTGTTGAATAGTTTCATTGTCTTCAATTTTAGAATCACTGATGTTTTCAATATTTTCTACAGTTTCTCTTTGCTCCATGTGCCAAGGGTTATACTGAAATGACTCCCAATTTTCTATTATGGAGTCATTATTGTGACCAATATCTCTTTGTACATCATGAAATGGTTTGTACAATAATAACTCTGATAAGCAAAAGTCATTCCATTTTTCTGACTGACATGGAGGAATGGATAAAAATCTAGGGAATACTCTAACAATAATAGTTGTTTGTCTTCATTCCCATTTTTCTTTTAGGATTATATATCCATGACTTGGCTGCATCAATTAGTGTTATAGCTTCCATACATAAAGGCCTTGTTTTGTATCCATCGATGAAGTTTATCGACTGTTCTTCATTTTTTTTCATCATTTATACTTACAGGTTTGAACACCTCACGTGATACATTTAGATTGACAAATTTTCTACTACTCTCTACTAATGGAAGTTCTAGTAACATGTGACATGTTTCTTGAGCTCTAATATCCCTTTCTATAACAGTCTCTGTCAAAATCCATCTATATATTCTTGCAGCTAAATCATCTGCATTTTATGTGTTTGTAAGACGCATCAACATTTGTTGGTATGTTTCAGAGCTTTTCTTTGCTTTTGCTGCATACTTTGCAATATATTTTATCATGACATGTTTAGAAAGAACAGGTTGTCAATCTATATTTTCTCTCCATAATTGCAATATGTAGCGATTGTGTGAGTTTACTCTATCATCATTTCTGGTTGGCTCAAATTTCTTTTCACCTGTTTCTATGTCTTCATATAATTTTGACCCCTCTAAATTCAATGCCCAAGGAGTATTATAGCTACAATCAATATAAATATGTCATCTATTTTAGTATTTGACAATTATATTATATTCCACTTTGATATAAATATTTTAACTTGTTAAAACAGTTACCTGCAAACCATTATTCCTCTCTTTTTTCATAGGCATGCACCTTCCCTGCACATTGTGTGTCATTGTACATAGTTTAGGATTTCTTCATAGTCTTGGTCAACATCTATCTCTGTAAGTTGTCTTGTATCTCTCAGACATGGATGAAGAGAATAATTTTGGAATGCCTATAGTGGGAAATGAAAATATATTAGTCATATTGTAGACTATAAATAGTTTATTTAATATATTGCATGTATATATCCAAAAATTTTAAAACATGCCTATATGTTTGGTTGATGTGGATCTACTCTAGGATTCCATGCCTGAACAATACAATGGAAATATCTTTCAACACTTTTTTGTTGTTCTTCATTTGACCAATTAATATTGTCCATATTCGATGCTCCATGTATCCATATGAATACAACTCAGAAAACACACAATATTTCTAGCTAGAAATGCAACTTCAAGCAGGGACAAATGAATAGCATACCTCCACATTTGAAATTATGCCTCTCTCTTAATTGACGCTTTCCTTTATTCCACCTTTTGTAACATCAACATAAAACAATATCGGCTTCATAGAATCAACAATAAACTAAAGCACATAAATTTTGTTCTTAAAACAGTAAAAGAGAGATTATTCTATTTATTAACGAGAATGGGAGCATGAACAATTTTGCAATGGTAGTTAACAGAAAACTCAAAAAATCACACATTAATATTTCTAGCTAGAAATGCAACTTCAACTAGGGAAAAATGACCAAACATACCTTTGCAATATGAAATTCTATAAATCAAAGCAAAGCAAATATTCTTTCTAGTTTGTGCATTATATAGCGATGCACACCTAGTGACTCCATATAAAATAAAAATAACAGCTTTAAAACTAAAAATAATACTAAAAATAAAAGTTTTCAAACAACTTTAAAAGCAAAGCAAAAGTTTCTTGCATCTCCATTGATATATTTTGATTTCAATATATATATATATTGTATTTATTTAATTTTTTTTATTAGATATTCAAGATAATCTTGTTAAAAATATCTTCTTAAAATTATAAAAGTGAAAATATTGAAAATTAATATGTATTTCCATAACAAATATTATAAATTATATATATTACTATTAGAAATTAGAATATTAAAAATATTCTAAATTAATATGTATTTCCATAACAAATATTATAAAATTATATATATTACTATTAGAAATTAGAATACTATATTATATTTTCTTAAAAATTTCAAACAGTTTAAAAACAAAGTAAAAGTTTCTTGTATCTCATTGCCAAACAAAGATATATATTGATTTCAATATATATAATATTGTATTTATTTTTAATTTTTTTATTAGATATTTAAGATTATCTTGTTAAAAATCTTCTTAAAATTATAAAAGCATGAAAATATTGTAAATTAATATGTATTTCCATAACAAATATTATAAATTAAAAATCATGTAAAATTATATATATATATATATATATTAATAAAAGAGGGTAAAAACTTTATTAATCAATAAGAACAATACAATGCAAGATTAGGAAAAACCCAAAAGGGCCAAGGAACATCCAACAAGAGATCAAGAAGCAATCATACAACATCTCATATCCTTAGTCACCCAACCCTCCAAATCCTGAGCAAGATCCTCAAGTAAACTATTCCAATCATCCACCAACCAAGACTCATTCTTCTCAGAAGCCCATTTGGCCAACCCATCAGCCACCTTATTCCATTCCCAAGGGATATGAGAAAAGGTGACAGAATCCAATATATCTCCAAGACTGATAATTTGCTTAGCCACCACCGCAAGCTGCCAAGTAACATCATCAAATTGTCATCTATTTATCAAGTCCATGACCACCTAGGAGTCTGACTCAGAGATAATCTTATTCCAGCCAAGTGCATAAGCCCTCCTCAAAGCCAGTAGAATGGCCAAGGCCTCCATAAGGTTATTAGAGTGTTGCCCCCTATACTCTGAAAAGAAGAATACAACCACCCTGAAACTATCTCTTCCCACTCCACCAACACCCGTGGGCCAAGGATTACCTCTAGCAAACCCATCCACATTGATTTTCAAGACTCCAAAGGGAGGAAGCATCCAATGCCCCCCTCTGAAGACCTTCCCTCTAGTGCACCTACCATGCCCAATCTTGGGTCTTCTAGCACCACCAACCAAAATCCCCAACTTATGGATCACTCCAGTGATCCCAGGAAGGAAAGGAAGAAGAGCAAAATTGAAGATGCAGAAAACAGAGCAATTACTAATAAGAAAAATATAAAAGAAATGTGACACTAGGATTTTATCGTGGTTCACCAAAATATGGCTACATCCACACTGAGCAGAGGAATATTATTATTCTCAACAACAACAATTACAAATGAGAAGGGCAACATAAATAAAGTTACAATTCACTCCTAGAAGAGGAATATGAAAAGGCAACGAATTGGAGGGAAAAAGAATGCCCGTTGGGCTTCAGTACTCAACAAATCTCCCACTTGCCAACGGATGCTGCAACTTGCCAACCATTCCCCTGCTCTAAATTTATTTTTACTTCTTCTTAACCAGACCAAGAGAAGT
The DNA here is from genome assembly GCA_007258455.2 of Sequoia sempervirens. Taxonomy (NCBI): domain Eukaryota; kingdom Viridiplantae; phylum Streptophyta; class Pinopsida; order Cupressales; family Cupressaceae; genus Sequoia; species Sequoia sempervirens. The sequence goes on from VDFB02271358.1 coordinate 1,093,786,305, forward strand.
CCTGGCGCATTCGAACTTCTCTTTGCCTACAACTTTGGTAAAAATATCTGTCGGATTGACCTTTGTGTCAATTTTTACAACCTTTAACTTGCCCTCTTCAACCACATGATGAATGTAATGAGCATGTGTGTCAATATGTTTTGAATGCCTCTAAGATGAATGATTGTGAGCCATAAAAATGGCACTACGACTATCACAAAACAAAATATAATCACTTTGTTGACATCTCAGATCACTAAACAACCGTTGTAACCAAATCATTTCCCTAGCACCTTCAGAAAGAGCCAAATATTCAGCTTCTACAGAAGAAAGAGCAACTGAATGTTGCAGCCTCAAGACCCAACTAATAACAGCTCCAAAAACATAAAAACATAACCAGTAGTAGATCTTCGCTTATCTAAATCTCCGGCAAGATCAGAATCTGTAAAACCTTGCAGCTGTAATTATTTCCACCAAAACATAAAGCATAATCAGAAGTACCTTTAAGATACCTTAAAATGCATTTGATCTGCTTCCTACTGAGACTTTCTGGGATACCAATTGTGAATGTTAAATGAGCAGAGAAACAAAATAAAACAAAAAGATAATGAACAAAACAAAAGACACGAATTTATAGTGGTTCGACAATTGCCTACATCCACTCTAAAGTAGGGAATAACTCTATTAATCTCCAATAATACCATACATCATCCATGGACTGCACATATATTAATACACTCATATTCAGTTATGAACTGAAGAGTTGGGAGGAGACGAAGGGTCAAATGATCGTTGGGCTTCACATCTCAACAAATCCATTGGGACTAACAAGTTGCATTTAGCATATAATGTCTCCTACAAGGTCCCTAGAATACGAGCCCACACTTGACCAACCAACAAATTCCTATCCAGAAAGATCCTACGGTTGTGCTTTAACCAAATATGCCAAATAATCAAACTAGGACCAATAAGCCATGTTGTGTGCAAAAACGAGGTCTTCACCTAAATGGGCCCAATATTCTGCCAGAATTCCTCAAGAGAAGACATATGTTTTAATTTTTTTATTAGATATTTAAGATTATCTTGTTAAAAATCTTCTAAAAATTATAAAAGCATGAAAATATTGTAAATTAATATGCATTTCCATAACAAATATTATAAATTAATAATCATGTAAAATTATATATATTAAAATTAGAATACTATATTATATTTTCTTAAAAAAATTCAAACACTTTTAAAATAACTTTAGAAATATATTGATTTCAATATATATAATATTGTATTTATTTTTAATTTATTTTTTAGATATTTAAGATTATCTTGTTAAAAATCTTCTAAAAATTATAAAAGCATGAAAATATTTTAAATTAATATGAAGTATTGTAAATTAATATGTATTTCCATAACAAATATTATAAATTAAAAATCATGTAAAATTATATATATTAAAATTAGAATACTATATTATATTTTCTTTAAAATTTCATATATAGTAGAACTATAAAAACATGATGATAATGTATGCTTTTAAAGCTTACATATATAAAAAATCTTAAATATAATATTACTTTGTGATGGGTTAGTAGACATCAATTTTAATGGGGAGAATAAAAATATACACATACTCATTGATGTGAGTGTAAGAAGCCTTTCGGCTTAATTAATAATATTTATTAAAACACTGAGAGATATCTTTACATAACAAATATAGATTTAAAATGTTAATATTATTTTGAATTTATATCATTTAAAATATTTTTCAAATTTACCTATGTTGATATATGTTAGATATAGCACATCCAAACTCTGTACTATTTATTGTTAATTTATATTATATTTTATTAAATTGTTGAAAATTTAAGTTGTTTATAAATAATTTGAAGCTTTTTATAATTAACTTGGCATTACGAATTTGCGTATAAAGGATTTAAATTATTTATAAAAATAAAAATATATAAAAGATTATAGATAATTTAATTTAAGTTATGGATTGAATCAAATTAGACCTAACCAATGGATTAAATTTCATTTTCTCATCACCAAGATTAGTAATGGGCAAGATGAGAGCATAAAATGACTTTCTAATCTAATTTGAAAGTATATCATGCAAATATATTAAATTACTACTTTAAACAAAACAAATATTCTTGCCCTTTGCACAGGTCATGCAAAGGTCATGCACAGGTTGGCTACCAGTCTATGCTTGTTGCAGAAGGACAAGTCCGCAGTTGATGGCAAAGAAGATGTTGGTTTAAAGGAGCTGCTCGAGTTCCTCACGGCGGATTGGGTGACTACTATTCAGGATAAACCTTGTAGGGAGGAAAAGAATTAGGCCTTTGGGTCTTTTTGTTTTTGTCAATTTCTCTATGACTTTTTATATGTTAATGTTGTTTATTTGGTTTGACCCCTGGGGGTCTCTGGACTCATTTGCTCTGTATCATGCTTGCATGATGGACTATGTTTATCCTATGTTTACTGTTGCTTTTTGGTTGTTGATATGACTTGCTATGGTTGATGGCTTGGTGCTCTCTGCTGTCACTGTGCTGTTAATGTGCTTACTCTGGATGGCCTTTGGTGCCTTGTATTGATGGGACATCACCCTTGTTTTTGCTGCTTTTTATATCAAAAAAATATATATTTTATATCATTTATTGCTTGTAATCAAATAACATAAAGATAAACTCATTTATAATATTAGCAATTTCTAATTTAACACAAAAGTAATTTATTTTATCTAAGAAAAAATCAAGATAACATGAAGATAAAATTCATTTATAATATTAACAATTTCTAATTTAACACAAAAGTAATTTATTTTATTAGCAACTTCTAATTTAACACAAAAGTAATTTATTTTATTTAAGACAAAATCAAGATAACATAAAGATAAACTCATTTATTTAATATTAACAATTTCTAATTCTGTGGACTCCTCAAACTCAAGAATATAAATACAAACCCTAAAATAATGCATGAACAACATTCACAATATAAGAAAAATTAGACTTTTGTTCACAATTTTTCAATAAATATGACATATAGAACAAAAAAATATAATGTCACTACAGTTCAAAATATATAAAATTTCAAACCACCTTTTAAGTTCATATCTAATTTTATTTTTTATTCACTATTCAATACCATTGAAGGATTTTAAAATTAGTTTATATGTATTTATTATGATGCTTGTCTAGATAAATCTATCTTTGATATCCATATGAAACTGTTCAGTCCCTATTAAGAAATTCCATAATCTGACTATTTCTAAAATTCACGCATTTCTCTAACAGTATATAGGCTAGACATCATAGAAAATTGGATTTATAAATCTTAAAGAAAGTATGAAAATAAAAATGGAGAGACAATAATATTAGCTTATACATCATCAAACAAAAAGCAATTTACAGATAGGAAAAATCCTTCAAATTTAGTCATGGGTTAGGCTCTTATGAGCATTCCAACTTTTGCAATTAAACCTAACCCTTTTCCCAACAAAATCACATTTACGTGTGAATGTATGATGTATCAAATTCATTAACATTACAAAAATGATATATAAAAACTACTATGTATGCCATGCATGCTAAACATAAACAACAGAGAATAAATTGCATGAAAAACAAAAGTTATTGCATGGAGAATATGATTATTTACACCCAGCCATCATCCAGTCATAGGATTCCATTTTAGTCAATTATAATTCTCTTTTCATTATGGCTAGTCAAAAGATAATATGAAGATTCTAATTTAATTTCAATATGATAAAAAGGTGATGTTATTGCAAGGCATATGATCCTTGTAACACTATTGGTTAAAAGCATTCTTTTAAATAAATCACATACTCACAGATGCAAGCACAAGGATAGTAAATAAATTCAGATGTTCTGACTTTGAGAAATCCCAACACTTTAAACTATTCAACCTGACTGACAAAGTTCCACTTCCCTCATTGATAGTAGCATTGAATTCCTCCAGTGCTTCCAAGTTCTTACATAAAAAGCGTGTTGCAAGAAATTCCAAGCATAAATTTGATACCTCTAGAAGAATTTTAAAGCATAGGGTATAAATCAAAACAAAAAACATTAAAAAATAAAAAAATATTGATTTTATATTTTATATAAAAAAAACTGAAAGCTTTAGTAAACTTCAAAATATAAGACTTTAGTCGATGTCTATTGAGTGTCATTCTAACATCAAAATAAATTCAAGAAATAAAAATGTACACAAGTTGTTTCCACCTATTATGTGAATGAATACGCCTTTGGCATACTTATTTAACAAGATTATCTTGAATTTTTTAATATCAGTTTAGTAATTATCATTTTATTGTAATATTAAATTCAAGATTTTATTTATGTGTAAGCTTTAAAAGTATTCATTATTATCATCCTATATATATAATATTGTATTTATTTAATTTTTTTGTATAAGATAATCTTGTTAAAAATCTAATATGTATTTCCATAACAAATATTATAAAATGATATATATTACTATTATAAATTAGAATACTATATATTATATTTCCTTTAAAATTCCATATATAGTAAAACTATAAAAAGATGATGATAATGCATGCTTTTAAAGCTTACATATTAAAAAAAAAATCTTAAATATAATTACAATTAAATAAAAATTCTAAATTGATATTAAAAAATATTCAAGATTATCTTGTCTAAAACAAGGAAATTTATGCATATGTAAACTGCTTTAAAATTTGATTTAAAAGCATAAATCTATTGATAAATACTTTACTTTGCGACGAGTTAGTAGACATCAATTTAAATGGGGAGAAAAAAAATGTACATATACTCATTGATGTGAGTGTAAGAAGCCTCTCAACTTAAAAAGGCCAACGTGGAAAAGAATTTCCTAGGTGGAAGGCAAAGGAAGATTATGTTAAGCTAGTTAATACCTATTGTAGGATTTGGTGAGTATTTTTCTGAATGGACTTTTCATTGAATGCGGGTTGTTAGCTAATAGCATAGTTTTGACTCAAAATGAATGAATGAATGATTTTAATATCGTCCAAGATACCATCAGTCTATGGGACTTAGAGTTTGATCTTTAACCATTTTCAAGTTTCTTTTCAAGTCTACTCTTCTATTATGAATCTTGATTAGGAAGTTGGTTTTCTTGAGGAGCCTAGCCTCTTTAAAAAGCTCATTTAGATTATCCACCTTCAAGTTGCCCTCATACTGGATACGGATGTCTTCATAAGCTGTACACTCAAAGATAAAGTGACATTCGGTTTCAACCACCCCCTTGCTGCAGAAAATACAAGTTCTTTGCTCCCACTCTTCCTTGGGGACAATCCACCTACTTGTCTCACATCTAGGATGATGAGACCCGGTCCTTAGCTACGCAATGCAAAGCCTCACCTTACCTTTAATTGGGACCCTTAGGTATTCTTTTTCGTCATGCTCCCATGTGGGGTTGAATTTTTTGATATAATGTGTTTTTTTTGTGACCAAGCTGCCTAGCCCACATAGTAACTCTAAACTTCTCGAACACAAACTTTTTTATCTCCTCATTAGTATTAGGACATTCATGTAACTTAATGTCCCACTTTCTCAACCAATTGCTATTTTGTTTCATCCAAGTCTTCTTCCTATCGTTTAGCTCCTCTTCAACAACCAATTTCGGTCAACGTTGCATATCCATGTTTTCAACTTTTTTTAAATAACTTAATAATTGGATCACTGTTGATGCCTCCCTAGGAAACATCCCAACCTCAGCCAAAAGAATCTCATAGGGAACCAAAGAATTGACTTTGATACTAGTAGTGATTAAGTGCTTTTGAATTCTTTCAACCCAGGTGCCTCCACTTGTGGCTTGACATGCTACTTCCCCAAACTTCACAACCATAAAGGACAACTGGCGTAACCAATAGACCAAAAAGGGTTTTCTTGGTCTTCCAATCACATAACTCTGCTATCCTACACCTGTTCTGCATCAAGTAAGAAGCTCTCCAACCACCTTGAATCCTTTTCGTTCTACATGTCTCCCAACTAATCCTATTGTGAAAATCAATACCCAAGTACTTGTATTCTTCCACTACCTCTAAAGAACTCCCCTCAAAAATAAAATCAACCTATTGTTTCTTCCTTTTCAGAGAGAAAACCATAACTTTAGTTTTACCAGTGTTCACTTGCATCCCAACCTCTTGACAAAAGAGCTCAAGAGCCTTTAAATTCTCTCTTAAACCAAGGGTAGTTTTAGCAATTAGAATAAGGTCATCCACATATAAAAGTAACTTCACCACATAACCAGCAAATTGAATTCCCTCCCCAACAGTTTTGTTTAACCAATCTTCAAGCTTATCAATATACAACCCAAACAAGGTGGGAGACAAGGGGCATCCCTGTTTGACCCCAATGTCACTATCAAAGCACTCAAACATACCATCTTTGGTTCTGATTTTAGCTCTAACCTACTCATATAGACTATGGGTAGCCACCATGAATTCATTGGGAATCCCAAGTTCCTCCATTCTATTCCAAATTTTGTTCCTAGGCATAGTGTCAAAGGCTTTTTTGAAGTCCACGAAGCAACAAAAGGCTTCTTCCCCTTGAATGTCCCACACTTTTTCAATGAAGTGCCTAAGCATGATGCAATGATCTATAGTAGAGTGCCTTGGCCTGAAGCCCGCTTGCCCTTTTTTTCTTTTTCCTTCTTTTTCAACCCAGCTACTAATTATGTGTTCTAGCATACTCCCAAAAAGTTTTCCAAGGAGAGGATTGACCATGATAGTACGGTAGTTAGAGGGATTATTGATGTCCCCATTTTTGTGTAAAGGAATGACCACACTAGTTGTCCATTCAGTCAGAAAGCCCCTTCATGAGATGTTATTAAAATGAAATTTGATGTGAGGAGTAAGGAGCTCAATGCCCCACTTTAAGAATTCAGCCTGTAACCCATCAATGTCTTGAGCTTTACCACTTGCAAGATTTTTTATAACTTGTTTGATGTCTTCTTCTTAGAAGATCTTACTTGGAGCACTAACAAGAGGAGGCTTGCTTTTCTCAAGCGGTCTTTCGTAGAGGAGCCTCACATAATCTAACCACTGGCCCTCTGTGATATTACTTTCTATTTGCTTTTTCTTTTGTTGCAAATCTCTCCAAAAGCCTTTGGGGTTGTGTTTACTCAAAGATATTAGCTCCGTCCTTCTAGAATTCACATAGTTTTCTTTTTTAGATTTTACCAACTTCTTATACTTTGCCTTGTTTTCTTTGATATACACATTCTTTTTTACCAATCTTTTTGCATCCTTGCACTCTTCATCATACCAAGGATTAGCCGAGAAAGTGTTTGAAGTCCCCCTCCTAGGACGAGATCTCTTGCAACCCTCAAGAGCCTTGAGAATTAGAGGAATCAACCTATTGCTACCAATGAGGTCATTTTTTAAATTATTTTCTTTCAATGTTATCTCTTTTTTTCCACTTGAAGGTGGTGTTCCAATGTAGCAACAAAGAGCTCCTAATTTTCTTGATTCACCAAGATTTTACCCTGAGAATGGACTTCCCTTTGTGCATGTTGTTGGAGTTCATCTTGTTGGCTGCTAGCATGTATGCTAAACTTAGCAAAAAGAGGCATATGGTCAAAATTTAAACCAATAGGACAACACCCAATATTGAACCCCAATAGCCTAGAAATAGAGTTTTGGGAACAAATCACATAGTCCACCATGCTTTTCCCATTGTAGGTTTTATAAGTAATACCACCTGATCCTGGCCAAGTTTTCATACCATTACAGATGACCATGCCATACAATCTACAAAGGCCAAGAAATTCCACTCCAAAGTGTGACACACTACCATTACCATCCCGTGAGGCCCTTTCCCAAGGCTAAACGCCATCTTCCTCAAGCCAAAGAGGATTGTTGTCCCCCACATCACTGATGCCCAACTATATTGACTGTTTATTTGTAGTCCTGGCATTAAAATCCCCTAATAATACTATTTCTCTGGAGATACTAAAAATAGAAATGTCTTTTATTAGAGTTGCAAAAGGATCTTCACTATCTAGCCTTCTCCTTTTGTATATCTTTGAGTTTTTAGGAGAAAAATAGCAAGCAACCGGCCAAATTGTACCCCCATTTTTAGAAAATTTCAGCCATATGAACTGCTTGTTTGGGTCCTCTTTTTCAACCTTTATTATCTTGCCCCAAGTTTCTTTTATTAGCACAACAATTCCACCATGTTCTTTACCCAACTCAGTCCCTTCATTGCACATTGAGACTTTAAAGTAACCTTCAAAATTAGGGACTTTACAACCCTCATGCTCATGTGTTTCCGTAAGAATAATTATGTTTTTCCCCTCTGCAATGGGCCCCAACTTCGGTCCTCTCCCCCACGGGAAACCCCTACAATTCCAACTTACAATATCTAAATACTCCCGCAAGGCCTCGAATCCCTATTTCTTAAATGGTAAACACTCGCTGATTTGAGCTTTCACATTCTTTAACCATGCCCATTTACCTGCCTCCCTTACCGATTTCACTTTCTCCCACTCTTTCCTTCAATCTTCTTGTTGCCCAAATGTTAAATCATCATCCAAGTAAATATTAGACCCTTTAAGCATCCCCCTATTTTTAGGATAGCAAACTTGTCTTCCATGGTTCTTAAGATAACCCTTACATGCCTATTCCTGCCTTCTTCTATTTTCTTTTTGAGCCTACTTGCTTGTTGAATATAGCCAACCCACTTTAGTTTATCTTTAAAGAAATCCCTTGCTAAAATATCAGTCCTCTCCTTCTCCCCAAAATCCTTCAAATCTTTGATAATGATGTTGATAGCTTTATCTTGCTTGTCTTTTTCTTCCCTTATTTGCCTCTCGATATGATTTTCTATGATTTCTTTTTGCAAAATTGACGATCCATTTACGACTTATCCCAAGATTTGGCCTCTTCTATTTGGCCCCTTAGCTTTCTTTCACTTGTTTCCAGGTTTGTGATTGTTGATTGAATTACTTCTAGTTGCGCTGAGTTGCCTACTTTCATTGCCACTGGGTTCTTTTCTTCTGTTGCTTTTGTTTGCACTAAATCTTGCTTTACAACGATCAGCTCTTCCTGGCCCCTCTCCATCCTACTATGTAGGCTTGTTACTTGATTTTTGAGCAGCTTGTTTTCCATTGCATGGATCCTACTAGCTTCTAAAATTTCTTTTATATTAGAATCTTCACATTGCCCCTTTGCTTCTAAAAAATCAACCATTTTCTTCATGTTCATGAGCTCATTCACATAGAGCTTTGATGAGCACAACAAGGGAGTGGTCTTAGGGTTGTAAGGGTCCATGTTGTCTTGACATCCTTCCACACCACCTTTCATTGTCGTGAAAATTCTTGTTTTGTCTTGAAATGACCCACAAAACTCCTAAGGAGACAAAACTATTTCCTTAACACCTTTATCACCTCCTTGCTCCATTTGGCCACCAGTTGAGTGAAGTAGTTTAATAGTGACTGCAACATTTTTCTTAGTTGCCTTTGGTAAAATCATAATGATCTTTTTTCTCTATGATTGCTTCAACTTTTTGATCTACCTACATCTTAAGATCCCCTTATACTGCTTTGCATTCACAAAGAGCAACTTCCCCTTTGTGTCATATGAGAAAACATGTTGATGCCTGGAACAAAGAGAATTCCCAGGACCAACAATCTCCCCAACTTGAGAGTTGAGGAATGAGCTTGCAAGCTCCTTTGCAAACTAGAGAGAATGATTCCATGGGTTATTTAAACCCTCCTGATATAACCTTTTTAATCAAGACCCAGTCAACTGCATTTGAGGACTGCTCATAGATTCAAAGCAACTTACAATTTCAACTGGCCCTAGTTTCAAAGGATGTGGGTTTTCTAATAAAAAAGGAGTTTTTCCACCTGGAACCCCTTGATATTCCTTGACAGTGATAACCTAAGAGTTTTCCCCAAGCTTAACCATGATTTACAAAAGAGAGTATTAGGTTACTTGAAGCTTTCAAAACCCCGTTACAAAAACTGAATTGTTTGCATTTACGGGAAGTTTTTAGGTTCAAAAGATGATAAGCCTGCTTGAGTTTACTTGGAGTTTACAAAAAAAACTAGTTTTCAAAGCCCACCAAGCACTTTTTGAAATAGGCGGACAAGAAAAAACAAAGGCAATACTGGTAACTATGCCAGAAAAGACAAAAGGAAAAGTGTAGAAGGCAACCTATCGAGTGACTTGTAGGAAGACCTGGGGCATGATCTGCACGCGACCCCACCGGGTTAGGAATCTCACAATCACATTGTCCCCACAATCTCACGATTCTGCTGCCCCCACAATCCACTGGATAAAAAGGTATTTAAAATTGTTATAAAAGGTATTTAAAAGTGTTATAAAAGTTTTTAAAAGTGTTATAAAATAGTTAGAGAGGTTTTGATATCTTTTTTTAAGAGATATTATATATGATTTTAAATATTTATGTTTATCTAAGTTGTTATAATGTATTTTTGATAATTTAAATAATAGATTTATAAAAATCTATTAAAACATTTAAAAAATAATAAAATCTATATGATATTATATATGATTTTAAATATTTATGTTTATCTAAGTTGTTATAATGTATTTTTCAATAATTTAAATAATAGATTTATAAAAAATCTATTAAAACATTTAAAAAATAATCAAGTTATGTACTATTAATAATATGAAAATAATGATTGCTATAAATATAGTTTTTAATATATATAGTTATTAGGAAATCATATTAAAAAGTTAGTTGTATGAATATAATAGTATATCAATATAATATATTATGCAATTACATTTGTATAGATATAATTGAAAGAAAAAAAAATTACTGGTAAATGACAATCATAGGATCATGCCTTTATATTATCATATTAATCAAAATACAGAGTTTCATTACAATATATATGGGAAATTTCAAAAGGCCCAATTTTTTATTATATTCAAAGAATAATAAACAAAATTTCATTGTTATACACTTACCTTTTATTAGTCTTGATACCAAATGGATAATAGATAATAGTAAATCTTACTAGTAGTATGTGACTCACAAAACCAAGGCAATGCATTACATCTCCACCTCTTCATCAAAGCTAGTAGATATGAAAGTGTTAAGCCAAGAAATAATTTTAATGATGAGTAGCTCCATTTATTATTTAAGGAACTCTAAGCCATGTGAAACCTTTCTCCTCCTGAGATCCTCTTTCTAGGAGCTCAATAGAAATGAAAAGCCACCATTGACTACTCATCACCTTGTTGTTAACCAAAGATGTATCATTTGGTGATGGCATCCCTAAATTGAAAACTAGCCCTATAAGAAACCCCCGAGAAACTAGATTTTATCAATGCATCTGTCATATTTTCTATCATGTCCTTTTCCTTGTCAAGATCTAGTAAAATATCAATAAACATAGAAGATATGGCATAATTCACCTACTAGTGGTGATCAAATATCATGAATTCTTCTCCTAAGACCCATTGTGTTGAATACAAAAGTAGCTCATGCTTCTTGTTTTAAAGACCCTTTTCAACCTCTTCTTGGTAATTTTGTCAAGAAATACCATCTATTGTTGCTTGCATATTAATCTTATAGGCGTGTTCATGGAATTATTTAAGATGAGAAATGGTTTGAGCTATTTAAAGAAAATGCATCTTAATATCAAGAGGGAATCGTCTCACTTGGAAATGATTTCATATATGCTACAAATGCAACTATAATCCAAAACTAGAGATATTTTTTAAGTTGGCACAAGGTTTAATTCCATGAAATATTAAATCACCACCTTCATATGATACAAGGTACTCTTAGTAATTATTATCCATTCATTATTGATCAATTGGTTGAGCTAAGCCTTAGCCTTTGGTTAGCCTGATGAAATTGTCTTGAAGAATCTCCAAATTATTCTTTAGATTTGTCCAAGAATTGACCTTTGTTAGTAAGGTACTCATTGACCATTTATTTCCTTGTATATATGTTTAACAGTATAGTTTCCCAAATAGTCCAAGTGGAGCCATGCATTTTGAAGATTGTTGTTGATTTTCTAGTTTGTCAATTTTATCTTTCTAATTGAATTGATAATTACCATTAAATCTCCTTTTATCTCAACTTTGTTGCTACCATAAATGATACATATTTTCAAACCTAAGATGAAGGCTTGGGAATCAACCCCAATATATGTTGCCTTCTTAAGTTTTTTTAAAGTTTCACCAATTAAATTTCTTCTCTCATCTCTTCTTAGATAGCCTAATTTTAAAAGTTTGGGGTTTCCTTTTGAAGATATCAAAATCTAATTTTGACTAACCTTGAGGGGGATTCACTTTAGTCCTTCTCTTAAGTTAGGAGAGTTAACTTTCCCATCCCCGTTAATGGGGAGGACTCCAATTCCTTGCTAATTCCTAACTATTTTATTATCCCAAGAATTGAATCTCTTCCATTTTGTTAACTATGATGTCGTTCTATTATTCACCACCTCAACAATTGTTGTTTCCAATGTATTCAAAAAAGAATCTTCTAAAATTGTTTTATCTCAAAAGATTCATTAGTTTGTTTCTTTTGAAATTTCCCAAGTTAATATTGAAGGACTTGTGAGCCATATATGTATGAGAAGAATGATTGTTTGCTCAAAAGAGGCCATGAATGATAAAGGATGATAATTGAACATTTAGAAGGGAACTCACCCATCCAATTCTAACACATAAATATTGCTAGCATTTTTGTGAGAAGTTGCAAATTAATAATAGATGGTTGATGAATTCCACTCTTTGCATACAAAACACACACCTAGATGGTTTGCTAAAGCCAATTTTATGAAACCTTTCATTTGTGAGGAATGTATTTTGTAAAGTACCACCCATGTCCAAAATATAACTTTGGGAAGACATGATATATTATAGCATAGATGAATTGGAATGCTATTTATAGCCTTGATTGCTTCTTCTATTATAAATCCAATTTTAGGTTAGTATTCCCCAATTTTGGAGTAGTTCCATCTAATAAATCCTTGCCTTTAGATAGGAAAACTTTCCTCTCTCATAAGATCTATTGTAGTGTTGTCACTTGGGTTTTCAACAACCCCAAGCTTTCCAAGCTTTTCCATTCCCATTCTTTTATCAATTATCTATAAATAGGATTAATATAGTTTGCCAATTTTTCCCTCAAGCAACCACGAGGAAAGGTTTAATGACACCAAAGTCCTAGTTTTCTTCTATGGAGGAAAAATTATTCCACGAGTTCTCCCAAAAAAAATATTTTACCATTTATGATCTCCCAAGTGAGGTGATTTCTGAAAAATGTGTGTGCAAGAAAAAAAGAAAGTTTGAAATGTTTGAAGACTATTAGTGAATTAGAGGTTGTCACTATTCTAAAGGGGAACTAAGTGTCTAGGTATTTATTTTGAAGAATTATGACCCACTTCAAGCTAGACTTTAAGTATATTTTTCATACCAAATTTCCCCCAATGCCTTATTTTGGATGTTATGATTTTGTAGTCTCATCCCACCTGCAACTTTTGTTTTGCAAATAGATTCCCAAGCAATCAGTAGAATCTTCTTCTCTTTAAATGCTCCTTGCCAAAATAAGTTCATCATGTTCTAATCAAGTTTGCAAGGATCTTTAGACATTACATAAGGAAATTTGGAATTCAATTGAAATCATAGCTTTCAACATGAGAATCCTCTGTGCTCAAAATAATTGCATACCCTTTGAAGAAGACAATTTTTTTGTGCAAGCTAGTTTTAGTGACTCCCAAAGCTTTTTCAAGCACTACACACCAAAAATAGGAACGTTAAGGTACCTTCTTGGGAAGCTAAACCTATTTTAAAGCTCAACATATCTATAATTCTCTATTATGTTTTTGGATCCTTGAAAAGGAAATATTTTTGGCTTGGTGGTGTTTACCTCTTGCCCAAAAGCTATCATGTAGGTATCTCATGTTGTTTTTATTGATTTCACCTATTTCCTTTTGGAATCTCTAAAGAGAAAAATATAATTTGTAAACTATCAATGCGAGAGAAATTATATCTTTTTATTACTAAGATCCCCTCCCAATCTCCCATATCACTAGCTTCTTGAATTGATCTCCCCAAAGAATATATAATTATTATGAGGAGGAAAGGTGATATTTGATTACCCTATTGTAGTCCTCTAGAAGCCACAAAGAATCCTTAAGAACTTTTTTTCACCTTTATGGATTATTTTGGGTTGGCTATATAGCCAAAAATCCAATCCATTTAATGCTTACAAAATACAAAAACTTTCATTGCTTTCATAAAAAACCTCTTGTCCACCTTGTTACATGATTTCTTTATATCAATTTTTTTGCAACATACCACTTCTCTTTGAACTATTCACTAAATGAATAGCTTATTTGGCTATAATCACCTTATCCAATATGGATATTCCAGGAACAAATATATTTTTATCTTCCATAATGATTTTTGGTAGGATAACTTTCAATTTATTCGCCATTACCTTTGAAAAGATTTTATAAAATATGTTGTAGAGAAATATGTTGATAGTCATCAAAGGAAACAACCGCCTCCTTGGGAGTAAACACTATGAATTTGGTGTTTGATCCTTTTAAGAAAGCTCCCTTTTTCCTTAATTATTTTGTTTTCAACCATTCATCTTTACCAAGAATATAATTATAAAGTTGTAATATTTATTTCTTTCTTCATGAAAGAGCACATTAAAAGTGTATTTTGATCCTATTTACTAGTCTTGGGAATGTGTGTCAAAATTTTATTTTGATTCCTCAAATATGGCCCCTCCTACTTATTAAGTATCCTTTGAAAGTAGTGGATTGCTTCCTCATTTATCTTCTTGACCTCTTCTAAAGTTTCCCCAAATTTTGATTTGATGCTGAAAATTCTCTTATGGTTTCTTCAAGTTTTTATTGATTTGAGGAAGAACTTGGTATTTCTATTTCCATCCATTTTGTGGTGAAAAGAGGAGAATCTCAACTAAACGGCTTAATTTAAATCAAACTTTTCACCCCAAACTTTGGAATGCAAAATCAACCAAGGGGATATGCTTGGTTGTTGTCCTCAAGGAAGAGCCAAGCTGAGTTTGGTTGGGGTTTTGGTTCCTTTGTTGTAAGTGCAAGGATTGATGGGATAATGTAATGAATTAGGTTAGTAATGACCGAATTGACTAAATGTGATAGAATGAAAATGCTATAGAATAAATGGATAAAAACATAGTAAATATAAGAAGAAAATACTAAGAGGAACTTGGCACAAGAAATTGAGGTTGACTATGGAGGATGCTAGAGTGTCACATGGATGCCAGCATATCGTCTTGTAGTCCAAAGGTGTAGAAAATTAAGGTTTTTCTTCTTGTATGAATTTTACATTGTTTGATCACCTATGATAGGGAAAATTGGAAATCAATATGTGAACATGTTTGTATAATTAGAATGATATAATCTCTTCATGAAAAACTATGAAAGACAAGAGATAGGGTTTATGAATTTTTGAAAGGTTCTAAATGTTGAACCCTCGTTCCATGGCAATAACCTGGACACCTACAAAATGGAAAGGGAAAAGAGCTATGTTGTATAGGGACTTTCCTCAATCAAATATCATGTTGAAGTTCCCACCTCCACAACAACAATTAATTGATGATAAAGAGTGAATTCTCTTGGGGGAGTAGAGGCAAGACAAACAATAATAATAATAGTGACAATCAACATATAATAATAGTGACAATCAACATAAGGATAGATATTACGACATAAATGTGAAACCCTTGTTATCCTTGGGATCTTGAAAGTGTTAGTACATATAATAATAATAACAATAAATAAGTAACATCACATGATAGTTGAGCATATTTTTTTGTAATAATGGAGTCCATCAGTTAGCATATTGCAAACTATAAATTGCTTGTATTATGTCTCCAATCATTTTGTTTCTTGCTTTCTTGTTTCTAACTTGCTCCTTTTTTCTCTAAACTAGTGGAGAGAAGAGGTCACTTATATATGCTTGAACAAGCACATATCCAAGTAACAGTTTCAAAGAGGATGACAAGCAAGGTCGTGTCTTTAATCACAATAAGGTCAAATTTTGGTGAGTATGGCTAAGATGCTAGTGCATCGCACTAGTGTTGAGGCATATTCACTTTGAAAGGGACCAATAATAAAGAATTTAACCAATTTTTCCAAAAAGTTGAATAAACAAGTATATTACAAACGAAATTAAACACATGCACCAAACTAAGTACCAAACCTAACATGAAATTGTAAGTGATGACAATTTATGATGCTACATTTAGCCTTGACTGTTAGAGTTATCATACATTAGCTAATAATTAATTAATCTTTAATTGATTATTATTCTAATTTATTCTCATGCACTTAAAGCTAAACTTAGGATCGCTTTATTAATTGAGTTAATATTCGATCATTATGTCTCATCTCATGTGATGTTGAAACTTGTCATGATATGATCCCTTTCTCATTTAGGGATTTTCTCTTATAAGAATTCAACCCTCATTGTAATTACTCTTGGATATTATCTAGAGCTTTCATATCTTCTTGAAAGTCTCTTGCTTCAATAGCTTTTTCTTGCTGAAGAATATTGCACATATTGTTTGCAGAACTCTTGCGTGGAAGGTGTATTTATTTGTTGTTTGATCATGTTGCTTGTGGTTGTGTGCTTGTTTCACAATTCTAACATGGTATGAGAGTGTGGATTCAACAAACCCCTTCTCGATTTATGAGATTTTCTTTCTTCAACGAAGGTTGAAAACTTCAAATCTAAATCCCCTTTGCTATTTTTTGCAAATTTTGGAGGTGGGTGAATTTTCAGTGCATTTTGGCCTAAAACAGACCTTGTCGTTGGATCCAAAGCTATCGAGAAAGTCAAATTTTGCTTTTGTTTCGCCTGATTTTGATTCTTGATGCCAGATCTACAAGGTTTTGAAGCAGTTGCTTTATTTTCAGATCCAAAGGGTAGCTGCAATTTTGGTGCATTTTGAGCTGAAACAAACATCACCATCGCGCTCAGAAGGCCCAAAAATCTTAAGATCGCTTGTCAAATTGTCAAAATCCATGTCGGGAGTTTCTGAGGCAAAAAAAATTTCCAGGAGGCCGTACGCATATCGAGGTGAAAAAAAATTCAAAAATAAATTATATTTTTCCCCTGCAATTTAAAAAAAATCATTTTATTATTATTTTTTTAAAGACCTTTTTTATAAGGTTAGGTCGAATTGTTTTTTAAAGCAAAGTAAAAAAAAATTATTGACCTGTTGCACATGCAGTACCTTAGTAGCGGTCAAATCACCACTGTCAACAGTCTTTTCAAGCCACCATTGGCTGCTAAAAATTCTAACCCACAAATTTTTTGGCGAATTTTTTTATTTTCTAGCATTTTTAATTTTTCTGGCAACCTCTTTCCGGCAGTGCAGTTAGGAGAATATTTTGGTATCTAAGGGAATATTTTGTCATCCATTTTCCCAAGACAAACTGCTTTTTTTGGACAGTAGAAGAATATTCTAGGAATATTTCGCTGACGACGACATGACGTCAACAGTATAGACTGTACCTAAGGCTCCTTTGACCCCCTTTGTGCCCTAAAAGGGTTTTTCTTTTCTTTTGGTCATAACTGGGGCATATGATATCATTTTTCAACAAACGAGATATCATCAAAAAGCTGATTCCATCACCTTTCTAGTGGTGTGGGTCTCATTGATTTATTTTTTTGTTGGTGCATTCTATCGATTGTTGAAGTCAGAGGTGTTGTTTTCAGTCTTGAGCTTGTTACTTTTGACTAGTTTCTCCATTTTTTCGCAATTCCAATGGCGTTGGAACCGTCTTTCAAATCTCTTCAGTTCCATCCATGCAATTTTTCCAGATTGTTCTCCCAATATATTTTATTCAAATTTTTGTGTTTTTGCACTCTGGTGAATTACTTGGACATTTTATCTCCTCTCATTTTTGGTTGTTCAATATGTATTTCCAATTTTCTATCTTATTTGGGCATTGTTGACATCTTTTTCATGCACTTCTTTTTTGTAGACACACTAAGATAAAGTGTTATTCTAGTGTATAATTTTTTGGGGATTTCACACATCCTGTTGTTCCTATTGTATTCACACTACAATATAAAGTGCCATGGGGGGGTTCGATGCTTACCCTTTGTTTTCCATCACACCTTTGTCAATCGAGTGTCCCTTCCATGACAAAAGTGAATCTTGTTGACTCACACCTCATGCGTGTGTGCCTTAGTTGGCACACCTTTTTATTTGCAGGATGTTTCTCCTACATGCACTTATTGGTTTCACACAATTTCAGTGTTCTTGTCAAGGGTCTCCCTTTTTTAGCATTATGGGGGGGTTTCTACTATTGGTGCTAATTTTTTCTTAGTTTCACTAGTTGGAGTGATCTACATATCTAGTTCTTGTTCCTATGTACTTTTAGATGCAGTGTACATTAGTGGCTGGTTACTTGCATTTGAGGTGAGATGGATCATTTACCATATGGAAATTCTTACATTCCTATTTCTGGAGGTGACCTTTCATTTTTCATTTGATCAAATACTTTTGGTACTTGTGTCGTTTGTATTTTTGAGTTGCAGATGTTTTCCTTTGTTTTCCATCTGACTTGAGTAGTGTCATTGAGGACACTCATGCAAATTATTATCTCTCTAGTGATCAGTGTTCTTCAAACTATTTTGTGCCTATATTTTTGACTTGCATGTTGAGTAGTGTCATTGGGGTCACTCATGCATATTCATGTACCACCTGTATCTTTGAGTTCCATATGTTTTCCTTTGTTTTCCATCTTATTCGAGTAGTGTTGTTGGGGGCACTCATGTAGTATAGTCTCCTTGATCTTGATATTTGTATCTTTGATTTCCAGATGTTTTTCCTTAATTTGCCATCTGATTTGAGTAGTGCCATTGAGGGAACTCATGCATCTATTCTTGTTATCTTGATTCTAATCATCATTTGTTTCAGAGGAGGTTCTTCATTTCAGCACCATATCAGTCATCTTCAATGACAATCTACAACTTCATGCTTCTAGATGTTCTAGATGTTCCTATTTTTCAGGACATTGCCTTGTTTGGAGGCTTCTTCAGTTCTTCACTTGGCTTTCATCTCTTTTTGGAGTGGAGTTTTTCCCATGAGGTTTTCTCAATTTCTCCACATTATAGAGATCTTTTGTTTGTACATGGGTACCTTATTTGGCCTTGTTTGTCAGGATCCATCATGTATTCTTTTTAGGGTTTTTAGCTACTCCCTAAGTTCATCTTAAGGGGGGGTGTTAGAGTTATCATACATTAGCTAATAATTAATTAATCTTTAAATGATTATTAGTCTAATTTATTCTCGTGCACTTAAGCTAAACTTAGGATTGCTTTATTAATTGAGTTAATATTAGATCATTATGTCTCATCTCATGTTATGTTTACACTTTTCATGATTTGATCCCTTTCTCATTTAGGGTTTTTCTCTTATAAGAATTCAACCCTCATTATATTTACTCTCGGATATTATCTGGAGCTTTCATATCTTCTTGAAAGTCTCTTGCTTCTATAGCTTTTTCTTGTTGAAGAATATTGCACATATTATTTGCAAATCTCTTGCGTGGAAGGTGTATTTGTTTGTTGTTTGATCCTGTGGCTCGTGGTTTTGTGCTTGTTTCACAATTATAACACTAACGTTAACAAGGGTATGCACTTACATTTATACCCATGGTAAAGTATGGAGAAGTCAAAGTCTTTTCATCAAAACACTAGAGATATAGGATAACACTAAGCTAAGAAATGCAATAACCCCTAGGCTTAGGATCCTACCAAACTATAATGGTAAAATAAAAAGGCCACACACACAAAAGACATGAGGCAAGAAGGCATATACATCTATTAAGTTAAAATAACCTTGGTTAGCAATATAATAATCCAAACATACATGAAGCATATGCAACAAAGGCATATATAAGGTATGGTGTCATGGACTAGTAAGATCCATAGATTCTTACTAGGATCCATACTAAAGGAAATCATTCATAAGTCATAGGTTAGCAAATTCCATTGTTTGCTAGGTGGCTCATGGATAAGTGAAAAAATCATAGGCTAGTAAAATTCATTGTTTATTAGATGAGTTTCGCAAATAAAAATAACATAGGCTAGTAAAATTTGTAAATTTACTAGTGAGTTTCATGTCAACCATATTAAAAATTACAAGCCAAGAAAAACATGTAGTTTGTTAGGTAATTTGGATAAAGTGCTACACAAATATGATCAATCGATGTCGTGATAGCACAACCAGCTTCATGATGTATGAACAAAGTGAAGCACACAGTGGGATGTATGCCCCCACCTTAAAGTAATCGTTAACAACAACCAAGAGAAATTTCCTTTAAGGTAGAATGAGTGATACATGCAAAATAAGAACAAGAGCTTTCCCAAAGCCACATGCCAAATGATATGTTCTCAAAACCTCTAACAATATCATATAATAACACATAAGGGATCCAAAGACCTAGGCTCAATATGAATGTATGATAAATAATGTATATCAAAATAATTATTTTGAATTGACATCATTCCCTGGATATAACAAAACTACGGGTACAAGATAAGAAGAGCACATGCAAAAAAAAATAAAAAATTGGGTCAACATGGAAGAGACCTAAATGTCTTGACACTTTGTATCATCCCAAAAAGGTGTAAAAATTACATTTACAACAAATAGAAGAATTAAGATACATAAAGAGAAATGCCACAATAGATTCATTCCATTTACATATTTGTGTGCCAACAAGAGAATCAAGGGTCATCCAAAGAGAGCTAAGAAACAAAACATACACCAAGCAACACATTATAGGGATAATAGTGCATGCAACAATAACAAAAGACAAGGGGTATTGCACTTGCGATATGGTCTATAGAAAATCGTTTGCATCCCAATCTTGCTCATCATAAAGAGATGGTGAGCAAGATGCTAGAGGGACTATAACAAGTGTAGTACAAGGAGAATTTATTGGTTTTGTGCATGACGGATTGCTCATTAGAAAAGGATCATCGTGTATGCTTCCAAAATCTAACTTCATTGATTGTGTGAAAATCAAGGATAATTCTAAATAATTTTCCAATGGTTCAACCATGTTTTCCAAATCATTATTTGAATACACCATAATGGGTGATATTGTAGTGCTAACAACATGGTCATGAGCACTATCAATCGTAGAAGAAGAAGCTTTAAAATGAGGAATAGAAGAATCTTATGGGCTTGATGATGGTAAAGGTGATGCATGCTTAAGCTTTTGGATTGGCTAGGAAAGATGGATTAGATTTATGCTTAAGGAACAAGGGTGAAGAAAAGTTAGGGGATAACAAGATAGCTGAGGGACTGGGGCCGCATCAAGATATAGTTGCATAGGAATAGGATTATTAGGTAAAATTTCACTTCTTACAACAAGTTAGTAGTCACAGCATGACACTGTCTCTTGCATTATTTTGCATTTTGATTTTGTTGTTTAGGATTCAGAGCATTCGTAATGAGAACTTGGATGTGTCCCAACATCAATTCATTTTCTTCCTTTGCTAGAGGAGGAACAAAGGAACCACCAAAGGTTGAGAGACAACAAGGGGTTTTCACACATCAATCCACTTTCCTCTAGATTTTGAAGGGATAGGAGGAACAAAAGTAATCCCTACAGTGTGAGGAGGTCTAGGTTGTGTCGGGTGTTTTCCTCGTGGTCCTAGATAGGATGGTGGAGGTGGAACCTCAGTATAGACACTAGATGCTCAGGGTCAGGGAAG
Organism: Sequoia sempervirens; assembly: GCA_007258455.2. Classification (NCBI taxonomy): domain Eukaryota; kingdom Viridiplantae; phylum Streptophyta; class Pinopsida; order Cupressales; family Cupressaceae; genus Sequoia; species Sequoia sempervirens. Next base: position 1,093,808,041 of record VDFB02271358.1, read on the forward strand.
GATACTCAGTTTGAGTTGTGATTTGTTCACTACCTATGGAATAGGAGGAACTATTGTCATAGCCATAAGAGATTGAGAGGCCTCAAGGGTAACAGTTGGAGTGGAAATCAAGGGTTTACTGATAGATAGTTGAGCAATTCAACTAGCTTTGAATTTTTGATAAGAGAGAAAAATAACACCATCCTAGGTTCAAACATGCTCAATTGGTTGTGGCCAAAAGTAATCAAGTGAAAAGTTCCCACAAAGGGAGTAGGGCCTAAACCCATTGCGATGTATACTATGCAATTGTTTTTCAAATGGAAACTTTATAAATTTATAGATTATGGAGGGGACCATAGTCATGGAAGTGAGCCATGGGTGACCCAACTTCACATGAAATTGGTCAGAGGTAGGAATTATGGTAAAAGGTACATCTAGGATTTTTGGTCTGATATGGACATGGAGGGTCAAGGTACCAATGGTAGGTCAACTGGAACTATCATACACTCTAATTGAGACTTTCAATTTCTCATACTTGTCTTGGTAAAAATCATGCACGTGAAGGAACACCTCTATAACTACATTCACTAGGCATATAGGATCAACGAGTACTCCCCATGTGGGTTTGTCATTAATTCTAGCTGAAATGTAAAGAGGAAGGTCAAGTGCATGAACAAAGGCATCAATGTGGGTGAAAGTGATATAGAGAAGGATTTTAGATTGTTCTCGATGAGGGTCAGCATCTATCATGGAAACTATGTTATCTAATGGTTTTCTTTTATGGTTGAAGGTTGTGGAAGTGGGTATTGTATCAATAGATGGTTCTACAAGGTCAGTTGAGTGGCTAGGTAGTGTGCTAATATAAATTTTCAAGCTTTGATTTGGAGGTGCAACAAATTTATTTCCTTTTTTATTCACACTAGCCACTTGAATAATATTAGAGTCAATGAGGTCCTATACTTGGTGCTTAAGAAGCATGCATCACTTAGTATCATGCCCAGGGGTTCAATGATATTGATAAAAGGCCTTCGGGTCATAAGAGGGAGGTAGAGGTTTGGTGGTGTCTACCAAAAAAATAGGAGGAAGTTGAATCAAGTTATTATTTAGCAATTGTAGTATAATGGAATGAAGAGATTCAAAAGTTGGTAGAATTATTGATTCTTTGGTTTAAATTGATAGGGGGCTGCATCAGAAGGTTTTGCGGCCACAACTTGTGCTTGAATATTATTAGAAGAGAAAGAATTAATTTTGATGAAGTTTTTATTTTGTGCCTTAGATTGACCAATAGGAGCTAGTAAGTAGAATCTCTCATATAGGCTAACCAACAATTGGTAATCATAAAGTTGTGCAAAGATGTGTGAATCAAGGATATTGCATCAACAATATTTTATCACAAATGTGCGACTATAGGTTTCTAATGAAAAATCATTGCACATCAACATCCAAAAGGGAATATGGTATTTGAGAGAAGAGGGATTGGTAGCACCCTATAAATTCAGTCACCTTATCCTTCACTCATTACTTACAATGAACCAAATTAGTCGATGTGACTTGAGTTTCAAAAGTGGCTTGGAAATGTTGGAGGAATTTATTGATGAGTTGTTGAAAAGAGTGAATTGAGTTATTAGGTACGGAAAAAACCAATCCAAGGCTATGTATTTTAATGACCAATAGCTTAACTAGTAAACAATCTTAGAAAGTAAATTCACTGCATAATGTGATAAAGGTCGATACATGGTTATTAAGATCTCCTTTTCAATTGTACCTCTCAAAACAAGGTGTTTCAATGTTTTGTAGTATTAGAGTTTTTAGGATAATGAATGACAATGGGATACAAGTGTAGTATGATGGAGGATTAGATTGGAATTGGCTTTTATTCATATTTGATATTTGTTGTTGTAATGAGCTCACATTTTGCAAGAGTTGATTAATGACAAGATCAATAGGTGAGATGGTTTGAGATTTGGTAGAATACGAAGGACTAGAGCTAAAAATAGGTGGATTGAAATTTTGGTAAGTGAATTGTGGATGAGGTTGGCTAACAACATGTTGGGAAGTAATTAGATAAACATTTTGAGAAGTAAATGGGAGGCCAAGGGAATGTGGGACAAAGCCATTTGGTTTACAAGATTCCCAAAACTAGTGTTAACACTTTACTAGACTGTGTAATAGTGCTTATGACAAAAGAAGTGAATGTTGGAATAGGAGATGTCAACATGGGTATCGACACTTGTGTCCGCATTTGGTTTTGAAGGGACATATTGTTGAGAATTTTCATGCAACTAGCTTACGTGATATTGTTTGTATCCACAATGTGAGCTAGAGTGTGTATAAAACTTTCAAGCCTTGAGAATCACCAAGTAACAATATCCTAATATCTATGAGAGGGAAAATATCTCCAACCAAGTGTTATGTTCTCAAGAATTGTTGGAGACTAGCCAAATCCTTGTCTAGTTTTTGAATTCAAGCCTTAGGAATATAGGCCACAAAGTTATCAAACCCAAGGAAATCATGAGGGGGTTGTGACTCATAGATTAACAACAAGGTAGGAATGGGATCCAAATATGATCATGTTCTAGAAGTTATTGGGGAAAATGAGTTAACAAACTTAGGCTCAACACTAAATCTATTTAAAGCATAGAAATCCAAAATTCGATAATTCTTCTGATAAGAACTTCAAATTGAGAACACCAAGTTGTGAAACTCATAAATCAAGTATAAGTTTCAAGACACACAAATTTTCCAAGGAAGTGATCAATAGAAGGAAATGATGACAAGACAGATATGTTGATGATGTGTTAGAAGAATAGAAGGTGTTTTAGTTTTACATTTTGCAATAAAAGAAAATAATTTAAGTGCTTCATTTTCCAAACTAAACACAATATTTACAAATGCTAAATAAGATATTTAATAATCTAATGAATTAACCAAGTGCTTAGATTAAAAAATATATGGAATTAAATCAAAAGGTTTACAAATGTAAGCTATGTTGGGTTCACCAAAATGTTTTATGGTGAAAAGAGGAGAATCTAGACTAAATGGCTTAATCTAAATCGACCTTTTTACCCCAAACATTGCAATGTAAAATAAACCAAGGGGTTGTGCTTCGATGTTTTCCTCAAAGAAGAGCCAAGTAGGTTTTAGTTCCTTTCTTTTAAGTGCAAGGATTGATGGGATAATGTAATGAATTAGGCTAGTAATGACCAAATTGACTAAATGTGACAAAATGTAGATGGTACAAAATAAATGGATAGAAACAAAAAGCAAATATGAGAAGAAAATACTAAGAGGAACCTGACACAAGAAATGGAGGTTGACGGTAGAGGATGCCAAATCGTTGCATGGATGTTGGTGTATTGCACTATAGTCCAAAGGTGCAGAAAATTAGGGTTTGTCTACCTATACAAAGTTGAAACTATCTAATCACTTGTGATAGGGAAAATAAAAAATTAATATGTGAATATTATTTATAATTATAATGATATAATCTCTTCATGACAAACTATGAAAGACAAGAGATAGGGTTTAAGAGTCTCTAAAAGGTTCTAGATGTTGAATCCTCCTTCTACGACAATAACTTGGACACCTAAAAAATGAAAAGGGGAAAAGGGTTTCATTGTATAGGGGCATGCCTCAATCAAACCCCATGTTGGTGCTCCCACTTCCACAACAACAATGATGATTGATGATAAAGAGTGTGTTCTCTTGGGGATCAGAGGAAAAACAAACAATAATAATAGTTGCAATCAACACAAGGGCATATCTTACAACATAAATGTGAAACCCTTGTTAGATCTATGTCACCAAAAAAAATTCATACAAGGAGGAAGATGATTCCTTAGGATCCTGCAAGTGTTAGTACATACAATAATAACAACAATAAATAAGAAACACGACATGATACTTGAGCATAAATTTGTTGTAATAATGGAGTCCATTAGTTGGAAGATTGTGGACTATAAATTACTTGAATTATGCCTCTAATCATTTTCTATCTTTCTCTCTTGTTTCTAACTTGCTCCCCTTTTTCTCTACACTAGTGAAGGAGAGAAGAGGTTAATTATATATGAGACAAAACACATATCCAAGTAACCTTTTGGGAGAGGTCGACAAGCAAGGTCACATCCTTATTCATAACAAGGTCAACTTTTGAATTCAAAACTTTTTTTGTGTACAACTAGGACACTAGCACATTGGGTTAATGCCCAGGCATAATTCACTCTAAAAGGTCCCAACAATAAAGGACTTAACCAATTTTTCCAAAAGGGTGGTCAAACAATTATATTGCAAAAAAAATTAAATACACATGCCAAATTGAGTGTCAAACCCAGTGTGAAATTGTAAGCAATGATAATTTATGATGCTACACCATCCTTAAGCCACACTTATAACTTTTGCCTCTAATATATCTCTTATCTACCCAATTTTTTTGCATATTGATCCATTAATTCCTTCTCCTTATTGTAGCTTTCTGATTCCATTCCTTTTTTAATCACCTCATCACTTAGAGTCTCCAATTTTTCTTCTAGTCTCTCTTTTTCCTCAAAGATATTTGTGAAGTGTTATTTTTTCCACTTCTTGAGGCATCCTTTGATGTATAGTAGTTTCTTTAACACTATGAACATTTTCTAGTCTTTTTGGAATTAAACTTCAACCCACCATTTTTGTCATATTGGCTATAAAAATTGGTTCTCTAAATCACATATTTTTAAATTTGAAGAGGTATTTGTTTGTCTTGTGGTCCTACTTAAGAAGAAACTAGATTAGGAAGTGGTCGAAGACAAAGACAGGAAGAATGTTGCATTCACAAGTGAGTGGAAAAGTTGAATAATCACAATTACACAAGAATTAATTGACTCTTTCAATTATATTACTAAAGTTGAGATGACAATTGATCTAGTGTATAGACCATTTTTTGGTTTTATGTCCTACAAATTTTCTTTGGTTACTAAATCCATAAAATTAATTTGTGATTGGTTTATCTTTTTTATACCCCCTCTTTTGTCCTCTTAAGTTGGGATGGCATTGAAGTCTCCTCTAGTAATCATAAATTATTCTTGGGTAGATTTAATGTAGTGTCAAATGTCTTCCTAAATATTTTTCTTGTGAGTGCAAATAATTGGACCATACACATTAATCAAGAATAAATATAATTTAACAAATCTATGAGATATTTTAATCATCATCCAACACTAATCCTAGATAAAATTATGATGTTGAGGTTTATGGGTCTCCATAAAATTACTATGCCTCTTGAAGCACCCAAAGACTCCATGAAGTGTCCTTTCCAATGATTGCATATATGGGCCAATATTATAGCTTCCTTTCACATATTTTGTTCTTCTATAGTAGAAACATATTAGAATCATATATGTTCATTTAACACTTTATCAAGCATCTTTTGTTAGGGGAATTAAGGCCCCTAATATTCCATGAGGTGACCTTCATCGGTGGTTGGGAAGGGGTATTCCCTTTCCAGATCTTAGCATCATATTAATTTTCATCTGCCCTTGAACCTTCCATTCTTTGATTAAGAATTATTTATTGTTTTTCCTTCATTTTCTTCTCCACTTCCCATAATTTTGTTTCGATTTTGGAGGTTTATTGACTTATCATTCTTTATTCCAAAGAGCTTACTTCTCGTGCATCTTCCATTTCCTCTTCTAAAATTACATCTCCCAAATTTTTATTTGAGGCCAAGTGTCTTTTACTTCATATGGCTCCTTACCCTTATCTTTCTCCTTGATTTATGTTTGTTGTTGCCAAGAAATTATTTCTTTCTACTAGGGTTAGAAATTTCTTTCTATATTTGTTATCCCAAAGAGATCAAAAGCTATGTCAAAAGTGGATTTATCCTAAAAATTCTAAGTATCACTCTCCAATGGCATGCTTCCCATACTATTCTCCTCCTAAAATTCCTTTTTCACTTAATTTTCCTTGGGAGTCAGAGGAGCTTGCTCCTTTCCTTCAAAAGAAGGTTCTATAATTAAACTTGGGAGAGCTACTTTCTTGGTATTTTGGGGGAATTTGTCTTTTAATTGGCCATGTTTTGAGTGGTTATGAAAAAAGTATGTTGGCTCTTCAAATTCAATCTTTTGTGCCTAACTTTCATTATTCAAATGAATCTCAATGAGGGAGGGGAGTTACTTAACAAGATTAATCAAAGTTCATAGATGTACATACAACTCAAATTCTCTTTCCAAAGTATTATCATCTACCACAATGAAGGTTCCTATATAATTACCCATCCTCACTAGGATTGGGGTACTCTAGTATTTTATAGGAATATTGTGTAGCTTAATCCATATTGGAATTTTTAAGACATTATGCTTGAGAGGATCAAAATTTGTCTCCCAATAATTAATATAGAAACCTATTCCATCCATGACCTAAGGATCCCCTTAAAAATTTATTATTTTTGCCCCTATGACTCACATTTGACTTGAAAGAAACTTTTTTGTAGGTTTTAGATTTTCACCATCTATCCCCAAGTTTCTTTTCACTATTTTTGAATTTAATCCCATGTTGGTAATAAATTTACCCGTTTTAGAAAGGGAATCATGATTTTTAGATGTGATGTAAAATAATCTAACTCTTTCTCATTTTGAAGGATCAAAATCCTTTGATTGTTCTCCCTTGTCATCTAGCCTCCCAAAGGAATCCTATTAATCCCAATGAAAAAGGTAGGTATTTCATTATCTAAACTTGCCCAAGTTGTTTCTTTTTGAGTTGTGATTAAGTACAAGGTAGATCAATTTATCCAAAATATTTTTAACCCCAATTTTAATGTCTACAATGATCCAATCCAAGAAAGAAAGTATCCTTTTATGTCATTGCTAACTAAAACTTTGGATCCTTTTTATTTTAAATTTTTTGAAAGTGGTTTTCCTTTGCTTTGGGTTGTTTGGTTTTCAAAATTCTAATAGTCCCCTACATTTTCCATGTTTCCCCTCTTCTTTCCTTCAAATATCTTTCCACCACAACTTGATTATTCCACTTTTCTCCTTTCTTGCTCTTCTTATTTTTGTTCCTCTACTTTTTTCATATCCATTATTAAAAATATATACTACAAAAAAAATTATATTACTTAGCCTAAAATATTAGTAATATATGAATGAAACTTGACAACTTCCAAAACCATTAAATCATGTTACATAATGATAATTTATTCAAATTGTGATTGGAGAAGAAATCTTGAAATTCTTATCAACCTATCTCAGAGCTACAATATGACCATTTCATCATTATTTAGCAATTTTTACCACATAACCTTTATTGTTTTTCAAAATATAAAGATAAATTAGTGTTTTAAGTATAAAGACCCTAACTTTATTTTAACAATACTATGTTAATTTATCATAATGAACCATAATCAAAATTAATGAATTAGATGTTTCCCTTAAGGTTCAACTTAGAGATAAGGACTGTAAATGTCTCTCTTCATTTTTCTATTATTAGCATAATTTAGATTTTCTCTTTTAGAGTACCATTCAAATGAGAATGGAGGTGTTATCTCGATGTTTTGGGAAATTTAACTCTAGAGATAACAATGAATGTTAAACCAAACTTCTCAACATCACCAATATCTATTGTGGCCCTTTTAAATCTTAACCCTTTTGACTTGTGTATAATTAAAATTAATATCATTTTGATTGGAATTTGTGTACAATTCTCTCTTGTAATAGGTGGAAGAGGGACAAATTTTGGATTATTAAAGTCCCATGGTATATACCACATAATTATCAAACTCCATAATCACAAAAAATGGCAAATCTAATGGTTGAGTGTATTGATGATATAGTATAATATTTACAATAACAAGTGCTCCATTACTTAAGCTAACATCCACCCACAAATTGCACACCAATGTTATGTGTTGGCCAACAAATAGTAGAATCCTTATATTCAAATAATTATCATCAACATCATGTGATTCTATATGTTGGTTATTTAAAGACACACTATGTGCAACTAACTTAGTGGTGACTAACATTCCCTTATTGTGGAACATGAAAATACTATTTTGTGGCATATATAAATGCATAGATATATCAAATAATACATATTTCTTAACACTTAGTATGGAATATTCTTGACCCAAGGATTTTTTTAGTCATTATATGTTGCAATTGCATTCCTAATGTTTGTTAACATCTCCAGAAATTTGACTTAATATAGATCATGCCCTTGTTGAAAAAAAATTGTGTCCACAATCACAATATAGAATGTAGTCCATAGTGCTTTACCATTTAAGTGTTGCATGTAAAGACACATAATACATGCTTCAAATAAAATATAATTAAAAAATATGAGAAACTTACACCAACAAATGTCATTAAGTATAGCAATACAATGGGAGACACCTACATATTTTGCTATGTCTTGAAGAAGAGGTGATTGAGAAAGATCGTCAAAAAGGATAATGCATGCTATGTGATGGAAATAATTGACTCAAACACTTTTTTATATCAAAAATTAAGTTAGGGCCTATAAAAATCATTTCATTATGAACATATGATGCAAGAGCATCTATGTTCGCAAGCAATCTCGAGTCACCAAAAATAGATGATAGTTTTGTTTTCAGTTTTGGTGTGTTTGCTATTGTGTAGCATCTATCAATATGATTCCTTAGGGGAAAATTGAAATAATATTTTTGGTTTATAATGGGATTTAGAATTATATTTGTGATACAAGCTTTCCTCTAGCTGCTACATAATAGTTTCTTGTGTTTATAAGCTTCTCTAAAAAAGCTGGCAGGGACTATGCATTTCTAGCTACATGACTTGTGTATTATTATTAAAGGGATTGTGTGTGTTTTTTATAGCGCTTATACGTTGGTGGAAAGGTACAACAAGAAATTTAAATACTACTATTTAAATATTTAAGTTGAGGTTATACAATGTGTTGAAAAGATAAAATTGTTGCTAATTATTTATGTAATATAATCAAAAATTAGGAATATATTTTAAAATAAAATTACTACTAGCTATTATCTTTCTAAATAAAGATAGATTTTTACTCTAGATTGTGTTGGGTTGAATTTCTCAAACAAATTCTATTGCTTTAGTAATCTAAATTGGTATTTCCAAATTTATGGTAAACTCTATGACATTTGGTAATTAATTTGAGGAGTCTTTTCCTTATGTTTTAGACCATGATATTCAATCTAGTTGATGGTTAAAACTCCAAGCCATGATTTTTTTATTATTTTGGAAACTAATTGAATGTTTGCATAGACATTTTCCCATTTGTTGGGAAAAAATGGTGACATTTTATGTTATCTTGGTTGATCCTTTCTTATTTATGACGCATTTCATTGTTGAGGATACATGGATATATTTCTACATTTTATTTTGGAAACTCACTACTCTTGATCACGTGTTATTTATCTTACTCGATAATGATAAGCTTTGGGAATTTTCATGGTTGCATACTATTTATTTCATGAGGGGACAAGATCTGTAACAACTTCTTAGCTAGGATAATCATCAATGTATTATTTAATTATCTAGTAAGAATATATGGAGGGAGAAACTATCACAAGACTTAGATAATAATTCATGATAATAGATAATAGTTTACATGTTCACAAGAGTGAAAAGGGTCATGGAGAGAGAGGGAATCTCTATCAAAAAGGAGCAAAACTATATTGAGAAGAGTTAAAGTAATAAAGACTCCTAAAGATGAAGAGATAATTTTAATATGAAGAAGAAGGCTATGGGAAGCCTCATAATGATATTGTATCAAGTTATAGGTATTACAATAGGTTATATTATCCCTTTGTATTTTTTTACAAGTTGCATTATGCTACAAAAGATTAATATAAGTTATTATAGCTTTAGTATTTTTCTTTTGTTGTGTGTACATGTGTGTGATAGTTTGAAATGATAGATTAGGTGGTCTTGTATTAAACCCCCTAATATAGATTGTATTAGAATATAATAGATATACTTGATATATTTTTACTATGTAGCTAATGAATGACTGCTCAAAGGTTGCATAATCCTAATAGGAATCTTTAAGGATACATGAATTATAGTCACATGTATATTGAATGAAACAACTCATATTAGTACAAATAGAAACAAGGGGATTTTCTACTGACTAATTTACCATGCATTACATTCTTGATATAATTAATTAGGTAATATTTCTCTATTATAGTAATTCCTTGGATGATCATCTTAAGAGGATCATCATTATCAATTTGTTCAAAATATCTCATGATTGAATTAATGCAATGTGTTTTTTCACTCAAATTCTTTGAAGGGTTCAATTTATGATTGAAAACTCTTTGAATCAAATTTTCTAATCGTATTAATTTAATTAGTTGTGTTGTTGTTTCCTATAAAACATAGGTGATTCATATTGGTCCCAATAATACTCCATGTCAAAGTCTCAATATCAAATAAATAAACATCTTTGTTATGGAGCCAACCTAGGTAAAACTTGTCACTATTCATTTTTCATTGTCATAAAAAATTTAACATCATCAACATCAATACTCTAAAAAAATGTATAGTATACATGCCATGTATTATATGTATTTCTAATACTCTCCCATTTTTTAATGGAAACTTCTTGTTCAAATCCAATATCAACTTTGATGTTGCAAAATGGTTTATATAGGAACCTATTTCAATAAAAATATTCATATTCAAGTTAGTAACTATTTAGAAATAAAAGATATTTGGGAAAAACCCTAATGATAGCTAGTACTTTTCATGGTTTTTATTTCTCACACTTACAACATGGAGAATATGTGCAAGTTCTTGTAACTTTTCCCATATAAAAATGATATAATTGTCTAAGTAACTTCATATATGCATGGATGAAGTTTGTTTTAGATGGTTGTCATCACATTGATTTAATGCACACATTGGAATACCTTTCATCCAAAATTTATGAAAAGGAACTAGTATACTCAACAAGTGGTAGTTTTAATAACATATGGCATGTTTCATATGCATCTATACCACATTCAACAACTATCTTACTCAAGAACCTTTTATACACACATATTACAAGATCATCTAGATCATTTATGTTGGAAATCTTTGTTAGCGTGTCATGATAATATCTATTTATTTTTCTTTCGATACATATTTTATAATATATTTTAGAATTCCATGATGAGAAAATATTGACTAACAATCTATATTTCCCCTTCCACATGAAAAATATATTTGGGTTATGATCATTTAATTTGTGTTGGTAAATATTTCTTATGTCCATCCTCATTAATGAATAATTTGGATTCAATCAACAACTACAAAGGGAAATTCTAATGAAAAACATTGATTTGACCCTTTTTTTTGGAAAAAATAGACCTAGTATGGCATTCAACACAATTTAATAAATTTGTGTAATATGCAAGCATATAACAAGTGAGAATTAAAGTGTTCTCATTAAACAAGAATTATCTTCTATGAATCATGACCGAAATAACAAGAGAGTCTATGAATTAATTATGATTTTAATATGAATATTTTTATGTTTATTTTATTTTTGGTAACCTTAGGCTTAACAGCTACCACCAAGGGGCATCTATTCTATCAAAGTCATCTATTAATTGCATCTAGCCTTTTATTATGGTGTATAGTAACGACCATATTTTCCCATTTTAACCTTTTATCATTTCTTGAGGGAAGTTGGCCTTGGGGCTCTTCAATAAAACCTTAAATACTTTCATCACTTAAACTTATCACACTTGAGGTGGTATTGCAATATTTTAAAGGTTTTTAAGCTTTTCATGTTATCTAGATTTTAGTACACAAAAATGTAGTTATAAACCTAAACCTTTAGACTACCGATCACTTTAGGAATCCTAGTTTTGTTGTGTTTAAGCCTAAACACTATAATATTATCCTTGATAAATCCTATGTAGGGTTATGCATGTTGTTATGGGTAAGGGATAAGTGTTCTATCTTTGAGGTTGTAAATTTGATGCACAATTAAAGCTTTTATTAACTTGGAAGATAGATTTAGTAACATAAAAATCCTTGGATAGGAGATTTTTGGGTTGTTTAATACCTAATTCAACATTCTTTGAATATAATACAATAATAGGATATATGAATACCAATGAATATAAGAAATCTATACTAGTAGTTGTAGAAATATCAAAATGTATTTAATTCATATTCACTTATACATCTATACTTCAAGGAATTCTCATAACATGTTGTCCCTTTCACAAGTACAATAAGAGTATATAAACCAATCAAAAATTACTAAGAACTTCCAACCATCAACAACTACCAAGAGTAACTACATACAACCAACAAAGAGAAAATAATCATGTTGACTACAATATAATTAAAATATAACCAGATGTAGATTTCTGTAATTACATCACCCCCCCACAAGATTCATCTTCTAAGTGACTAGAGAAGATAAAATTGGAAGACTTAGAAAAGTAAAAACACTAAACATCAATGAGGGGTTGGTGGAGAAGACATCCTTGGAGGTGTGTAGACTAATGAGGATGGAGTGAACTATGGGAAATTATTTGCTACAAGTGATAAACTTCTTCTATCTCAAGTTTTAGTTCATGGGTTGCCAAAATTCCACGTTATCTAGTAGTTTTTACTAGTTCTATAGCCTCTATCAATTGACACTTGGTCTTCTCATGGCCAACTTGCAACTCAACAAGATCCCTATCCTTCTTGGCTATCTATTTGTCCTTCTCCACCACCATTGATATTTCTTAGCTAATTCTTTATATTTCTTGGTGACCTTAGCTTCTTCAAGTTTTGTGAGGTGGGATTGTTAAAACAAATGAGTTTGAAACCTTTGATTTTTTCATCTATCACTTATTGCAACTTTTGAGAAACTTGTGTTGACTCATCCATGCAGTCACTGAGTTGGTGATGGGAAACCATTTGGTGTTGAAGCATATAGAATATTTCTATAAATATGGACTCAATGGAATAAAGGGTTGTGATGAAATGGCCATCTAATCCACCAAATGAAGGAATAATATGACTAGGTTTCCATGTCTTCTTCATTTCTAGGTTTTGAGTAGTGGGCTAACCCTTTGAGAGGAAGATTCCTGTAAATTCCTCATGACATCCTTCTTCAACAAGCTTATGTATAGGGTGAGAATCTTGTAGGATGATATAGGAACAAGTGTTATCTAGATGTTTTTCTATGTTAGCTACTTCACTCATAATAGAAACCATGGGTTTCAAGTCCTAAATATATCGTTGGATAATGCCCAAAGGATCCTAAGTGTCTAGTTTGGAAATTTGTATAGTAATATCCTCATCACTAATATATTCCTCTTGGGGTGGTGAATACTTGGGTAATGGAGGTTGATCCTATAACCTAAAAGGACTACCATCTCACTCATGTAGTGTGGAAGGACAACCTTCTTGTAAAATTTGACATTTCTTGCAATCTCTAGAAAGTGGGAGCTTGAAAATTGTCAACTAGGGCTTGAAGGTTGAGAGTGGAGTGTAATATTGTTGAATACTTTATATCTCAAGTGAGGCTCAAGGGAGGGCACTCTTTTATGTCAATAATATCCCCAAGTAAGTTTAAGCATCCATCAACATGCTCTTAAACTTCTACCAATAGTTCATAGGAGGTGGTAGCTAGAATAATGTCATCAATTGGAGAAATGACATATGTCATAGGAATTTACCTTGGTGTAGTATGCAAAGTATATATAGTTAAGCCAATCATGTCATCTCCCTCCTCATTTCTATCTCCCTCTTTAGATGATGCATCTACATGTTTTCTTTTCCTTTTAGTAGGATTAACTTCCTCTCTCGGCTAAACCTATGTGCCCAATTTGTCTCATCTAAAAATAGTGGGATAGGAGGATCACACTCAAGATTAGGCTAAAACTTATCAATTTCAATTGAAGAGACCTACACAAATATGGAATCTAGAAAAATAGATATGGCATGTTGGGTCATATAAAAAATATTTATACTTTAATGACAAAAATTCTTGGATGCAATTAGACAACATTATCGTCTAATTATAAATTGTACCATCACTTAGTCCAATCATGTAGTTGATCATCTAGATATAAGTGTTTGATGATCGAGTGGCTCTTATCAATCTAGACTAGATTAAATTCATAATTCATTTATTTAGTGTTTTACAAATGATCTCACCATAGATCCTTGCTTCCTACATGTCATATATTGGTCTTCTCTTGTTTGGTGAGATTTTCTCTACACAAGCATTAAATAGATGCTTCTTGTATGAGTTTATGGTGATCTCCTCAACACCCTAGTATCAACTACAAAACAAAAATAACTTCCACAAGAGATAAATGGAAGAAATATCATGTGCTATGATTATGGATGTAAGATTTCTAGATTGAATTAGATAAGATAAGATCTAGTGACAACTAACACTAACTAGAAAGATTCCCTCCTAGGACCTAAGTGAACTTAACATGTAAATAGGACCTAGATAGGAAAAACACATATTTACACCAACACCCTCCCTTAAGTACAACTTAGGGATTACTATTATGAAAATGACACAAAGATGGGTCCCAAATATAAGGCCATGTTAGGTACCCATGTACAAATGTAATAAAATCTCTCACAAATAGAGAAAAAGAGAAAACCAAGTGGGACAAAACTCATCCCCAAAAGAGAGATAAAAAAAAAGATGCTCTCAATGATGTATGGGAAGGAAAAAATACCATACAAGGAAAAATACCCCCCATAAGAGAGAAGAAGAGAGACCATGTATCCCCCCTCAATGAAAAGTCTCTTGAAAAGATGGTAGATATCCGACAATGAATGCTGAAGATGATCCAAGACCGTTGAACAATGTTCCTCCCATTGGGAAGAAATAAGACCAAGATGGTATGCAAGAGGTCTTTCCATTCCTGAAAGGAAGATGTGGGAAGAAAGATGATGTGTGATGTATTCAAAGAATGTTCAAGTGTTGTGTTAATTTTGAAAGAAGTCACCCTCCAAACATGTGTTCTAGGGCACACTGTCGAAGAAGACAATCTAGAGTCTCCTAGAAATGGTTGTAGAACACAATCCAAAGACAAAGATACCTTCTCTAGAGACAAAATTTCCTCCTCAAAATTTTTTCTAAAAGAATCCACACTCTTGTCAAAGTACAAAGGATGATCATGTAAATAATGAACAAGAGGGTCAAAGTATTCCCTCACAACAATTGAAGAAGGATCATCTTCATCAAAGAGAAGATGAAAATGTAATCAAATATGTCTCCCAAATTGGAAATGAAGGACTTACAAAAAAAACCACCAATGTTTATCAAGTACTCATCCCAAGTAGCCATCTCTAGAAGATGATGAATGTCCTGTTGTAGTGAATCACAAGGAGCGAAAACTATGAAATCACACGCATCCCCATGTACAATAATAAATGAAGGAGATGGAACATTAACACATGCCACTCAATCCTCAGAAAGAATACCAAGATTCAAATAAACAAACTTAATCTCCTCAAAAGTGTCCACACAAGATACCTCAATGGGGATATCTATCAAATAATTAGGAGAAAAATGTGAGAAGGTGTAGATATGAGATTGGTGATCAACCTCCCCAATTGCAACTATATCTTTGCTATGAAAATCTCAGATTATGATAGAATATAGTGTAAATTCAACACTCCTACCTACTCCACCATTTGTGTTTTGATAGATATAAAGGATATTGGTTGAAAATGAAGGCACACAAAGAACATCATTAAATGTTGTCATCCATTTCAATGTGTCCCTTCCCACAAATATACATATATATGTTAGTAGCCATTATGATGTGTGGTGATGAACAAGTCTCAAATGAAGTGAATATACTCTCTAATGAAGCCATATGATGTGAGGCTCTTGAATTGAGTATCCACCTCTCTGACTCAGAATCTACAATTCTAACAAGTGCTTTCCCCTTGAGTTTATCAGACTTTGAAGAAAAAGAAGATGAAACCTTCAATGATGAAGAAGAATTGATTTGAGCCTTCTTAAGAAGATGCTTCAACTCATTAGTCTATTTTGAATAAGTTCATCATGCTAGATATTTTCTTGAAATATGCACATGTAGGCCTCTCCTTATATGATTCCCCTTTTGAGGGAGAGTATTAAAATTCATTATGTGGCTTGTTCTCTTCTTTTGCTTCTTTTTTAGGATTTATGTATTCTTTTTGTACCTTTGACTCACTAGCCAACAATGCTTGTGACTTGGAAGACTTGATTAGACCCATTTTTATTAACTTTTCTTCCTCTTGGATTAGGAGATTTGAAAAGTCATCAAACTTAGGATCAACATATGATTCTCCCATAGAAAGTCAATGAGTATGAAATCTAGGATCAAACAATGAATACCTAGGACCAAGCTTTTATAACACATTCAAAATCAATTATAAATCCTCTTTATCAATGTTGCAATATTTTAGTTATGTTCTTATATGTTTTAACTTGGAGATATTGTCTTGGATGTCAAAAATTTCAAGATCAAGATTCATTGAATCATTATCAATCTGATATCCCCTAATCTTATCCGTTTTACCATATAATTTCTCAAAAGTCTCCTAAGCATCCTTAGGTGTTTTACATGATTCAACATGGAATTGTAAATTAAATGAGACTAATGAACATACACATTCAAGTGTTTTCTCACGATCAATCTCCCATTTTTCCAATTCTTTAGCATTAGTAGGTTGAGGAATAGTTTCTTTTAGATAGCCTATAAGACCCTTCACCATAAGATAATTCCATACTATTTTCTCCATGAAGCATAGTTTTATGGAGGTAGGAGTTCAATTTGTGATTTCCCCATTGTAAGAACACAAAAAAAGTAAAAGAAAGTAATCAACCAATGCAAGATTACCCCCCAAATTACTCAATCAAGAGACCTCCCAACAATATATGATTTGTAGCACTTTATACTTAGTGCAATTATAGGTACCACCTGCCAAAAACAACGAAGAGAAATTGATCTTAGTGCATACAAATGCCAAATTTTGCTACAATCTCAAAGTAAAAATTTTAGACATAATGGGATCAATTTGATCACATGAAAAGTACACAAAAAATTATGAACTTTTAAAAAAAAATCACCCAAAAATGTTATCATTGTTGGAGTAATTAGGATAATCACTTGATAATTAATTATTCATTAATTAATAATTAAGTCCCTAATTACTTTATTCACTCAAGCTAAACTTAGGAGTGATTTTTTATTAATTAGATTGGACTAAATATAGGTCAATTTATCTCATTGCATGAGATTATGACACTTATCACAATCTAATGCAATCCTCATCTAGGGTTTTCTTTTTTGTGTTTTTATAAGCATGCACATTCATTGTAATCATCAATCCATGTAATACAATTCATTCATTTTAATTAAAATTATAGGTTAATCTCAATATTAAAAGATTCTAAGATACTTGTGTGTATTCAATATTTTCTTTCAAGGTTTCATAGCAAACTAGTTGCTTTGATCTCTCATTTGTGATAGGCATTTTGGTTGTAAGGATTTTTCGAAATTGTGGGGTTCACTATCAACTCCAACATGGTATTAGAGCACTAGATCTGTAACTTCCTATCCAAATTTTGAGAGATCTATCCTTAAGGGAAAAATGGCTTATCCTAGGGAAAAATAGGTATCATCATTGCGTCCAAAATATTGAAAACCTAAAGAATGCATGTCATTTCATTGAATTCTAAGTAGTTGCAAAAAAGGAAAAAAAAAATTGGCAGCCAAAGGTTCACACACAGGAATCCATATGATTGTATGACCTTACATGCATCCCCAGGCTGCCATTACTACGTAGGTGACTGGCATAAGAGAGTTTCAATTTTTTTAAAATTGAAAAAAAGAAAATTAAAAAAAATTAAAACAAGCTTTAAAAAAAAGGGACACCATATAGTAGGGTACAAGGTAGCTACAACGTTGCTTGTTCCTCGTGGGCCCCACTCATATTGACGACATATTCCATAGCCACTTGACAAATTATTTCAATCATCGGTGATAATTCTCATTTCCCATTGATTGACACTCAAATTCGGTAATTGATGCCTACATCAACATACCAACAACATCAACAATCTGGGCAACAAAATCTTTGAATATTTCCAAGAATCTCCAACAGGAAATCAAAGCACATACAAAATATTTTGTCAATAGATTTTCATAGGGAAACAAACCATTTTTTAGGTGACAAGGAATATTCTCAAAATAGTCCATGCCAATGCTAGTATGACGTCATCCGTACAGTAGCTCTCCAAGCACCCTTCTAGCTCCCATTTTCTATAAATGAGCTATTTTTTTTGTTTCTGGCATAACTAGGGCATATAGTGTCAAAATCAAGCAAACAAAATATCATCAGAAAGCTAGTTATGTCTACTTTCTAGTGTTGTAGGTCACACATTTAGATTTTGTTGTTGGTTCTTGTTATTCTCAATCAAAGTCAGATCTTCATTTTTTGCTTCTAAGCTCATAACTTTTCACTTGTATCGTCAATTTTCGTGATTCAAACGATGCTGGAAAAATATTTCAAAGCTCTTTATATCCATTTATATACTTTTTCTAGAATATGCCCTAATGTTGATCTTGACACTATGTGTGTTGTATCGAGCATTGATTGTCCCCATACACTTTTGAATCCTCTTTGGAAGATCCATGGAGACCCTCATATCTCTCCATACCTAGAGGATCCTACTACAGATTGTCTCATTCCTCTTGCAAATGTAGATTCCATACCCTTTGATGATAATATTTTAGAGGAGCTTGAGTATATCATAGGTATTGCATGTTCTAATGGTTTAGGGACTTGTATTCATGTTCCCACTCTTCATATTGAGAATTCATCACCATCTTCTATTGTTCTTGATTAGCTTGGCATCACCACATATTTGGCCCATGTTGTTTTAGTATAATGGGACATCCATATTCTTCCAAACATAACTACTTGGGATTCGTATCTTGTAGACATATCATCCTTATTTGTAGAGTCTCAAATTATAGATTTGGAGGATTAATTTGAAGACATTCATCTCCTCTTTATTGACAGCCACATCATCTTTGTTGGCCCACCATCTTCATCGCCTTTGCATCTTGTTCTACATCAGTCTTCACTAGTTTCTCGATTGAGATCATCTCTTTCTGACATGTTGACACTCTAGCACTTTTTAGAGGCACACATCATTTGGATTTGGATTCCTAATTCACCGATTCTTTTGGATTGGCTTCTCCAATCACCAATGGATATGTTTCTTCCTAAGGGGAGAAATGTTGTTTGCAAGTAGTGGATCATATTATTTCTTCAAGCATTCATCATTGGCATAAGAGCTACTTCTTTATGGGGGGATTCATATCTTCCTTTTCTCTCTCTCCTATTAGGGACATCTATTGTACTTGTATGATAGAAGTAGTCCTTGAGGGGTCACATTGAGTCTTCCTATCCTTCTTTCACTAGTGCATTCATTTATTTTTCTCTTTTAGAAAGGAGTTTTTCCCATGTGGATTTCTCCTTTTCTCTAGTTGTGAGAGATTCATTTATTTGTACATGGGTACCTCATCAAGGCTTGTATCTAGGACCCATCCATACATCCATCATTGCAATCTTCATCAAGGTTTTATAGCTTCTCCCTAAGTTGATCTTAAGGGGGGTGTTGGAGTAATTAGGATAATCACTTGATAATTAATTATTAATTAATTAATTATTAAGTCCCTTATTACTTTATTCACTTAAGCTAAACTTAGGAGTGCCTTTTTATTATAGGTCAAGTTGTCTCATTGTATGAGATTAAGACACTTGTTACAATCTAATGCAATCCTCATCTAGGGTTTATTTTTTTATGCTTTTATAAGCATGAAAATTCATTGTAATCATCAATCCATGTAGTAATTCCATTCAATTCAATTACAATTGTAAGTTAATCTAAATATCAGATGCTTATGTGATACTTGTGTGGATTAAATATTTTCTCTTTTGGTTGCATAACAAATTAGTTGCTTTGATATCTTGTTTGTGATAGGCGTTTTGGTTGTAGAGGATCGCTAGGAGTTGTGGGGTTCACTATCAACTCAAACAACTATAGGAGAAAGAAAGAAGCCTCGAAAGTTCCCAAAATTAGAATGAATCAACAAAACTTGTGAGAATATACAATTTCTAGAAAAAACCAGGCACCAAAATAAAAAACCAATTGCACCACTTCAAAGAGCACAAAATCCTACCCCAAATAAAAAAAATACTCGAGAAAAATAGTTTGGATGACTGAGTTATGGGCCACCAAAGTTAGACTACAAAATCAAAACTGTCAATGGAGAGGGGGGCCAAAAAATCTTAAGGGGTTGCTGACATTATGCTGTCATCAACAACCTACATGATTAAACTTGATGGTTTGCAAGTCGTCAAAGAAATATTCACCCCCTACACGAAATATTCCTCCAAAATAAAATATTCTATCAGAATCTTCAAATGAAGAAATATTCAATTATGTATTGGTGGAATATGCTTTCTTTGTGGCTAGAATCTACTTTAAGTTATTGTTTTGAAAAAAAGGAGGTTGTCGATTATTTAAATGTCAATTGCTGCTAGGTGTGGTCCACAGTGATGGGGCCTTTGCTATAGGCTACGCCATGTGGTAGGTGGGGGTTGTGCCACATGGTACCCCACATGCCTCTGATGTGGTGCTTTCTATTGTAGGTTTGCAATGAACCAATTTGCAAACCATAAAATTTTAATTTTTTTAATTTACTAAAAATAGAATTTTGCAAAAAAACTTTAGAAACCTCAATTTTTTTAAACCTACAAAATTTCTCCTCATTGTGTGATTTTTCTTGTACAAGAGTTGTATGGTCGTACGACAAAATGGGGCAAAATTTTCTCTAACTCCTAAGGTCAAGTGCTCCAATTTTTGCAATTCAACAGTTGATCTTTGGGTTTTTTGGCCTTTTGAATGCGAAGGAAGGGGTGATTTTGGCCCAAAGTGCTCCAAAAATTTAGCTACCTCTTGGATATGGTAACCCTTTCCCAACTTGAAACCCTTGTAAATCAAAAAAAATATGATGAGATTTGATGAAATGAAAGCAAAACTTGACTTTCTCTAATTCATTGGATGCAATGATGAGGTCCTTAAAACCTCCAATCACACCTTGTAAAATATTCACGTCAAGATTGGTACTTCAACTATAATACCATGTAGCAGTTTATGGTGAACTTTTCAACACCCCAAGATCAACTACAAGACAACAATAATTTTCACAAGAGAGAAATGGTAGAAATATCATGCTATGATTATGGATGTAAGCTTTCCAGATTGAATTAGATAAGATAAGATATAGTGACAACTAACATTAAATAGAAAGATTCCCTTGTAGGACCTAAGTGGACTTAATATGTAAATAGGACTCGAATAGCTAAAACACCTATTTACACCAACACTTCCTTCTAAATTTGTGTTATTTTTGTGAAAGGCTTGGGCATAGTAATTCCATAACACGGGATACTGAGTACTTGCTAAAAATATTTAAGCTTGAATGTAATGGTTATTGATGCATTCATGTATTTTATAACTGTATTATTTTCTTTGTTGTTGTAGTGGGCAACCATTTTTTCAAATAAGGTTTAAATTATTGGAAATTAAAACATGGAATTTAAAAAACTTTATCTATCTTGGTATTTCTATGGGCACCCTTCAATAGGTGGTCTTCTAGATTATTGAGCTACAACATTCAACATTCTATTATTGTAAAGCTTTCCCTTGCAGTAAAATCTACTATGTTTTCCTCTTTTGTTGTTGACTACTTCTTTCCTTTTTTCTTATCTACTATTTTTTTTGGCCTATATGTTATAACATTTTTTAGGTGGGTTTTATTCTATTATTTATTTCTCATACTATGTTAAGTTTTCCTCAATTAATTTTTTTCCTTCCATGATTGTTGGATGTACTTGTTGGAGTGTACAATCTAGAATAAAATATTGGGATAGCTTTTTCCATTTTATTTCTTGTTCAAGAAAGTTGTAATTTAATTTTAATAAATCCCTTTGATGCCATGATGTAAACAACAATTCATTTAGTAGGCTGGGTAGAGTGTACTGTTACCAATTGTTCGCTATAGCTCAATTGGTGGAGCTGGTTAAAATATTGTTATATCTTAATTGAAAATTATAGTTATTTCTGCATTACGCTTAAGTGTTGCTTGCACTTTATTCATCATTCATCAAGTGATAGTTATGCATTGAAATGAGAAGACTGAGTTTCAAGAATTTCTATTCAGTGTTTCACAATCAAATGGAGAACAAAATTGAACATACAAACAATAAAGCATTGCAACTTCTTTCATTTATTTCAGGATGCTTTTCATATTTACAACATTTCATTTGATTGCAAAAATTCAAATGATGATGCATTCAAATGATAGTACAAATAGGCATTGAGATGCATTTTCTTTTCAAAACGAAAAGCAGGGAGAATGAAATTAAATATCCACACAAGCCATGGATGTAACTGTTACAATGCATCATAAACAACATACTACACTATGGAAGATGCATGAAAAGAGAAAATCACATAAGTATAGATATAATCATCATTGCCTGTGTTGATGATTGGCATAAAAGTGGTGCACCATTTGTCTTCTTCAAGCTCCATTGAATTGTAGGAAGGAAAAGAGGGATGTTAGAGCTCCGACTATGAATATACCTACATGAACCATCAATGGTAATGTAGTATGCTACTAATCATGCACTGAAACAATCAAGAAAAGTGTAGAAACATGAGCTGAAAGAGAGACATCAACATCATCATATATTGTTTTATGCTAACATCATTTTTTTCTTTGTGTAGGTATTGGGAAAGTCATGAAGCTGATTATCATTTGAAGATCAAGCATTTGGAGAAAAACGGGCTCCCACAAGGGTAGAGATCGACATGCTGCCCCTTATACATTACAAGTGGGATGAGAAGGAGATTGCAATCATCATGTTCATCAAGAAATGAAATATACAACTGAAAGAGTAAAATAGAGTTCATCCATCAAGTTATTAAGCCAACTGTTCACTCATAACAGTCAAATGTGTTTCTGAAAGCTACAGGTGAACAATGGGTTTAATTAGCTCAATCAATTCAACTGAGTACATTCATCTCAAATACTACTGTATGGTTATATTATTTTTCCATAGTATTATTTGTTCATCATGTTCATGATATTATGCAAAGTTCAATAGTGTTCATGCTCATGACAGTGATAATGAACAAGCATACATAATGCCTCACCAATAAGAGCATTATTTAAGAAAGAGCACTATTTCAGATTTTCATTTTAGAAGAGAGCAAGTGCATCGAAAAATTTTATTAAATGGAGCATAAAAATGCATGAAGAGTGCCAGATTGAAGATCAAGAATATGAAAGGACAGACAAGCATGAGGGGAGCTACATGTTTTCAAGCATCAAGTAATCCACTGTGTTATGTGTCAATGCAACTATGGTATTATTATTTCAGAAAGCTGTTTGTATCATTTAGCTATGCTTTCAAGGTATGATTTTAAGGATATTTAGCATGGAGTTAAAGGCAAACAAATATGAATAGATCGAACAAGAATTACAATGTGAAAAGTCATTTTCAGAATGAGCAGAATATACATTGAACATGGTATGAATGAGGGTTTGGAGTGCATCTCTGAAGAGTGTGACTGTGAGTGCATAAGAGACTAGAGTGAACAAGTAATCCACAGTTCAAATTAAAATATTTCTATGTGCAAGGAGGGAACAACATTATAATGGTAACTGAAAATGTAAACATAAGATACGTGAAGGTTTAGTATATTTAAAGTACATGATTCCCATGTGAGAAATCAAATCTAAGATACATTTTTCCAGAATCTCCTATACCCGTGTGAGGGTTTTCAACAACAATGTAAAGGAAATGTGTTTTTCAAAATATTATACACCTAGGTGGGGTTTGTTAGAAATAAGATTTATATAGTGTTTCCATGGTCGAGGCTGGAATACAACAGAAAATACATTCAGATAAGCTTGTTTTCAGAATAAAAGATACCCATGTAAGGGTTTAATTATAAACCACGGGAGAAAGTAAAACATCATCATGGGTTGAGCTCCATAAGAGAAAATCACAAGATAACCAAGTTTTCTTCAAAACAGAAAATACCCATATGGAGGAAATTAAGAATTAAGAATACAAATGAAGTGCAATGAAGGGGTCGAGCTCAAATTTTGGAGAGACCCAGAATACATGTTATTCTCTTTAAAGGACAAATTTATTTCATTTTCAGAATACCCACATTGGGGTTTTGATTTTAAAAGAAAGTAGTACAATTTTCAGGATTCTATAGAGAAGCAAGATTGA
Source organism: Sequoia sempervirens (assembly GCA_007258455.2). Lineage (NCBI taxonomy): Eukaryota > Viridiplantae > Streptophyta > Pinopsida > Cupressales > Cupressaceae > Sequoia > Sequoia sempervirens. The sequence continues at coordinate 1,093,832,340 of VDFB02271358.1, forward strand.
TGTTTTCTTTCATTTCTAGAGGGACCCATTTGGAGTTTTTAAAGCAAAACAGAGTACATAAATGGCATGGTGAGCCATACTGTTTTTCAACAAGAGGTCACAAAATAAACAATATTCCTTCAAGATATCAATGACCCATATGAGATTTTGTTCCAAAAAGTAAAGAATGTGCACTATGCTCTATTGGGTCAAGCCCAGAAAGTAGCAGAAAGCCCATTTGGTGCATGAGTGGCTGCGACCAAGGAGAGGAGTTTTAGCTCTATATTTTCATTTTGAAACAAAAAACTTCTACGTACACGTGTTGGACCTCAAATTTGAGGAAAACAATGGAAATCACACAAGATTTCTAAGTAAAAAATGCATTATAGGATGAGTATGGCACGACTTGGGAATGGCCATAGCATTCATTCAAAAATTGGCCTTTTACAGAACCACAAAGCTTTTATAAGCTTTCTATTTTTAAGGAATAATGCCAAGAGAAAGCAATGAGACAATGAGGTTTACCACACGTGCCATAATGGAGCTTTCTAACACATGGCCAAGCCTCATAGAGCTTCCCAAATGCAAGGGCTGAACTCTCAAATATGGTGGCCATTGAAAGCATCAACAACAATAAACACAAATCCATGAAATATGTCAGGAAAATATGCTCATGCTGCGACCTCAAGGCCAAAAGGCAGCTCAGAAATAAAGCAAGGAGTTTGAGAAAACCTACAGGAAGCTCACAAACGGGCTTACCTTTAAACCATGGAAGAATCAACAAAGAAACAACAAGTATGGAGCTCAAATCTCCCACAGAAAACCAAAACCCTAAGCATGGTGGCAACGACATCTCCCAGGCAGAGTTCTTTCAAGGTTGCAAAAGTGCGAAATGATAGGAATTAGGGTTTGCCTTTTTCTTGTTCATGCTTTCTCTAATTCGAATTTAGGGTCTATTTTTCCTTGTAAGTAAATACTCTGTGTGGTTGAAAATCTCATTCATGGTTTAGGCCGACCATTTGACTAGGAGTCTTTTTCCTAAGTCTTTATGCTTGTTTGATAAAATATTTTATGGCCTAAGACTTTAGGGATTTGTGGAGCATCAAATTTATGCCTTAGTCAAAATAGAGTAATGATAATGCTTTAGGTTTTTAATTGGTTTTGAGAGAAATCAATTAAAATTCTAAATGATATTTTACTTAGGCTTTATTTTTTCAATTGATTTTGAGGAAATCAATTAGGATATTGATGGAGATTTTATTATATTTTATGATTTTTCTGAGAAAATCAAGCATTGTAATTGGAGAGATAAGGATTATTTTTTTGCAAAAGATTTCGAAATCTTTAGTTGCAAAATTAGTCAAATTATGAAAATCTGCATATCATGTAAAGTAAGATTAAAGTGGTGTTTTTATAAATCGCTTTATTCTTTGCTATTTTTAGTAGATTTTTGAGAGGTACTAGCTTGGTCAAATTTGAGGTTCCTGTTGGGTGGATAGGATGTTTTTTGTTTTTGCTTTAAAAGCAGATTTAGCCTGTTTTTAGAGGTTGGACAGTGTGAGCATGAAAAAAGTGATTTTTTTTTGCTTTTGTGCAAACTTATTGGGCAGTTTAATACCTTTTCTTGGGATTTTCTTTTTGAGCTCGAATTAGGGTTTTGGAGCTATTTATCTTGAAGAAGACTTAGTCTCTTCTTTTTTTCAGTTCAAATTTTAGTTTCTAGCTCTCACACATTTTTGAGCTTGAAAACTTATTTTGTACTCAGTTTCAGATTTTGGGCAGACTCCTATATTTGAATTAAAACAACATTCCTACTTCTCAATTTTGTGTCTACTTGCAGTTTCATTTTGATGTTATATTGTGATTTCTATTTATAGAGTCCTTGTTATGTCTTAAGACTGTAATTCTTGATGCAGAAAGTTTAGAGATATAGGTTGCATGTTGTATTTAAAATCAAGACTTCATGCAAATTATTTGTGTTAATTGTTCATGAGAGGTTGTGAGATATTGTGTTTTTTTGAAAGCTGTTTGTGAGGGAAAGATCAGAATCATCATTAAATCATTATCAAGTCCTGAAAATCATTTTAAGTCATAGATTTTAAATTTAGTTGTTCTCTATCCTTTTTCCTAGAGAATCATTTAGAATAGGATCATCAGTCGGAGAACCAACTCACTCTGGAGATTCCTTCTTCGCTTAGATCACCCACATCTAAAGAAGGTTTCCATGTGTCATTAGATTGCTGAATTTCATATTCAACAGGGTGCAAATCTAATTGATAATAGTTTTTGGCACGCTCGGTGGGACTTTGAAAGCCATTTCAGACAAATTTTAGTGTTCTTTAATTTGTTGTTTGGTGTATGTAGCAGATTTTTTAGCATTTTGGAGGCTCATTTCAATATACCTGGCGACTTTGATCCTGATTTTGCATGCTAGTTCAACCTACACATGAGAAAAATATAGACCAGATCAAGTACTGCACCTTTCAAATATCGAGAGTTGTCCCCACCATGAAGAAGAGGTAGAACAACAAGGAGGCTCTTTGAGACACTTGCAAGATCGAAGTTGATGCCTCCTATTTTCAGCTCCTTGGTTTTATCACCAGGAGTACCGGTTCCAATATCACAAGCATCACCAATGGTAGTACTTGTTCACACCTTTTAATGGAGGCAGTCCATTAGACATCGCTCAACATGATGACATCCCAGTTGCAGCCGTTAGAAGTCTGCCATACTTCACCAAGGAGGATCTCACAACACCGGTTGAGCATATTCGTGACATGGCTACCTTATGCTCAGTTCATAACATCACGTAAGAGAACATCGCATTAAGGCTCTTGGCTGCATCGCTCAAAGGGAAGGCATTGCAATGGTTCAAAGGTCTCGCAGCCAACTCAATCACGACATGGGATGCATTAGGTAATGGCTTATATCAATATTTTGCTAATAAATTTGATAATCTATCTCTATTAGAGCAATTGAGCACCATTCAGAGGGTGCCACATGAGCACTTGGTTGATTTCAACTACTAATTTCAGAGAACCTGGTACAGGATTCCTACAACGGTAAAACCTTTACCGGTTCATGCTTTTCTATTTTACTTAAAAGCTTTGAATAGTAAAATTTTAGTCATGACTCAATCTATGGGTGGGCATACACTCCCTAATGCTTATGACATAGCCATTAGAGCTAAGAACTGTCTCATCCAAGCTAGAGACATAACCCCTAGACCTCCTATTCCTTTGTTTCCAAAAATACAACCACCTACTCCTATTGTTGTACCTCCCTTAGCTGTTGTCCTTCCTGTTCTAGTGATAGGTTATCATAATGCAACCCAAGGAATTGCTGCTCCAGCCCAAAACCAAGAGATTTAAGAGATTAAAAGCTTAATCAAGATCTTCGAGAATGATCTTATGAGCATTAAAAAGAAAGTAAGTCATGAACATAAGCCCTACCAAGCCACTTATCAGCAAAACCAGCCAAATAGGCTTGCCTTTCAGAATGATTATCAAGGGAAAGGGAAGAGTTTTAACCCAAGACCATTCCATCGATAACCCCAACACAACTAGTTCATCAAAGGAACTCGTGCCTCAGAATAATATTACTTAGGATTGTGATTGGTGTTATCCATGCAATCAACCTCATAACCAATCAGTGTGTGCTAATGGTATGAGAAATCGGCTTTAATGGTCCAAAACAGCTATGCTGGTTCAAAAAATGTTGCAGATCAGAATCAAGAACAACAAGATAATGTGGAAGTTGCCTTGCCAAACTGGCAGAGTTCGGAGTTCTCTGGTGTGAATGGCCAGGATCAACAAAGTTCTCCTGTTTTAGCCAATACCAGATCAAAAAAAGAGCTATGGATTCGAGACAACAAGCTGGAAATTCACAGCAGCAGCCTACAAACAGTAAGCAACCCATTTCGTCATCAAATGTTAACGCTACAATGCAGCCTAAAGTGCAGATTCTGCAAAGAGGCCAAGAGATACCTAGCAAGGAATAATCCAGGACGTAGTTGTAGCCTTTGCAAAAGCAAAATGACGCTATTGTTACAAAAAACCAGCAGAACTTAAATCCCACTTCTTTCAATATTGTTGAACATCTCAGAAAAGCTATTGTCAGCATGTTTATATTAGATGCTTTGCATATCCCAGGTCATAAAATTTTGTTGCAAGATGCCTTAGCTGAGGTGTCTATTTTTGATGATACTGATCAAGGGGTTGCTAAAGTCGTGCTTGCTAATGATTTGGAGGATAAAAATGAGCAAAAAATTAAAGAGGTAAAGCCTCCCCTATTTTATTTAAGTCTGGTTATTGGCGATAAAATTGTTCATAATTGTATGGTTGATTCTGATGCTAGTAGTTCAGTCATGCCTAAGAGTTTAGTTGATAAGTTAGGTCTCGTTTATGAGCCTAACCCCTAGAAAGGCATAGTGCAATTAGATGGGTCTGTTGTTAAAACCGCTGGTATAATTAGGAATTTGGCACTTACCTTGCATGCATCCCCGAGCTTTGCTATTCATTAGGATATACATGTTATTGATTTTCCACCACACTTCACCATTTGTCTCTTGAGAGATTTTACAGCCAAGCTGGGTGGGTTTTTGTCCTCTGATTGGTCTCATCTATTTTTTAGAACAAGGTATGGTACGAAAGTGACTATAAAGTCTGAGCCTCTAGCCAAGGACCATATTGAACCATATTCCCCGAATCCTATAAACGCTTGTTTGATAAAATATTTTATGGCCTAAGACTTTAGGGATTTGTGGAACATCAAATTTATGCCTTAGTCAAAATAGAGTAATGATAATGCCTTAGGTTTTTAATTGGTTTTGAGAGAAATAAATTAAAATTCTAAATGATATTTTACTTAGGCTTTATTTTTTCAATTGATTTTGAGGAAAACAATTAGGATATTGATGGAGATTTTATTATATTTTATGATTTTTCTGAGAAAATCAAGCATTGTAATTGGAGAGATAAGGATTATTTTTTGCAAAAGATTTTGAAATCTTTAGTTGCAAAATTAGTCAAATTATGAAAATCTGCATATCATGTAAAGCAAGATTAAAGCGGTGTTTTTATAAATCGCTTTATTCTTTGCTATTTTTAGTAGATTTTTGAGAGGTACTGTCTTGGTCAGATTTGAGGTTCCTGCTGGGTGGATAGGATGTTTTTTTTTTTTTGCTTTAAAATCAGATTTAGCCTATTTTTAGAGGTTGGACAGTGTGAGCATGAAAAAAGTGAGTTTTTCTACTTTTGTGCAAGCTTATTGGGCAGTTTGATACCTTTTCTTGGGCTTTTATTTTTGAGCTCGAATTAGGGTTTTGGAGCTATTTATCTTGAAGAAGACTTAGTCTCTTCTTTTTCTCAGTTCAAATTTTAGTTTCTAGCTCTCACACATTTTTGAGCTTGAAAACTTATTTTGTACTCAGTTTTAGATTTTGGGCAGACTCCTACAGTTGAATTAAAACAACATTCCTACTTCTCAATTTTGTTTCTACTTGTAGTTTCATTTTGATGTTATATTGTGATTTTTGTTTACAGAGTCCTTGTTATGTCCTAAGACTATAATTCTTGATGCAGAAAGTTCAAAGATATAGGTTGCATGTTGTATTTAAAATCAAGTCTTCATGCAAATTATTTGTGTGTTAATTGTTCATGAGAGGTTGTGAGATATTATGTTTTTCTGAAAGTTGTTTGTGAGGGAAAGATTAGAATCATCATTAAATCATTATCAAGTCCTGAAAATTATTTTAAGTCATAAATTTTGAATTCAGTTGTTCTCTATCCTTTTTCCTAGAGAATCATTTAGAATAGGATAATCAGTCGGAGAACCAACTCACTTTGGAGGTTTCTTCTTTGCTCAGATCACCCACATCTGAAGAAGGTTTCCATGTGTCATTAGTTTGCTGAATTTCATATTTAGCAGGTGCAAATATGATTGATAACATGTACAACTAGCATTTTTTTTTTGCTATGACAAGTGGATTGACATGCAATATTGAGGATATTTATATTTAGGGTGTATAATGGAACTTGTAGGCTATACAATGTAACTTACAGGCCATACAATTAAGAAATTGTCAACTATAGTTGTACGATTGAGAAGTTTGTAGGGCGTACAATACAAGGAATAATATTAGGCCTTAGAATATGATGAATAATAGTAGGTTGTAATAATTAGACTTACAAGTTATATAGTTGAAGAACAATTAGGTCATACAATTGAAGAAGTATCAACTAGTGGTTGTACAATGTGAAATAGCGAGTTATAAGATAGTGTAGTAAAATATGGAATGAAGAGACTATTTATTGAACGTATAATTATTTCTAAAATAAGTTGTATGATAGAGTTGTATACAGGTCATACAACAAGGGAGTTTACTGGTTGTACAATAGAAATGACATCAAGTTGTAATATAAGACTAAGAGCAACAAATTGTATGGTGGAATTATTAACAAATAGTATGGTGAGAATTAGCTCAAACTATACTATGAAGAGGAATAAATCAAGTCATATTAAGAATATGGTGGACCATACGATGGTGAGAATTAAACTTGAAATGTGATGTACAATGTGTTCTATTATAGGTAGTACAATGTGTTTTATAGGTTGTACAATTTTAAGACTTTTTCTTCTTTTATTATTTTTTCAATTTCTTTATTAAATTTATCTTTTTTGTAATTAATTTTTTCAATATAATATTTTTTATTTTTTAGTTTCCAAATTTTTCTTATTTTCTAATTTTATTTTATTTTTACACCCTTTGAATTTAAATTTTGTAGTTTTACCTCTATCTCATGTCTCATTATGTAATTATAGTATGATCATCTGTAACACTTGTTCACACAGTAGGTTTCAACTATTCCAATTAAAAAATTTCTTCCACCATGGGAAAATTACCAACCTTTAGCAATCTTGTTCTACTGAGAATCAATAAATTTTCCTCATTGCCAACACCGCATAAATTCTTCACCTTATATGAATGGACTAACTATGATATTATGTATAGTTTTCCAAACCCCAATTGTTCGAGATATAGGGGTGGCAATGCATTAGATTGTACTATGTGGTGTTTTTATGTGTATTCTTTTACTACTTGATCATACCCTATTTTTTCTACCACAATGAAACATTATTCCATCAATACTAGACAAAGGTGTTGGACTTGTTATTCAAGAAGAAGTAGGAATGGATATTGATTAAAGAATTTTAAGTATTCTTGAATAGGTTGATTATATTCTCCTCTATTTACCCCATCTTTAGGTTGATCTAATACTTCTTTTGGATGTAATTCACAACTAATGTATCTTGGTCTTATTCTAAAGTATGTAGTGTGCATAGGTATTTTATCAAGTATGGTTGTGTTTGGGCTGACACTTCTGTCAAACTTCTCCAGGATTTCCTTAGTTACTTCTTCATCCTCTTCAATCATCCAATCTATTATGTTTATGGTGATGATGAATTCGTATCTCTCCTTTAATATCTTTATTTTAGACCAATTGATAATGTCATTTATCAAAGTGTCGTCTTTGTTTTTCAACTTTATAGATTTATTCCCTAGTACTTACCTTATTTTAAAAGGTCCTAACCACCTTACCTTGAACTCACTAGGCTTGATTTCATTATGACTGCTATATTTTAAAACTAACTACCTTGATTGGAAGTTCATTCTTTGGAAATGCTTATCATGCTAGTATTTTTGCTCTTTTTTCATCACCTTAGTTATCTATTATTCTAGTACTCTTCATTTCTTAATCTTATTAAATTAAAAATCCTTTCCTTTAAACTTTCAATATCAACCCAACTGATTATACATGAAAATTCTTAGGATTGCTACTGTCAATTGCGAGGATACCGATATGGGCCGAATCATGCTTGATACATGAAAAATTGAAGCATAACGGAGCCACGGGTACTCAAATCTCAATAAGATCAATCGATCAGAATTGAAAGTAAACATTTTATCAGAAAACCTAACATGGTGAATTTATGAAAGCTTTAAAGAAAACATCTACTCTAATCTATTGAAACTTATTCCATTATGGAATTGGTGTCGCGTTGATGTGGACCAATGACCCTTTCCTAATCCCATGATAGTAAGCTTGTTTCAGTCGATTCTATGGAAGAGAATCAATGAAACCATGGTGTTTTTTTGTGTATAAAAACCTAGATTATGATGAAAATGAGCATGATGCAAGCTAGGCTACCATGATTTTATGCTAAATATGAGCTAATTATACAATTTCCAAGCTAATCTAAGCTAAAACTATGCTAAAAAGATGAAACCCTAATTTATTTACAAACTAAGATGGATGAATGGAAGCCTATTAATGAAAGCTTGAAGCTAATATGCAATTGAAAATGAACTAAAACTAAGCTAAATGTGTGCAAATTGAGAGTATAGACGTGAGAAAATTTAACAACATAAGTTTGCAATAAAAGATGGATCCATTTGTCTCCAAATAGTGATCTGTTTATAGGCGAACAAATGAAGAATGGGTGGTTGAGATAAAAAAGCTTAATCAATGGTTCAAGATAAAGGAGAGAAGAGGCATGGATCACAGATTCTCATTAATGGATGAGAATGCATGATGAAAGTTAATCAAAGGCTTACAATTGCCTTAAACAAACACACTTTTGACCTGCTCACACAACTCAAAGGAAACTTTTTTAGGAGGTGAAAGGGTTAACTTCTTAAAGAAGCTAAGTGAGTTGATTGGAGGGGAGGGAATATTCCTTAGAATATTCCATTGGATGAGGATAAAGGTTAATTTTGAAAATTAAAACAAAGTTTTAATTGTGCAAAAAGGGGTAAGGAACATTCCCCTTTGATTAGAGGAATACTTAGTATAATTTCTAATTAAACAAGGTTTAATTTATGCAATTAGGGAATTAGAAGAATTACAAGATATTTATTAAATTAGATGATTTAATAAATAGGGGAGGGCATGAAATAATATTTAATTAAATAAGATAAGTTTATTTAATTAAATAAGATGACTTAGGAGATTAAATTAAATATTTTGATGTATTTAATTTAATGAGATGAAGTGTTAGTGAGAAAAGAGATGAATTAACCCAATTTAATTAATTAGGCCAAATAGACAAAAATGATGTAATTAATTAATAATTGAATTAATTAAGCAAAAAAGAGGATGGATTAAAGAGGAAATTCTAGCTTAAATAGGCTAAAAGGAGTCATTTTCAATTCATTTGTGCATTCACACTTGAAGATTTCTTGCAATTTGATCTCTAACCCTTCGATGAAATGTCATGCCAAGAGCTTCCTCGAGACATTTCTAATCAAGTTCGAGAGTTTCAATGGCTCCCAGGTGCAGGACCACCGGTGTGTGACTCGAAACTTGATTTAAAATTTAAAATTTTGATGCATTTATTAGGCATTAGAATTTAGAATTTGGGGTTGTCGCTATATATTGACACCCAAACTTCAATCAACAATGCTCAAACGATAGCTACAGATGCATATGTTAATAGCGACGCTTTGTTAGATTTGATTTTTAGGGTTCCAAATTGTAAATGGCGACACACATTCCAATTTGAAAGTTGGGGTTAGGTCATTCCAAAGTCTAAATCGCGATGCCATCTTGTATGGCGATGCTTTTATCAATTTGATTTTTAAAATGCATTAGGCATCACTATTTGAGTTTTGAATATAGCGACACATTTGTGATTTTTGATCTGTAAATTTCAAATAACTTCAAATGTTTGATGATTTCCTAATGTTGTGCGCTTTGTGAGTGCAAGAGGTCTTCTCACCATTGATGTCGAGGGAGCACATGCCCATGGTACTTGAGAGATTGAGTGATTTGTCAGAGTTGCACCAGGAGCACCTGGGAGAGATCAGATTGTGGTATGTGGCATACGCACCAGTGATTAGGACCCATTTAGCTATGATGATAGTGTTGTGTGAGAGATGGCATAGCGAGACTCATCCTTCCACCTTTTGACAGAGGAGGTGACAGTTACCTTGGAGGATGTTTGGCAGATATTGTGGTTTCCCATCCACAGTGATTGCATAATCTATGATCTTGATGCTGGATTAGATGCCTGCTTTGAGGTGATGGAGATGGACCAGATTGAATTGGTCACATCATAGATTGATTTGGAGACATACAAGGGTCATGTGCCGACGTTCAGATTGATTGTCGTTGCCATCATTTCCAATTTGGCAGCTTCAAAAAAATGCGGTCGATTCTTCAGTCTAGGTTGGGGCTTGGCTTGGTAGAGGATGTTGTACCAGAGGACTATTTTTGTGTGGGGGCCTGTGATGCTAGCCTCCTTGTACCATGATTTTTTTATTTCATGTATTGCAATGGGAGGGCTATTGGTGTAGGGGTGACACTCCTTCATATCTAGGCATGGGAGCACATTGTAGTGCTTCGATCGATTGTATAGATGGTAGACGTGGAGCCAAATGATCTTGTCATATGGAGACACTAAGGTGCATTACACTCAGGAACACTGGATAGATTGGGATCTTGTATTGGAGATGGGTGATTGATGATATGACCATGTTTCGGTGGTGGCCATGGCTTCAGATGTTGGCCTGGTTTGATGATGTTCAACAAATTTACTTTGCTCGACATACTCGATATATGCAGGGTCAAGAGCATACTATGATCAAGTAGTACTTTCTTGACATAGTAGCCAAACAGTTTGGAAATGTATAGGACAAACCTAATGATGCTTATAGAGCCATTTTTGCACGATCGGCGAAAGAGGCTCCCACTTGGGGACTGACAATTTCTACAGTAGAGGCCGTTGAGAGTTTATGCCAGTTGGTTGCCCAGTCTTGGGCATACGATCAAGGTCAGTCCATTGCGCAGAGTACTCCTGCTTATGATGCATGGTTCGTCCCTCCACGATGACTTATAGATCTTGCAGATGCTCCTCCTAGAGGGACACCGTGAGGCAGAGGTTTTAGGGGTAGGGGATAGGCAGGCCAGGATGGACGTGATGGGCAAGTTTTAGGGGCGCCTCCAATAGGACAACAACCTCAAAAATAGCCTCTAGTAGTGTAGCAGCAACTAGTGCCACCACCACCACCACCATCAGATGGCAAAGATGCATAGATACAACAGCTGCAATAGTAGCTATAGGTGTTGATAAGTGAGTGAGACTAGGCCTGCTAGCAAATTTTGGGTTTGACTGCTAAGCGAGATTAGGCTTGGCAACAGGTGGTTGTTGTGACAGCCGAGAGGGATGCAACAGGCTAGAGAGGATAGTAGCTACTAGGGCTACCATGTTTGATGTACAAACACTATTTTTATTTTTCCCCCATTCTTTATACTGATACACATTCATGGGATCCTTTTTGATAGCCTCATGGATATTATACTTATCATTGATGTACATACATTGATCCAAATTTTGTACCATGACAATTTTTTTGATGTATATATCATACAGATGATTTATGCTATGATGTGTTGACTTTATTTCATGTATGGATGATGTATGAATGCTTATATATGATCATGTATGGATGCATTTTATTTTTTCCTATGTGATATGGATGGATGCAATGTTATATTTGTTTTTCATTATCTTTTCACAATATGATATGGATGAATGATTATGATATGCAGATGTTATGGATGCAAATGATGTGGATGCATTTCTTTTTATATATTTTATATGCATGTTTTATGATGATGATGTATGGATGCAAATGCTTATGATATGCAATGATTTAAGATGCTTAGAATAACAAATCTATATTATTCATCACAACTTAAATGATTATGCAAAATGTATGATGTGATTGCAATGGAATGGATGTTCTGATTATGCTATGATTACGAGATGCATGTTGATGGTTTGTGGATGTAGGGTGGATGCATTGATGATGTTTTTATTGATTGTCATGATACTAGGTTAGTGCGAAGATAATATAGAAGAATACATAATGAAATAACCATTGATGATGACTACTTCAAAAGATCCAACAAGTCCATGATCCATCAAGACTTTATTAGAGATGGTGATGAGACAATGCAAAATAATGCAAGATGAAATGTAGGATGTGAGCTCACACTTTGGGATTGGGATTTTTCGTTGTTCCTTATTGTTTGATATAACACATAGAAATGATGCATCAAGGTATTGATAACCAGGACGACATTGTATCTCGTGTAATGGACTTTGAATCGACAAGCAGATAAGATATTTCTTGTTAATATCTTGACATATATAAACATCATTGGAATGTAAGTTAGAAGTTTAAAATATATTGGACCAAAGCATACACAATAGTCAACAACATACTCCAAACGACCTTCCTACACACAACTAAGTAGGTGCCAAGATTATTTTACAAGAGTATCCACAAGCACAACAAATGAAAGATAATGATTGATGCCCCATTCCTTTCTCTCTAAATCATTTTGGATAGAAATCATCGAGAGGTCCTCAGAATGGGTCATTAAGATAAATCATAAGAAAAGATCAAAGATAAACAATCAATGTTATCTATAGCTCCTGCCTAGTTTAAGTTTAGTTGAAGTGATAACTGATATTGATATCCATCACAAGAAGGATACATCCTAGGACATGTTGATTAGAGGGTTGATTGATGTTGGGATGATGATGCTAAAATGAGTTATTGCTATAAACTTCATTGACATCTTGACCTATGATTTAGATTTCAAATTTTGACTTTTAGGTTCACACTTTACAACTTGCTATATTTGCTTTCTACTTGTTTTGCCAAAGGTTGAAGGTGACGATCGCTTATTATGGGTGAAAGTTTATTGCAGGTGAAGGTGAGATGGGATGAGGTGGTTTTGGATTTTTTGGGACATTTCAATGTTTTTGGTATTTTTTAAATGTTTTTGAGGCTGTTTTGGTCTTTTTGAGAATTTATATGGATGTTTAGGGCTTTTCAAATTTTCTGAGGCTGCTTTTTTTTTTTTTTAGGCTGCAGGAATCGGGTAGCACAACCCCCTATAAACTGCAGTGCACCTGTAAACTTTTAACGTGACCGGTACTGGCGTGACACGCCCGGTACCACGACGGGGAGACTAGAACTCGTGACCCAGAGCCACAACGGAATTACTTAGCCAATTGAGCTAGGGCCCCCGCCCAATTTTGAGGCTTTTTAGGTCTTTTGAATGTTTTCTATTGTTTTTGGATTTTTCATTTTCGAATGTTTTTGTGTTTTCTGAATATTTGGATGTTTAGGGTTTTCAAAGGTTATTTGGATGCTTTTGGATTTTTTGAATTATCTAAATGTTTTTAGATTTTTCTGAGTTTTACAAATGTTTAGGGGTTTTTTGAGAATTTCCAAGTTATCTGGATGTTTTTGGATTTTTTGAATGTCTACCAAGAACCTAACCTAAAAGACCCATCCTAGGGGCCTCAGGGGCTAATCATAGATAACCTTGCCTACGTTATACATGTAGAGACCACATAGTTTGACTGACTCGACTTATTTACAAGACAAAGATATGAACATATGAGAGAGGACAACTAATTATAACAGACCGCTAAAGGAATGACCTTGGGTGTCTCTTGGGCACATCAATGATGGCCTTGCCTACGTTCAAGCTCAAAGACAATGTAGTTCAACAAGATGACTCTATTTTTATATTTTTGATGTTTGACCTTTTTAGGGATTTTGATGTTTTTGGATGTTTTGGATTTTTCCTTTACAATTTTTTGAATGTCTTTGGATTTTCGATGTACAATATTTTTCAAATGTTTTTGGATTTTCTGGATAAAATTTTATGAATGTTTTTGGTGTTTTTTGGATAAGGTGTCCCATGACCTCAAGATATACAAGAACCAAGATGTGACATAACGAAATGCCTCCAGTGTGATATGCTAGCCTACTTCAATAAAGGCAGGACAAACTGGCCTTGGGAATATTCCAAGTAGTGCTAAAGAGTCCATGATACCTTTTAGTGACAAGCCATGATAAAGATGTGGATGAGGGATGAATGGTGATGCAAAGAATGAAGGGCCAAAAGAGCTAAATAATAGATGGAGATTCTTTATTACATAAGGCACCTATTTGCTAGGTTTTCACTAAGGTACTTGTCCAAAGTGCCACCGAAGTGGTTTCACTAGAGGAATTTTTTTTTCTTTACTTTTTTCAATCCTTTTCTCATTTTTTTTTGTGGATTTTAAACATTTTTTTATTTTTTTTTGTATTTTTTGATTTATACCCTTAGAGACTAGGCATAAAATTTATTGAGATGCAAGTTGTTGGTTGGCTCCTACAAGGGTTCACCTTCAGGGGTTGATAGTTGTTATGTTCCCGATCCGTAACTTGCTGTGATGACAAAGGGACCCAACTAGTTAGACTCAAACTTTCCCTTGTTGTCTTGATCCAAAAAATTCTTCTGATTTTTCTTTAAGACTAGATTGCCTACCTGGAATGACCGACACTTGATTCTCTTGTTATAGCTTTGTTTTAGTTAGTTTTGGTACACTTGCAAGTGATTTAGGGCATCAAGATGACGTTCATCTAGGAATTCCAACTCATTTAGTAGAGACACTTTGTACTCCTCAGTTATCAAATTTTGCAATGACACTTGCAATGATGGGAGCTCAACCTCAATAGGAAAGATCACTTTTGATCCGTAGACCAAGGAGAAAGGGGTTGCACCTATAGGCGTGCAGATGCTAGTTCAATAAGACAAAAGAGTGGGATTTAGCTATAGATTCCAGTCATGACCAACTTCATTGATTTTTTTCTTCAGGTTTTTCAGGATAGTCTTGTTTGTTTCTTCTGCTTGGCCATTTCCTTGGGGATAGTATAGGGTAGAGAATCAGTGTTGGATATTGATTTTTTGGCACAACTCTCTTACATCCTGATTCTTGAATGGTGTTTTGTTGTTTGAGATGAGGGTTTGTGGAATACCATAATGACAAATTAGGTAATTTAGGATAAATATGGCTATCTGCTTCCCTATTATGTAGGCCATAGGAATGGCTTCCACCCACTTAATAAAGTACTAAGTGGTGGTTATGATGAACTTATGGCTATTGGATGAGGTTGGAATGATTTTACCTATAAGGTCAAATCCCCACTGTGAAAAAGGCCATGGTGTGATCATTGGTTGCGATTCTTGAGCTAAAGAATGAATCAGATCTCCATGTTGACACTAGATGCATTTCTGCACATACTGGTGAGCTTCTTTTTCCATGGCTGGCCAATAGTACCCTGTCCTCAACAGTTTCTTAACTAATGTCATATCGCTAGTATGGGACCCACATATGCTATTGTGTATTTCTGTTTAGGCAGTTAAGGCTTCCTCTTGCTTAAGACATCGTAGTAATGTCCCTTTGATGCTTCATCGGTAAAGGGTATCACCTAGGATCACAAATCTAGATGCCTTTTTGACAAAGGTATTTTTAAGGTTTTAGGTGATATTGGAAGGGTTCCTCTGCTAAGGTAAGTAAAGATGCCATGGTACCAAGGGGATCCAAGACCAAAAATGACACACAAAAAATTAGATTCAGGGATTTTGAAAGTTGGCACGAGAAGTTGTTCTACCAAGAATTCATATTGAAGAATGTTGTTCGACATGTCTAGTAGTGATCTGATTGTTGCCATGGCATATGCTGCTATGTTGTTCATGCAAGGAATCTACTCAAAAGTTATGTCTATAAAGAGATCTTTGAGATTTTTCACCATCTTCTTGTAAGGGGTGAGCTTGCCATCTTTGGTTTGATAGTTTTCATTGACTTGGTTGATAATCAACTATGAGTCTCCATAGACTTTCATCTCTTGTATCTGCCACTGAACTACTATCCTGAGACCTGTGATCAAGGCTTCGTATTCAATAATGTTATTGGTACATGGGAATGATAGCCTGTATGACTTTGGGATGCAATCACCTTGAGGGGTGATAAAAAGAATATTGACTCCTGATCCATGTTGGATGAACAATCCATCAAAGTACATCTTCCATTGAGTTGTGAGATTAATAAGGAACATTGATTCGTCAGGGAACTCTGATATCAAAGGGTTCTCAGCATAGAGGAGTGCTTCTGCTAGCTGATCTATGATCACATATCCTTTGATTTACTTTCACTCTACATACTCCATGTCAAACTCTATCAAGATTATTACCCATTTAGCCATTCGTCTTGTGAGGGTTACTTTGGATAAAAATATTTTAATGGATCAATCTTTGCAACGATGTTGATCTGATGCGACAACATGTAATGCTTGAACTTTTGTGAAGCAAAAACTACTGCTAGGCATACTTTCTCAATGGGTGAATACTTCATCTCATAGCCTACCAAGGTTTTGATGATGCCGTATATGACTCTTTCCTTTCCATTTTCATCATGTTGTGCAAAGAGAGCTCCTAATGCTGATGATGTTGCTGATATGTACATGGTCAATGGCTTGTTTGGTATTGGTGGCATGAGCACTGGAAGTGTTAGTAGGTAATACTTGATCTGTTGGAAAGATTTATCACATTTTTCATCCCACTTGTAAGTTACCCCTTTATGGAGAAGATGTGAAAAGGGGTGAATCTTATTTGATAGCTATGCTATGAACCTTCTGATGGACTGCAACCTTCCTTTTAATCCTCTCATTTGATTTAATGCTTGTGGTGGTTCCATGTCTAGGATGGATTTTACCTTTGCTAGATCAATTTCTACCCCTCTTTGTGAAATGATAAAGCCAAGAAGTTTCCCTAATGTGACCTTGAACACACACTTTTTTGGATTTAACCATACCTTGTATTCTTCAAGCCTATCAAAGATAGGTCCTAAGACTTGTATGTGCTCACTTCTCTTCTTTGATTTTCTAAAATATCATCCACATAATCTTCAACTTTTTTGTGGATCATGTCAGGAAAGATGAGGGTCATGGCTCTTTCAAAGTTGTTGGAAATAGGATGCCATTTAATTGCAATCCTAAACATTATTTATTTCAAACACTAGGATTAGAGAGAGATTAATTTGGATGAAATAATAATGTTAATTAACATTTGTAATTAATTCTAAATGATAGGAGCATGTGAGGGAATCCAAGATGAGTTCCTAAATAATAGGAGCACATGGGGCACCCACATGGAAGGTGGCACTCACCTTGAATTAAGTTAACTGTTTGGAGTAAAAGATAACACTTCTAAATGCATGTAAAGATCCTAGGAGTTATGGTTTTATGTTTACATGCATGAAGTTCAGTTCAGTTTGGTTTAGATCAGTTTAATTTAGTTCAGTTTAGTTCAAAATTAGTTTAGTTTAGTTTAGTTTAGTTTAGTTTAGTTTAGTTTAGTTTAGTTCAATTCAGTTATCTTCAGTTTCATGTTAGTTATTATGAGTTGCATGTAGTTGACTTGAGTTGCATGATAGATAATAGGTGACTTCCTTCAGTTAACAGGGGATGACCATTCTTGCATGAATGGTGGAGAGAGATGTTTCAGTTAACAGAAAATGACTTGGACCCACTTTGGGTGCCCTAGTTGGCTTCTTGGAATTAATTCCTTTGCATGTTAAGATATTTTAGAAGGATAAGTTAAGTGGGCCCACTCTTGAGTGCCTACTTTGAGGATAAAGCCTTGAAGATATTTATGAAATAAAGGTTGAGTTACTACTTCAAATTGGGATGCCCAAATGGATGAATATGATAATTTGGCATTGTTCTTCACGATTAAACTCTACTTGGAAGAGATAGGCATACCTTTTATGAGATAGGTATTGAGCTTTATAATTGTAACTCTTTTGGAGTTTACAAGGTTGATTATTGCCTATATATCTCAAGCAAGTTGAAGAGAGTTTGAATTAATTTATTGCAGGTTGTGAAGAAGATTTGTTGAAGGTAGAAGAAGCATCTCAAGGAAGAATTGAAATTATTGTAATCTACTTCAGAGATTAAATAATGCTTTAATTCTTGGTGGAGTTTTTTCCAAAAAGGGTTTCTCCATGGTATATGTTGTGTATCTTCTAATATCCTACCTAATTCTTCTACAACTTCTATCTTCATTCTACAAATGATAAAATGAATTAATCAGATAATCACCCACAAAGAATCTGTAACAAAGAATACATATTTAGATCAGCAAGTATAATAGTTTTACAAGTTTTAGAGCTACATAAACACCCCAATTTTCAACATTTGGTATTGGAGCTAGTGGTTGGATAAGGGTTTGGGATGTCTTTCTCTTAAAAGATTGGAGGTTTTTGGCTATATTGGGAGCTTTTACCATTTTTGTTATTGTTGATTTTGGAAAAAAATTTGTTACAAGAGGTATATATTCTTGATTTAGAGGATGTTTATCATGTGTCATTGAGAGCTTGGATTCATAGGTTTGGTGTGGCTTATGAAAAAAATGTGGTTTTGATTATGTGCATCATGATGCCATGGGATTGCTCAGTATCACGGTTCAATGGGAGCATTTGGAAATGAAGTGGATTCTTGGTTGTAGGATGGTTTTTTGTATTATGTCGTGGTATACTCTTGATTAGTGGTTTAGAGTTGTGGCATGATACATGTTATGATAATTTTGATCATGAGGAAATTTCTTAAATTCCATATGCTTTTAATAGTGATGGTTTAATGTTTTGTTGCCATGTATAGCTCGGTATCACAGTTCAGTGGGAGATTTGGTAGGATTTAGTGATCTTCATGAAGTTTATAGTAGTCATGATGCCATATGTGACTCGGTACCACAGTTCTATGGGAGTTGTTGGCAGTGACATGGATGCATCATTGGTAAGGTTATCTTCAGGTGATATGGGGATATATTTTTCTTGGTTTAGAGTGGTTGCTATTATGTCATGGTTTAATCTTGATATGCATTTAGAGTTTGGCATGGAACTTGTTCTCTTGAGACTAGGATGTATATATGTTATGATGCATGCGATCTCCTAGGAGGAGATGGTTAGATCATGGATGTCATGTTCAAGATTGGAGCTTTGACATTAATCTTGTGTAGTTCTCTTAAGTATTGTGTACATTAATCATTTGCTTGATTACTTCATGATAGTGCTATGTTTCATTTGGAGTTTGGCATGTATTGGTTGTTTACAGGTCCTCATGGTTACTTTAAGAAATAGGCGAGGCTTGAGTTCTCTTATGGTAACAGATATATGTTGGAATAGTTACTAGTAAGAAAAGCTATTTTCAACAGAAAAGACCGCGAAGCCTACACCTTAGTTGAACGCGAGTTCAACACACTCGATGGTTGTACATGCCTCCAAAGAGGTAGTTTGGTTAATTGCAATGTATAATTTCAAGTGGGAGAATGTTAGAAATAGGATGCCATTTAATTGCAATCCTAAACATTATTTATTTCATGTGTCTCCTAAGTCCTTGGAAAGTGTTCTCAAACACTAGGATTAGAGAGAGATTAATTTTAGATGAAATAATAATGTTAATTGACATTTGTAATTATTTCTAAATGATAGGAGCATGTGAGGGCATTCAAGATGAGTTCCAAAAAAATAGGAGTACATGGGGCACCCATATGGAAGGTGGCACTCACCTTGAGTTAAGTTAATTGTTTGGAGTAAAAGATAACACTTCTAAATGCATATAAATATCTTAGGAGTTAGGTTTTGATGTTTACATGCATGAAGTTTAGTTTAGTTCAGAATCAGTTTAGTCTAGTTCAGTTTAGTTTAGTTCAGTTGTGGTTCAATTATCTTTAGTTGCATGTTAGTTATTATGAGTTGCATGTAGTTGACTTGAGTTGCATGGTTAATGACTTGAGTTGCATGACTAATGACTTGATTTACATGACAAATAATAGGTGAATTCCTTTAGTTAACAGGGGATGACCATTCTTGCTTGAATGGTGGAGAGAGATGTTTCAGTTAACAAAAAATGACTTGGACCCACTTTAGGTGCCCAAGTTGGCTTCTTAGAATTAACTCCTTTGAATGTTAAGATATTTCAGAAGGATAAGTTAAGTGGGCACACTCTTGGGTGCCTACTTTGAGGATAAAGCCTTGAAGATATTTACCGAATAAAGGTTGAGTTACTACTTTAGTTTGGGACACCCAAATGGATGAATATGATGATTTGGAATTGTTCTTCATGGTTAAACTCTACTTGGAAGAGATAGGTGTAACTTTTAGGAGATAGGGATTGAGCTTTGTAATTGTAACTCTTTTGGAGTTTACAAGGTTGATTATTGCCTATATATCTCAAGCAAGTTGAAGAGAGTTTGTATTAATTCATTGCAGGTTGTGAAGAATATTTGTTGAAGGTAGAAGAAGCATCTCAAGGAAGAATTAAAATTATTGTAATCTACTTCAGAGATTAAATAATGCATTAATTCTTGGCGGAGTTTTTTCCCAAAAGGGTTTCTCCACGATATATGTTGTGTATCTTCTAACATCCTGTCTAATTCTTCTATAACTTCTATATTCATTCTAAAAATGATAAAATGAATTAATTAGATAATCACCCACAAAGAATCTATAACAAAGAATACATATTTAGATCAAAAAGTATAATAGTTTTACAAGTTTTAGAGCTACATAAACAACTCAATTTTCAACAATAGGTAGCTCTTGCATTCTTTAATCCAAATGGCATTACATTCTAGCAATAGGTTCCCCATGGACAAGTGAAGGCAGTTTTGTGTTGATCTTCCATGGCGATTATGATTTGATTGTATCCTGAAAAGCCATCCATGAGTGACAAAATTTCATGCCTAGCTGTTAAATCCACAATGAGATCAATGTTAGGAAGAGGGAATTCATCCTTCGGACATGCTTTGTTCAAATCTCTGAAGTCAATGCAAATTTTGATGCCCCCAGTGGGTTTTGAGCCTGGTACTAGGTTTGAAACCCACTCAGGATAATCTATTGGTTGGATGAATCCAACGTCAAGAAGCTTTTGCAGTTCTAGTGTAACCAGTAGTGTTATTTGAGGGTGCATCTTTCTCAATTTTTGCTTGACTAGTTTAGCTTTAGGATAGACTGCCAAGTTATGTGGAACTAATTTTGAATCAAGGCCTAACATATCTATGTATGACCATGCAAATTTGGATCTTCTCTTTTTAGGGAATGTTGCAAGGTTCTTTTGTTTTTCGTCCAACAAGGATTCAACATAAAAAGTGATCTTAGGTTCTTCCTCTATTCCCACATTGACTAAAGTAGCCTTTTCTGCTAGTACTGCCGACTTCTTTGGATGCATTGCACCAAGGGGGAGATTTAATCCCTCATCCTTGGGTGCCTTAGGGAGGTTTTCATCATTGTATGTGTCCTTTTTTATTTACTATTTTAGGATCAAGAGTGCCACTAGGTGGTTTTCACTCAAGGATTTGCAAGTTAATTGCATTTCATTTATTTTGTGACTGAGGGATTCAATCATCTCCCCATAGTATGCCTCTGTATCAAGCTCTATATCAAAGCTTTCTTTGTGATCTTCCCATAATAAGTTGTCTCAGAGTTCCATGAATTTTGAGATTGCTTCACTGTTTTTGAATAAATCTAGAACCAGTGGTCCTTGTTGGTTCATGTCAATGAGTTGTGGGTATACTAGGCATATTTTGGTTAGTTGGTTGTTTGGAGCAAAGGATGTTATGGATATCATAAAGAGGGTGTTGTTCTCAAATAGGTCAACAACATCAAGGGGAAAGTCATCTAAGGTTGTATCACGTGATGTGGGTGACCAAGAGGAAGCCTCAACTCGTTTAGCAGAAACACCTTTGTCAATAAGTGTGACCTTGCTAATAGTACAACCTAAGCCAAGATTCTTTATTCATTTCTCAGGAATGATGGGTTCTATATACACCTAAAATCGATCATGGCATTTAATAAATTAAATACTAGCTATTTAATTAATATTCTATCTACGTATAAATAAATTTGAAATTTATTTATATAGTTCACCCTTTTCGAATTCTCCAAATCTAAAATCATATTCTTCTAATTTAATTAAATAAACAAAATTTCATAAGATTGTTTTATTTAATTAAGTTTCACTGATCTCAGATTAGGAATTCAAGAACATGCCTACAAATTTTCATGCCACCTCACCAAGGTCACATGAAATTAAATAATTATAATTTTTAATTAGAATTATCTTCAAACACATGTCTTATTCTTCACACACTTCTTCAACAAACTTTCAAACACATGGTCTTTTGTTCCCACACTTGATTCCTCCATCCATTTGGCATGTTGTCTTTGGTCAAGGGGACACATTCTTGATTCTCTTCATCTCCACCATTCATCCCTCTTGTTTGAATTTGGACTGTTGATCTTTGCCACATCACAAGATGCTTCAAAAAGCCTATAAATACAACCCTTTGCCATTGTATTTGGCATCCACATTTGAATAGAGTTATCATGTAAGAATATTTTTGGAGCATTGGAGCATTTTGGAGTCTTATAGTTACATTTCATATCATGTTCTATTTTGTAGTTACATCTTAGAATCACACTTTGCTTCATAGTTGCATTTTATGTCATACTTTGTATCATAGTTGCATTTTAGTTTAGCACATTTATAGTCAATATTTGAGCATATGTAGAATCATCCTAGCTCCATACCATAGTATCCACCTTTCACAATCTAACACCATTATCCATTCATCATAATATCCATTATCATTTTCATCATATAGTTTCATGTAGGAATTTAATTGGCTTGCATGATTGAATATCAATCTCGTTTCTCAAGTAGTCATTTTAACAATCATAGTGCACACCTAAAATCTGATAGCCTAATGATTTAATAAATCCACATTTCACACACACATAAAATGGAACCCACCATGGGGCAGGACCTCACATTTAACAATTTTCTAAAAAAGTGCTTGTGAACAGGCTGGACGAGATGTTTTAGCGCAATTGTGAGTTCTTTTAGCGGATATGACAAATCTTCTGGTGCACCCATGCTTTGTTATGGCGCATACAACCTTTCTTTCGACGCATTGAACAATTATTACAATGCATACAAGGAGTCTTTCAATGCTTTCAGTCAATACTCTAGTGCATACATTAGTTCTTTTAGCGTGTTTGTTAGTTCTTGTAGTGCATAGAGTATCTATTTTAGTGCATTGAAATAATCTTTTAGTGCATTGGATGACTATTTTAGTGCATCTGTTAAAATTTCCAAAATTTTAAAATCCTAAGAACTAATTGCTGTTTTCTGCTTGTAGGTGGGTGATACACCGGTCAAAGACAAACTTATACAACTACTAATGATTGTTGCAGGGGTTGGAGTTATTTAAATTCTTTCTTTTGATTAAGATAGGAATCTAGCTTAATTAGAAGGCTTAAAGAACACCATGTCTTTTGTGCTTGATGAATGGTAGGCATATGCTCTCCCCTTAACTGGGTGACCAAAAAGCCAAACCCATTCTTTTCTTTTGTTAATCCTTAGAGGGCCTGCCTTGTGGGAAAAAGTAATCACCCAAGGGAATGACCCAATCGGTAACACGCTAAAGCCAAGAAACTTCCAATTGGGATATAAATGTGGGTACTTGAGGAAAGTGCAAGTATCACGGGGATTGTTCTGACAAGAAGGGAAACAATGGTCTCTTTCCATATGGATGATCCCCCAAAAATATAATGCCTATACTAGAACCCTTTGTTGTAGCAAGTCCAAAATCCTTAAACTATTTACCGGCATAGGAACAATCATTCTAAAGCCGTCCCACATTTTTGTAGCTTCTAGTAGAGATGAGAAGTATGCCATGGGAGATTCATGGGTACTAATGGTTGGCTGCCCCGAGAAGTGAGTGCCATGGAGGGAGCTAGTGGCATCAAGCATCTAATCATTCCGCTAGAAGTAAGTGTAGCTGGAGTAAAATCCAAGTGGGAATTCAGTGAATATTGTCCTACATAGCCTTAGGTTGTACATGCTTGATTTGTCTTATCAATGTGTTTTTAAATTTTTTTTCAAACAAAACAACACATGTTGGAAGTCAAAACCTTGATTCAGAAAACATCCTTGGAAACAACCAATTATTTGACTGGAAAATTAGAAAAGTCAAACAAAACTTCTAAGAAAACTATGACATTTTCCCAATTCAGCCCATCTAGGCTCTGTTTTAGCGCATTTGTGCAAAATTATAGTGCATTCGTCCTCTGTTCTGGTGCATTCAAGCAGTTTTATAGCATGTCAGTATAGTTTTTTAGCGCACCCAGGCCCTATTTTAGCACATTTGTGCAATCTTCTAGCATATTGACCCTCTGTTTCAATGCATCTAGACAATCTTTTAGTGCCTTCATTCAATCTTCCAACACATTGACCCTCTATTCCAGCACATTTAGACAATCTTTTAGCACATCTGTGCACTATTCCAGCATGTTTATCCTCTATTATAACACATTCATTGCATATTCTAGCACATCCATTCGCTATTATAGCGCATCCAGGTTGTCTTCCAACACATGTGTGCTATCTTTTAGCGCATCCATTAAATGCAAAACCTGAGAGTTAAATTTGTCTCCTATTTCACGATTTGAACCAAAGTTTAGAATCTTTTTCAAATCCAGAATCATTCCTCATGTATAATAGAGTCTAAACATGTGCCTTCCCAAATGTTTTCATGAAAGATTAAAATCCAAAAACCAAAGTCCAAAGCTCTTAGTCCAAAAGCTCATAAAAAGCGTCTCTCAACACTCTACGACTTTAGAGAAATATTGGTCTTCAATTTATACAAAAGAGCTTCAAAGAAAAATCCCATTTTGTACATATTTTACTACTGTCAAAATCTAAGACTTTTCCAAAGGTTTGAGTATCTTGTATGAGAACCATAGTTCAAAATATTTCTGTGGAGTCTAAAATTTGTTAAACCTGACCTCTACAAGTGGAATTCTCCAACCTAAACCTAGATCTAAACATCTCAAAGTTCCTACAGCATCAAACCTATCATATCCTTTGATTGTTAAGCCTAGTTTCATCATTAGGATTTATCATCCTTTCATCACGAAACAAAGCCATATAATCAAAATCAAACTTAGTCTCATTAATAGAATTTGTCATTCTATTCAACCTAGTTTTAATCCTTGAAACTATTCCAAACAAAGATCAAAGTTTAGTCAAATTACAACACTTGTATGCCTGTTAAAATAGGATCACAAAAGTAGAAACTCAAGGAAAAAGAATTTGAAACACAAAACCTCAAAACTCAACACACAGAAACTCAAAACAATGAAACCCAAAGCACCATGGTTGAAGCTGAAGATAATCATTTCCATGGAATCCACAACACTCAAGGAGAAGAAATAAATGAGGAAGACCTCCAACAAGCTGAACAAGATCCCAATTTCCATAAGTTGTTGGAAAAGATTTTCAAAAGGGATAGAGAAAAATACTTCTTAATGTTGGCTAATCAAGGCATCAAACTTCCACCCAATTTTGATGTTAATAAATTGAAAGCACCTCCCAAAAAGCCTGAAAAGAAATAGAACAAGTGGTTTCTTTGACTCGCCAAATGAAGAACCTTCAACAAAAAATTCTTGACATGCAAAGGGGAACCTCAAAATGATATTTGATACAAGACATTTGTCCATACCCTTTCGATCAATCTATTAACATGATTCCTTTCCCCAAACATTGCAAATTCCCAAAGTATGAAAAATACAATGGAAAAATGGATCCAATAGATCACGTGAGGGAATTTTGAACCGTGAGTCTTGAATTTGCACATGAAGAAACTTACTTGATGAGGCTATTTCCATGAATTCTAGGGGGAACATGCCTTGAATGGTTCTCCAAAATTACACCACTAATCAACACCTTTGAAGAATTGGTTAACAAGTTCATCACCCAATATTCTTACAACATCCAACATGATATAACAATGAAAGACCTTTGCAACTTGAAATATAAAAAAGGTGAGTCATTCCTTGTATTTTTGCAAAAATGGAGAATATTATTTGCAAGATACTCTCATCTCGTGCCTGAAAAGGAAAAGATAGAAATCTTAATTGACAACCTAAATGATGAGATGAGCTACAAATTAGAATTAAAATGCCCACCTACCTTCAAAAAATTGATCAAGAATGGAATTAAAATTGAAAAAGATTTGGTCAAGAGAGGGGTCATCAAAATTTACACTGAAAACAATTCATCAAATTCATCCAACAACTACAACAGTGGTGACAAACCAAAGTTTTGGAAAAGAAATAAGAATGTGGGTAACAATGATGGAATAGTTTAAAACCAAAATACAAAACTTGTATTCAACTTAACAACAACCACCACCAAAACCAATCAGAACAACAATCCCCCCAACAACCAAAACAACAACCAAAATGTCAACCAAACCAACAATTAGGGTAATGCTGATTCTAAACCACCACCATATCAAACATCATCCAATCGAAGGAAATTCACGCCTTTGGGGTAATAATTGGAATCAACATTGAAGGAGCTTACTTAAGCTAAACTTATCACAGTACAAGAACCATGAAATTGGGATCCACAAGTAAAACCATCTTGGTGGAATGATGCCCACTATTGTGCCTATCATTAGAACAAGGGCCATATGACAAAGGATTTTTGGAAATTGAAACATGCAATACAAGACCTAATTGATAACAAGAAAATACTCATAGAGGGGCCCCAAACAAACAATGATCATGAAGTGTTCAAAAACCCTCTACCAAATTATGAAAAAGGGGAGTCCTCATCATCCAATGTCAAAGGAAAAAACATAAACTATGTCTATTATTCCATGTTTTCTCATATCGAGGTAGTCGATGATGAAACACATGAGAAACAAACTCTATTATAGTTGAAAATCATCACCATGACATCAACATCACCTCACATGAAATACGTGACCTTGCGCCAATAAATCTGATCATTAACATTGCTACAAATGACAATAAAATTAATGTTATCAAAATAAAAAAAGAACAAGACACTTCACCAATTAATGCAATCACAAGAGGACAAGCCAAGGTAACATTGAAAGGAGCTACCGCTTCCACGTCCAAAAAAATTGATGTCCCTGCAACTCAATATAACATAGTTGATCAGTTGTAGAAGATACCAGCTCAAATATCCACATTGGAGCTTCTCAAGATTTCACCAGTGCATAAAGAGATCCTAGAACAAGCTCAAGTCACCACCACAGTACCAAATAACCTAGAATTTTTCCAATTTCAAGCTATGGTGGGACAATTGACTGCACTACATTGCTTATCATTTTCCGAACATGACGATGTATCAACCAACCACCCACATAATGCTGCCCTCCACATTGAGGTTTTAATCCATAAACATTGTGTCAAACATGTTCTAATAGATGGTAGAGCTGGCCGAAATATTTGCACTCTAAAACTTGTCCATGCATTGGGATATTCTGAAAATGCTATTGATCCTAGAAGGAAAATCACAATAAAAGCATATGATGATGAAGAGAGATCCTCCCAATGATTAATTTTTTTACCAATTCAAGTAGGCCCAGTTGTCAAAGACATAATATGCCAGGTATTAGACAAGGATTTGATATATAACATACTCTTGGGATTCCCTTGGATACATGAGATGTAGGTAGTACCATCAACATATCATAAATGTCTGAAGTTCCCTTTCAATGGGTAGGAAGTCACTATTGTTGCTGATTCCAAAAACCTCCAATATTGCAACACACTCAAAACAACCCAAGATACTTTTGTGCCATATAGCAGGGAAGCCATCACTCCTAGTACATCAAACAAAGAAAGTCAAATAAGTTCTTCAAATCAACTTGAGGAAAAAATGCAGTCAAAAGACAAAGGTGTCGGTGATTTCCTCCCATCAAACAAGGAAAGTCAACTCAATGCCTTATCAAAATAGGTTGAAAAGATCCAATTGAAAGACAAAGGCATGGGGGAATACTCGTTTGAGAATTCCTTGTGTTTATCACAACTTTCATCTTCTCCTAAGTCATGTGGGCAGCCATCAACATCAAGACAACAATCATCACAATTGACCACATTCTTTGATGGTAAATTTGTAAGAGTAGGCACATTAGTGGATGAATCAGAATACAAGGAGGTCCTTAATTGGTTGTACAAGGATGAAGAGCAATCACAAGCATCAAATTCCAATATACAAATAGACCAATACGGAAAACAGAAGGAAATTTTGGAAAAAATGGGATATGAGGGAAAAGGCCCTATTGGTAAAAGAAAAGAAGGCATCACAAAACCAATACAACCCATCACAATGAGTTCTAAGGACAAGATGAGACTAGGATACATCAAAGAGTCAAAAGAAGAAGCAACTCAAAGGGTTGTTGAAAGAATCCTACAACTACAAGCTAGTGAAGATCATGAAACATATTCCAATGAGTATGAATGGGATTCCCTCTCTGAAGAATCTTGCCATGATAAGGAGATTGATGTGATAGAAAATTATACACCAATGCGTATGGAGGGACATAGCTCGGGTTATAGACCCCTTGAAATTGGATCACAAAATATTGATGACTCAAGTGAAGATGATCATTCTTCAAGTGAGATAGATACTTCAGAAGAGAGTAACATCCTAGACCTCGATATTTCCATTGGAAACTTTGATGATATTTCCATCATGACACTTACCCCTTTTGACCTTAGCCAATTTGACGATTCCTTGCCATTAATACATCCTGAACTAATTGAATGGGACAAAAATGAGCTGCTCAACATACCTACCTTTTTGAACGATGATGTCATCATAAACTTCCTTTGTTCTGATAACCCTGAAACATGTTCTATTATTGAATCTCATAAATAAGCTCCCGACAAGGAGAGTGCCAAATCTTCCAGCTACAAAATGAAAAAGTGTAGGGAATAGATCTAATAGTGAAAACCATCTAATGACACTATTAAATCAAGAAAAAATAAAAACAAAGAGTATCTCAAGGTGAAAACCTCTCCGAGGCACTAAGAGATGGAAGGTTTGACACTCTCCCAAAACACTATCAGGAGAGATCTTCAATGCTAATTGAACCTACACAATCCATCAATGTTGGAACAACTGAAACAATGAAGACCTTGCATCTAGATACATTTATGACAAAGGAGGAAAAAGCCAGTTTCACTAAATTATTTGAAGAGAGGCAGATCAAATTTTCTTGGTCTTATGCTGACATGCCAGGCATAGATCTAGAACTCATCATGCATCTTTTATCACTACCACCTGGCATGAAACCAATAAAGAAAAAGTTGAGAAAAATGCATCCCCATATCACCCTCTTGGTGAAAGCTGAATTGAAGAAGCTACTAGATGTGGGATTTATTAGACCTATTGACTATGCTGAGTGGCTATCAAATATTGTGCCAGTATCAAAACTAGACAAAAGCATCAAGATATGTACAAACTTCAGGGATCTTAACAAAGCTTTCCCAAAAGATGATTTTCCTCTACCTAACATTGACATCATCGTAGAATTGACAGCTGGACATGAAATGTTATCACTTATGGATGGATTTTTATGTTACAACCAAATAAAGATAGCACCCAAATATCAAGATTAAACAACCTTCACATGTCCTTGGGGCACTTTCTGTTGGAATGTAATGCCTTTTGGGTTGAAAAATGTTGGAGCCACATATTAGAGAGCTATGACCACCATCTTCCATGACATGATGCACACTTTTATGGAAGATTATGTAGATGGTCTACTGGAAAATTCATTCACTAGGGAGGGGCATTTAGAAATATTAGACAAGATCTTCACCAAACTGGAGAAATTCAATGCAATGTTAAACCCCAAGAAATGTGTATTCAGTGTAACATCAACTAAACTTTTGGGGTATATTGTATCTGCTAAAGGAATCAAGGTGGATTCTAAAAAGGTCAAAGATATCATGGGGATGCCTCCTCCCAAAAATATTAGTCAACTGCGATCATTACAGGGAAGATTCCAATCTATCAGAAGGTTCATTGCGCAACTGGTTGATAAAACTCACCCTTTCAACCACTTACTACACAAGACTGTCTCTTTCAAATGGGACAAGAAGTGTGAAGAAAAATTCAATCAACTAAAGTAGTACCTAATGTCACCACCGATACTGGTACCACCAACCGAAGGAAAACCATTGCTACTCTACATTGTAACAATTGAAGTATCTTGGGGCACTCTATTGGCACAGGAGGACTCCAAAGGAAAAGAGAGGGAAATTTATTACATTAGTAGGACCTTGAATGGTTATGAGATCGACTACACCTTTATTGAGAAAGCCTATTTGGCAGTAGCATTTTCTACCCAACAACTAAGACATTACATGCTGACTCATACCATTGAAATATTTACTCAACAAAGTTTCCCTAACAGGAAGACTAGCCAAGTGGGTCATGATATTGAGTGAGTTTGACATCTAGTATGTGGACAAAAAAACAATGAAAGGTCAAGCCATAGTAGATCAACTAGCTGAAGCACCATTACAAGACAATCATGCAATGGACATTGAGTTTCCAGATGATGATGTCCTTACAATATCTGTAGACACCTAAAAATGACCTAGGCCTGCAAGCTTCATTTTTACCACTTTCGTCCTAGCATAATTATGACATTTAATTATGTCCTTGGTCCACATTCGACTATTAATTAAATAATTTATAATTGTTTAATTAATTCATGTCTTTGTATTCTTCATGATTATTAAATAAATAAATTTTATTTATTTATTAAATATGTCATTAATTGTCTAAGTCTTCCCTTAATTAAATAAATTTCTTAATTTATTTAATTTCCTTCATCATATATTTCTTTGATTATTAAATAAATAAGTTTTATTTATTTATTTAATATGTCACTAATTGTCTTAATTAAATGAATTGATTAATTTATTTATTTAATTAATCTTATCTTCTAAATTAAATAATTAAATTTAATTATTTAATTGCCAAATTAATATTCCTCTCATTTTAAATAAATCAATTATTTAAAATGTCATCCAATCTTAACCGTCCATTTTGGTAAATAACTGAAAAGATTATTTATTGTCTCATAAAATCCATAATTTGAATTAATTTAATTCAAGTTGGTAACTAATCTTCCAAAAATCAAGTAATCAGACAGATTCTTGATTTTCCAAATCTGATCTTCAGTCCAACTCTTATCTTCTTGATTTTCAAATCTCACAAATCAGGCAATCTTTATCTTCTTGATTTTTCGAAAATCTTTATTTTCTAATTAATTTATCTCATTTATTCTCCACCGTCGATCCATTTATCGAGGTTTTATTTTGGCCGTTCGATTAATGAATTTTCCCTAACCCTAATTAGGGATTCTCAGGTTTAATCTGGACCTCTCATTTTAGGTCTTTCTTAGAATTTAATCTCATCCGTCCACTCAAAATTGTGTTTTCTATAAAAGACAATTTTGCTCATAATTTCGGGACCCCGTCATTTTTAATATAGGCATTATAGTCATTTTAGCATTGGTAGTCATTATTTTCATTTATCATATTGTCATAGACATAGGCATAATATTATCAAATCCTTCAACATTTGCATAGGGCTTTGTCATTATTATAGGTTGCTCAATTTGAAATCTGAGGGCCTCATTGACTTGCTGCAAACTAGAAGGTGTAACAAAGGTGAACCATGGAAGATGAAGATTTCTGGTAGTATTACTCATTTTATTTTCATTATATTTCCTTTGTGCTTTGTTATTTCATTGGATTTTGATGTTTATTATTTAATAAGCTAACCCATCTAATTTTCCATTGATACATTTGGTGAACCTGACGTGAACACGACTCTGTTATTTGCTATTATTTCTGTACGGTTTTGTGTTTTCTGCTATTTTTGAAGGTACAGGTACGGAGCAATGCAACTATTTTTAAAAAAAATCGTGACGCATTTGATGCGTCGTGACGCATCCAACAACAGGAAAGCTGCAATCACTCTGTCAAACTACAATCGTAGTCTAGAAAGCCGCAGTTGAAATATAGAGCCGCATTTGATGAACCAAGTGACGCATTTGCTCTGTCATGGCGCATTCGCCTGGTAAAGTTTTCTTCTCATTTGCATTCAAATTTTTAAGGTTTTTCTGATTCTTTCTATTTTCTTTTAGCACTCTGGTTTATTTTCTATATTCTGCCCAATAGGGGTTGTCGTGTTACTAATCGTGTTTTGCAGCGTGTGGCGG
This sequence comes from Sequoia sempervirens, assembly GCA_007258455.2. Taxonomy (NCBI): domain Eukaryota; kingdom Viridiplantae; phylum Streptophyta; class Pinopsida; order Cupressales; family Cupressaceae; genus Sequoia; species Sequoia sempervirens. Next base: position 1,093,864,355 of record VDFB02271358.1, read on the forward strand.
TTACTATTCGTATGTCGAAGATCATTTCATAAAGAAACTACTAATCTTTTGTCTGCAGATTCGAATGTCGAAGACGGAATAAAACAAACATTGTGCTTTTTTTTTCATAGATTAGCAAACATTTAATTTTGGTGCACATAAAAAAGAACATTCATGTCTTCTTTACTTGATTGTGTTTGAAAAATGGTAGGTGAGTATGCTCTCACTTGGTGAAAACCTTGTGATCAGAAAACCAGACCCATTTTTATCTGTTATTACCCTGACTTGGTATATCGGAGTATCCTCTCCCCTCGCGCTTTCGGGCGATCTTGGGTGTAAGAGAAATCGTTACCAACTCTAGAAATTGGGCCTGCCTGGGGATTTCATCAACCCAATGTGACTCAAACCGGCAATGGAGCTAAAGCCAAGCTACCCCTGACCGGTATATAAATGTAAACCTTAAGGGAAAACCTAAGGTTGCTTGTGCGGATGTGTCATATGGATGGAGTTGTACTCCCTTAAACCCTGTTGAGCTTACCCTCTTCAAGCTGGAGTGCCACCTTAATGGTGATTAATCTCTTGCCCCATGTATGGCCACTTGAATGAGGGTCCCTAATTAAAAACTCGTGTAGTAAGCCAAAAACCCTCTATTTGCTAGCGCAGCACCGGTCGGTGTGAAGGCATCCACACTTTCGTAGTTTGTAGTAGAGGTGATCAACTCGCCATGGGAGTTTCATGGGGGTTGGAAGCTTGGTTGGCTTGAGAAGAGAGTGCACTATAAGGGGGAGCCCGTGCAGCCAAGCTTTTGAATTCACACGCTACAAATATGCGGTTGGGGAAACTTGCGTGGAATCTAGCGAATACTGTCATGGCCTAACCTAGGATTGTGCTTATCTGATGTGTGTTTGGTTACTTTTAAAACACTACGCTTGTGAGGTGCTTTATGGAATTATCACATTTACAGCTCCAAACAAAATGCTCAATATCAAATAGATCAAATTTTCCATCAAAATGACAAAACAAAAACTTTTTTTAAAAACTGTGTCGCATTTGTCAAACCACATTCAATTTTCTGAATTGCAATCACTCTGTTAAAATGCATTTGATCTTTCAAATACCGCATATGCATGCGTCGTGACACAACTGACTGACATCGAGTCGCATTTGACAAACTGAGTCGCATTTGTCTGATTCCGAGTCGCAATTGCTCAAACTATGCCGCATTCGCAAAACCAAGATGCAATTGACTGTCATCAAGTCGCATCTAATAAACTAAGATGCATTTGTCTGATTCTGAGCCGCATATGCAAATTTGAAACGCAACTGAAACCTTAAACGACGCATTTTCCTGTCACATTTTAAAATTTCATATAGAGTCAAATATGAAGTCTTGATCTTGTCAATAATTTGTCAAACACTGTTTTCAAGAAGATTCTGTCAGAAACCAAACCTGAAATTGCTCAAAGTCTTGACCATTAGTTTGCATTCATTACTATAGGTTTCACCCTTCATTACTTTTAGTTGCATACATTCAACATTAGGTTGTCCCTAGGTTTACATTTTTGCATCCTTAGGATTAGGTAAATCTCAGTACAATTTGCAATATCATTATTTTTGAAACTAGGCTCTTTTGGACTAAGTTATCAAACCCTTTTTTTTTCAGTCATTGTCCTCTTTTGTGAGATTTTTTCCAACTCAAAAGTCTAGTTAGGAAAACTCACTAGTCATTTCGACCCTGTCATCTTCAAAAAAGTCCTTTAGTAACCAAGATCGAAAACAAAGTTTGAGCTTAGAAGTGCTTAGATACCCTTGTCATAAATTGCATTTTAAGTCTACATATTGCATATCCTATTTGCAAAAATCCAAAAACATTAGTCATCCTAGTCGTCGTTTTGAACCTAGACCTGACATAGCATCATCACTACATTTAGTTGTCATTCCTTTTCATTTGAGCAATCTCATTTATGGTGGAAACTAGACTTCAAAAACAACAAAGACAAATGGAAAATCCTTGGCAAGACCCCACGTCCACTATCAACAATCCAACGTATGACCCAAACTGGACCTTTGATGATCCATTAGGAAAAACAAACAATCAACCTCTAACGACGATACCACACTCATCAAATAGTCCATTTGAACCATTCTTACGAAAAGATGAGTACGGTCAAATACTCGAGGAAAACTTAGAGGTAGCAGCACAGGACTCAAAGGCTTCTCAATTTGTTGAAACAATGGTCCTTTATGATAGAGACAGATACTTGGCCATACTCTTGAGTCAAGGGGCCAAATTACCCCAAGGGTTTGACATTACCATGATACAATCAACACCTCCAGACCCTAATGTCAACAACATGCATAACATGTCACACAATGGTCAACCTTCAAACACTACGAGCAATACTTTCTTTGACACTACAACGACAGCGCATATTACTCCTAACGTCCCAAACACCTCCAACTCAATAAACACAACATCCATTGGAGGATCACAATCATCCACAATGCCCACAACATCCACGACACTATCACAATCAGCTAGAACCACTCTTGGCTCCTTAGCAATGTGGGCGAGTTACTCCAATCCTCTCTTTACCACTACGGTAAATGCCATGGGGGCATCATCAAGTCATAACAACCCCCCCTTGATAGCTACATCTACTACCATGAGTACACCTTCGACATATCCGCTCAGTGGTATTTCACAAAATCCTTTGGGAGGGGGCAAGGGACGTATTTTTATCCAAGGACAACAACCAAACATTAACACGACAACGCAGTCACATGTCATTGCCTCCCCAGGTACAAATACAAACATTCCCCTTATGCAAACCCAACAATTCGCACAAGGTGGCCAAGTAACACAATCCATAGCACCATTAACGAATCATAACATTCATGGTCATCACATTCCCCAAATAATGACACACATGGCTGGGGGACACATCCCAACCTACTCATCTAATGTTCATACTCACCAACACACACTCAATCATAACTTTCAATATCAACAACAGGGCAATCTGCAAACGTCATACATATCACAAAAATCCATACCGCCACAATACACCAATATTCATGTACAACAAACAGGACCCTATGGTGTACCAAGCAATACAACGTACAAAAACACAAATGATCCTGTTATGGATGCCCTCTAAACAAGACTGATGGGGGTAGAAAAAACTATTCAAAACATATACATTTCAGGTCATAAATTGGAAATATCATATGACCTAAATGTATACCCATTCGACATGAACATATACATGCCTCCATTTCCTCCGGGATATGTGTCACCCAATTTCACAAAATACAGAGGCAAGACAAACCCCATTGAACATGTTCGCGAATTCACAACCAATTGTATGGACATCGCCTATGAACAAACATACTTGATGAGACTTTTTTCTAAAAGTCTGGCAGGTCAAGCCCTTGAATAGTTTTCCACGCAAAAGAATATCCAGACATGGGATGAGCTTAAACGAAAATTCATCAAAAACTACGCATACAATATCGACATGGACACCTCCATCACTAGCTTGTGCACTCTCACGCAAGAGGATGCTGGAGAGACATTTATCCCATTTTTTCAAAAATGGAGAAGCCTTGCTAGTTGATGTCACATTGACATCCCCGAAAGGGAGAAATTCAACATGTTTGTCCAAACACTTCTGGGGCCGCTAAAATATGCATTGCAAATACATTGTTGCACAAACTTCACAGATTTAGTCGAAAAAGGGGTCTAGATTGAGAAAGCCCTTATCGCAAAGGGAGAATTATGATATGGTTCCAAAAACACAAATGTCAATCCAACCACCGACAAGAATAAATACCGGGTAAAAAATAAACACGTTACAAATGATGGTGTTGTTGACGCCAAGACTGCAAATGTTGTGGGTCCTGTACTAGCCCTAAAAGGGGTTCAACAACAACACCAACCAACAACGACATCGACACCCCCTCCTAATGTCCCTTTCAACAATCAGAACTGTCAAGATAATCAGGGACAGTACCGTCAGATGAGACAATTTCCTAAAGGTCGCACATACACTCCTTTGGGTGAACCCATTGAAGAAGTCCTTAAAAAATGTCTCCAGAATGGGGTCATTACACTCCAAGAACCAAAACTGTATGACCCAGGACAATTCAAACCAGCATGGTGGAATGATAATGCATTTTGCGAATACCATCGAGGAAAAGGACACACAACCTCTAACTATCAGCAATTGAAAAACCTAATACAAGATCTCATCAAAAGTCGCGTCATTGAAGTAGGTGGATCTCAATTTGCTTCCAATTCATATCATACTATCCACAAGAATCCACTGCAAGACCATGGTTCTCATAAGGCCTCCACTTCAGGTCCACAGAATCAAGCTAACTTTGCTCGAGTCAAGTACAACTATTCTGGTGGACCTACTATAAACAATGTCCAAACTGATAATGAATACATCAATACCATTACGGTCAAGAGAGCAACCCAATTTAACGCTACTACTCATAGTGGCAAGGTCACTATAGCTGGTCCACCTCCCGCTAGACAAGCCAAAATCACCATACCGGGCCCATCTGCTAAACAGTCACAACCTATCCCATCTGCTAAATAGTCACAACCTGTCTCGACCATAAAGCAGTGGAAACCCAAAAGTCAGTTCAACCTCATTGACCAACTAGGAAAGACTCCCGCGCAAATATCCATACTCGAGCTGCTTTGTATCTCTCCCGCACACAAAGAAATCCTAGATAAAACCTTGCTTGAGTTGTTAGTCCCAAAGGACATCAATGTCAATCAATTTGAAACCATGGTGGGATATCTCACTACGCCTCACCACATCACCTTCTCGGATCAAGATTACTCATCACCTAAAACCAACCACAATGATGCATTGCACATAGAAACTTTTGTCCACAAGCACAAGGTTAGATGGGTTTTAGTAGATGGCGGAGCAGGATTGAATATATGCTCTCTTAAATTGGTTAAGGCTCTAGGGTTCTCTGATGTGTGTGTAGACCCAACGAAGAGTATAGTGATCAAAGCATTCGATGATGAGGAACGCTCTTCACGGGGCATTATCTCTCCCCTAATCAGAGTGGGACTGATCATTGTGGACACAACCTGCTAGGTCCTGGATTTGGAACTACCATATAACATCTTACTAGGCCATCCATGGATTCATGCCTTAAAAGTCGTTCCGTCCACATACCACCAATGCCTAAAGTTTCCATTTGACGACACGGAAATAACCATATATGGAGACCTCGACCCTTTCCAATATTGTACAAACCTAAGGGGCATTTCTGAAAACTGAGTGCCTATTAACCAAGAAGCACTTGGCTCCTCGTCATCCAAATATGTCGACCCATCCACACTCACGCCATCTTCCACATCCGCTCCATCCAAGTCTTCTGCCATACCACCACCTTCCACTAGCCCTAAGACATAATCCACTGTCAAAATCCAGGACCTTGGCTGTAGAGAATTCAAACTACACACAACATACAACATAACAACAATGCCTAGGTCTCCAAAGGACTATGGTCGGCCATGTTTTAGAATTGAACCTCAGGAAACTTTTAAAGTTCCACCGAAAACAGTTTTCATCAAGTGAGGAGACATGAGTAAGGAAGACCTTACTGACATTACATGATGGATCTATAAGGATACTGTCACCCTACCCCCATTACCAGTTCAAAAGTATGGCAAGGGTTTTGACATCATGAAGGCTAAAGGCTACGATGGTACTAGTGGCCTAGGAAGAAATAAAACTGGCCGAAGGGAACCCATAGAAACTTTTCAAATTTTGAAGTATCTTGGATTAGGGTTTGGATCACCCAACAATGACGATCAATGTATCAACGGACTTTCGAGTGAGCGAGTACATGCTTCAGATAGTGTCGAGACTACTAGGGAAACCCTCACCGAAACTGACTCCCACGAGTGGGAATTTGGCTCAAAATGATCCCTAAGTGACTGTTGTCTTGATGACTTGTTTGTCAAACCAAGGGAACTAACCTCTGAACAACGGTTTTGGAAAACATTCAAAATTGAACAAAAACTAAATAGTCAAAGTCCCATTACCACTTCCCATGATGTCCAACACCCCTCATCTGAACCCCCTCAGTCCAATCCATCTGAAGTATCAGACGACATTGGCAACCAGGGCTCTAAAACCTTCACCCCTTATTTTGACAACGAATATTACACTAGTGAAGGAGAATATTGGATAGAGTCTGATGTAGAGTTGGATGATGATAACCTCATCTACAACATCACTGAATACGTCTGCATGCTATCTGCATCCTCACCCCAATTCATTAGCATTAACGATGGCATTTCCTTAGTTTACCCTAAGCTAGTTGATTGGGACCAACAAGGACCGCCAGTCCTGGACACATTTCAGAATGATCAGGCAATTGCTGAATTTATGGGATTACGAGAAGGAATACCCAGTGGGGACCACAAATCAGGATTCTCCATTGATTTAGACTGCACGACATACTTTGGTGAGACTGCTCCGTCCTCTAGTTGCAAAAGTAAAAATAAGAATAAAACAAAAAGTGAAACGTCTCTAGGTGAAAACCGAAAGGCACCTCTTGACGATAAAATAGTAAAAATAAAGGATGTATCTGCGGGTGAAAACCTCTCTGAGGCGCCCAAAGATGGAGGACTGGACTTTCTCCCCGTGCAATAGGAGAAATCGGCTATGCTTATCGAGGACACAATAGAGGATAACATATCAACTACAGAAGATCCCAAGATGGTCCTCTTTGCTGCATCATTAACTGAAGACGAGAAACCAGAATTTCATAAATTCTTTGCAGAACGAAAAATCAACTTTGCATGGTCCTACGCTGACATGCCAGGATTGGACCCCGAACTGGTTCTGCATCATCTGCCACTATTACCTAATGTTAAACCAGTCAAGCAGAAGTTGTGCAAAATGCACCCCCAAGTTGCTCTATTGGTCAAGGCCGAGTTAAAGAAATTACTAGATGCCGGATTCATACGGTCTATTGACTACGCTGAATGGATTTCTAACTTGGTGCCGGTAACTAAGCCAAATGGGTTGATCCGTGTCTGTACAGATTTTCGAGACCTAAATAAGGCATGCCCAAAGGATGACTTTCCTTTTCCAAACATTGACATCATAGTTGACCTTACGGTAGGATATGAGATGCTATCCCTCATGGATGGTTTCTCTGACTATAATAAAATCCGCATTGCTCTTGAAGATCAACACAAAATGGCATTCACTTGCCCATGGGGTACATATTGTTGGAACGTCATGCCATTTGGTCTCAAAAATGCAGGTGCAACATACCAAAGGGCTATGACCACAATCTTCCATGACATGATGCACTAAATAATGGAAGATTATGTAGATGATCTATTGGCCATATCAGAAACCAAGAAAGATCATCTGAAGGTACTCGACACAATTTTCAAGAGACTTGAAGAGTACAAAGTCTGGCTAAATCCTAAGAAGTGTGTTTTCAGGGTCACATCAGGAAAACTCCTAGGATACATAGTTTCCCGAAGAGGTATAGAAGTTGATCCAGCAAAGGTCAAAGGTCAAAGCTGTCATAGACATGCCTCCGCCCAAAGGAATCAGTGAACTAAGAACTCTACAAGGCAGAGTACAATCCATTCAGTGTTTCATAGCCCAATTGGAAGATAAGTGTCACCCATTCCAGTATCTGTTGCGCAAGGGTATCCCCTTTATATGGACAGATAAATGTCAAGAAGCCTTCTAGCAAATCAAAGATTACCTACTATCAACACCAGTCCTCATGCCTCCAATTCATGGAAAGCCATTGATACTCTACATCTCGACTACCAGTTCAGCACTGGGGGCATTACTGGCACAAAATGATCATGAAGGAAAAGAACGAGCCATCTATTACATCAGCGGCACACTGATAGGGTATGAGTTGAACTATACGAACATTGAACGTGCATGCCTTGCTATTGTCTTTGCATCCCAAAAACTAAGACACTATATGCTCAATCACCAGACACACCTAGTCACAAGATTGATCCATTAAAGTATCTCTTAAGTCGGGCGGCATTAACATGCCGGTTGGCAAAATGGGTCATGATACTAAGCGAGTATGACATATAATATGTCGAGTGTAAGGCAATAAAATGATAGGTAATAGCAGATCAACTGGCAGACGCACCAATTCAAGTCACACATCCACTAGTAACTGATTTTCCTGATGAGTCCATCTTTCATGCGGAACCTGCGGTACCATGGAAGCTATATTTTGATGGGTCTCATACTGGTCATGGCTCAGGTGCTGGAATCTTGTTTATCACACCACAGGGGGATTCAATTCCTAAGTCATACCGGATCGCCTTCCCTTGTACAAATAACATTGCCGAATATGAAGCACTAGTCATAGGTCTCAAGATGGCAATTAAATGGAAAATTCAGACGTTACTTGTATTCGGGGATTCCCAGCTCGTTATCAACCAAGTGAATGATGACTATGAAACAAAGGATGAGAAGTTGCTTCCCTACAAGAGGATGGTGGATAGTTTCCTGACATACTTCCAATTGATTTCTTTTGAAAAAATCCTCAGGACACAGAATAAGGCAGCTGATGCAATAGCTACTATTGGTTCTCTCTTGGACATCCCTCAAAACGTGTCACAATTTGAGTTCTTAGTAGAACAGCTTTTAATCCCGGCATATGATATCCCAGAATCAGAAATGGTTTGTGAACTTGTTGGTCCCAACTCTCCCTGGTATCAAGACATTTACGACTACCTAAAATCTCAAACCCTTCCACTGAACCTGTCCAATAACCAAAGGAAGTCCTTCATCTTAAAATCTGCAAAGTATTCCATTGTCAGTGACACCCTGTACTGCCGTAGTTTTGACGACACCCTCCTTAGATGTCTCGAAACCAACGAAGCGCGTACGATCTTACGTGAAGTGCACGACCGTATATGCGGATCTCATTCGAGTGGTCCTACTCTAGCTAAGAAAGTAATGAGACTTGGATATTATTGGCCAACAATTGAAAAGGATGCAATTGAATATGTGAGGACTTGTCACAAATGTCAGATTCATAGCGACTTGATCCATGCTCCAACACAGGAACTTCGAACAATCACTTCTCCTTGGCCCTTCACTCAATGGGGACTCAACCTCGTGGGTAAAATTCATCCAACCTCCTCCAACGGCCACAAATTCATTATCACCGCCACTGAGTATTTTACGAAGTGGATTGAAGCCATCCCATTGACATATATTACTGGCAAACAAATATCGAAGTTCATCCTTAACTACATCATTTGCCGGTATGGCCTTCTGCAATCCATCATCACTGACAACAGACGTCCATTTAAAAACCAAGACGTTTGGGAGTTATGTCATCGATTTCACATTCAACACCATTTTTCATCTCCATACTACCCACAAGGAAACGACCAAGCTGAGGCATCAAATAAAACCATTGTCAAAATCCTAAAAAAGACTGTCAATGATGCTAGCCATGACTGGCACATACAACTCAACCTTGCTCTGTGGTCTTACTGAACTAGCATTCGTACGCCTACAGGAGCCACTCCATTTACCCTAGTTTTTGGCGTTGAGGCCATTTTCCCCATTGAGGTCGAAATTCCTTTGTTACGAGTCTCCCTGAAGGGTTTAACTAATAAAGAGGAGTATCGACAGTCACGCTTGCACGAGCTGGAAATGCTAGAAGAAAGAAGACAAAATTCACTGAACCATCTCCAAGCATATTAGAACCGTCTTTGTCGTAGCTACAATAAGAAGGTTATGGTCAGACAGTTTGACATTGGCGACCTAGTTCTCATGCAGAACCCCAAGAACCAAGCCGACAGAGAAAAGCTAGGAAAGTTTGAACCAAACTGGTTGGGTCCCTACATTATCATATCTTCTTTTGGTTCTAAAGCATTAGCTGGCCACACCAGATGGAGAACAACTGACAGAGCCCATCAACAGTTTACATCTTCGAAGGTTCTACGCATAGCATTGGAGGATCGAGTTGAAACACCACAAAATACAAAAAAATTGAAAAATGATAAAAAATTGTTGCCTTGATGAAAACCTGGCAAATAGGCATCTTGGTGACACCAAAAAAATAAAAAGTCAAAAAATAGTAAAGAGAAAAATGATTCGTTTAATAGTGAAAACCTAGCAAATAGGCGCTTTGGACAAGTACCATGGTGAAAACCTGGCAAATAGGCGCCATGTGTAAATCAATCATTGCTCTGCCATCTACTGTCACTTTGTCTGCCTTGACCTAGAATGAAAGGCATTTCCGCCATTATTATGCAAATCGCCACCACATCCTACCCTACCTGTCATAGTGGATAACAAATTGACATAAAGTCCTGACGACTGTCCATCTAGTAAACCAGTAGCATCCCGTCCATGTTCCTTAAAAATGGCTAAGTCTTGGACCTGACTAGGGGCAAAATTTTATCATGAAACTGCAGTGGATGTCGCACATGATCTTGGCAATTGGAAAAAAGTCCTGAAAAAAGACCAAAAACATCGCAAAAGTCCTAAAAAGGACCAAAAACATCGCAAAAAGTCTTGAAAAAAGATCAAAAACATCGCAAAAAGTCCTAAAAAAAGACCAAAAACATCGCAAAAAGTCCTGAAAAAAGACAAAAACATCGTAAAAAGTCCTGAAAAAAGACAAAAACATTGGCAAAATGTCCTGAAGAAAGACCTAAAAATCATAAAACATCCTGAAGAAGACCACAATCAAAACATCAGACTACTCAACAAATGCAAACACACTGTCATCTCTTGTCAAAATCAGTTGTGTCAGTCAGTCCATGTCATTGTCCGAACTACGTTGTCTTTGCGCATTTGCTACGTAGGCAAGACTCATATTTGAGTCCCTGAGACATTAGGTCAGTCCATTTAGGTTTTTCAGAATAAAATCATGATTCAAACTTCTATCCTTTGGACAAAGTCATTGGTCATGTCGAACTATGAGGTCTCTGAGTGTATGACGTAGGCAAGGCCATCTGTCGATGAGCCCCCGAGGCTGCACTAGGTCAGTCCATTAGGGTTCAAGCAAATTCTGGAAATCATTATTTTAGCATGACAATCTCATCAACAGGTCAATCATATCATCATGAGAAAATCGGCATATAGTCAAACACAAGTCAAACTCGGTCAAAGCAGGTCAAATCATCATAACCTGTCAAACTGTCAACTTTAGGTTAATCTTCAGATGTGTACTTCTGAAAGATAACCTCTATCATTCATGCCTTAGGATGTGTCCTTCCTAGACATCGTCACTGTCATTCAACATTTTGAGGGATCCTCTCGACATCTAAGGATCATTCCTCTTGGCATCATTTTTTTTCAGATGTGTCTTTCTGAAGAACCAACTCTGTCATCTATGCCTCAGGATGTGTCCTTCCTAGGCATCATCATCATCACCGTCATATGACATTTGTAGATCAATTCTCTTGGCATTAATTTTATTCAGGATTTGTCCTTCCTGAATTTGGCAAATCTAGACATTTATCGTATGAGCATCATCAAAGCTTTAACACTCAGGCATCTCGTCATCATTGAACTTGACATCTTGAAATTGGAACAATGGATATCAAGATGCACTTGGCAAACACTTGACATTGTCTTTTGGCTTTGTTTATCATGATATTAGTTTTTCAACGAGATCCCACTAAGCAGAATTTAGAGAAGCAGCGATGTATCATGACGATTGACACGCATGACTACTAGTTTCTTAGCGAGGTCCTGATTCTGGGAATTAGAAAAAAGGCATATCATGGTAAGGGCTCTACTTTTGTACTTTTGACAATCATGCCACTAGTTTCTCAAGGATGTCCTGGAAATAGGATTTAGAGAAGCAACGACGTTTCATGATTTGTCCTTATCTTTTTCTACTGGTGGTTAATTATGACAAAAAGACTAGGGAAATCATGCTCTTAGTATGAGTTATGATCATCCTTGTCTGTGACTGCTTGTCTTATGTAATGGTACGACCTTGCACACCTTGATTTATGTCATATCATGGTGTTTCTTGGCCATTACAATAGTCTGCCCAATGATGATTAAGAGCAATAAATATTAAAGTCCTACGGTAAAGCTTTGAAGGATTTGGTCTAGGAACTAACATGCATATTCATTGGTCTGGTTATCTCCTCTTCTTCGGTCTGGTCATTTTCTCTCATCAATCTCGTCATCTTCTCTCGTCCATCTCACGATGATATCCTGTGACATTCAAAAACATAAGTGCATACATGATCATATAAACATTGCATTAAGTCCATACATATATCATCCACAACATCAAATCATATACATAATCACAAACATTGCATTAACATAATCATCAACATTGCATCTTTTACTAAATACATTATGCACATCATTATCATTATCATCTCATATAAATAAGCATTGCATCATCATGGCATCAACATCACAAATAAGCATCATAGGACATACATGGCATCATAAATCAACATCATACATCATACATATCATAATGCATTAAATCAAAGAGCATCACATAACACATGTAGGCCACATCAAAACTACATCATCATATAGTATCATCTCAAAAATGCACAATGTCACAGGATAAATTCAGGGAATATCCCAAAAATGGAGCTCGCAAGCTCAATAATCTATACATAGTGTGTCATAATAACAAAATGCCCCTAGGGTCGACTCTCATCATCCCCTCATGGTGAAGAATGTGGCGGCTCAGGCTCTGTCACTGGAACTGACATGATAGACGAATCTGTAGCGACCTCTATCTGTGATACCGATGGAACTGAGAATGAAGGTGTCATCTCCATGGTAATGAACATCTGTGAGGCATTACAACCAGACTCTGAGAAGAAGATGGATCAACCACTGGTGGCTGTACCTGTACCGACCTCTACACTGAACCAGTTGACCCATGACTGTGACCCGAATGGTGACTTGGGGTGTGCCTGTGTGAATGATGTGACCTATGCCTTGAAGTGTGCCTTGTCGAGGTAGACCCTCTGACATTGGTATGACTCCTACTGCCACTAGCACTACTTGATCTATGGCCACTACCTATCCTCGACTGTGACCGAGACAAAGTGGGATCCCGTCGCTTCAGCGACACTATCTACTCATACAAATTCCTCTACTGCCCTAGTCTCGTGCTCACCTTGGCCAACTCCCGTGCCATATCCCCTATGGGTCCTATACATAAAACCATGAACTATGTACACCACTGGGCTGAATCCTGCTGGCGGATCACTGTCTGATCTCGCTCTACCCGAGCCACCTCTAGCTCTCCCTACAGTGCCCTGACCTGTGCCATGCTAGCATCCAGTCTCTGCTGTAGGTCCGCCACCCTCTGATCTATAGTAACATCCTGGGGTAATCCCGAGGAGGATGGTATCTCCTCCTCTCCCTCCACCATCTTCCATTGGAGGAGTCTCTCAGCCTCATCCATGGCGTCGTCCTCGTCGTCATCATCCTCTTCCACCTCCTCCTATTGACCTTCCACCGCCACATCCTCCTCCTCCTGACCTCCCACCCCCACCTCCTCCTTTGGACCTCCCACCTCCGCATCGTCCTCCTGTCCTCCCACCTCCTCTCTCTCCCCCTCCTCACCAACCTCGGGGATAGCATCTAGTGCTACCCTCACCACACATGGGTGCACCCTCCGGCCCTACCTCTGCCCATCCCACCGTCATCTCTGACCATCTTCGCCATCATCCCCACCCCTTCCTCCGCCTCTGTCATCACCCCTGCCTCTGCCTCTACTGTCACCTCCACCCCTACCTCCATCTCCACCCTTATCTCCATCTCTCCCCCTGCCTCCATCTTTGCCTCTTCCCCTGCCTCTATCTCTCCCCCTGCCTCTGCCACCATCCCTGCCACCTTGCTTGACCCTCGGCACCCGAGGAATCACTGATCGTCTGTCTACTGGTGCTGGCCCATCCAGATCCATCAAAGGCATTGGCTTGTGTGTTTGTCACCATAAATCATAATCCAGTGTCATCCTAGGATCGGCTGCTCCTCCACTCCAACCCCAGGCCTGGGCTACTAGCCCGTCAATCTGCTGCGCTGCAAATTCCACTGGGATGGCTGGCCCCCACGCATACTCTCGGGATGATCTGGCATACTCAGCTGTCCCCGCAGGTACACCCTATTGCTCTCCAAACTGCCTCAGGACACGCTGTGGTAAATACATCTCAATAATCAACGAAGTCTGCACTGTCTTGCCAATCAAATATCTAAACTTCCTGCATAGACTCAAGTGCTCGTCCTCATCATCCCACTGTCCACAGTCTCGGTATGGTCTCCAGATAAAAGATATCATTGTGTCGGTACGATGCCGCCACCAACCTGTCTCACCCATATGAGTCTGCTGTAACACACCGACATAGTAATAAGCATAAGGCATACCATCAGCCAACTGTGGTCTGTCGATGGGAGGTCAGAATATGGATATGTGCTCCCAGGCCCATATCATCATCAACGTAGTCCCACACGAGATGTTCTCTCCTCTCCTGTAAGCAACATCATGCAATTGGTGGTAGAGTGTTCCAAGTAAGCAAGGACCCCAAGCATAAACGGTCCTGTCTCACCTCATGCCCACCAGGACGTCTCCCCAGCCAATAGGGAACCTGTGTCCCCACTGGTCGGGAACCAAAATACCTACAATCAGAGTTGCAAGGAATGCACCAAAGCGACCATAATGCTCTACCAGGAACTCCCACCTGATCTCATAGCCCTGGATGCCCAGTCCAGCACCCTGATCTCGATAGTAGGCACGAAAGGTCTACTTGCCATGTCGAGGGTCGTAGATGATCCACTCCCCGCGAATCGGCACTCGCAGAATACGATAGACATCCTCTAAAGTAATGGTGGCCTCACCTGTCGGCAGGTGGAAGGAGCAGGTCTCTGAATGCCACCGCTCACACAGTGCCATCAGTAGTCCCCTGTTTGCCCGAATAGCAGGCATGAAAGCAACATAGAATAATCCTAATCGCATCAATCGTCGCCGCTCTCGCAGGCCCAACTGGTCAGCAAACCGAAACGTCATTGGTCTACTCTTGCGGGTATAAATCGAGGCAAGCTGCCTCTGCAAAATGCCAAACAAGTCGTCAGAACACTTTGAGCAAATTGGTTAATATTATCAAAATACATCTAAGGTTATGCAAACATCAAAAAAAGAAGTGAAATTCAACTGCATCGTTCCGTACATCAAATGCGATCCAACATCACAGATGCATCGTTTGATTCCTCAAATGCGTCATATTATCACACTTGCATCACGAAATTTTACAATTGCGTCACAACAAGGTGAATGCGTCTCACCATAACAATTGCATCGGTCAAAACAACGAATGTGTTGCAACTTCGCAATTGCGACATTCCAGCAGTCAAATGCAACTCGATAAGTCACATGCGTCGCACTGCATGTCAAATGTGGCGCAAACCGCCGCTCTGCCCTATTTTTTTTTCACACTTGTGTCGCGACGCATCAAATGCATCGAACGTGAAAGCGAATGCATCGAACATGAACGCATATGCGTCGCGGCGCATTCGTTGTTCGCCCTAGAAACTAAAATTTGACACGCAAAACGAAAAAATTACAAAGAGGGACAAGGGTATGTACTGCTAGCTCCAAGCCCTCTGGCCGTCTGAAGGTCCAGATGATCTCACCACTGTGCTCTGTCACTAGAATCACCATCCTCGCTGTGCTCCTTTTTGCTCTGGGATTTTGAAATATGCAAAGTAAATAGTAGAAGTGAATTGACTTTTTACCCATTTGTCAACCTATTTATAAGGTCAAAATGACATATTTTCAAACAAGGTTAATATTGGAAGGTCATTTGACCAAGTGTGACCACCTCGTGGGCTGTCCTAAACATGTCCGAATCCAAAACTGACTGCACCATTATTTTTCTAGGCACCAAGTTGACTTATCGGGATCCTTTTCAAATTTTTTTGGTGCTGGCTCAAAATTGGAAAAATTTCCCGAGGGGGCAATGATACTCCGTACCTTCATTGGGGCATATTTTTGACTTATTTTCTTTGTCACAATGCGACATGCTACATTATGACAAAGGGGAAGTAGACACCTAAAATGACCTAGGCACTCGAAGCTTCATTTTTACCACTTTCGTCCAATTATGACTTGTTCTTGGTCCACATTACTATTAATTAAATAATTTATAATTGTTTAATTAATTCATGTCTTTGTATTCTTCATGATTATTAAATAAATAAATTTTATTTATTTATTAAATACGTCATTAATTGTCTAAGTCTTCCCTTAATTAAATAAATTTCTTAATTTATTTAATTTCCCTTCGTCATATATTTCTTCTTGAATATTAAATAAATAAGTTTTATTTATTTATTTAATATGTCACTAATTGTCTTAATTAAATGAATTGATTAATTTATTTAATTAATTAATCTTATCTTCTAAATTAAATAACTACATTTAATTATTTAATTGCCAAATTAATATTCCTCTCATTTTAAATAAATCAATTATTTAAAATGTCATCACAATCTTAACTGTCAGTCCATTTTGGTAAATAATCTGAAAAGATTATTTATTGTCTCATAAAACCCATAATTTGAATTAATTTAATTCAAGTTGGTAACTAATCTTCCAAAAATCAAGTAATTGGGCAGATTCTTGATTTTCCAAATTTGATCTTCAGTTCAACTCTTATCTTCTTGATTTTTCAAATCTCACAAATTAGGGAATCTTTATCTTCTTGATTTTTCAAAAATCTTTATTTTCTAATTAATTTATCTCATTTATTCTCCACCATCGATCCATTTATCTGAGGTTTTATTTTGGCCGTTCGATTAATGAATTTTCCCTAACCCTAATTAGGGATTCTCAGGTTTAATTTGGACCTCTCATTCTAGGTCTTCCTTAGAATTTAATCTCATCCATCCACTCAAAATTGTGTTTTCTATAAAAGACAATTTTGCTCATAATTTCGAGACCTCGTCATTTTTAATATAGGCATTATAGTTATTTTAGCATTGGTAGTCATTATTTTCATTTATCATATTGTCATAGACATAGGCATAATATTATCAAATCCTTCAACATTTGCATAGGGCTTTGTCATTATTATAGGTT
Organism: Sequoia sempervirens; assembly: GCA_007258455.2. Classification (NCBI taxonomy): domain Eukaryota; kingdom Viridiplantae; phylum Streptophyta; class Pinopsida; order Cupressales; family Cupressaceae; genus Sequoia; species Sequoia sempervirens. Next base: position 1,093,881,470 of record VDFB02271358.1, read on the forward strand.
GCTCAATTTGAAATCTGAGGGCCTCATTGACTTGTTGCCAACTAGAAGGTGTAACAAAGGTGAACCATGGAAGATGAAGATTTCTGGTAGTATTACTCCTTTTATTTTCATTATATTTCCTTTGTGCTTTGTTATTTCATTGGATTTTGATGTTTATTATTTAATAAGCTAACCCATCTAATTTTCCATTGATACAATATCTACACAACAATGAATGTTGTATTTTGATGGCTCTTCTACACAACATGGATCAGGCATATGAATCTTATTTGTCTCACCACAAGGACATACCATTCCCAAGTCCTACAGACTGATGTTTCCTTGCACCAAAAACACAACCAATACGAAGCATTGATCATTGGAATCAAAATAGTAGTTGAATGGAAAATCATAGAGTTGGAAGTCTACGACGACTCATAACTGGTCATAAATCAAGTGAATGATGACTATCAAATGAAGGTTGATAAGTTGCTACCATACAAGAGAATGGTGGATGATTTCAAAAAGTAATTTATTTAAATCAAATTTGAATATATTCCCATATTAGAAAAAAAAGCTACTAATGCAATGGCTACAATTGCTTCTCTCTTGTAGATACTAGAAAAGTGAAGAAATTGTGAGTTTATGGTAGAAAAAGTGTCTAATCCTGCCTATGACAATCCTGAATCCCAAGTCATATGCCATATCATCGAACCTGAAACCTCCATCTATGGAAATATATATGCCTACTTAAAGGACAATACCCTTCCACTTGACCTTTCCTAGAACCAAAAATGAAACTTCATTCGACAAGCGGCTCGACACACCCTAATAGTCGATGTGCTTTATCAACAAGGTCTTGATGGTACTCTCCTTCAGTGTCTTAAACACAATGAAGTTGAAACCACTTTATGAGAGGTTCATGAGGGTGTATGTGGAACACATTCAAGTGGCCCAACTTTAGCTAAGAAGTTCCTACATTTGGGGTATTATTGGTCAAATATGGAGAAAGAGTCATTTTAATATGTCAAAAGGTGCCCAAAATGTCAAATTCGTGGAAACCTGATACATGCGCTAGGATAAGAGCTGCAACCTTTCACATCAACATGGCCTTTTTGTTAGTGAGGATTGGATCTTGTCGGTAAAATACACCCATCTTCCTCCAACAGATACAAGTTTATCATCACAACCACAAAGTACTTTACCAAATGGATTGAAGCTATTCCTCTAACCACCATCACAGGAAAGAAAATTTAATCATTCATCCCGAATTACATCGTCTATTGGTATGGCATTCCTCAATCCATTATCATAGATAATGATAGACCTTTCAAAAATTAGGATGTTCAAGAGCTCTGTGAGAAATTTCATATCCAATATCAATTTTCAACACCTTACTATCCCCAAGGAAATAGCCAAGTGGAGGCCTCAAACAAGACTATCCTGAAGATCCTAAAGAAAATCATCAATGAGGTTGGACACGATTGGAAAGTTCAACTGAACCCTACTTTGTGGGCTTATTGAACTAGTATCCGCACCCCAACAGGAGCAACGAACTATTCTCTAGTCTATGGATCTAAGGCTATTATACCTATTGAGGTTGAACTACCATCACTTCGGGTATCACTGAAAGGGATCATTTCAAATGAGGATTATAGAGTGTCTAGGCTACAAGAGTTAGAACTATTGCATGAATGTCATCAATATGTAGTTGATCACCTGAAGGCCTATTAGCAGAGGATGTCTAGAAGATACAATCATAGAGTAAAGCCTAGAACATTTCAGGTGGGTGACTTAGTCTTGAAAGAAAATTCCCATAATCAACAAGATTGAGAGAAGAAGGGGAAATTTGAACCAAAATGGCTAGGTCCCTTTGTCATTGTATTAGTTTTTTGATTTTTTTATTTTGATTCAAGGATTCGCTACAAAGTCTAGCATAGAGGATTTTTTCAAGATTTCCAAGAGTTGTTGGTGAGATGATTTTGATTAATGTTTTGAATGATGGATGAAGGTTGATTTTGATCCTGTGTGTACCTAAAAATACTCTTGTTTACAAGACCTCAATTTTGAAGAACATGCTTTACTTCCTATGTAAGATACTCAAACAACCTTAAGCGCTTCTCAACAATAATGGGTTCTAGGAGACTATTATTATTTTTCCTAAGTTTCTTGTTTCTGTCATAACCCATGCCAAGCATCATTTGTAGTCCTTTGCTGTTATCATCCGTGGTATAGGAGATTTGATGGATCCTCTTCTACCACTTCTCGACTTAGGTCCCACCAACACTTGAATCTGGAGGGGTCTACTTTGAATGTTTGGGATGAGGTGGCATTTGGATGTGGTTTCCCATGTGACCTAGGATATTGAGGTAACTCTCCTACCACAAAGGTACCTTTCTTCATTTTGTAATCCCCACACACATTGTCTTGGATAATGACTTTGATATCAAAAATTTCGGGGATGGCGGGAGTCTTTGTCTCAGATGTGGAAGCTAAGGTAGACAGGTCTATATATGGAGTCAAAGGGCCTTCATCATTCTTTGGAACTTGGGGGATTTTGTAGTATTTGGCTTTTATATTCTTGCAATAGTAAAATGGTTTGGGATCCCCATGGATGGTGACCTCTTGGCCTTGATACTAGAATTTGACACACTGGAGGAAAGTGGAGGCAACAACTTGCATCCCATGGATCCATGGGAACCCTAGGAGGATGTTGTAAGGTAATTCAAGGTCAAGGACTTGACATGTGGTTTCTATAATGGCCGGCCCTAATTGAATAGGGAGTTGAATAGTGCCTTGAGATACTCTTTCCTGATCATCATATGCTCTAATTGTTATACCCTTTCCTTTTTCAATGACATCCTCGATGAAGCTGATGTAGAGCCAAGGTGGAGAAGACTCAAAACAATAAAAATGACAATCCTCAACCAAAAGAACTCTCCCACAATGGATTCAACCTAATAGGCATCAACTCACCCTCAAGGGTCACAACCCCTCAAACTTGCAAATGGAAACCAAAAATTCACAAAGACCCCTAAAAAGGCCCTCAACATTCATATAATGGCAAATGAATCAACTGAGAACAATCCCCAAAATAAATTCATTGAATTCCTCAAAACTCACCATTTGACACATGCTTTCCTTGTAGCAGTAGGAACCCGATTTTAGCCAACTTTCACCCAAACTTCCCAAATGGCTTACCAAAAAAACAATGGTTTTAGATACCCTTTTGGGGCCTACACAACATATATCAGAATCAACAACTCTTTTGGAGCATACTTGATTATCAATAACCCTAGCATGGGAAAGACTACATAATTAGCCCATTTTTACAAACAAAGGATCTTTAAACATCTACCCTACACAAAATTCCATCAAACAGTCATTACTCATGTGTCAAAACAACAAATTTTCCAAATTACTTGCTATTACAATGCCTTTAAGTCAATGATCCAACAAACCCTGAAATTACACACAAACAACTAGGGTTTTTCTATATTTCCACAAATTTGGGCTTCAAAACCTAAACCCAAGTTCCAAACATCTATATTTATGTCTACACAAGCCTTCCACATCATTACAAACCCAGTTGCATCACTAGTTCTCAAAAAACCATCACAAGACCTCCATTTTCATGTACTTCCCTTAACAAAAACAACAGGTGCATCTCCTTTATTATTTTTCCAACACTCTACCCACATATCCTACATATCACACATACTTCTTAGGGCCCATTACACTTGCTACTATGGATATAGTCAGTGTAAGGGCCCTTAAGACATGGGTTTTGGTCACAAAACCAAAAATAGGGTGCTTCAGATTTGCTTTCAAGAAAACAATAATTTCTAACACAAAACACTACCAAATTCTTTTAAAATTGAAAAAAAAGAATGCTAATATAGGCCACCAAAAGAAATGAAGGTTTACATTGCAAGATCTAGCTGTATGGATTCATATAGATCTGCAAATTGTGAAAGAACTCAAAAAGTGAATGAAAATGCAAAGCTTTCTTATTGTTAATTCTTCAAACTTAAATCCAACATTACAAACAATGTTATCATGTATTTTTGAAGGTTCTCCCACTTCAAACAACTGACCAAATACCTCAACCAATTTTTAACTCCTAATGATTGTTGAATGCAAAATTGCATTGCTTTACAACTTTGTTAAGAATATTGTTATACAATTTGAAATATTTGCATATATGGCCCAAATGACTCTAGACACATCTTTTTACAAGAAAAATGGTCTTTTTATACCTTATTTGATGCGAAAAAACATTGAACACTTCCTCAAATAATCTAGACACCCAAAGAGTCACCCTATTTCATATTACTATTTTCAAATTTTGAAACAAGGTTGTAGGTGCCCCTGCACCATACAACCCCCCTAAAAGGAATTCATGCCCCATGAATTGGGGTTGATACCACCATGCCCAGGCTGGAGTAAGGAATCTATGATCCACAAACCATTTCCATTGAACCGTGTTGCTCTGTGCTCCATGTTGCTCTATCTTTATACACTTCCCTACACCTTGGTCACATTTGAAAGTGACTGTGTTCTCATATTCAAACTTGATGTCTATCCTTTCACTATTTGTCCTTTATTTCTTGGTTTCCCTAAACTTGTACCTTCACACAAACAAAAGTTAGTAGCCTCATGCACTAACTTCCTTCCTAAAGCTCTTCCTTGCTTACAATTTTCCTCATTGCCCTGTTCTTCCTATCTTATCTTCACTGTCTCTCCAACCTTTCTTATAATTATTTCATCAGACCTTTGTATCATTGTATCTATAGGTCTTGTCAACTTTTCAACCTTGTTCCCATTTATAGGACATTCTATGGTTCCTACCACAAGACTTTCACACAAACTTTTTGCCATTTCCTTCTTTGCTACTGTATCAACCCTTATACCTACTACCCCTACATTATTAGACCTAGAATTGTTCACAACACCAAAAATGTTGATTTATTTCAAAACAGTTATAGTTTCCTTGTTCCCACACATGATCACTTTAGCTTTACCCTTCACATCCTCTACAAGGGGATTCAAGATAAACTTATGACCATCCTTCATGATAGTTTACTCTTTTGCGCTTCCATCATACATGGCACTCCTATCATACTGCTAAGGTCTTCCTGGGAGTATGTGGCAATAGTCCATTGGAAGGATGTCACAAATAACACTGTCCTTATAGTCACCAATCTGGAAATCTACAATATACTGTTCATTTACTAACAAATATTGACCATCACTTAGCCAAGATACCTTGTAAGGAAACTCATGAGGAATTCTTTGCAAGTTTAACTTGTTCACCATTTCATATGATACCATATTTTCAGTGGAACCAAAATCAACCACAATTTCACATACCTTCCCCATGCTCTTGCAAGTGGTTTTGAAAAACCTCTTCCTGTGCAATGGTTCTACTTCTTTGGAAATCTTTAAAAGTTGTTTGTGTAGCATCAAAGCTTCTCCAACTTCAGGGTTTGTAGGATGACTTGATGAACTAGTGCTCTCTTCTTCATCCTCTTGCACAAGTTGGACCCTTTTATCACCTTTACTTCCACTTGATGAAGCACCATTATTCTCAAGACACTTGTAGGATGGATGGCCAAATGCATTGCAAGTGTAACATCTACCTGAAAACACATTGGAACTCCTACCTCCAAATTTTCCCCTTGTGCCTCTCCATCCACCTTTAAAATCAGATTGCTCTTGTCCCTTCATGGCATCTTCTGGATTTTCATTGTTTGGATTTGGATTAGGAATAGATCCTCTACCTCTTGATGCATTACCTCTTCCCCTAGCCACTTTATATTTCCTTCTCTTCGTTTTATCCTCCACCCTTATTTCCATTTGGTAACATTCCTCTACGTTCCTAGGGTTAGCCAAAACTAATTCATCTTGTATGTTTAACCTCAAACCACCCATATATCTTGCAAGTTTTTCATCTTCATTCTCATGATGACCAGACCTTAAACTTAGTTTATAAAATTCCTCAATATAAGACTTAATGTCCATTTCCTTTTGCCTCAAGCTTTGCAATTTCTTAAACATTTGAACTTGATGATCTTTGGGTAAGAATTTACCTTTGAGTTTGGATACCATCTTATCCCATGAGGTGATTTTAAATTTTCCTTGCTTTCTCCTCTCTAATTGAAAGTAGTCCCACCATACCAAAGCATGGCCTTGCAACTTTTGAAACAAGGTTGTAGGTGCCCCTGCACTAGAAGCCCAAACTTTTTATTTGCTTAAGGGTGTAGATATTTAGACTCGCACGTCCATCCACCAAGACCCTTTTGAATTTGCTTTTATGGACAAAGGCTTCAAGATGAAGCACACAGTTGTGAGATGGTTGGGTTGGGATATCTTGATCTAAAAATTTCAAGAGATGAGGTGTGGTGAGGTGTCCAACTAGAGCTTGGAACTGTTCCGCATCAAGATTCATGGGGATAGAGGATGTGGCCAATGCTTCTTCTAGGATCTTTCTGTGCTCCGGTGATATTTTCAATATCTCCATGATGGAGATCTGAGTGGGGGTTATTTTCAACTGGTCTAAGACATTGTACCCACTACAGATAGATTTTGGATTTGAGGTGGATGTCCTAGATGGCTGAGATGGTCCAACAATGGTAACTTTTCCACCATGTGTGGTGACTCCATAATCGGCTTGGGCTCCCTTGATAGTGACAACAGTGACCCATTCATCTAGGGATGCAATGACATGATCATACACATGGTTTACACTTTTGTACTTTCCTTTACCATTGTCATTTTTTCCCTTGTGATTGGGCATCGAATTCGTGTAAATCTTTAGGTCTTTATTTCCTGTTGGTTGCTCAATGTTTATGATTTTGTCATCGATACAGTCTTGGATCAAGTTTCTTAATATCATACAACTAGCCATTGTATGCTCCTTGATTTTATGAAAATCACATAGGTGATTTTCATTGTACCATGGTGGTTTCACTTGGGATTCTTGATAGTTCTCATAGATGGAGATTGTGATGATATTTTCTTGTACCAGTTTCTTCATGATGGATTTAATTGGTTCCCCAAGAGTTGTATATTTCCACTTGGGGGAATATTTGATTCGTTGGGATGCTCCTCCTTGATTATTTAGGTTATTCTTCGTTTGATTTTTTGGTCATTGTGTTACAGTGTTGGCTTGTCTATTATTTTGTTTGTTGGCTTGTGGTTGTTGAGGTGCTTGTGTGTTTCATCTTGGAGCACTGATGACAATTTTGGCGTCAACTACACCATCATTGGTAACATTCTTGTTTTTTCCCATGTGTGAGGTTTTTCATTTTAGCTAGTGGATGGGTGGTTGTCTTGATAAGTAGGTGTTCCCCCTTGTGCGATAAGGGCTTGTTCGATATTGAGCACCTTGGGGATCAACTGGTTGTAGGTAGTGATGCATTGCATCTTGAGATGGAAGGACAAGGTTCCTTCGAGATTTGTGATAATGGTACACATTTGTTGTTCCCTAGGAATGACCCATTTTCTTCTATTGGTTTTTGATCGCCATCATTGTAAAAAGGATGCAAATGTCTCTCCCTTGGCTTGTTTTAGGGATGATAGTTCTTCCAGACTCACATCCATACCTATGTTAAATGAATAGTTTTGTATGAATGTGTTCACAATTTCTTGGAATTTTTTGATTCCAGGGGAGAGACGAGAGAACCATTCAATGGCGAAACTGACTGAACTCTGAGGGAATAGTCACATTAAATAAGTATCATCATATGCAACCTCCATTCAATGTACCTAGAATTCCATGATCTTCAGGGTTTCTTGTCCCACGATATTTGTCAAATTTTGGGATCTCAAATCCTTTTGGGAATGGTTTCATCACAATGCTCTTGTCAAATGAATAAGGGCACAAGTTCTTTGGTGTTTTCGTAGTTTTTCTTGATTGAAGGTCCAACACTTGTTGTGAAATAAATTCAATCTATGTTGACACATCATCTTGTAGATCAAGAGATGGAATGAAAGTGTTTTGAGGTGGTGTGATTGTTGGAGTGATGGGAAGATTGCTTGGTGTGTTTGTGGGAGGTGATTGCAAGTTTTTCTGTGCCAACAAGGCTTGTTGTTGGGCCTACTACTATTGTGCCAACAATGCTTGTTGTTGGGATTCTTCTTGTTTCTCTTGATATTGTTGCAATGCTTGCTATTGCGCTGCTTGTTGTTGTGCTTGGTATTGCACTTGAGCTTGTTGGGAAGCTTGTGTAGCTTGGGAAAACAATGCATCTTGTGTGGCTTGTGCAGCTTGGGTGGCTTGAGAAGCTTGAACAACTTGCATTGCTTGTGTGGCTTGTTCGGATTGTTGTTGTTGCAACAATGCTTGAGCTTGTGCTTGGGCAGCTTGTTGTGCTTGTTGTGCAGCCTACACTTGTTGTGCAACTTGCTGTACGACTAGTGTAGCTTGTTGGCTTTGGTATTGCTAGAGTTCCTTTTGATAGGCTTGTTGAGATTTTTGTAGCGTTATGTTATATTGATTTGCAATGTTTGTATTTGGAGGTGGTGGTGGAGGATTTAGGATTGTGTTGAATGGGGTGATGATATTTTGTTGAGATGGTGGTTGAGATGTGGTTGGAGTGATCATGGTAGATGGTGTGACTGATATGTTGTGTCCTTAAGAGACCACGTTTTGAAGTGTTGGGATTGATGATGTTGCTTGGATGGATAGCACCTATTGTTTCAATGTCAGTGGTATATTCAAAGGATTTGATACAATGATTTGATTTATGGCTGAAGGATTATTTTGGTTTGACTGATTTAGGATTGGTGGTAAAGGGGGAAGTCCTAAACCGATAATTGGTGTAGATGTTAATGGTAGAGGAGGTAATGGTGGTGGAATTGGTGGTGGGATTAATGGAAGTGGTGGAAGATTTGCTTGAGCAAGTGACGATGAGGCCCCAAAGAGTCCCCCTTGTTCAAATAGACCCATTTGCACCAATGGGAGAGAAACTTGTGTGTTAGGAGCGTATGCCGCAAAAGAGGTTGGGTTGTTGGTGTCATAAAAGGTGAGTGGAACGTATGGGTGCATGGAATTTTTAGGGACAATATTTGATGTACCTAAGATGGTATTGGCATCCAAATTTGATTGTTGACAAGGGGGTGTGTTTGAAGAGCATGGAGTAATGAACTCCCCTTGTTGACAATGGGTTGTGTTGTGGCAAGAGATGATGTGGGCTGTGGAATGGGTTGGATGATGCCTTGAATAGGTGAGGTGAATGGTACAAGTAAAATATTCTCAAAAGGTTTCTCCACAATAGTACTTACATCAAAATCGAAAGGGAGTTTAACCCCTTCTTTTTCCAATTCAAGCATGTATTGGGAAGGGTTTAGTTTCATCATGGCATTGACAATTTTGTGATTTTTTAGGATTTTGGACCATTTCTATGATCTCGTCTTGTGTCATTCCTAGGACATTGTTGGTGATGTCCTCTACTTGACCTTCCTTTTGAGGATCTTGTGGTATTAGAGTAAGATTGGGTAGGGGATTGCTAGATCCAACTGGATTGATTTTAGGGGTGGTTTGACTCAAGTCACTCAAAGTAGACATTTCTTTGTTGGATTCCATGTTCTTCTTGTGTTGAGATCTAGTTTGAACCATAAAATAGGGATCAATTTTGAGGAATGTGGGAGATGAATCTCTAACTCCTTAGATTGATCTAACTTTAGGCACAAAAAATAAAATCTAGGATGATTAAGGATCAAAGGGTGATCATGTGATAAATGAAAGATGGGTGATGGTTAATGATTGAAATCTTAAGAAATATTGAAGGGGATACTACACTTTGGGACTTTGTATTTTTTAATTTTGGATTTGGTTTGATTTGATTTGGATTTTGACTTTGACCTTGATTTGGTTTTGGATAATGAACAAATAAACCCCAAGATGTTGGATGTTATCTATGGGGTAAACTTGTTAACAAGATGATAATTTGACTAAGTGTATGGAGAAGGATGCATCTACACACACCTAGCTAGACAAGATTTTTTGATTTTGATTCAAGGATTTGCCACAAAGTCTAGCATAGAGGATTTTTTCAAGATTTCCAAGAGTTATTGGTGAGATGATTTTGATTAATGTTTGGAATGATGATGAAGGTTGATTTTGATCCTATGTGTACCTAAAAAGACTCTTGTTTACAAGACCTCAGTTTTGAAGAACATGCTTGAATTCCTATGTGATATACTCAAACCTTTGGAAAAGCCTTGGATTTTGACTATAGTAAAATGAATACAAATTTGGATTGTTCTTTGATGCACGTTTATAAAAATTGAAGACGAATCTCTCTCTAAATTCGTAGAGTGTTGAGAGACATTTCTTGAGAGATTTTGGACAAGACCTTTGGAATTTGGTTTTTGAATCTTGATTTTTTGGGAAATCATTTGAAAAAGCACATGTGTGAAGTTCAATTGTTTCTTATCTTTTCTTAATAACTTCCTTTTACCACAAACACTTTTTTTATTAATTTTTAAAACTAAATGTCTAATGTATCAATCTCTTTTTCATCCCACAAAGTTCATTATGTGGAAATCAAGAAAAATCAAGGCACTAGTTCCCTATTGTTGACTTTAGTGATGGAAAATTGAGATATAAGTCCAAACACTTAGAAACCTATAAGGATAGAATCCCTAGGGTAAGCAATAGCACTTGGAGTTTTCAAAGATATTTGCTCCTCCTAAAGGGTTTGAAATTTGATGATCATGTTGAATGTTTGTTTTTCCAATGTTTTAGATCAAGCAAAATGTTTTGGTTCAAAATGATGCACAACCCTAGGATAGAAGAGACAATATTTGTGGAATCCCTTCTTGGATAATTCCAGTTGTGCCTATTCAAAGTGGATGACTAGAAGCTTGACCACACTGGCTCCCCTCACGACACACTCTTCTCAAGTCAACCAAGCTTCAGTACACATGAAACTCCCATGGCATACTTCTCATCTCTACTAGGAATTGCAAAAATGTGGGGCAGCTTCAAAGGTATTACCTCTTGTACCAACAAATAGAAAAAGGTTTTTTGGCTTCTACACAGTTTGGATTTTAGTCAATGCATTCGTTCGATAGAGATTACACATACGAAAAGTGACCATTGCTGCCAATCTTGTCGGTATAACCCCTTGTGAGCTTGATCTTTCCTCAAGCATCCATTTTATATATCGGTCAGAAGAGACTTGGCTTTAGTCTATTACCAGTTTGGGTTGTTCCCTTGGGGTGAGTGCTTTTTCCCACCAAGGCAAGCCATCTAAAGGTGAACAATAGTGAGCAAGAACATTCGTAGTTCGATCGATCTTTGTTTGTAAGAACAAAGAGAGAACACATGCAATATACTTAACTCACACTAGCAAGCTTTGTTCAATTTTAAGAGCCCAATTGAAATGTGGAGGCAATCTTTTATACAACTTAATATCACCAAAATAATTTTGATTCGCAAGATCACCGTGAAGTGCGTGAGAACTACATACGCCTTTTAAATGGTATTACTTTGTAAATTTTTTTTACAAAACATGAAAGCAAATGTTCATTTTAACTTCAAAGTAGAAATTAATTCTTTTTAAGCACCAAGATGAAGAGTGAAGTTTTCTTGTTCAATTGTTAGATCCCAAAACCAACTCTAGTAAGTTCCTAAGGTTTTTTTTAATCCCTTTGATTGTTCTTTTTAAGCCCAAATGAAATCTATTTTGAGTCCTAAAACTTGAAGAGAACAAAGCCTTAAAATGGGATTATAATTGCTACCAAACTTTTTAAAAACACTTGATACAATCAATTGAAGATGCCATAGAAAAGCCTTTGTCTTTGTTTCCTCCTTTCCCTTTTGATCACTCCAACCTACAAAAACTAGTTAAACTACAGAAAACAAAGCCAAAAAGAGCCAATTAGAAGTCAAAGGTGATAAAAAAAGCACATGTTAAAAATAACTTGAAATCTGACTTTTACCCCACCCCAACAACACAATCTACGAAGGTGTCATAGTTTGGAGCAAGTCAGCATTACTCTGGTGAAATCAACGACACTCTATGGAGAAACAAAGATCGTGATTGTGTCGCTATTTTAACCAATGATGCACTTTGTAGTTTGATTTGATTTGGGCTAAGGAAAATGGCTTAAGTGTCACAATTTGGAGTGTTGTTAGTGTCGCTAAGTAGTGCCGCTAGACTGATAGTGACGTTTTTTGACCTTTGCAGTGTTGCTATTTCCTGTAGACACAAAAATTTGAAAAACAACATAATTTTCACAGAAAAAACGTGTTAGATTCTCAAGATTCGCCCTCCTTCTAGCACCAAAATGTGAATGGTGATTCTAGACCTACACAAACACAAACTAACAACATAATGCTAGTCAATTATACAAATCTAAACCATCATTCCCCATGCAATTCATTCAAATATCTAGAACAAGAAACAAAGAAAATAAACCAAATGAAAGCTATCTAATCTTGTTCAAACATTCAAACCCTCAATCCCAGGGGGGAATTGGTGCTATTTTGATGTGGAAAATAGCCCTTTCCAAATTCCTTGCAAGTTTGATGATGATCAATGGTGCTCCTTGATAAAATTTGGAATAACCTAGCTATGGTGGATAAAAAACTATGAAAACTTGATGAACAATGGATGAACCTACATAAAAATGTGAAGACAATGACTTTGCATAAAGTTGTGGATTCCAAATTAGCAAAAGAGCCTTCTATTTATAAAAGAGAAGGATGGAGGAATGAGAAAAAAAGATGAATGTGGGATAAAAGATAATCCAATGGCATTGTGCCACTTGTCAACATTCTAATGGAGGGAGGTTGAGCACATTTTGGTCATTGTGCAAATAAATGCAATTAGGTGGAAATTCAAATTTGAGGAACTGACATGTTGGAGGGAGAAGAAAGTGGAGATAATGCCACTTGGCTCAAGAAAAAGGGCATGTAAGAGGCCTTCAATGCCTTGTTGGATGGACAAGTCCTTTTAGGAGGGAGTTTTTGAATTGGAGGAATATTCCACTTGAGATTCCTTTTTGAATGAAATAGAAGATTTAATAAATCAAATACATTGATTTATTGTGCAAGTTACAAAATCTAGATGATTTGGAGGATTATGATTAGAGTTAATTAGGATTTAATTAACTTAGATGGGGATTTAGTTGATTTGACATTTGACTTAGATTTTTGAACTTATTTAAATCAAAGTGAGGAATTTGAGATATTAGTGATTTAATTAAATAAATTTGATCTATTTAATCAAATAAAGAACTTTGGGAGTTAAATCAAAATAAAATTGATTTATTTGATCAAAGAGATGACTTTAGGATTTAATTAAACAAAAGTTGATTAATTAAAGGGAGAATATGTTGATTTAATCAAATAAAGTTAATTTATTTAATTAAAAGAGGACAAAATGATTAATTAAACAAAATTATTTATTTAATTAATAGAAGATAATGATTTAATCAAATAAAGTGGATTTATTTAATTAAAAGAGGAAAATATGATGAATTTAATTAAATAAGGGTTATTCAATTAAATGGTTAGTAGAGAGATGATTTAGGCAAAATTTGTGTTAGTAAACCAGGATCATGTATGCGATATCAATCAAGATAACTTACGTGTCTACAGAGGGTTAAGCAAAATCAATACGTGGGAATAATCTACCAAAGACAGTCAAATGAAAAGGAAAAATTGAATATCCACGCATAAGAAAATTTGACCTGGTCATTACAAATAGTAGCCAAAGAAATATAGCGCATAAGAAACAATGTGGTGCCAAATGTGAGAAATATGAATTGATTAGAAGTCTGATTTGTAATATAAATTTTAGATTATGAAGCATTATGAGATATGAAAAATGGTCAAGTGTGTAGGTGGCCAAGTAATTCAACCTATAGAAGACAATTATCTTTTATTTTTGATTATCATACTTGTTGTTCATTTGAGTAAAGCGAATCATTCACCATGGTTGTGTATGTGTTTACTGTACAACGATTATAGTTGCCGCCTTTTCTTAATCTTGTTGAGTTGAACCTTTTGAGCTGAGAGGTGTCATTCATGATACCCTATTTCTAGCCTTTATTTGTTGACCTTTGTGTATAAATAGAGGTGCTATCTACCTCAATAGGGACACATATACACACTTGATTCTTATATTCTGAGTTAAAGTTATTTTGATTTTTTGAGTTTGAGTTTGTGAGATATTTTTTTGAGTAAATTTTGGAGAAAGAGAGATAATTGGGAATTGTTGAGCTAGGAATCTAGTTTGATTGACTGGAGCTATGAATAAACAAAGATACTGAATTCTACTCTTTTATGTTATTTATGTTTTGGAAGAGATTTTATGTTTTTTTTGCCTTGTTTAGAAATTATGTTTAGTTGTTTATTATGATTAGGTTATTATCTTCTTTGGTTAAGTGTGAAATGTTCTTGATGAATCTAATCTAAGGAATTTGGTTATACTCCATATTAAGGAATGGGTGTTTGCAATTATTATTATATACTATATAATTAAAGATAAGCTTATGTTGTACAGGCTTAATTCGTGAAGCTGGGTTATAAAGTTACTTTGAAATACTTAGTGAGAATGTCATCATTACAATGTTATGCAAACCTTGAATGATAATCATTACTTGATTAAATACTCATGTCTCCTTGAAACATGAAGTGAGTCTTAACCATAGTGTTAGGGTATAAAATTAGAGGTTATATCAATATTCAACGATAGGATTGAGAGTTGTATTTTATGGTTATGTTATTATCTTATTTTGAATTAGAGTCTATTCACAGAATGCTAGAAGGGGGCTCACATACCAACAACCCAAAATCCATGATGAGTAGAGAAATTTTAGGTGCAAAAGCACAAACTCTTCTCAAGCTATTGTCCTCCATATTTTATACAAATGTAGTAAACATGAGAATATTTGTGTTATATTGAAAGAGAGGCTTTTATGATGGTCACTAGATAGTTACACTACTTTTTTTTGGAAACCCTAGGTTAGGAACAACCTATTTTGTAGGGTTGTCTATTTGATTATTGATTGAAGCAAATAAGTTGGGATTAACATAATGATCTAATTGATCATTTGAATGTTTATTATACTTTCAATTGGAGTTGATTTATTATTGAGACCATACTTTTGGGTGATTCCTTTATTGATATGATTATTCTTTGATTGAGGTCATTTATTGAAGAGGATATACCTACTGATTGGAGTCATTTATTGATAAGATTACACTCTTGTATGGGAAATTTTATTGATGTGAATCTACTTTTGAAATAGAGTCATTTAATGATGTGATGTTATGTTTATCCATATGGTTTATTGGTAAGATAGGGTTACTTTGATTTACTTAGAATAAGTGCCATAGTGTACTTAAGAGGATATAGGTTATTCCAGGGGTTAAGGTTACTCAATGGCATAAGGGAATAGCCTATGCATAGGTTATGAATGGTCAATACAAATGGAGCTAGGAAGGTGGGTGAATTATTTGACATCCACTCTAAATATTGGGTGATGAATACTTTGGCCAAAGTAGTGTAATTTGCCACTATTTACATTGTTAGTCATTGTGATCAAAGTTTACATACTAGGAAAGGAATGTCATATGTGTAGGTTGTAGCCACCGTGTGATAGATCTAGATATGTAGGACACAACACCAAGCTTGGGAAGGTAAAATTTATTATGAGTATACCAAACCAATCTCTTCGTCGAAGGGTAGGGCCATTTACCAGTTTGGTAGATGTGTGGGGGACCACAGTTAGTCTGTGGTTGGCATAAAAGCACTTGAGTGATTCTTCTCCTTATCAATAGGTTACCAAGATTTGATGGAGGGCACCTATACCATTTGTATACCTAGTGTCAACAAGCTCATGGAAGCTATGTAAGTATGTATGTATCCATTTCAATGCTAAGTTGTAAAAGTGAAATGTTATACTTTGTTATAATGTAATGGGAAAGTTTGGAAAGATGCTTGTTTCAAATGTGTGTTATATTATTATTTATGAAAGGAAAAATTTTATTGCTAAGTGTTGGCATCATATTTTATTTACTTAAGGTTAAAAACATAATTTTTTTTGGGTAGAACAATGGGAATGTTACAAGAATGCAAGAGGGAAAGTAGGGATTGGGAAAATTGTGTTACCTAGTACCATAAGAAAAATATTAGGGATGGAAAGGAAATCTTAAATTCCTAAGAGGAAAATATGAATGAACCAATAGGGTTTGGGTTTGAAAATTTCTAAGTACCTACTACATTTTGGGGAAGAGGAGATGAAGAAGTATGAAAACCCAAAATAGAGTGAAGTGGTTATGGATTACAGAAAATGAAAACTAAATATTAAAGAAAGAGGAATATTGATCAATTCTTGGAGAAATATGACACCATTAGTGTGAAGCAAGAGAAAAAGAAAGGGGAACCCATTAGGGATTGATGTAACGAGATACCACATACCTTTTACGTATGATGATAGGGAGAAATTCACAATTCAATATATGAATAAGGTTAAAGTAAAGCTGGATAAAAATGAGAGTATATAGAAACAAATTCCAACATGCAAAAATTGTGGGAAATCAAAATCTAGAAGAACATGAGGAAGTTACTACAAAAAGAGAAAGTTTGCAAGGATGAGTTGAATAAATGTAGAAAAAATGAGTATGGGAGAAATCTAGAAATATAGGTAAGAGGAGAAATTTTGAATTTGGGAATAGTGGAAGAAGTCCACAAGAACCCCACAAGTCAATTAAGAAAGGAAAAAGGAAAAAAACTTGTGGGTATGTGGGGTTCATAGGGAAATAAGGAAAATTTGGAAGTCCAAAAGAATTTTGTAACTTTACAAAGGATGAGGGAAGAGCAACCATGTGGGGATGTAGGAAAGTAGAGGAAGCTATAGAATGGAGATGGTCCAAAATTATGAGTGGAATCTTCATTTCCACAAAAGTAAGCAACCAACAATGATGTGTGAATGCAAGAAAGCAAGGGAAATTTTACCATATGTTAAAAATCTAGGTCCATGGAAAGTTGACAAACCCACAAAATGAAAAAAAAAAGTCTTCTGAACTTAGAAAATTTATATAGTTTGAGATATTTAGACACATGAAAATGATGTAAGGAGGAAAAGAACAACACTAGGAATGAATTTGACTAAGGGGATCCCATTGAAGGAGATCTCTAATTGGTTATTAGTGAATAGAAAGGTAGGCTAGAGTAGGAAAGGAGCATATGCATTAGACAAATCTATAATTTTGAGGCTTGTGAAATTTGGATCCAATATAATCTCCAATTGGGGATGTGTGCCTCTTTCAAGCATAATGAGAATCTAGTTATCTCTAGGATAAGACAAAAATAATCAAGGGAAGAGGAGGGAGGGAAAGAAAAACAACCAAAGAAGATATTCACATGGAAAAAGGTTAACACTTATGTACATGAGACAACAACAAGAAGGGGATATATAGAAGATAAATAATAACTTACAACTAACAACATGGAGGAAAAAAGGAAACTAAAATATGTAGAAGATATATAGAAGAAAAGAACAAATCAACAAACCAAGATCAAACTCTAACTCAAACAAAGCATGATGATTCTTCACCTTTTCCACAATAAAAAAGAGAGAGAGCCTACAATGGATATTATCATTAAACCTCCTGTTGTGATTAACTTGGACAATGATGATGAGAATGATAAGATTGATGAGGAAGTGCATAATAAGCTAAATTTATTGTTTTCCTCTTCAATGAGCTTAGATGATAACAACCACAATGATCCTCCTAACAAGTGTGACTCACCACATGTTGAACCTGATGATGCTCCTAGTACAGTACTTGTTGTCCCTTTGGCTAGCTATCCACCTTCCACCTATGATGAACAAGATTGGTATGTGGATGACCTGATATAGGTTGACTCACTAGTGCCATACTATTCTTTTCTTTGTTTCCTTCTAATGTTCTATGTGATTGCATGTGTGTGATGTAATTCCCCATATCGCACTGCTTAGCATATCTTTATATGTTTGTGAGCCTAATTTGGATGACTATTGTCACTCCATTAGTGCATGGATACAAAGGAAGTGAATTTGTTGTGGCATTCTTCTATTTGTATCTCCATTCTTCTATATTCATAAACCTTTATTTTTCTCTTGTCTCGTGTTTTCCTTTTGGGGATGATGCAAGGCGTTGAAACATGTAGGTCTCTTCCATGTTGACCCAAAAGCTTTTCTTTGTTTTTGGTCTCTATGTGTCATTCTTCCTTTGTGCCCATTGTTCCATGAGTTATTTGGGGAATGATGATTGTTCTGAGCTCTATTATATCATTGTAGCAAAGATATAATGCTAACCCCAAATCCGTGGATCCCTTATGTGTTTCCATTTTTGGGACAATCTATTTTCATGATGTACCTTTATATTCTTTATCATTTGGAATTTTTCATTTTTCTACTTTAAAGTAATTGCTCACAGCATGGTGTTTAGAAATTTCTTTAAAGTGGGGGCATATGCATCCCCGCTCATTGTTTACAAATTCCCTTCAAATTTTGGTCTTCTTATTTCATGTGATGCATCTTCTTGGTGGTGACAATTGGTTTGATGTCCTTCAAGAGTGTGATCTTTCTTGGCATATGACATTCCTCTTAGTGGTAATGCTATGGCTTGCATTCCCTCAGGTGCAAATTTTTTATCCTCGACTAGTCCTCTCTTGGTGACATTATTAAGCATGATGTTCCCTAAGGTGAGACCTTTCATGCACTAAGAAAAACCCCTTTGACTATCATATCCTATTGTCATGGCCACCAAGCATAACACAACTTTATTTCCAGTGGTTCCTTTTTGTTTTTCATGAATGTCTAGCATATTGTAGCTTGCTATCCTTGTGGATCCTTTGACCAATTTTTTTGCACCTTATCAAAGTTATTATGAGGTATAAATTTTGGTATGGTTGATGTATGGGATCCTGTAGACCTAGCATGACTTTCCCATCAACATCCTTTTTGTGGGTACATACCAACCTAGTGTGTGTTTCTCACTTTCCTGGGCCTCACCTAGTGGATACCGAATTTCACTAACCCTCATGAGTCTATTTTGTTTGCATAGTGGACAATGGGGTTTCAATTGAAAACACATTTTATGGACAATAGCACAACCACAACTAGTCCATCATTCCATTTATTTCTTTTTGCATTAATTTTTACATTGTGTGATCATGCAACTTGTGTTGTTGTTGCAGGCATGTGTCTCTTTGTGCCTTTGTTGGTTTTCCATGAGATCTTAGATCTTGGGGGCTCAATCACCCTCCTTGACCTTTGTCATCTTATCTTTCCAACACTTGTAAAATTAGACCTCTCTTGACTTATTTGTCTACTTTAGTGCGAATCTAAGAAAAAGTTCACTCTCACTAAAACCAGGGCTAAATATAGTGTAGACATGTAAACCTTTACATTTTCACACTATGTTTGCATCCCCTTATTAATTAGACTTAATTAATCCTTTAATTGGCCCAATTATGTATTCACAAGCCTAATTAATTTAATTTTATGAAAGGGAAACCACATTTAATTAATGCCTACATTGATCTTAACATCTTGGAGATTAAGTGTCTTAGGTTTAGGTCCTAGGACCCATTCACCCAAGGGTGAGTGGGTCCCACTTAAGTCTCGAAACCCAATTTTTAATATGTTTTTGGTGGAATTTTAATATCTAAATTCAAATTTCAAAGGTTGACTTGTGTTGTTTAATTGTCGAGTAATTAAGGAAACACCTACAAATACAAGGTCTTTTTATCAATTAAAATATAAGTGGTATAATTCAAATTTCACATGAGAAAATATTATTTTCAAGAGCATTGGAGAGAAAATTTAGCTGTCATCTACAAAAACATACAAGATCCTATCATAATGTCAAAATTTATGTGTTCATGCATGTTTTTGGAGCTAACATTCAATGTAGGTTTCAAGTTTCAAGCAATCATTCAAGCATCAAGATCTATCAAGAAATCAAGCCATTTCATGCAAGATCCAATCCTTAGAGAGATGTGTTAGATTTCAATCTTCTAAGGGAATACATTAAAGGGTTTGGTGAGGTGTAACAAGCTTTATTCGTTCATCAATTCCTTCATTTTGTCATTATTTCATTATCAAGGTTTAATTACCAAACTAGGGTTTGACCAAGGCAAACCATTATCCACCAAAAAACAAATAAATTTTCTCCTCTCTTTGTATGTGCAAATTTTTAGGTGAAGAAGGATTGAAAGTTGATCAAAAGTGCAATTTTGTGAAGCTATCATAAAAGTTGTCAAGACACAGAAACTCACCTACAAGTTTTATTTCCAACTTTTTGATAGTCAAACTTGGTGGAATCAAAAGCTTAGATCCGAGATTCGAGGAATGCAAAAAGAATTTTCAAACCCCTATATAGAGACCCATTTTCCCCTAGGTGAATATGTTGTTCAACAAAGCTTGAAACCCACTTTTGGAGCCAAGAAAATACCATCCTAACCTTCTCAGATTTGTTAGTTAATTGTTGTTTCTGATAGTGTTATCATAATACTTCATATTCCAAGTTTTAGATCTCATAGGTTTTATTTTTAAAACACTTTTATCTTTCTCCCAAAATTGCATTTCAATCATTTCCGTCACAAGGAAGCTGAGGTTCCATAGTGTCCAAAACCTAGGGTCGACTCACCTTAAGGGTTGTAAGTCAATTCTAAACATTTGTGGCGCTATCCCTCTTCGTAATTAATGTTGGAAAGGTGGATTTGTGATTAGGTGGACACTACCCTTTTTCTTTGGCATACTCCCCTTATCACACATTCCTAATTTAGGGAAAGATCCCTCTTTTTCCTACGTTTCAGGAAGTTCATATTCAAATAAGAATGTAGGGGATGAATTTTATGGAATTAAGGTGGAAGTATAGACATTCGAGTAGGGTTTTCAATCCCACATATTGGAGAAGGTAAATGGGTATGAAAGAGACGAGGGGAATGATATAATTTTTATAAGAACCTAGAAGTTTGCAGAAATTCCACAAACCAATAATGATAGAAAATGAAGTTCATCCTCAAACTTAGAAAAAATCTACATATTGAGACATTTAGGCACATGAGAATTATGTAAGGGACCTGTATAGCATAACATCAAGAATGAATTTTACCAAGGGATTCTCATTGAAGGAGATCATCAATTATTAGTGATGGGAAGGGTAGGCCAAAGTAACAAAGGGGCATAAGGCTTAGAAAAAAATGAAAATTTTGAGGATTATGAAAATGGGATCCGACAAATTATTTTCCTATGTTCATGCTTGTGTACTTATTTTTCACATGACTCATTTTTGAAGAGTATGGTCCCACCTTATTTTGGTATTTTTGATGCATTCTTTGAGTTATAATTTAATGATAAATTTTTGCTAAAATTATTTGTCTAATAGATGAATTATTATAATCTTATGTGCTAGTGTATATGTATGATGAAGGTCTATTTTTGAATCAACAAGGTGGCTAGTTAACTCAAAGTTTTAAGTGCTTAGTTTTAGGTTGCAAGAATGAAAAATACAAACACTATCTATCTATATCCACATCCATGTACCCTATACATGCAAAGCACCACATTCTAAGATATATAAAAGGAAAAAAAACTAAGAATTCATGCAAAGTAAACAAGGAGACATGTATACTCCTCATCTCAATCCCTATAATCAAGGGATAAAAACTAGCAATTGCACCTTGGTGTGCGATGGGTACGCCAAAGAGGTGTGAAAGTTCAATTAAGGGAATTTTTGTTCTATGTTTTTGCATACATTTGTGTAGTACATGAGGTCAATTGGTAGGCCAATGGAGAAGTGATAACTTCAAATGATCTAAACACAATTGAAAAAACCTTTGAAGCATGAATATATTAATTAATTTAGGGATTCAATGGAGAGAGAGGGAGAGATAGAGGGGGTAAGAGGGAGATGTTGTGCAATTTTTGCATACATGCCCCACCGGAGGCGGGGACCCTTTTTTTATTTTGCATTTCTTCCTCTTGGCTTGGTCAAATTTTGGTTTTGCTCTTCTGGGGAAGTTATTTTGGGATTAAGTCTAGACTGGGTTTGATGGAGGCAATATTTTGAGGATCTAGGGGAAATTCACCTGTCTTGGAATTTGAAAATGGGGATTTTGAAGTGAATTTTCAATGTTATATGTAATTTTTTTTGCACCCATGGATAGAGGATGAAAAATTAGGTAGGGTTGCTTTTTGAATTTTTTGAAAATTCCTTCTAGAAAAAAAGTTATGGAGTTTAGGGGATTTTGACCCTGCTCGGAAATGGGGGATTTCCGTCCTTGATGGAAATCTCCAAAATTTCCATTTTTGTAAATTTCCAAGACCCCCAAAACTCCAAAATTTTCCAAAAATGGTTTTTTCTAAATAAAATTGAAATGAAATTTTCAAAAATGGTTTTTGAAAACGACTTTTTTCCTAAAACGATTTTTTTTCCAAAATGCAATTTTTTCTGAAAAATTTTTTTGAAAAATGGAAAGCTCTAAAAAAATGTAAGTTCTTTTAAAGGCCAAAATTTTAAGTTTAATTTAGATTGGATTTTTAACATGTGAGCTACTAATGATGATATCTGTTTTTTAGGATTAAATAAATCAAAAGGGGGACTTGCATATGGATTTGTGCCAAGAGGAAAATTCTGGAAGAGTTCAATTCAAATTTTAAAAGTGGGGCCTGCATATGAATCCATGCCCAAACTGTCTACAGTTGGAAGGAGTTTTTGGAAGACATGTGAAGCTGATTTCATCATCCAATTATAATTTTTATTAATGACAAGCTGGCATAATATTGTTCTCTCATTGTTCCATGATGTAACTATTTTTATGCAATTGGATGATGATGTACCATGAGCTCCCAAATTAAATGTAACAACTTGATGTTTCTAGAAGTGCAATTGTAGCCATTGGATGAATTAAATCTTGGCCATTGATTCAAAATATAATTTTCTATAAAAGGCCAATTCCTTCTCATTTGTAAGAGGTTAGACTAGGTTAGAATAGCTTTTTAGAAGCTATAAAAAGCCATAATTGGCTAAGTTAGGAGTTAGATTTTGCAAGATAGTAGCTGTAGGAGAGGAGAGAGATTGGAAATTGTTATGTAATGCTGGAGAAGTTAATGCAATTGGATTGTTGATTTGGAAAGTTTTGTGTTACACTTGGACAATTCATGGTTTCTTGTTCTTGATTCTCAAATGTTAGATGTTAGATTTTAGTTCTTTTGTAATGATGGTTAAATGTTAATGATGTTGATCGATCTTTGGTCCATACTTTTAGCAATTTATTGATTGTAAGTTGTTGTGCAAAGTTAGTCTAAGCCTTATTTTGTGCTAAAGTTCAACTGTGGATGCTTGTTTACATTGCACCAATTAGTGGGTATGTGAATGAATATTCATAGTCTAAAAACCTTCAGTTTCCTTGGAAGATTTCACCATTTATCTGAAGTTGTGGGTTTGTCCTTCATAAAGCAGAGATTGGTTTTATTGGGGATCTGTCCATTTGCAACTTTCATCATTGTTGTGATTGATCTTAAGAGTTAGTTTAGAATAAAATCTTTCTCAACCTTTTCTCTTTTTCTATTTCTTTGAAATCTGGCTTAGTTTTAGGATTGAAGGCATCACCATATTGTTACATTTGATGAAAGCTCACTTTTAGCATTGTTCATTTGTAAGGCCCCTTGCGATTACCAATAATTTCACATGTATTATTGAGTTGTTTTTGCATTGTCAAGACCTAACATTAGAGACCTTGGGGTTATCTCTTGAGGCTTGCTGATAGATATTTACCTTCCAAGAGAGATCAGATACTTGTATCTTGTCTGGGTTGTTGTGCAAAAAACACCATCAAAAGGAGAGAGAGAGAACATTGGACTAAATCATTGAATTATTATGCATAGAGAAGTGAATACCAATAGAAGCTCCAAAAAATGAGCTAAAGTTTTGTCTTTCTAAATATTGAATAAAATATATACATGGAAAATAATGTATATTTGGGTGGATTTAGTAGGAAGCTTGAGTCAATCCCATAAAGTAATCATATTCCAAGGAAAAAGGTTATAATTTAAAAGGCTTAAAGAATTAATGGATCTAATTCCAAGTAAGCTAGGCTCTAGTGAGAAAATAGAAAAGATCATTGAGAGGTTCCTACTATCCAAATCAATCTAGATCTAATGAAAAATCTTGGTAGAGAATACACAGAAAAAAGTGAGCAAGCTTTGGTTCAAGAATGGATGTCCAAACAATCTGAAATCTATGTTGCTATGAACTAGTTGACGACCATAGGACCTTTTTATCATTATGTTTTTACACCATATCCATATGTGAAGAAAGCTATGAATATGCTTTATGAGTTTTTTCGTTACAAAATGATAATTTTCAATCTTTCCACTAAAAATTTATTGTACCTAACCCCAATTTTTTTGAATTTCTATAGAATAGAAATAAAAAAAGTATCTAAAAGGATTGAAAATTTAACTGTTAGAAGCCCAATTTTTTCAGAGACTTCACAAACATATTCTTGGGATTTTCAATGTTTCTAGTTTGTAGAGACTTTAGTTGCCCAAGATAGATGAAAGCAAAGTGGTGACCAATAGTGAATTTGACTCACCCATTTGATCAACTATCTACTGCACTATTGGGGCTTGAAAGTGATGATCCCAAAAATATGGAAAAAGCATCTAAGGATCACATGATTACAAAAAATTCAGAGTTGAATAATTTACAAGGTTTAAGTGATAGTAATGATATTTTTTACCAAAGTTTGTATCTTGTTTACCCACAAAAGAATAATACAGATAGCTGCATGGCAACAAAGAACCTGCACCAACAATCAGTTAATGAGAATTAATGCATTAAAGTAGAAATATTGGATGAAGTAGAATCACATGTTTAGTTTTGTTCATCCAAAAATTATCCTTGGGGACAAAACCAAGTTGATGTGTTAGAGAAACCATAGGGGGATGTAAAGTGTTTAATCATTGAATGTGCAAAAGTTGTTGTTGGTAATCATCAATTGAAAGCAGGAGAATTGATTACAAAGTTGAAAAAATTATTTCATGTAGTGTATAAAAATGAATTTCTTGCTTTATTTGGGAATAATTGATGATAAATTGGACCTAATGTCACCTTGGTCTAGTGTTGTGAGGTGTTTTACATATCCATATTAGGTCTTGGGCTCTTGCGAACTAAATAAAATGCATTTATTGATGTCTTGTAAAGGTGTTGTAAAGTGTTGTAATTGACTTTCACACTTTTCTAGACTTTTATTAATCATCTAAGTCTAATGAGCCTATTTCCCCCTTAATCCAATGTTATAAAATGTATTTAATGGCATTCTCACATTAATCTAGTAGGCTTGTAAATTAAACCTAATTTTAATCTAGTGTTGTAATGTGTCTTACACATTCACATTGGATGTTGTGCCTTTCTAAAATATGTGGACCTCATTTTAATGTTGTAAAGTGTATTTAATGATACTTTAACATTTAAATTTGTGTCCCTAGCCTTTATTAACCTTTATATTATCATTAATAGGCCCCTATGATCCCATATTGTGCATCCCGAGGCTTATTTTGATCAAAGACCCAATAAAATCAATATAAAAAATAAAATTCTTCATTCCCTGACAATCCATCTTGCAAAAGAGCCTTTGTGGGACTAAGTCGCCCATTTGGGTGAATGAGTCCCATCCAAGTGGGACTAAGTTGCCCAAAGTGGCGAATTAGTCCCATTTGGGCCATTTTCAAGGTTTTAGCAGGAAAAAATGGGTTTTAGGTTTAATTTTCCTCCATGTCGACCTTGGGGATCAAATTAACATGAATTTTAGGAGGATTTCCTATATAATCAAGCTTCTAAATCCTAATTCATAACTCATTCATTATCCATCTCAAGTCAAGCAAGCTAGGGTTTTATCATTCTAAGTCATCAAGATAACTCTCTAAGGCATTCAAGGGAAGATTCTTCATCCATTGTTGCAAAAATTCAAGATCTATCATCATGGGAAGTTTCTAATCCCTTAATTTCATGTCATGCTTCATCTTATTTATTCATTTGGTTAATTACCTAAAAGGGGTTTGACCAAGGCAAACCCCCATTCCCTAACATTCAACATTTTCTCTCCTTCTTTATGTGTTTGCAAATTTGGGTATCTTGAAGGCTTGGAAATCATTGAAGAATAGGTTGAAAAATTGTTGAAGACATATCCTTGTTGGCTAGGTCAAAATATACACAAAAAGTCATGCACGGTGCTGAAAATCACAGTTTTAGAACCAGACACCTAGGGAATAGAAAGTGTAGACCGAGAGCTTCCGTTTCCACTTTTGGATTTTTAGAAAAGCTAAAGTGGACTAAGTTTCCATCAATGGAAACTTAGTCCCACTATACATGTTTTTCAATCTTTTTTATAGATTCAGATACCCATTTGGTTGAAACGGGCTCTGGTGCAGTTTTCTAGATCTGGTACTAGGTTGCCCAGAATGGCGTAAGTGTCCTAGTAGATCAAAATTTTAGAATCAAAAGCATTTACAGTCCTCATTCCATTCCTCAACATATTTCTAGGTGCACATCTTTAGTTCTACAATTTTCCATTTTGTTTCATTTCCATTTCTAGGTCATTTAGTTTATATTTGCATACTACACTGTGTTTTTAGACACTTTACATTTCTTTAGTTTCCATCCATTAGTCAATATATTTTATTATTTTTCAGCATTTAGGTCATTCTTCTTATATAGATTTCAATTATATTTGCATTATTCTTGAGTGAGCATCAAGGTTTTTAGGATTCCTTTCTCCTTTTAGGTTTAAAACCCTAGAAGTGTAAGAGAGTCCCCTATCCCAAAAATCTATGGTTCATTTTGGTGAACCTAATTTTCAAATACCTTTTTGTATGATTTAAAGTCCATCATCATCTTAGAATTATCTTGCATTTCATTTTTCATTAGTTAAGTGACATTCTAAGGTTTCAAATTTTGCACTAGTTAAAGTGCATAAAGGTTGCATTTTTGCATCTCAAATCATTATTTTTTTTTGAAATTTTGCATTTGCATCTTCAGCCTGCATCATATAGAACATAAAACATAAAAACCAATCAAAAAATCTAAAAATTCTGAAAAAAAATCCCCACTGGGACTCATTCACCACCTTGGGAAACTTAGTCCCTTTATGCCCCTAAAACTACCTTTCACAGCACTAAAAACCCTATTTTTGCACTTCTATTTGCTATCTTTAACTATCTGTATTAGTTGGATAAGTTTTTGTAACATGCATTTCATTAGATTTAGCTTAAATTAGCTCACTTCATGCATTGCTCAAATTCAATTTTTCATCTACAACATTTCATTTTTAGATCATTGAATTGTATAACCAAAAAATTTTCTTGCTTGAAAAATAAAAATTGCATTTCATTCTAGGCCTTTACATTGAATTTTAAGTTTGCATACATTATTGTTAAAAAATGTTACTTTCAATATTTTCTAAGTTTGCAAAGAAAAATTTAGTTAATAAACATGATAGTTATTCATTCAGTGCATTCTAAGTGTCTCTTAGTGCAAGAGAGTGAAAATGGTAACACTTGCCTTAAACTTGTTGGAAACTTGCAACCATTTAAAGACAATTTCCACATAACCCAAAAGAGAAATTTATGCATCTAAGTATTCAAAATCCACATGCAAGAGAATAGATAATATACCCATGAAAATATGACACAAGATATACCCTAGGAAAACCATCAAGAGGAAAAAAACCCAGCTTCTAAAAGCATCCATCTCTCATGTATTATTCAACAATAAAGATTACAGTACATCTTTAGAGTCTCCATGAACACCATTGAAGCAACAAGCCCTCTCCAAGCAATCCATGTGAACAATCATGCAACCACACATCCTGTGCCATGCTTCAAACCCTCACAAATGCTAACCAGAGCTAACATGCAAAATTGCATCTCTAAATAACTACCCTTGTGGTTGCTTTTATAGAAGCAAGCTCCCACAAAACCACTAAGTGGTATTACACAAAACCATGTGACTAAAACCATGAGATTACAAAACCATGTCCCTTTATTTAATATTGGGTACTTTATTTATTTATTTTCCCCACTATTAAATAATTACATTTTTACAACTTAACTTATGTCCCAATGTTACATGAAACATAAAGTGGCCCCAAGAATAATTACATTAAATACATTATGCAAGGTTTACAACACACATTTTCCTAACATTCTCCCACTTGTATACATTTCAAAAGGGGAAAAAGTAACTGTTATGCCTTGCATAACCACCCCACTTTGATCTGGATCAAAATGGGTCCCCCCTTCTCTTGTGGTTTCTTTGGCATTTGGTTTCTGCCTCAGGCGTTTTTCTTTTAAAGTTCTGTCGGAAGCAAAACCGGGACCAATATCAAACTTGGATTATCATCCAAGTACTGGTCTTATTCTTTCCTCAGTTTCAGTCCTGATAGTTCCTTGGTCTAGCCCTTTTGTTCTGTAGGAGCTGGGTCTGGATCCAAATCGGGACATTGAACTCTTCAAGTTTCAGGTTCCCAATCCATGTTCCGTCCCGGACCCGACTCCGCCTTTCCCTTTGTTCCTTTTTGGTCGGTCATTTTCCATTTTTTCCTTTGCCTTGGGTATTTTCTTTTTAGGCGTTAGGCATTTTTATTTTTGTTTTGGTGGGCCCGGAACTAGAGTGGAAACCGAATTTGGAATTTCTTCCAAGTTCTGTTTTCTTTTCCTTCCCCGGTCCCGGTTCCGCGTGTTTTGTTCTTTTGCTTCTGGTTTCTTCTGTTTTGTCATGGGGTTTTCCCTCCCCTTCCTCCTTCTTTTCCTTGTATTTTTTTGGGTATCGTCAGAGGCGGGTTCGAAACGAAATCTGAACCTGAAACTTGAAAAAGTTTTCAGTTCGTGTTTGGTTTTGGTCCCAGTTCTGCCGTGTTCTTTTGTTTCCTGTCCCTCGCGTTTGGTTTCTTTTGCGGGAGCAAAGCCGGGATGGGGTATGATCTTGGAAATGTGGTTTATTTCTGTGGCTTGTT
Source organism: Sequoia sempervirens (assembly GCA_007258455.2). Taxonomy (NCBI): domain Eukaryota; kingdom Viridiplantae; phylum Streptophyta; class Pinopsida; order Cupressales; family Cupressaceae; genus Sequoia; species Sequoia sempervirens. Next base: position 1,093,910,482 of record VDFB02271358.1, read on the forward strand.
CCCATCCCGACTCCAGTCCCGGTTCTATTTTCTTTTTGGTTCCAACCCTGCCAGTTTTGACGGGGGGTGTCATTTCTGGGTCATGTTTTGTCCTGATCCTAGTTCTGTTGGGACTTGTTTAATTTTTGCTTCCCGGTCCCGATTTGGTCCCACCTCCGCTGGTTTTAAAAGGGGAAGTGTGTTCCCATTTCAATTTTGGTTCCGCCTTGCCGGAGTTAAGTTTCTTTTTGGTAAAAGGCATGATATTAATGTATTGTTTTAATGAAGGCCTTGTTTTGTAGGATCAAGTCATGTGCATGAGGATATTTATTCGAGATCTCGATGAAAGGTCTTGCTGACCCGATAGGTTCTCACCGACATGTTTTGTGCCCTCAGTGTGATGCATTGAGTTCAATAAAATGTCTTCCCGACTAATGTAGTCTTACCGATGGTCTTTGCAAGATCAGTATGACCTATATGGCTCGCCAAAATGTCTCACCGACTGGCCCAGGCTACACCGACAACTTGCAGAAGAACGAATTTGGAGCGGGAAGAGCACCAAAGGAAGAAGATAAAGTCGTGAGTTAAATGGACAGCTGGTATCTACTGACAGGGGTAGCTCGACATTAATGGTGATATTTTGGGGCACTCAAAGAAGCTCCGCTAGAGTCCAAAAAGGGACATGGAGGCCAGAAATAAGTGCGATAGCTGCAAAAGATCTACGGATCTTTCCAGGAGACGATCTTCACCGACATAAGACAACAAGGATTTAGATTTATTACAAAATTGACTTTTGTCAAAGATTTGGATGCCAACCCTCTGACACCACAGATATTTTGTAAACCCTAAAAATAGGGGCCAACATTCTTCTCGGGAGGGGGTATATATTTTGCATTATTTCCTCTTTGTAAAGGGGTTCCAAAACTTTTATTATTAGGAATTCTAGATTAGAACTTCTAGGTTTAGAGAACTGTTTAGAGATAGAACTGTTAGGAGTTAGTAAGCTAGCAGAAGGAGATCGAGTTGCATCTTGATTCTTAGTAATGAGAGCTTCTCTTGTCTTCTTGGTTAGTAGTTAGATTTTGGTATAGACTATAATGTATTTTCAAAGTTCTCCTAGTGTAGATGTGTTAGTGCCATTTCTGGTTTTCTCATTGTCTAGTTGTGTACTCTGGTTTTTCATGATAAAATTTTAGCTATGGGGTGTTTCTCATTTTGGCACGTGGGATAAGTGGGCTCCCACAAGGGTTGAGCTTAGCATGTTTGAATTCACTTCTGGTGGGTGTTTCTCCCTCTGGTTCTGTTAGAACTGTAAAATTTTGCAAATTTTCATAGTCAATTGCATCCGTGAGTGTTCAAATTGGGCCCTTGCCATTAGCATATTGTCCCTTCCTCATATTGCCTCGCTCATATTCTGTCGTGTGATCCATTTGAATCCATTGCATCATGCATATTTTTCATTCTGGTTCATGTCAGCATAGGTACCCAATTGTCTCCCCGAACTGTGTATGTTCCACTATTCTTTGTTGCAGGTTGTCGACGAGACATTCCTCTTGTTGTGGCGACAGCGAGAACCCTTATTAGCGTATCTTCTGGCTATCGGGCTAGCCTCTTACTGAGTTTCTGATGTCTCGGCGACTCTTATCTGTCTGCCCGAGGTCTTCTTTTCTCGGTCAGTGTTAGTTGCGTCAGGGAGATGTCTCCCCAACCCCTTCGTGTCTCACTAATTGACTTTTCCCTTCGGTATGTTGGCGTCCGTTTGGGGTGAGGTCTCAGCGGTGTCATCTTGTTACATCGACCAGTGATGGAGGATTTAGTGCTTTGGCAAGATTTTTTATTTCGGTGTGTGGTCATGGCGATGGGGTCGGGTCTTACCGATAGCGGTTCAGTATGTGGCTTTCGATGGAGGTCCTAAATTCTCTCGGCGAACAGGTGTATGAAGGTCTTCTTGGTATAACAATGTAATGTCTACATAACCTCTCACCGAGGATTGCGTGCTACAGTGACATACATTTGGCAAGTGAATTCATCGGCGAGAGATGTTATAAGTCACAGCGACTTGAAATGATGTCTTCGATGAAGCTTGGTGAAATCTCTATAGTGTCTCGCCGATGGTAGCTGACTATAGCGACTGTGAACAAAGTGAAAGGATTGCTTTGGTGAGGGATATGCCCTTGTCTTGGTGAATGGATAGTACATAAAGGAAATGCATTTCGATGAAGCATTTTGACTCTGTATGATGTCTTCCCGAGTCCATCTTCTCTTGCTGATAGTGTGTTTGTTCAGGTGTCGCCATGACCTCCTGTCGAGTGAGCTTTCTCTCATCGATGGGGTGTTATTCTAAGGTGAAATCTCACACCGATGTGCGCTCGATCTCGCTGACTTGACTGCTCGATCAAACACATAGATCTTCACCATGATGTCTGGCCGACCTGGCCATCTCTCCCTGACTCTATGGTGCACTCGGTATCCTTTGCAGACTTCGCTGGGATGTTCCACCGACCCAGTTGCCTCTTGTCGACTAGTATGAGCGCTCGATATAACATAAGATTCTCGGCCTATGGTCCTCCTGACACCGCTTTGTCTTGTCGACGGTGGTTGCCTACCTCAATGGCTGATGATATTTAAACGACAGCCGTCCGATCTCAGTGATCGACGGCGGAGATTCAAACATGCGCGTAGTCAGGGTTTCAAAGATGTTTGCGTGCAAAAAAACATAAGACTTGGAGCATTCATGGTGGTAGATGAGAGGGTCACTGGTTCCACTAAACTAGCATTCATGGCGACGGCTCTAGGACAAGGACGGCATGGCTTGAGTATGGGCACCCGAATTTTGCAGCGGATTTGACATCAATTGCTTGGCTTCATTCGTGCAGGAATGTCTTTCCTATAGCAAACTGACCTGTTACATTTATGTGACCAGTGGGGTAGTTGGATTTTTTGACTTGGCATGCGAGCTGTTCTAGGGTTTGTCCTAGTCAGCTGTTGATGTGTAATCTCATCTGGCCGGTTGCTTGTTGCTTCTCTTGTTCCTATAAAGGAGAATTTCATGGCCAGATGTAAGGGTTCGAAACTTGGGTGTTCTGTTACATATTTTTCTGAGTTTGTGTATCAGTCTTGGGGTGGGCTAGCGTTTAGTCTTGAGTCAATGTAGAGTCTGTAAGCTATAATTTTGAATTTGTCTGTAAATACAATCAGTTTGAGCAATGAAAACATGAAGACACTTGTCTCTCATGCATGTTATCAGATTGTCTCCTTATTTGTGTGCTTTTAATCATTTGAATGAATGCATAAGGTGTCTTTGTTCATCTTCTCATACTTCATGAGACTGTGTTGTTTGTTGATAGGTCTACTTCAAGGAGGCATTTAAATCCTTTCAACAGATAGCAGTGATTATTTGTTTACAGGTAGGATTTGGTAAGAAGAGTTTGGTCACTACAGGAGCTGGATTGTCATTGTAAGGCACTGATAGTTGATGTAAGGCATCAACAAAACAAGATCCACTGATTGAGGTCTATTTGCAAGTAATTTTCCCCTTTTGTGTTTGACTCCGTGGCCCAAAACTAGGCACTGATCTGTCTTGTAGCCTGTTCCTCTCAGAAAACCTTTCAAAATTATTGAATATATTTTGTTTAATATCTTGCCCTACCTCCTGGTTGCTTCAAGGTTGAGCTGCTGAGAATCTAGCCCCATTTGAGGTCCTCAACGCTTGGCATCAGGAGTCATCTGCTATAAAAAGCAATGTTTGGTCTTCTTTGAGGCATTGTGTGGGTATACCCGCCCTGGTTTTGCAGAGCCTAAAGTGCAGAAGATCTCTTGATCTTGTCAGTTGGTCTAGGTCCTCCGAGCTGCCCTTGATTGGAGTTGTCTACTCCATAGGTAGAATAGGAGACCAACATGGTTGCTTCGTTAAAAAAAACCAACAAGATTGGCGACTCTGCTAGGGAATTACTTAGAAATTCGGATATAAGTGCTATATCAAAGAGTCATATTTGTTTGCCATGTTGGTATTGTTCAAGGTTTGAAGGATTGTTGGCCTGGTGAGAGTTTTGTTGCAGTGAACCTGAAAGCTACAAGATCTATGGTGCTCTGTCGGATGGAACTCAGAGAAATATTTACATGTAAGTGAGCTTCATACCAATTGAAGCTCAATCCTCTGCAAAGAGGTGGAAAATCTGTCAAGGTGAACCTACTGAATATTTGAAAAATAGTTCGATGGCTGCAACGTTCTCAGGTATTCTTCATGCTTTTGAACATTTAAAAAAAGAAGAAGACTTTATTCCCCTTTATTTGGTGAGATCAAGCACTAGCATCAAGGGAGGTTTGAATGTTGCAACTGGATAGTGTAGAGGGATAGGTTTCATTTGCAAAATGCATTTCTATCCTATTTCTCCCTCTACAAGCTATGATTCCATGCTTAGGGCATAGTCTTGTCTTCATAAGAGGGTGTATGATAGTGAAAGATACTTCCCTTTGGATTTTGATAAAATCCAGGGTTACCCACATGCTGCCCCTAGGGGAATCAATAAATATTTACTCAAATTTAAAGGTGGTGTTGAGGATTCAACATCAAGACATATGCAGTGTTTTATTGATTGCATTGGAGACTGTCAGGTTGAGAAGGAGGATGTGGTCATGAAGCTATTTGTCAGATCTTTATTGGTTTACTTGCTTACCTGTGCACTCCATTGATTCATGGTATCAGCCCAGGACTTTGTTCCTTGATACCTTTGATGATGCTTCATTGGATGATGAAGAAGTTATGTTTGAACAACTTGCAGAAGTGATGCCCCAAGCTGTAGATTAGAGGTTGAGTCTCCCAAGCCAAGAACTTGAAGAGGAATATCAGTTGGACTAGCTCTTTGAAGAAGGGAAGTGTGATTAGCAATGTGATGAGACAGTTAGGCAGTTCAAGTGCACAAATGAGTGCAGTCTTGACACAAGTCTTCATGAGAAGACAAATGAGGTTGCTAATGCAGGGAGTGCCCTAGAGGATATCAGGTCTGACTATGAGGATGTGGGGTTTCACTCTCATGAAGGTAATATTTTTCAAGATACCTTGGGATGTCCTGATTTTCTGCTTGGTTTTGCATCCAGTCCTGGTGGAGGTCAAGAAGAAGAAGAGGTGGTTGAAAGGGTAGGACAGAACATTGACTTACTAAGTTGTGAACAAATATCAGATTTGTTAGCCACCGAATATCAAAGGTTTGCACACAACAACTCTAGGTTGTTGTGGGCAACTCATATCGGTCTTGACAATGAGGACCTACAGGATGCAAGGTATGATGCAAGTGATTCTGATACCCATTCTAATGGTGATCTTACAGATCATGATGACACTGATTTTAGTTTGAAATCAGATTATGCTTCTGAACCAGAGTTGCTCAATGATGAGCAAGATTGGGATGATGATGATAGTGGGACAACCCATGAGGATGAGTTAGAGTCCATTGGTGACTCTCATTGCCAGCATGATGAAGAACAGAGCCAAGTGAAAAGAGGAAGTGGGAGTAGTAGTTTAAACCATCATTGCACTAATGATGTGTCTCCTACTGAAAATGATACAAAGTAGTTGCAAGGTGTGTTGTATGGTAAGTGTATCCTTTTGTATACACTTGATGAAGTTTTCACAGAATGTGACAACATGCAGAGCACTGGAGCTAGTTGTTTTCAGCTTCAGGGTAATGTAAATAGGGAATATGACAGCTTGTTGTCACACAACAGTCAATGTTTTGAGGATATGCCTGATTCTCAAATGCATAGTGATTTTGAAAATGTTTATAATGTTGAATGTGCTAACCTCTTAAGAAGTATTGACATGTTTTATTAGGAAAATGGTTGTGATCAGATTGTGTTTTCATGTGGTCTTAACCATCATTCACAGATCTTTCCATCAAATACAAAATCAGAGAGTCAAGAGGTTGGCAATGATGAAGTTTATTGGATCTGGTTGCCAGTTGAAGTTAAGACTAAACAGAGAACAAGTTATCACTTGCACAGAGGCAATCAAATACTTGTGTTTGCAGAGGTACATTCATTTACACTGTTGCAGATTGGCAGAGGCAAGCACAAGTTAGGGAATGTCAGCTCATTTAGCAGAATTGTGTTTGACAGAGGAAAGCTATGGCTTCGCATTTTCATTTGGTGGCCTAGTGTCATCAAATGAAATAAAGAATCAAAAATGTGACTCTTGAATTGCCTATTCATGGACAATTCTCGAAGTGGTGCTTCATCTGAAGCATGTCTTTTTCCATGAACATTAGGTTAGGTTTTTTCTTTTCTGGTCAGTTTTGTTTTGCTGTGTCTGCTAACCCTATCCGGTTAGTTCCTCGCTGCTTTTGGCTTTTTGTTCTGGTCTGCTCTCCCAGTGATCTAAATTCTTGCTATGCCCACCAGGGGCAAACATCCCCCAACTGGAGCCTATGTTAGTGCCATTTCTGGTTTTCTCATTGTCTAGTTGTGTACTCTGGTTTTTCATGATAAAATTTTAGCTATGGGGTGTTTCTCATTTTGGCACGTGGGATAAGTGGGCTCCCAAAAGGGTTGAGCTCAGCATGTTTGAATTCACTTCTGGTGGGTGTTTTTCCCTCTGGTTCTATTAGAATTGTAAAATTTTGCAAATTTTCATAGTCAATTGCATCCATGAGTGTTCAAATTGGGCCCTTGTCATTAGCATATTGTCCCTTCCTCATATTGCCTCGCTCATATTCTGTCGTGTGATCCATTTGAATCCATTGCATCATGCATATTTTTCATTTTGGTTCATGTCGGCATAGGTACCCAATTGTCTCCCTGACTTATGTATGTTCCACTATTCTTTGTTGCAGGTTGTCGGCAAGACATTCCTCTTGTTGTGGCGAAGGCAGGAACCCTTATCAGCATATCTTCTGGCTATTGGGCTAGCCTCTTGTCGAGTTTCTGATGTCTCGGTGACTCTTATCTGTCTCCTCGAGGTCTTCTTTTCTCAGCCGGTGTTAGTTGCGTCGGGGAGATGTCTCCCCGACCCCTTCGTGTCTCACCGATTGACTTTTCCCTTCGGTATGTTGGCGTCTATTCGGGGTGAGGTCTCGGCGGTGTCATCTTGTTACACCGACCAGTGATGGAGGATTTAGTTCTTTGGCGAGATTTTTTATTTCGGTGTGTGGTCATGGCGATGGGGTCGGGTCTTACCGATAGTGGTTCAGTATGTGGCTTTCGATGGAGGTCCTAAATTCTCTCGGCAAACAGGTGTATGAAGGTCTTCTCGGTATAACAATGTAATGTCTACATAACCTCTCATCGAGGATTGCGTGCTACAGTGACATACATTTGGCAAGTGAATTCGTCGGTGAGAGATGTTATAAGTCACAGCGACTTGAAATGATGTCTTCGATGAAGCTTGGTGAAATCTTTATAGTGTCTTGTCGATGGTAGGTGACTATAGCGACTGTGAAAAAAGTGAAAGGATTGCTTCGGTGATGGATATGCCCTTGTCTTGGTGAATGGATAGTACATAAAGGAAATGCATTTCGATGAAGCATTTTGACTCTATATGATGTCTTCCCGAGTCCATCTTCTCTTTCCGATAGTGTGTCTATTTAGGTGTCGCCATGACCTCCTGTCGAGTGAGCTTTCTCTCATAGATGGGGTGTTATTCTAAGTTGAAATCTCATGCCGATGTGCACTCGGTCTCGTCGACTTGACTGCTCGATCAAACACATAGATCTTCACCATGATGTCTGTCCGACCCAGCCATCTCTCCCCGACTCTATGGTGCACTCGATATCCTTTACAGACTTCGCTGGGATGTTCCGCTGACCCGGTTACCTCTTGCCGACTATTATGAGCGCTTGATGTAACATAAGATTCTTGGCCTGTGGTCCTCCCGACACCGCTTTGTCTTGCCAACAGTGGTTGCCTGCCTCAACGACTGATGATATTTAAACGACAACCGTCCGATCTCAGTGATCGACGATAGAGATTCAAACATGCGCGTAGTTGGGGTTTCAAAGATGTTTGCACGTGAAAAATAGAAGACTTGGAGCATTCATGGTGGCAGATGAGAGGGTCGCTGGTTCCACTGAACTAACATTCATGGTGATAGCTCTAGGACAAGGACGACATGGCTTGAGTATGGGCGCTCGGATTTTGTGGATTTGACATCAATTGCCTGGCTTCATTCGTGCGGGAATGTCTTTCCTATAGCAAACTGACCTGTTACATTTATGTGACTAGTGGGGCAGTTGGATTTTTTGACTTGGCTTGCGAGCTATTCTAGGGTTTGTCCTAGTCAGCTGTTGATGTGTAATCTCATCTGGCCGGTTGCTTATTGCTTCTCTTGTTCCTATAAAGGAGAATTCATGGCCAGATGTAAGGGTTCAGAACTTGGGTGTTCTATTCCATATTTTTTTGAGTTTGTGTATCAGTCTTGGGGTGGGCTAGCGTTTAATCTTGAGTCAATGTAGAGTCTATAAGCTGTAATTTTGAATTTGTCTGTAAATACAATTAGTTTGAGCAATGAAAACATGAAGACACTTGTCTCTCATGCATGTTATCAGACTGTCTCCTTATTTGTGTGCTTTTAATCATTTGAATGAATGCATAAGGTTTCTTTGTTCATCTTATCATACTTCATGAGATTGTGTTGTTTGTTGATAAGTCTACTTCAAGGAGGCAGTTAAATCCTTTCAACAGATAGCAGTGATTATTTGTTTACAGGTAGGATTTGGTAAGAAGAGTCTGGTCACTATAGGAGCTGGATTATCAGTGTAAGGCACTGATAGTTGATGTAAGGCATCAACAAAACAAGATCCACTGATTGAGGTCTATTTGCAGGTAATTTTCCCCTTTTGTGTTTGACTCCGTGGCCCAAAACTAGGCACTGATCTGTCTTGCAACCTGTTCCTCTCATAAAACCTTTCAAAATTATTGAATATCTTTTGTTTAATATCTTGCCCTACCTCCTAGTTGCTTCAAGGTTGAGCTGCTAAGAATCTAGCCCCATTTGAGGTCCTCAATGCTTGGCATCAGGAGTCATCTGCTATAAAAAGCAATGTCTGGTCTTCTTTGAGGCATTGTGTGGGTATACCCACCCTGGTTCTGCAGAGCCTAAAGTGTAGAAGATCTCTTGATCTTGTCAGTTGGTCCAGGTCCTCCGAGCTGCCTTTGATTGGAGTTGGCTACTCCATAGGTAGAATAGGAGACCAACCTGGTTGCTCCGTTAAAAACAACCAACAAGATGGAAGCAGTTTGAAGACACAGGTTTTCTGTACATTGGTGATTGTGCCAGATTTGTAAATGTTGCTTATCTGTCTCACCCACAGTAGAAGCAACCAGATTCTAATCTAATTCATATTGTGTTCTAGATTGGTATTTATCTCAAAGTTAATCATTTGATTTTGAAAGCTTTCAAGGAATGAAATCTCATTTTCTGTTTAAATGGTAGTTTATAATCAGTTGTTAAAATCAACATTGTGAATGAATGCAACTATGTGTTAATCACAAGTTAATTTTGTTCTTCTATTTTAGTTAGCAAATTCCTTGAAGTTAACAAGTCTGATTAAGGTTTGGATGAACTATTGTTCTTTTTGTTTCAAAACCCTAGTCTATCTTTTTTATATTTCTTTAAAACCCCTGGTTAGTATAGGATTTATTTCATGTTTGATCTTGGAGCAATCTAGAAGCCCAATACTAGCAGGCCCCTTGAATATTACTGTTGCATTGACCACAAAGTAACATCAGCACAGTTGAGGCCCAACTACCAAGACCTTGGGAGCTAAGGCATCCATGTGTTGCCTTTCTCTTTTAGGAGAAGCAAAGTAGCAATACTCTGTTTGCATGTTGCTATGCCAAAACACACGTCAATAGAGACTGGCACTAGAAGGAGGGCTTGAACCTCGGTTGGGAAAATGGTTTAACCATTTTCATGAATTTGAAGGATTCAGCTACCCAGAACTCTGGTTCATGAACATTACAACTCCAGTTGGGTCAGCTATAACAAGCAAGGTAGAGCTAGAATCTGAAATGTAATTCAATCAATGGCTACCCCTAAATCAACATGTGTGCTTGATTGTGCATCACTCTCTCACGAAGTTTTCTTCATCTTTTGGACAACAATGTGTAAGACTTGAACTACATGAGTTGATTTCCTTCGTGCAGTGATGTCCTGGGCATTGCTCCGCTGCCATTCAGGTGTCCATAGCCCCGATGAAGATACCTGTAGTTCTCTCACAACATTGCTCTACTGCCAGTCAGGTGTCCATAGTCCCGGTAGAGATACTGGAATTGCCCATTCATATTGAATCCTCTTTATCTTTTTCTTTTGAAGTTTTAGACATCTCAGTTAATTCTCTTTTTTTTTTCTTTTCAATATGTCAAATATTAATATCTGATCTGGGTTGAAAACTACAATGGACCTCATAACAACACTTGGAAGTTAGATTTTTCACTCAAATCTTACAACACTGTCATCCTAGGACAAATACACTACTAGAAGAGGAGATGATTTTAATGATTTTGTGACAGATTTAGGGGAGCTGATGAAGGATTTCTTACTTAGCACCTTGCTTTCAAAACTTTCCACAACTTTTATTGACAACAAGCATGAAACAACGAATTGAGGACAAAATCATCTGATCAGAAAACCTGAAAATATCTAAACCACTTCTCTCCTAACAACCAAAGTAAGCTTCGGATAACAACCCATCATTTCAAGATGGAAAGAAACAAATCAACCCCAAAGAACAAAACAAAAAGGAAAACAAACAGCAAAGGAAATACAAAGGATAGAGAGAGAACAAACAAAAAGCAAATTATTTACACAAAGAGTAGCAGATTATACATAAAGACTATTTACAAGCAAAAATTATTTATACAAATGCACCACCTAGCAAAATGCCAACTTCATGATTCAAAATAGTGTTTAAGAAACTGTCCATTGACAGGCAAGGGGACAGGTTCTCTAGTTAAACTACTCAATCGGAAAGCATTTTCTCCTAAGATCTCAGCAATCTGATAAGGACCCAACCGAAGTTTGTCAAATTTCTGGTGACTGCCCTTCTTTTCACTGGCTTTGTCCCATAACAATACGAGGTCAAATATCCTAAAAGCTTTTATTTTGGCTCTTTTGTCAAACCAACATTTGACAACAGCCTAGTGCCTAAAGAATTGTCGCAATGCAGCATCTCTCTGTTCTTCTAACTTCAACAAAGCAACTAATCTGACTTCTATCCTATTATCCTTAGAGTAGAATTTATGCATGGAATGAAGGATAGGTATTTGAAGATGGATGGGAAAGACGAGCTCTTGGCCATATTCCAACTTGAATGGTGAGGTGTTTAAGGCAACCTTAATCCTAGTCCTATCTGCCCACAGAGTGAACCTAAGCTGGGTATGCCAGTCTCTAGGGTTATTCTCTAGCAGCTTCTTAATGACCCCTAAAAGGTTCTTATTGGTTGATTCTGCAACTCCATTGCCTTATGGATAATAATTTGAAGAATATTTCAAGACAATCTTGTGATCATATGGCCAGGAAATAAATTTAGCAGAAGAGAAGGCAGAGCCATTGTCACATACTAGAGCGAAGGGTACCCCAAACCTTGTAGTGATGCATTCGGTGAGGAACTTGATCACTACCTCTGTTGTGCTATTTTTGTAGGGTATAACCTCTGTCCATCTCATGCAATAGTTAGTAGCAGTCAAGATGAATTTATACCCTGCAGTAGAGTTTGGGTTGATAACCCAAATGAAATCCAATGCCCATTGGGCAAATGGCCTTACCTCGTAAACGGGCTGTAGTGGCATGGCTGCAAGACGTTCCCTTGGTGCAGAAACTTGGAACGTGTGACATGTTCTCACATGCTAATGGAAATCCTTGAATACACAAGGCCAGTAATAACCTGATCGGAGGATTTGGTGTGCCAGTGAATCTGCAGAACCATGACCCATTCCATGTTTCCCATGAAACTCAGAGATCACATGTTTAGCCTCTTGATGATCAAGGCATCTTAGGTATACTTCTTCAAAATTCTTCCTGTATAACAACCCTCCTTTGAGCATGTAATGGGAAATTTTTAGTCTTAGGGCTCTCCTTTGAGTGGCCTTCATTTCTTCTGGACATCGATTGTTAAGCATCAGGTGGACAATATCAGCATACTAGGGATTGTTGGAGAAGGACTAGGTTGTGTATTGCTGACAAATGATGTTGTTACTAGCATCAGCCATAGATTTAGGCAGACCTAAACCTCAGACAAGTTTCATAGGGTGTATCTCCAGATCAAACTCTTGTAAGATAGCCATCCACTTTCCTCTTCTTTCTCCCAGCTCACTCTGCATTAGTAGAGACTTGACAGCAGTGTCAGGAACTATAGCAATAATTTGGCTTCGAAGGATGTAGTGCCTAAATTTTTTAACAATTCAGACTAGCGCAAAAGCTTGCTTCTCAAGAGGTGGGTATCTGATTTCTGTGTTTTTGAAGGGAGAACTCATGAAAGCAATCGACCTCTCCTCTGACTCTTCTCCTCGTTGAGTTAATACAGCTACACACGAGTGCTCAGAGGCAAAAGAATAAATATAAAATGACCTCAAATAGTCAGGGCTAGTGAGGACTGGAGCTTCTGAAATGGATCACTTGACTTGAGAAAATGCAGCCTTCGCCTCTTCACTCCATTCTATTTTGGCATCCTTCCTCATCATCTCATTCAAGGGCTTCATGATTTCTGCAAAGCCTGTGATAAACTTCCTTACAAAGTTGATCTTTCCAAAGAAGGATCTCATCTCCTTCTTGCTTCCTGGCATGGCTATCTTGAGGATGGACTCAACTCGATCTGGGTCGATGGATATTCCTCTTTATGAAATTATGTGTCCCAAGAGCTTCCCTTCGGAAACTACGAACACACACTTTTTGGGATTTAAAGAGACTCCATACTGGATGCATCTCTCGAGAACTTTGGCTAAGTCCACAGCATGATTCAGTCGATCCTTGGAGAACACTGTCAGGTCATCCATGTAAACAATAATGCATTTTCCAATCAGATCCTTGAAAGCTATGTCCATGGCACGCTGGGAAGTTGCTCCAGTGTTTATCAGGCCGAATGGAATCCTTCTATATGAAAACATCCCCTACTTCGTAGTGAAAGCTGTCTTCATCCTGTCTTCAAAGTTGACCATTACCTGATTGTATCCAGAGTAACCGTCCAAGAATGACATCATCTGTGCTCCATTGACAGTCTGTAGTACCTCATCCAGGGAAGGGAGTGTGTAGTTATCCTTTTTTGAAGCTCTATTCAGATTTCTAAAGTCCACGCATAGTCTGATCTCCCCATTTTTCTTACGAACTGGGACCAAGTTAGCCACCTAGGTTGAATGGTGCACAGGGAAGATTATCCTCACCGAGAGTAATTTCTGAACTTCTTTATAGATCAATGGTTCAATTAGAGCATTGACAGGGCATTGCTTCTGTCGAAAGGGTTTAGCTTTGGGCTTCAAGGGAATAGTGTGAGTCATAACCGAAGCATCAAATGTATGGAGGTCTTCATACCCCCAGGAAATCACAGCAATATCCTTTTTTAGTGCCCTCAATATGTCTTCTTTAATTGTCTCAGGGCAGGCCTTCCCTATATAGACATTCCTTTCAAGGCCAAAATCAGCTAGGTTAACTGTTTCATATTCGCCTCCCTTTTCTTCAGCTGATGCCTTCTCTCGAGCTCTTGGGTCTGAGTCAAATATCCTCTCCAAAGCCACCATTCCCTTGGGAATGCTATTGCTCTTTAAATTAAGGACCCCTTCTATATCACATTCCTCAGGGCTCCAATCCCCTTGATCTCTGTTGGACTCATCAATAATTTGCCCCTCAAAGACATCTGAGCTGGCTAAGAAAGCCATAATATGTCGATCATTGTCAAAGAACTGGAAATTCTTGATATTGTCAGGAATAGCCATGATGGACATTAGTTCCAATGAGAATCTTTTGAATTTATAGCCTTGCATAGGTTCCAAGGTGCTTGCAACAACAACCAATGAATCAGCTACTTGATTTTCTTCTCTAGTGATTAAACTAATCCCAAAGACATCAAAGTCTTCGATCAGGTTCCATACCCTATTTCTATATGTTGCTAGCCTTCTGTTGTGACATGTATACTGGTTGCGCACTTGCTTGACTACAATTTTTGAATCTCCTTTGACCACCAAGGCAGTGACCTTCTTCTTGTGTGCAAACATCAGTCCTTGAGCCAGAGCTTCATATTTAGCTACATTATTAGTGCACCCGAATTGTAGTCTCTAAGAAGCAAAGAAAACTTTCCCTTTCGGGCTGATTAGTACAATTCCAACACCACAACCGGTCTTGGATTTGGATCCATCAAAGGTAAGGGTCCACAATTGATCACAAGCAAGGGTTAATCCTTTTGAAGTTTTCATGGATATTTGAATAGGATTAACCAAAGGTGGTACTTCTTGATCTCTTGGACCAGACATAGGAAAAGGATTGTCTAAAGGTTCTCTAGGTACTTCCTCCAATTCTTGCTTAGTTGCATTATGTAACCTATGGTTATTTTCCTGGCCGTCACTTGTTCCTTTGGTTGGTTCTTTGGGTTTTGTTTCATTTGTAAGTATAGGGGTGTCAAGCAGATCTTGGGGTTGCTCTTTATTAATATGCTGATTTGGACATGTGTCTAGAGTAGGTTTGATCTGAGAAGGGATTTCTTTTGCAAGTATTGTATCCCTGGTTAACATGGTTGCTTCCTTGGCCTCAAATGAGAAGTAGTCTGCAATGGTCTTAGGATAACTTGAGCTAGCTTCCTCAGCTTGGGCAACATGTTTTAAAATGTCAATGCAGGGTTGGCATGTTAATTCAAAATGGTTTTGATAATGTACCCTGCACCAATTAGGAAGTAGGAGACTTTGCAGATCTACATCTTCTCCCAAAACCAACTGATCTTGCTGTAGTTTTCTGACTAATGCCTACTGATTTCCATCAATCACAAGGTCAGGGGTCTTTTGTATGGGCAGCTCTTTAGGATAAAAAATAGAAAAGGTTAAAGCTTCTTCTTTTTTATAAACACCTATCCTAGTTCAAAATAGGCTACCTCATTGTGGAAATCATATTCAGTAATGATATGCTTGAGGCGAGGCTCACTTTCAATCCTGATTTGAGTTGGGATCCCTCTCCATGGTAGCCACAAATGTGAAAATTCAAGGGAGAGGTATCCTCCTAGAATTTTCATCAGATCTCTGCTTAGCAGCATACCATAGGTCTCAGGAATGTCTGCCACTTGAATATCTATGTTTGTTAGGATCCTAGGGTAAGATCCTACTTGAACATGTATGTTTCTTAATTCCCCCACCACATTAACCTCTATTTTTTCAAGTTGAATGAACTTCTTATTTGTCTGAATGGGGTCCAATCCCAAATTCTTACATACAGAAAATGGCATGACATTTCCTGAAGCCCCTGAGTCCAATAAATAGTTATGCAAGTTCTTGCCTGAAATTATTAAACTTAAAAGGAAAGGTGGAGTACCTACCTTGTTTCTGTATAAGGCTACATTCACGTCCCCAGTAGGTGCCACCTTACTTTTTCCTTTCGACTTGTCGACTTGCTCCAAGGCTTTAAGCACTATTTCCCTTTGGGCAAGGCACCACTTTAGAATGTCAAAATACGACAAGGAAGTTTTCTATTTCTACATCTCAGAAATAATGTCAAATTCTGCACTACCTTTGAAAATACCAAATGAATTACCCTTGTTATGGAAATCAGGCGGGCCTTGTGGTGGAGGAGGATTATTATCAACACCTTGATTTGGAGGCACCATGTGATTAGGAGGTGCTGATGTAGTGAATGGCCCCTTACTTTGATTTCTCAGGAAGTGTCCTCCCTTCATCTGAAAAGCTTGGGCATCATATGAATCCTCCTCTGGTTCATTCTCTTCTTGCCTTGGGAATGAAGGTTCCTCTTCAAAAATGTCATAGGTCATTACAGTATCCACTGAGTCACCTCCTTTGTGTGAATTCCCTTGGAATGTGTGGGCATCTTCATGTGCCATCTTAACAAATTTCTCCATCTAAGGGAAATTTACCTTAGAATGGGTTGCAGTATCATGCAATCTGCACCAATTGGTCATGAAGTTGAGGTCAGCCACATTTGCAGTATGTGCTCTCTCCTCATTTGCTTGATAGTTGTGAGGGAATCCACCATTATTAGGCCCTGTATTCCATTGTCTGTTGTTATTTGTTCTCTGGTTGTACCCTTTGTTTTGGTTTTGGTAACCTCTTTGGTTATAGTTGTTGTTATTCTGATAAGTACCCTGGTTGTTACTGCTTTGATTAGGGTAGTTCCCTTGGTCTTGGGAAGGGTTCAGCCAAAGTTGAGCCATGTCATTGGTAACTTTGAGACAACATTTTCTTTAGCGTTTCTACCTCATTTGTAAGTTGGATTGTCTTTTTGCTTTCCACGCTCTTAACAACAGGTGGCTGATCAACATAACTTGGTGTTCCAATTTGGTTAAGATGACCATGGGAACTTTGAGGAACTTGTGGTTGTTGAAAGATATCAGGAGTTCCAGAAGCAAAGAATGGGACAGGTGGTTGGGTTTGCAATTTAGACATAGGCCCATAGTGGGAAGGAGACATCCCTGGGACAGTGTTGAATAGAGGAGTTGAGCTATGCATCTGATAACCCATTGAAGGGAAACCTCTTCCTAGACTTCCTTGTTGAGAACTGACTTGCTGCTGCAACTTAATAGCCAAGTGATAGACTTTGGATAGAGAATCAATATCAGCTGTTGGATATGTCCTTTGCAGGAACAAGCCAAGCAAAGGGTCTATAACCCTAAAGTATGCCTGGATAGCACTGTTCTCAGTAACTAGATAGGGATCTTGTAATCTCCTATACATTCGCTGGAATTTGGTATTGAATAAAGGCAGGGATTCACCTGGTTCCTTCCTTATGGTTGCAAACTAATGATATAAAAGAGCTGGATCCACATACACCTTGAATTGGTTGATAAAAGTGTTTTCCAAATGTGTCCAGGTCAGAATGGAACCTTGAGGAAGATTAAGGTACCAATTGTATGCCATGTCCCCTAAAGAGTAAGGAAATAACCTACAGACCACATTATGGTGGGCTATCTGGGCTCTAGTACAAGCATCCTTGAAAGCTTGTATATGCTCTTCAACACTCCTTGACTCACCATGAATGTACTTAGGGCATAACTTCTTAGGGTTTTTGGGCATATCGTGAAAACCTCCAGGGATAGTCCCCAATGGAGAGGGATTATTTTGAAAGAATGCCATTGGTGGGGGTGGTGGTGGTTGAGCCAGCTGTTGTATGGGTTGAATCTGCTGTGATGACAATTGAGATGAATTAGATGGTGGATTGATGGGTATCCACTGGGGTATTGGTGAAAATTTGGGTGGAGTGAGTGGAGCTGATAAGGGTGGTATGATGGTTGCCCTAGTTCTATGATGCTTATGTCTTGTTGGGGTCTTGAGTTCTATGAAAGACGATGGATTCCTAGTTGATTGAAGAACTCTGTGGGGCATTTCTGGGGAGAAAAAACTAGTTTTATTTAGTTTTCCCTTTTGGCCCTCCTTCTAGCACCAGTCTTTGTTGACGTGTGTTTTGGCACAACAACATACAAATAGAGTATTGCTACTCTGCTTCTCCTGAAAGAGAAAGGAAACACATGGATGCCTTAGCTCCCAAGGTCTTGATAGTCGGGTCTCAACTGTGCTGATGTTACTCTGTGGTCAATGCAACAATAATATTCAAGGGGCCTGCTGGTATTGGGCTTCTGGATTGCTCCAAGATCAAACATCAAATAAATCCTATACTAACCAAGGGTTTTAAAGAAATATAAAAAAGATAGAATAGGGTTTTGAAATATAAAAGAACAATAGTTCATCCAAACCTTAATTAGACTTGTTAACTTCAAGGAATTTGCTAACTAAAACTGAAGAACAAAATTAGCTTGTGATTAACACATAGTTGCATTCATTCACAGTGCTGATTTTAACAACTAATTATAAACTACCATTTAAACAGAAAATGAGATTTCATTCCTTGAAATCTTTCAAAATTAAATGATTAACTTTGAGATAAATACCATTCTGGAACACAATATGAAGTAGATTCGAATCTGGTTGCTTCTACTATGGATGAGATAGATAAGCAACATTTACAAATCTAGCACAATCACCAGTGTACAGAAAACCTGTGTCTTTAGACTGCTTCCATCTACACTAGGAGAAATTTGAATATACATTATAGTCTGTACTGAAATCTAACTGCTAACCAAGAAGATAAGAGAAGCTCTCATTATTGAGAATCAAGATGCAACTCGATCTCCTTCTGTTAGCTGACTAACTCCTAACAGTTCTAGCTCTAAATAGTTCTCTAAACCTAGAAGTTCTAATCTAGAAGTCCTAATAATAAAATTTCTGGAACCCCTTTACAAAAAGGCAAGAATGCCATATATATACCCCCTCCCGAGAAGAATGTTGGCCCCTATTTTTAGGGTTTACAAAATATCCATGGTGTCAAAGGGTCGGCATCCAGATCTTTGAAAAAAGTTGATTTTGTAATAAATCCAAATCCTTGCTGTCTTATGTCAGTGAAGATTGTCTCTTGGAAAGATCTATAGATCTTTTATAGCTATTGCACTTATTTCTGGCCTCCGTGTCCCTTTTCGGACTCCAACGGAGCTGCTTTGAGTGCCCCAAAATATCACCTTTAATGCTGAGCTACCCCTGCCAGTAGATACCGGCTGCCCATTTGAATCACGACTTTATCTTCTTCCTTTGGCGCTTTTCCCGCTCCAAATCTATTCTTCTGCAAGTTGTCGGTGTAGCCTGGGCTAGTCGGTGAGACATTTTGGTGAGCCATAGAGGTCATACCGATCTCGCAAAGACCATCGGTAAGACTGCATTAGTCGGGAAGATGTTTTAGCGAACTCAATGCATCACACCGAGGGCACAAAACATGTCGATGAGACCCTATAGGGTCGACAAGACCTTTCGTCGAGATCTCGAAGAAATATCCTTGTGCACATGACTTGATCCTGCAAACCAAGGCCTTCGTTAAAACAATACATTAATATCATGCCTTTTACCAAAAAGAAACTTAACTTTGGTGGAGGTGGAACCAAAATTGAAATGGGAACACACTTCCCCTTTTAAAACCGGTGGAGGCGGGACCAAATCGGGACTGGGAATAAAAAATTAAACAAGTCTCGGCAGAACCGGGATCGGGACAAAACATGACCCAGAAATGACACCCCCTGTCAAAACTGGCAGTGTTGGAACCAAAAAGAAAATGGAACCGGGACCAGAGTCGGAATGGGAACAAGCCACAAAAATAAACCACATTTCCAAGATCATACCCCGTCCTGGCTTCGCTCCCGCAAAAGAAACCAAACACGAGGGATAGGAAACAAAAGAACACGACAGAATCGGGACCAGAACCAAACATGAATTTGAAACTTTTTCAAGTTTTAGGTTCGGATTCCGTTCCGAACTCGCCTCCGATGATACCCAAAAAAAAAGAAAAGGAAAAGGAGGAAGGGGAGGGAAAACCCCATGACAAAACAGAAGAAACCAGAAGCAAAAGAACAAAACACGCGGAACCGAAACCGAGGAAGGAAAAGAAAACAAAACTTGGAAGAAATTCAAAATTCAGGTTTTGCGATTCCGGGCCCACCAAAACAAAAAAAAAATTCCTAAGGCCTAAAAACAAAATTCCCAAGGAAAAGGACAAAAGGTAAAACGACCGACCAAAAAGGAACAAAGGGAAAGGTGGAGTCGGGTCCAGGACGAAACACTGATCAGGAACCTGAAACTTGAAGAGTTCAATGTCCCGATTCGGATCCAGACCCAACTCCTACAAAACAAAAGGGCGAGACCAAGGAACTATCGGGACCAGAACTGGGGAAAGAATAAGACCAGTACTTGGATGATAATCCAAGTTCGATATTGTTCCCGGTTTCACTTCCGACATAACTTTAAAAGAAAAATACCCAAGGCAGAAAACAAAGGCCAAAGAAACCATAGGAGAAGGGGGGACCCATTTTGATCCAGATCAAAGTGGGGTGGTTATGAAAGGAATAATAGTAACCTCAAAACATGAATCAAATAAACAATCCATATAGCCACATATACCATCATGGAATCAAAGTGCTCCATGTGCTCCATCAAGATACCTGCAACAAGAATCAAAGTGACCACCATCCCAAGCATGAATTCTCTCATCCTCCATTATTCCAATGCACAAAGATAAAAATCCATCCAATAGAGAAGCCACACAATTTTTCACAATGAAGCATAAGTCCTACTCAACTAATATCCCAAACACAAACACTCAATCTAAAGGTACCAATATGCACTAGTACCTGACAAGATACACGAACCCAAAGCTAAAAATAACACCCACAACAAGTGCCAATACATCCAAATATCCATACCTCAAAGGTATACAAAACATAGTAAATTCATGCCATAAACATATACACCCATAAATTGCAATCATAAACTCCGTGTGCAAAACCTATCAAAGAATGACATACACATCCAAGAGCTCCCATAGTGCTACATGGGTAATGAAAATATGAAAAAGATCAAGGCATACCAAGTCTACCAATAACATCATATAGAAAGTGTAAACAACATCATTTAGAGCCAAGGAATCATCGACAATGATATGCAAACCTATAAACCAATAACCTGTAAGAACTACTCTCACCACAAGTCTCCATAGCTCTTCAAAGTTTTCCACACCCAACAAAGGAAAAAGATAAAGGAATATCCATGTCATCAACCAAGAACATAAGTGAAAACACATGACCATAAGCTGGTGATCACAATAGCTCCAACCAAGCCTCAAACCAATGTATTGTGAAACCAAACATCCAAGAAGATAACCAAGACCAAAGAGAGAAACACTACACATCATATACCTATAGAAAATCCTTCTACATACACCTCTAAATTCCAACTGTGTCAAGTATGATCTCCTCCAAAACATCGCAAAAGAAAAGCCATATCAACACCCAACCATTAAATCAAAAAGTTTAAACATAACATATGTATCATGTAATCAACATGGATGTAAGCCTCTCATAACTGAAGAAGATCAAACTAAATCCATTCCCAATGAAGGAAATAATCCCAAAACATCTCCTAAACTCAACATCAATGAATGTAAACACAATTCATAAGGAGATAAACATGCCAACACTTCTCAAATGAACCCTCCAAAACCATATGTCCATAGCTCAAGATCCATAAGCATGAGAAGATAAAGCATAAACATAACACACCTGAAAGAAACAATGGGCAATACCTCTCAAGTGAAACTGTCGAGTAGACCAAGAGTGGGAAATGAGAATGCTCCTCCAAGACATCCAAGTCATCATGACTCATCCGAGAACACTCTCCTCATAGGTCCATGTTGAACTTATGTCCAACCAAGGTGTAGGCTTCTCAGACTTCCTGCTGAAATCTCATCAATAGTAACCATCTCAACACATGTCTCTAATCACAAGATAAATCTAGCCTCACCTATGTCTCCAAGTATCCATGAGTACTTGTAACCAACCAATCCATGCCAAAATCCAAATTCAACATAGTATAATCATGAAGTAATCAAGTAAATGATCAATGCACCCAATACCAAGAGAACCACACAAGATCAAAGTCATATATCCATCCTAGGAATCAAGAACATAACCATGACATCATGATCTCACACCTCCTCAAAGAGTATCATATGATCCAAATAACATAACATGCACCTGTATCATGCCAAAAATCCAATCCATAATCAATAGTAAATCATGAAATTATAACTTAACCATCATATCAAAACAAGGATCACATATCAGAATAAAAAAAGCATGACACCTCAACTATAGACTAAAGAAGTTCTGCATGGCAACCAAAGATTTCAACATATCCAAAACACATGAGTATAACCATCCTCTGTCAATGAAACCAAAGATGTCAATGAACCCTCACTGCATAAAAGTAGAAACCAAGAGTCCATCCATGACACCAAAAATCACTACAGAAGACCATCCACCATGAAATGGTGAATCCACATCACTGCCAACAACTCCCACTAAATTGTGATATTGAGTCACACATGGGATCGTGACAACCATCCTCTCCATAAAGATCATCCAGGTCTACACACTTAACTAAATTTTTAGTAACATAACAAGTAGAACCAAAATCTCCAAGACAAGAAGATACCTAGAACTGCCAACAAACCATCATAAACATATCCAATCATCGCCAATTCATCACTGTCAAAAGCTCCCACTGAAAAGTGTAACCATGCTATCCATGACATCATGATAAACCACATGCTACAAGTCCCAAAAATAGCTATCCAGGTACAATAAGAAACATCCATTCTCTCATCTCGAAGCACACATACCAATGTACAAATGACCAAGAACAAGGCCAATTGTCAAAGTTTTCAACAATAATGCATCAAACCTGGTGAATAAAGATAATCCACAACCAAGTCATCCCACTGCAAGTAAATGGGTAGCTAATCCACAATATGCATGACTTGTAGATCCAATCACTGAAACATGCAAACTCATCATCACATCAATAAATTGCAAACTAAGATATCTAAGAGAATAACCATATAGACCAAATGACTCAAACACCAAATCAACCTCTGATCTAATTTTCCAAACATGTCCATATTCAAGTACCATAGTTAAGGAACCAAACACACCACCAAATGTACCAACAACTCAACCCAACCATGTCCACATATCTGCATAATCATAGTCAACTACATAGGTCTCATATCATAACTATACTTGGTAATACCATCTCACCTCTTCAACATGACAACAAAACTATGAAACCAAGTGGCTAAACCAAGCCACTAAAACTAAACATGCATCAACACTAAAATATCAATGGGAAAAGACAACCCATGTACAAGTCATAAATACAACATGTAAGTATAGACTGCCTACAACATTGCACAACTTGTAGATACAACAATGCAACATACAAATCCAACCATACTAATAACCATGTCAAATAAGAGAATAATATGAGATGTACAATCGAGCATACAATGAATCCAACATCAAATCTCCAAGATCGGATCATCCATAAACTCATAGTATCACCATAGTCAAAGTAACCCATAAATAGCTCATATAAGGAAAACAAAAAATAAACCATACCAAAATAACTCCAAACCTAATCCACTATGTAGTGCTCTGAACAAGCTTTCTGTCGACTATTTGAAGTCAAAAAACCAACTCCGTATGCTCTTGATATCACCTCTCGAAGCTCAAAACAAACACCTAACTTCCAGGATTAAAAACACTGTCAAAACTATAAAATATCAGAAAATCACTTCCACCACAACGTAGAGCACTGAGTCATCTTTCCAACAAGTCCAAGAAGTAAAGAAACAAAGCACCTGGGCAAAAGTTATGCCCTTCGGATGTAAAACACTAGTTTGCACCTGAGGTAAAATAAAATTTAGCCACCCTTGGTGGTTGAGCAGTAGCCCCACTAGGGTAGTGCCACTCCTTGGGTGGCAGACCTGAATTTTTTTTAAAATCTATTTAAATTTTCTTACATGCAAAAAATTGCATGGGCCCCTTTTGTAAGTATGTACACCATCGATGACAAAATAAGCTTGCTAAAGCTCACATAGGGAACTCCTTCGACGCAATAATGAAAAATTGTACTTTAATAAAAAAAATAGATGGTCAAAACCATAAACTATACACAATAACTTTTTCTTCTAATGCCCCATCTTTGAAAGTATACCTCACATTTTATAATCATTTTCCAACTAGAAAGATCATCCATACAAGAATAATCTTAGGATTTCTCTCTAATATGACACCCAAATCCATGATAAATATAATTATATTAATATTAGAACATTTTTTAGAGTTATAATTTTCCAGGAGAATTAAATTATTATTATAGAATATTTATTAATAACATATAAATATACAAGGAAATAATTAAGTATAGCAATGACACATGAACACAAATTTATGATGGGGAAACCCATATGGTGAAAAACCCTACAAAACATCATTATTAAAATAAAACTTACATATTTGTGTGTATACTTATAAATGCTTGAACTTAGGGTAAATCCCTTCCTCCTAAATGGCCTCACACAAACATTTAGTATATAGTGAATATTTCAATAATTATTGTTTCAAATTATTCAAGCTAATAATTTATGCCCAATAGAAATTCCTTAAATATAAGTAAATAAGGTACGTAGAACCATTTTAGGAAGTTACCATACATTTTATAAACAAAATTAGTATTAATTAGTAAATTCATTAATATTAAAGATAAATCTTGTTATATTAATAAATTTAATAATAATTGGGGGTTTAGTGTATTTTTCCAGGAATGCAAAGATGGTGCAAGTTGGCAAGCAACAAAAAAATGCAGAGGAGCAACAAACAAGATGGGCCGACATGGAGGAGGATGG
This sequence comes from Sequoia sempervirens, assembly GCA_007258455.2. Taxonomy (NCBI): domain Eukaryota; kingdom Viridiplantae; phylum Streptophyta; class Pinopsida; order Cupressales; family Cupressaceae; genus Sequoia; species Sequoia sempervirens. The sequence continues at coordinate 1,093,934,936 of VDFB02271358.1, forward strand.
TGTTTCAGGGAAGAAGGTAGATGGAGTTGAAAATCAACAGCAAGTGAATCACATCCCACAATGGGTATTCGAGAATGGAGCCTGGGTGGACAAGTGTCATCCACATTACTGATAGAATGGAAGAATGGAGAAACAAAGCTACTTCCAGAGCAGAGGTTAGCCTAGAGAGGGAGAGAAATGGGCTCCTGAACAAAAGATAAAGCCAATAGAGCATCGAAGGAATGAGCATGGTTGGAGAACACACAAGCCAAGGCATGGGTGGTTCCAATAAAAAGACTGCCATGGGAAAGTTTCAGATCCTAGTTGGCGCAACAAGGGAAACAACATTCAAAAGTGGACTAGAAAATTCTAGAGAATCAAGGGTTCAGACATTACCAAGCCATGAAATGAAGGAATATTGAACCAACAAGTGAGAGAAGAATACAAATTTGGAAGAAGAATGAACCAAAGAGACTGAGACTTGCTCAGAAGGAAATATATAGGAGAAACTTCCAAACCAAAGTGAGTGATGAAAACAATCTGCGACCATGGGGAAGCAAACTATACCAAATTCCATCCGAAATGATAAAAAAAAGAGTAATCATACTAATGGAGAAAGCACTATTCACTAAGTGGACTGGTCTAGACTTCCCTAAGGAGGAAATCAAGGCATGGTGGGAAAAAAATATTCAAAGACTGGGTAAGCATCTACCAACTACCAAACTCATTTTTTCTCATAGAATGCATGGATCAACAATTAAAACTGGAAATTGTAGAAGGGAAACCCTTGTTTATGAAAGGTCACTGTTTTCATTGCCTAAATTGGAGAGCAAGCTTTGACCCCTAGAACTACAAAATAAACAAAATTCTTACCTGGATCAAACTAGTAGATTTTCCCACAAAGTTTTGGAATATGGAAGCTATGGTGAGGATAGGTGATGCCCTAGGAGTATTCTTAGGGGTGGATGAGGATGTCATAAACGGGAAAGATGAGGCATAAGCTTGTATACTTGTAGAAATAGATGAGGGGGTTGGAATATATAAAAATACAGAAATATTGAAAAAATACGGGAGCTGGCAAGAAGAGATAGAAATATGGGAGGAGTCAGAATCCAAAAAATGTCTCTTTAGAGAGTCATTCCTGGAGAGCTCCTCAAATAGGGGAATGGATTCCAACACAAATTCTAAAGAGAGGAAAGAAACAGGTGTAGGATCACCCCAGGAAATGCCAAACAAGACTACAAGAGACATAGATGATGATTGTAGAAATGAGTCTGAGTAGTGGAGGCCTGAAGAATCCCCTAAGGAATCTCAAAAAACCCCCTCACCAACAAAGGAAAATACGGAGCCAGGAAACATTCAGGTAGAGGAAGCCCTCAAAACCCTTATGGATGATACATAAGAACTTCAGAGGAACATCCAAAACCAACTTTGGAAATTAGCAAAGGAAGCAAAAAGGGTAGAAAGGGATCCACAATCTCTAGAAGCAGAGACTGAAAAGGACAAGCAAAAAACCAAAGCAAACAATGTAGGTACCCCCTAGGAAGAAGAAGAGGATTTGTCTCAATCAGAAGAAGAGGAGATTGATCAATACTTAGATGGAGAAGGTGATCTCTGGGAGGAGGCTAAGGAAGGTGAGATACTTGAAATTAAGTAGCTTGAACAAACAAAATCATAGATAAACACACCTAACATAAAGAAAAAATCCAAAAGGGGCAGGATGTCAAACAAGGCTAAGTTGATGATTGTTCAAACAAGGCTAAGTTGATGATTGTAAGTAATGCCTTTGGGAAGAGAAAATTAGTCATTGGGAAGGATAGCCTCCTTCCCAAGGTAGAGTGAGGATCATAACATGGAATGTCAAGGGCATCAATTCCCCTAACAAATGGCACATGGTCAAGTGCCAAATTGACCAATCAAATGCAAACATAGTACTCATACAAGAATCAAAGTGGAGTAAGGAAGAAGGTCAGAAAAGATTGTGCAATTGGAGACAATGGGAAAACCAATTCAAGGAGGCCACAAGAACTTCTGGAGGTATGGGAATCTTATGGAACCCTCTCACAATAGAAGGGGAAGTAGAAAAAGAAGAAGAGAATTGGAAATTATTCAAGTTCAAAGATATGAGAAGAGGTGTCACTTTCTTCAACATTAATGTATATGGGCCAATAGCCATAGGGGCAAAAAAATAATTGTGGAATAAAATATCAAGTGAGATAGAAAACAAGAGAGAGGAGAAAGGTATTGTAGCTGGTGACTTCAATGCAACCTTGAACAATGAAGAGAAACAAGGAGGATTAGGATGATTAACGACCATTCAAAGAGACTTCCAGGAATTTATAGACAAAAAATGAACTAAAGGATGTGCAGACCAAAAATGGAACATTCACTTGGTCTAATAGAAGGAAGGACTTTACAAACATATCAAAAAGATTGGATGGATTCCTACTATGGGGAGAAAGGGGAGAGTTAAAAGCCACTCAAGAAGTCCACATACTACCTTTGGATAGGACAATCCCCCCAAAGGATTCCCTTTCAAATTTGAATACATGTGGCTAAGAGATGAACATCTATCAGAACTAGTAGAGAAGTGGTGGAGTGATATCAGGTTTGGAGATAAGTAAGAGCTTTTCAAGATAAGCAAAAAACTGGGATACATAAAAAAAACTTAAGGATTGGAACAAAACACACTTGAAGAACATTTTTGAGGAGAAAGAAAGAATAGAACAAGAAATCAGAGCCTTGAATGAGCACATAATAGAAAAAGGAATGGATGCAGAGGATTTTGAAAATGAGAAATATTTGAAAGATGAGCTAGCAGAAATTTTGAAGAGAGAAGAATGCTATTGGCACCAAAAGTCAAGAGAAACATGGCTGAAAGAGGGTGATAGAAACACCAAATTTTTCCACAAATAAAAAATTGCCAACCATAGTAGGAAAGGGATTGTAGAAATAAAAAAGGCTAATGGTGAGATAGCACAGTCTATTGAGGAGGTTAACAAGGAGGAGGTAAATTTTTTTGAAGATATGCTAAATAAAGAAATCCAGGAAAACATGACTGCAAGAGAAAACCTTTCGAGTACAATCCCCACAATCATAACAAAAGATCAGAATAGGTGCCTATATCAAAAGATCTCCCTAAAAGAGGCCAGGGAAGCAGTCTTCCAGATGAACCCTGAAAAAGCCTCGAGCCCAGATGGATTCCCAGCTAGCTTCTTTCAAAAGTTTTTGGATACAATTGGAAAAGGTCTAGGGGTGGCAGTGGAGGAATCAAGAAGAAGAATGAAAATGTCGGGGTAGTGAATCACACTTTTTTGGCTCTAATCCCTAAGAAAAAGTATCTGCAGACAATGAGTGATTTCAAACCCATTTCTCTATGCAATAAAGTGTATAAGGTGGTCACAAAAATAATAGCAAACAGACTCAAGGAAGTGTTGAAGGAGATAATATTAGAAGAACAGAGTGGTTTTTCCCCAGGTCGGTCAATAGTGGAAGGCATAATCAGTGCTCATGAAACCATACACTCAACTAGAAAAAATAAAGAGGCTTGCATGATTCTAAAACTAGACATCCTCAAGGCCTACGAATCGATAGATAGGTAGTTTCTTTTGGAAGTTGAAAAAATTTGGATTTAGGGAGAATTGGATCAAGTGGGTTAAAAGTTGCATCTCTACAACAAAATTTTTCAGTATTGGTGAATGGATCTACTCATGGCTTCTTCCTCTCTACAAGGGGGCTTAGACAGAGTGATCCCCTGTCTCCTTTCTTGTTCATAATCATGGAAGAGGTTCTTGGGAGAGGGATCAAAAGGCTGAGAAGTGAAGGAAAGTGGAAAGGTGTGCATGTGGCCAATGGAATGGATCCCTCAACACATCTCCAATTTGTAGATGACACAGTGTTGATGGGAGAAGCTAGAGGAGGGAAGCAAGAGTGATCATTTTTTTTGGATAACTATTGCAGAACTTCAAGATAGATTATCAACTGGGGTAAATAAGAAGTCTTCTTTCTAAACACCCAACCAAGCCTACAAAAATATATAGCCAAGATCTTGAACTTGAGAGTATCCACATTGCTAGGTCACTTCGTGGGAATCCCTCCTTTTGTTGGCATCAATAAAAATTGCTATTGGGAGAATCTAATCAACAACTGCAAGAAAATTAGGCACATGGAAAGGAAAATGGTTGTCCTCGGCAAGTAGACTATTGATGGTCAAATTCATCTTGTTAGATATACTGTATACTCAATGTCATGTCTAAAAATCCCTAGAGCAGTGGAAGAGGCCCTCCCCCAAATCTTCAAGAGATTATTTTGGAGTGGAATAGGGGATTAGAATAAGTTCCCCCTACTAGCTTGGGACAAGATATGCACACCCAAGGAAGTTGGTGGAGCAGGGATCAGACAGCTGTCCATAATGAACTAGGCCATGGGGGCCAAAATGGTTTGGGAAATTCATACAAAAGGGGAGCAAAGTTGGATCAAAATTATGAGGAAGCAGTATCTAGACTCAGATGATTTGGCAAGAATTCTTACCACAGTAAACCCCTCGAGAGGGTAAGCAATTTGGAATTTCATAGTGGAATTTTGGGACATAATAGCAAATCATGTAACCTAGGAAGTCAGAGATGGGAATAGTGTGTCCTTATGGAATGATTCTTGGTGTCAAAAACCCCCCAATTGCAACACTCTAGGCTTGTATGAAATCAAAGAAGAAACTATAAGGCTTTGGGGGAACAAGGTAGCCAACTATGGAAAAAGGACTACCAACCAAGGAGCCCACAAGTAGAGCTGGAATGATCTCCGAACCCTCAATGCTCCCCAAGAACAAAAAGATGCACTAGAAAAGATCCTTAAAGACAGGTATTTTGATCCATCCAATAATAAGGATCTCATCAGATGGTGTGGTTTGCAACAAGCACATATAAGGTGAAATTTGGCTACAAGATGAAGGAGATAGCTATGGCTCATTAAGATTGGCCATGCAAACTGATTTGGGGGAAGAAATTCCTCCCCAAGGCTGGAGTGTTTGCTTGGATGGTGATACAAAGAATAATACTCACAAAAGGTAGGCTAGCCACCTTTGGAGTACAAGGCCCGAGAAGATGCTCTCTATGCAAAGAAAATGAAGAAATGACAAATCATCTCCTACTGACATGTCCCTATGCAAATGACTATTGGAACATAGTGAGAGACAAACTAAACCTACAATGTCCCATTCCTATAGACCTCTCAGCTTGGTTCAAAATGTGGCCCCAAAAAGGCAACAAAGCTATCTTTGGAGGAATATGGGAGATAACCCCATCCATCATGATATGGGAACTGTGGAAGGAACGAAATAGGAGAATATTTCAAGGGAAAGAGATGAATAAGGATAGGTTATGGGACAAAATTGAAAGAGCTATAGTTGAGCTGGTAAATGGGGATTCTCAAAGAAAAGAGAGCAAGCAGAAAACATACACAAACTGGGATGACTTCCTGATAAATTTTTTTCTAGGACTCAAACCACCACTTCTGATTGGAAATGACACAACTCAATCAACCAAGGCAAAGAGAGCAGAAGTAGCATGGAAAGAACCAAAACTAGCATGGATAAAGGTAAAATTTGATGGAGCAGCTCAAGGAAATCTAGGACCAGGTAGTGTTGGGTGCATAGCAAGGGATGCTCAGGGAAGGATCTTAGCAGAAAAATCCACACGATTGGGAATTTGCTCGAACAATGAAGCTGAGTTCAGAGCAACAACCATAGGCTTGCAAATGGGACTAGATTTGGGAGTAAAAAAAATTCATCTGTAAGGAGATTCGATGATCACAATCAATGCCATCTAAAGAGGCACCACCCCTAATTGGAAACTAAATCATCTGTTGTAGTATGTCAAGAAGTTGGCATATAGGTTCGAGGCCTTCAAAATTATCCATATCTACTGAGAAGGGAATGACAAGGTAGATGAGTTGGCGAAAAAGGAAATAGAAAATTCTAGGTAGAAAAATACCGGTGGCCAGCATCAGAGAAAGCTCTAGCATTATAATTTCAAATGGAAGTGATAGGTAACACATGATATTAAGGATGATATCCAAGAGAATTATTTGACAAGAAAGGGGTCATCATCAAAAGACTAAGTGCAAGCAAATAAATTTTTTTATGAGGAATGAGAAAGATTGGGCGGACTCCATATTACCATGTAATAATTTCTCCTAAGTACCATCAACAAGGTGGTGGCAATTAAGCACGCTTCAAAGGGCACAATCGTAGAAAAATGAATTATGAGGAATTAAGGCCCTTGACATTAAAAGGTCTCAGCCGGTGCAATTTTTTTCATTCGCATTCGCAAAACAGAGAGTTGTAGTGAGTTTTAGAAAATTAGTGCAACTGGTGTGTGGTAACCAATGGAGACCCCACTAGCCCTAGACATGACGAAGCAGTGTAACAATCCTTCAAAGGTGAAATAACAGACAAAAGGTTACAGGGGCTGTTGAACTCTACTCATCCATTGATCCTTTGGGAAACTAAAAAGGTAGTTGGTCTAGAATTTATAAGGGCGTACCATAAGTTCAGGACAAATTTGGAGATTCCAACCATGTTCTTGGCCATCCTCTTGCACATGGGTGTTTCGAAGGAGATGGGTAAGAAGTTGACACAAATGGTCTTCATACACGCATGGGCGGGTGCCATTGATGCGACTCTAGATAATGTGGATGAGAACAAACAAATCAAGAACTACTACATGATGCAAGTGTGTGGAAGAGAGGTAATGAAGTTTCTGTTGATTCAAATCATTGACCCTGAAGGGTTCAAAAAGCTGTGGGATGAATGTGATCAGAGCATCTTCTTCCTTCTCAAAGCAGCCAAACTGGTGACAAATCTTCCTCGAGGATGGGCAACAAGATATATGGAGGATGAAAGTCTCATAGAAGAAATTGTCGCAGGGGATGATGACGACTGGGACCTGGGTTCCAATGAAGAATGGTTCTAGAATGACCCCAGAGATCTGAAGGAAAAGGCAAAGAGCCCATTCCACTAGAAATGTGGATCATATTGCCCAGTGATAACGAACTACATGGCCTACCTGAAACGCACGAAGTCAGACGAGGATGAAGAATGAAGAAGTCTGGTTTGGTATGGTGTTAGTAAATCTATAGTTTAATTTCAAACAATAGTGATAGTATTAGGGCATAGAAAAAAGAAGTTAGTCTCGAGTTAGTTTGCAAGGCCTGCATCATAAATCATACCATTTTGTATTTAATTTGTAAAAGCATATATATGCTGGTAGGGAAAGGAGGTCAAGGAAGGCCATTTTTCCAAAGAAGGCCTTCAGGGATGGTTTTTTGGATATCAGTAACTCATGTAATTCTCTTCTTTAGAAAGAAATACAGGGTGCTGCCCCTTAGCAATGATTTATCTAGCAAAAAAAAATAAAAATAATTAATTAAAATATTCTTTGGGATATACTAAAAATATATTTATGTAATAAAATTGTATACCTTATATTAGTGATTTATAAGTATTTATTTTAGGCATGCTTATTAATGTATATACCTTTAATAAACATTATGCTCTAACAATATTACTATGCAAATTATTTGACACACCTTCCTAACAATCTCTCAATTGTTGTATGCATTACATAAAAAGGGACAAGTAAAATAAGTCCAATATATAGGGATATAAATTCCCATGGCCAATATGCACCAATGGTACTTATCAAAACTTGCTAACTTGATCAATAAATTTGAAACATTGTCTAAAATTTCTACTTTCTTGATCATTACTCTCTTATCCTCCATCATGTCATAAAAAATGATATTAAGCATCAATGTTATTTACCTTTGCATGAAAATTAGGGCTCTTTTAAAAAATAATAGGACCTTTAATTTCACAATCTATCCTCACAATCTTGTACTAGTGTAATATTTGAACATAACCTCTAAAATCACTTAGGTCCTTAATGTAATAAAAAATTGCATACCCTACAAATTTTATACATTTTTGCACTTATTTTGGTTTATGTTTACAAAGTATGTTTTTAGGCCACTTTACACCTATTTATACCCATTATTGATGATCTCAAAGTTAAATTAATGCTTCTTGGATCCTTACTAGACCCTATAGACCTTTTCTCAAAAGTAGAACATGAAAATTTGATAAACCATATGTGCACCCTTGGTCATATAACAAATAGTTCCCCTAGCACCCCTAGTCACATGAACACTAATATTCCCATAGTTCCCTTGATCTTGATGGAATTTTAATGCCAAAATTTACCTAAACATATTTTCCCTAAGAATAATATCTTGTGTGCATGAACCCTAAATATAATATAATATTTTACTCAAGCTTATCTTTTTTAATTTCCACTCGAGCTCATTTGGTCTTTAAGAATCCAAATTTCTCTTATGTAACCTTAGCTCTCCATATTTGAGATAGATCATAGGTACCTTGTGAAGGATAAAGACTAATACAATACCAATTATGAATCCATGAGATCCCTTCTTTTCCCTTGATTTTTATAGTTTACCTCCATTGTTTTCCTTGTTTCCTCATGTTGACATTATCTTATCCATAGAAAACCTTATCCATTTCATTTATAATCTAGAAATCTTACCCTTAGGAACCCTTGTGAGATCTACATGCTTTCTCTCTCTTTCTTAGTTTTCAAATTATCATCATACCATCTCCCTGAAATTTTCACACTATTGTTGGGAATTGTCATTGTGCTACTAATATGCAGTTGTCATTAATGTCAACACTATTAGCATTGAGATGTTAAAGGCTGTATATGTCGAGGATATTGAGAAAATTTTAAGAGAAATAGTTATAGGCAGTCTGTGGAACAATCAAGGTTGTAAAGGTGTTTTGTTCTATACATAGAAGATTAGTTGCTATGGATTAAAGGGTTTACTGTTGAGAGAGTCTATTTCATCCACTAGAAGTTTAAGAGGTTCGCATGAATATTTGTTTATATTATGGAGATCTGTGGCCTAACAATGTTTATGTGGTCTCTGTTAGCATTCCTGATTGAAGTCTGTGTGATTTTGGTAAATATACTTGCTGCAGATGTTTCTCTATTATTTCTTGGTGGTCATGGATTCTTCTAGTCTGTTCTATATCATTGTTGTTTGTCTGTGCTGATCGGTGTACTCGTGGTCAAATATTTTCTTGTGCTTGTTTGGTTTTTCTTGTTCTTGGCCGACATGATGGTGGTAACGTGTTGTGGATCCTTGGAGTTTAAAATTTGAATGTTTTGCACACTCACAAATATTGTTTTAGGTCTTATCTTAATCTTGGCCAACGAAGTTTGATCCACATTAGAAATTTATTTGTAAAGTTGGGCCGACATTGCCAACATTGTAATTATGTTTTGTATTCTCTAGTTGACTAGGTTGTTGATGTAATTCCCTGATGCAGATATATAAGAGTAGTTGTGTGAGTGAAGAGAGGTGTGTATGTGTGTGAATATTGTTCAAATCATTCAGAAGCAAAGTAGAGTGTGAAGAGTAAGAGCGACATGTGAAGAGAGTTTTTCTACGCTTAATTGGAACTGTAATATGGCTTTTGTAGAAGTTATTCTATTAGTTCAAATCCCTGTGGATCTAATCCATTATATGTTGGGTAGTGAGACCCTTTTGTATTTGAGTAGTGAGCTCTAGGCAGTGAGCTCGAATGCATGTGCATTCCCCTTTTTATTTCTCATTATACTTTTAACAGGGTATAATATTGTGGACTAACATCCATTATGGTTTTTCCCCTAACAGGGTTTCCACGAATTTTTTTTTTGGTGTTCTCTATGTTTTTGGTGTTCTAATTGTTTGTGATTAATTGCTTGTTCATCAGATTAGAGATTAAGTTAAGTGTGAAAATTTTATTATTCTGTGACAACTGATTCACCCCCCCTCTCAGTTGTCTGTCCTTGTTTTTCCAATAGATTATAGGTACCTTGTGAAGGCTAAAGACTAATACAATACCAATTCTGAATCCATGAGATCCCTCCTTTTCCCTTAATTTTTATAGTTTACCTCCATTGTTTTCCTTGTTTCCTCATGTTGACATTATCTTATCCATATAAAACCTTATCCATTTCCTTTATAATCTAGAAATCTTACCCTTAGGAACCCTTGTGAGATCTACATACTTTCACTCTCTTTCTTATTTTTTAAATTATCATCATACCATCTCCCTTGTCCATCCACTTTCACACACCACCTTTTTCCTAGACTCCTCTCTAGGGTTTTTGTTGTTTACATTATTCACATACACCACTTTTACCATTGGTTTAAACACATACTATTTTATAGAGTTATATTGTGGATCAAGTTGGGATTACCCAAAAGGGGACTAACTCTTTTTTTTTTTATTCAAGGGGTAAATGCTTTTGACCAGAGCTATGAACTAGATACAACCATTCAACAATTCCACCCCAACGGGGTTTGAACCTTAGTGGCAAGAACAACAATGTCGCCTATAAACCATCACACCATGCCAATACCAGAAAAAAAGAAAAAGAAAAAAAAAGGGGACTAACTCTTGATCATCACTATTAATTTTTGTTGTGAAAATTTATAGTGTAAATATATATAGAGAAAATCAATAATTAATAAACACACATATTTACATGCAAAAACCTAGTAAAATTATACTAGGAAAAAGATAGAGGAAAAGATCTTTAGTATTTTATTAATTTGGAATCATTCACTAATACATCAAATATAAAATCTATATAGAAAGAATGACTTCACATAGGATAATAAATTTGATTTGTAGAGTCCTTTTCAAAGAGAAATTTCTGAAAAAGGAAAGTGTGACTCATGCAACTATATGTCAAACATTTGTTGAGATTACAAAAATAGTAAGTCCCAAAAAAAATTAGCTTCACCAAAAAATTTCTTCGATGTAGCAAGGGGTTGACAACCCCCCATCAGGCCTTCAACTATGTTGGGTGCAATTTGAATAGATTAGTAGGGTACTCAATGCTGACTATTTATCAGTGCCGAAATAACAAAATTGACTTCACATTTCAACAATATCCCACTTAAAGTAAAAAATTTATAACTTGCAAATAACTCCTTATACTAAAAGACCAATGCCAATGCTACCAATCATCAAGTAAAATGAAAACCTAAAGAAGTTATGCACTAGATTAAATTCTCTCTTCTAATGGGATTCATCATAATATATGTTATCCTTTTTTACCTAAAATTCACCCAATTGTCTATGAAGTCATATTGCCTCCTTGATAACTTGTGTTGATGCCATATATTCAGCTTCACTAGTAGACAATGACACCATTATCTGCAACTTTGATACCCAACTAATTGCACCTCCAATTAAGGAGAAAATATAACCTATAATGAAATTTCTCATATCTATGTGTCCACAAAAAATTGTATTGACATACCTATTAACTTGAAGACTACTCCCACTTTAATAGATATTAGAATCATAAGTACCCCTCAAATACTTGAGAATCTACTTCATAGTTCTTTGATGTGAATAATACTAGGATTTTCCATGTAATGACTAACTACTCCCATTGCTTGTGCAATGCCCAATATGGTGCACACCATGTCAAACATAAGACTACCAACTGTTGATGAGTATATTACATGAGACATCTGAGTCTTCTTTGCTTCTTTGCTCGGGCACTATTTTGAAGATAATTTAATATGAACAAGAAATGGAGTACTGATTGGTTATACATTTTTCATATTGAAGCACTACAAAACCTTCTCCACATAATTTTTCTATGATAACCACATTTTATTATTATTTTTGACTTTGTGTATTGTCATTCTAAGAATTTTATTTGCATTGCCTAAGTCCATCTCAAACTCCCTAGCAAGCTAAGTTTTCAAATGAATGATTTTATACATGTTGGGACTTGCTATCAACATATATAAGAAAAATAATAAAATTATCATCATCATACATTTGAAACTGGGTGTAATGATTAGAATCACATATGCTAAAAGCCAAACTCATCATGAAGGAATCAAATTTCTTATACCAACATCTTGACACCTATTTCAAATAATATAGTGATTTTCTCAACATACAAACAAGATTCTCCTTGTCTCTTTCCTCAAAACATTATGGTTGTTGCATAAAAATATCCTCAGAGATATCACCATGAAAGAAGGTTATTTTAACATCTAATTGTTTTAACTCCAAATCAAGACTAGCAAAAAGAGCTAAAACAACTCTAACAGTACTTAACCATACAATAGGAATTTTTTTTCGTCAAAATCAATACCAAAATTTTGTGCATACCCCTTGGCCACCAATCAAGCTTTATACCTTTCCAAGTTATCATTTATGTCCCTTTTCAATTTGAAGACCCACTTATTCCCAATAGACTTCCGCCCCTTAGGCAATGGCACAAGCTCCCATGTCTTGTTCTTATGTACAACTTTTATCTCCTCTTCCATGACAACTCTCTACTTACGTGCACATTCAAATTCACAAGCCTCCAAATATGAACTAGGTTCACCAACATCAATTAGTAATGGATAAATATAATTAAAAGTAGGAGAGTTCCTTTCAAGTGGTTTGGATACTCTATTGGATCTCCTTACAAGGGGTAATGAGTCACCATGTGGCTCATTTGGATTTTTTTATCTTGTTGATTTTCATCTAGTACGTGTATATCATCATCATAGTTTTCCATCTCCACTAGAATAACTTTTATACCTTTCTATTCTTTGTCTCTTTGCATTGATTTTTCATTAAAATAAACATCTTGACTAACTTTAACCTTTCAGGCAGTGTAGTATCCCACAACCTGTACCCCTTTGTACCATCTGCATAGCCAAGAATAATACATTTTATGGACTTCATGTCCAACTTATTTCTATTCTCTTTAGGAATATGAGAATAAGCATCAAAACCAAAAATATGAAGAAAAGAATAATCAACATGTTCACCTATCCATACTTCTTTAGGAATTTTATTATCTAGAGTTGGAATGGGTGATCTATTGGTCAAGAAATAGGTTGTATGCATGTCTTTTTCAACCCAAAAAAATTTCTCCAAACTAGCAGTACTCTACATATATTTGGCTCACTCGATAATTGTACGGTTCATATGTTCAACAACACCATTTTTTTATGGTGTCCTAGAAATCATCAATTTCCTTGCAATGTCATACTCACTACAAAACTATTTAAACTCTCTTGAACAAAATTATGCTTCATTATCTGGATTCTCAAACATTTTATAGTATTCCCTTTTGATTCTCTACTAGAGCTTTAAGCTTCTTAAAATAAGAAAATACCTCAAACTTCTTCTTGAAAAGATAAATCCACACCTTAAGAGATAGTCATATATAAATGGAAAAAAATATGATGAAATTCCAATAGATGTTATAGGAGCTTCCCAATTATTTCAATTAATTAATTCTAGAACTTCTTTGCTTCTAGTATTACTTCTAGAAAAAATATGTTCATTCTATTTTCCAAACAAACAATGTTCACAAAAATTTAAATCTCTACATTTGGCACCTGTGAGATTTCTATCTAGTAGTACCTTGAGACCACGCTCACTCATATGGACTATCCATTGATGTTAGGTTGATATTGAGTTCATTTCTACATCATATGTTATTGCAACCTCTCCATTGTTAGTTTCTCCAACCAACATGTAGAGATTGCCAATTTTTTTTCTCTTTAGCACAACCAAAACACCCTTTGTTACCTTGAGACAATTATTTTCTCCACTAAATTGGTAACCTTGTTCATTTACGAATCCAAGTGCATATTTGTCACTATCATTTTATTTTAAAAAAATTAATAGTTCAATATGAATATAATGATATCTATGTATACATGTGACTATCATGTCAATGTAATAATTTTTAGAATATGATTTTAAATGCCCATTTTCACTGTCACATGATTGTAACAATTTCAATAGTCACATTTTCAAGTTTAACATAAAAATTGAGGGGGATTGAAAGATAGAAAGGATATCCTCAAAAGAACAAATTCATTACCAAATTATATGGTCATTAAGGTCATACATGTTGAAATATTATTCAAGAAGGTTTAGGTGTATGAAGATGAAAATGTAAGGTTGTTGGAGAAAATTGAATTAAAGAAGATAAATTAAAAGGTTGTGTAAGAATTTTACGTTATTGTTTGAGTAGAATATATTATTGGAACTTGAAAACCATCATCTACAGTTGATGAATAATAATCATATGGAAATGTGTGAAGTCGATAATAAAATGACAAAAAATCTATCATCCAATTTTAGTTCCATGTTGAATGTTATGGAACATTCATCAAAAAGGTGGAAAGAAATATACTATAGACACCTAAAATTGACCATTGTCATCAAATAACTATTTCCTCTATAATTTATTGAATATAAGCATAAATATTTAATTAATTATCTAATTTTTATCCCCTATTAATTAAACGATATTTTATTATTTAATTAATAAAATCGGTATTCACAACTATTCATCCACTCCTATTTATACCCTAAACCATTTAATTGCTCTTCTTCTACAAGACCAAACTTAGGTAAATAAATATAATTATTTACCTAAGTCCCTCATCCTCATCCCAAAAATTAAATAAATATCTTATTTAACTAATTTCTTATTTTCTACACTTTTCATTAAATGGGCTAAAACCACTTAGCCCCTTAATCACCCACTTGCACAACCAAATCAAAACCTTTCAAATCCCTCACATCCTCCAATGTGTACAAAGGAATGGGTCCTTTGTACATAAGAAATAGATCTTTGTACATGTGACATGGTATTAGTACCATGTCACATGGGTCAAAGTACTTTCTCATTCCTCATGGGTACTCCAAAGTACCCCTTCCATCTTGTCCACCTAGTGTTCCCAAGCATAATCTTCACACTTGATTTTCTCCTAAATCCTTCTCCATCCAACTCCTCCAACAAAATGATAGACACATTTCCTCTTCTCATCTTACCATGAATCTCAACCATTAGGATCCCTTGATCTCATATTTTAATCCTAACCATCCAATCTTATAGCCAAAAAATTATAAATTGGATATTATCCTATACCATATAAGGAGTGTCTTCAAATGCAACTTTATGCTACTAGTAATAGCACTCACACATCAATTTCCTTGAGCACAACAACCTCATCTAGGTGCAACAAGGGTTAATTTTGTAATAACTCTTATGCTTAATTTGAGTGTGCCTATGTTTTGGGTGGAATAGGTTAATATTTTTTTAGCTTGATCTTTCATGCTCAAAATTCCATGCACACATGTAAAAATAGGAAATGGATATCTTTGTAGATGGTTTCAATGGAATTTCTACTCAAAACAATGAAATGGGTATCAAAGGTCCATATTAACCTTATAATTCTTGATATTTAAAATTTAAAATTTGGAAACTATTTTTATGTGAAACAATTTGAATATTTTTATGAAATAATACAAATATACATGAATTTTATTATTATTTATAATTGTGTTCAATTTTTATATTTTCTAATTTATGCTCAAGAATTTTTGAGCTAATATATTGTATTTTTTCTAAATAAATATGAAATGATGATTACTAGCTCAAATATTTTCTATTTAATGTATTCAAATTGTAATACTATTTTTGTTGGGTATATTTTATGGCTATTTTTTTCTCATTGCAAATTATTTTTTTATTGGTACATATATTTTATGAATGAATCTAGCAAGGTATATGAAATAAAAATAAGCATTTTGGGAAACAATGTAGCTCAAAAATAGAGTAAAATCTAGGGCACAAATATAGTTTACATTTTTATCACTCATAACATGAATACAATTTCAAATTTTGTCCTTTTATTAGATTATGTTGTTAATTATGACTATTGATGTACAATTTTGTACTAATAGGCAAGAAAAAGTTGATCAAATCTAAAATGGATGAACAACTGTAGTTACATGTTGGTTGTCTATTATCAAGCAAATCATAATTTTTGTTCATATGTACCTTCAAATTTTAGTTATATTTTTTTTTCCTTCTCAACTAGGCTTAATGGAGAGTTATTATACATCAAATTCTCTAAAAAGTAATCTTGGGGTTGATTTGATGTCTTTAACCTAAGTGTTAGAGTTTTATTATCTTTGTAAATCAAGTTCTTCAATATGGTGAATTAAGTATATTAAATATATGTAAGTAGGTGAAAATTATTTCAAGGGTGAGCTCCATCTTTTTACAACATTCATTTTATGGTATTGATGTTAGTTTAGTAAAATTTCATTAGAGGTAATATTATTCATTCATAAATATCTATCCTTTATGTACATTGGAAATACATCTCAAATGTATAGCAAGATCACTTGTAGGTATATCTCATAGGCCATGAATTATGTTTCTATAAATCTTCCATAGTTCCATCTATTTTGTATGCTACTATGTCATTATGGTTTGGTAGGTCATATAAATATTTAAGCTCTATAATTGATCATAATCACTTCTTATATTTAACCTCTATATTAAAAGGGAATCTTAACAAGGTTCAAGCCTATAAAACTTTAAAGAATATGTAGGCATTTTCTTTTCAAGACATATGATATGCAATCGAGTCCTACAACTCAATATTTTATTAAAAAAGAGTAGAAATTAATATATAATTATAGTCTTATACCTTACATTAGTCATTGAATTTGATGTGCCCAAAGTAAATTTGGTATTAAGGTGGCTTTGAAAAGTTGATTTTTTAAATTAATTAACCAATATTTTTTAATGAATTAGACTTGTTGAATATATATCAATATCGATATTTCATCATAATTTGTAGGACATATGTTTTGAATAATTGATCATAATTTGTAGGACATATGTTTCACGTGATATGATCATATTTTTAGGACATATGTTATGTTTGTTATGTTGTTTAATTTATCTAGTATTTTCTATGTGGTATGTAAATGATAATAAAACAACTTTCTAGTGGTGCTATTTTATTACCTAATCATGAGATTCCTTAGAATGTAATTATAGATATAGATTTTGAATACAATGTACTTGTCTTTATAAGATTTGTTTAACAACATTATAAATATTACTAATAGTTCTCTTAGTTACAAGTGATTATTCTAAATCAAGAAAATAATGTCAACAATGTTTTTTTGGTAGAGAAATATTATTAATAATGATTTATCAACATAAAATTTCAAAAGAATTATAAGATTCACTTTCAAATTGAGTTTTATCTATTTTATTTCAACTAGTCATGTCATAGACTACTACAATACAATTAAGATACTTTTTCTTCAAGGTGTAATATATATGAAGATGAATCTTTATCTTTTTAGAGGTTTTATGAATAAGCATCCACTTGTATTTTTTAAGCAAATGAAATTTTATAAAAATCACAAAATGTTACACATTTTAACTTGTGGGGTGTAAAATGAAAGAAAGTAATGTACATAGAAATGCTTCCTAACCTAAAACTCTAAGGAGAGCATTGCACAAATTTCAATATTTTAACAATTACATAAAGAATAAACACATATAAATATAAGGTAAACAATATACCATAACACTAGGATACATGGAAAAATCCCTTTGAGAAATAAAAAAACCCACATTCCAAAGCAATCAAATGTATTATTTAGTAAACAAAATAGTTACAATACACTTATAGAGAAAGCCTTTATAGGTGTATCACCAACCAAATATCTAGAGGAATTGTAATAGCCTAATAATATCTACAAATATATACACACAACCACCATCTCAAGCACCTAATATATAGGATATATAATACTTCAAACCAAAAAATGGTAATTAGAATATCATAAGCTAAAAACCACCCAAAAAGTGGCACCCAAATCCCAAATCTCAAGATGAGTCCACAGGCTAAAAATAGCATATTCCTTCCACCTGTCATAACCTTGCTATATCAACTCACTAATTTTGATGTTCTATTTTTCTTCCATAATCTCCAAACAAAGATATCTTATGATGTTTCCTAACATGAATCATAATTTTTTCAACAAGTGTAACTCCCTCTTAAAGCTCTTTTAAATGTGTCCAACACATTTTTACATTTTTAGGAAAATTTTTGAAGGTCAGAATTTTTTATCCAAGAGGTTGAGTGGGCCTATTTTTTTAAATTATAGAGCTTGAAGAGGCCAATGAAATATGCACTGCCCTTGGTGACACCAAACAATCCGAATTTTTTATTTTTGCCAAAAACTAATTTTATAGCATAATTTTTTTTATTTTTGTTTTATAACCTAAAAATTGTACCTTTTTATTATTTTATCAATAGAAGTAAGGCTGAGATACCTTTCTTAACATAAAAAAATCCTTGTAGCAAGAATATCATATGGAAACAACTGAAGAGTTTGAATGTCATAGAGATAATTCTATCATTCACATTGGTCTGATTTTTAGGTCTTATTTTCTTAGTACTTTTATTTTAGATATTTTTTGGTTTCTTCTTGTACTATTTATCATATGTTTCTAATTTGGTATGGTAATTATGTTTATTGTATTGGTATTTTGGACTCATTTGAAGAATTAATAATAAAATAAGTGGAAATAGTAACAAAAAGGAATGTGCTAAAATTATCTATGCACTACTAGAGGCGGTCTACTAAGAACAATGAAAGTTCATTATTCTTGTCTACTGGATGAAATTATTTATATTATATGGGTGGAAACTCCACTCATTATTGAAATCCTCTTATTACAAAGTATACACATTGGTATTATTTTGAGTTGGTTGTTCATTGAAAAGGGTCTTGTAGCTATAGCATTCATATTTTGTATTGAGGTGGTTGGAAATGCAATCAGGTAGCCATCATGGTCTCCTCCAACTTTGAACAAACAAAAAAATGAAAGAGATAATTTATGTATCTATTTTACTTCAATGACTAATTTCTTTCAAAAGATAATAATAAGCAAGTAAGAAATAGTAATAGAGACATTTTTAGCTAGAGGAATACTAAATTAATAGTGTTTTGTTACCATAAGTGCCACCCAATTGCAATGACTTCTTGATTGGAAATAAGGTTAATAATGTTAATATTTTTTAATTATATGATGAACTCACACATGATTATATTTTGTAATATATTGTTTAACATAATTATATTTTGTAATATATTGTTTAACATAATTATATGTATATTTGTGTTGTGACTAGCTAGAAAAACCACCACTAACAAAGATATTTGTGTCATTATATCCTCATGAAAAAAGTGCATTATTATTTAATAATAATTTGAAAAATTAGTTATAATATAAATTTTATACAAAAAAAAACATAAAGTTTAAATACAATGCACTTATCTTTACAAGATTTCTCTAAAAACATTAAAATACAAGGTACAATTTACATACAGACTACAATTTGTAAACAAATAAATGTAATGAATTAAGATATATTATTGGGTATGTATCATCCCTTTTATTGATGGATACAATAATATTTGTAAAAAAGACATAAACTTGTAATAAGTTTCAAACATATCATAAATTTTAACCAATCCTTTATTATTAAAGAACAAACCTACATTTACAATAGATTTAATGGAAGATTAGCCTACATTTACAATAGATTTAATGGAAGGTTGGAGATCTCTCATTCTCTTCCAATATTTTCAATTAGTGATCTAATTATTTTGTCTACATTGAAGCATTTGGCTTGCCATTTTCACACATGCTCTACTAGAAGAGAGGACCCCCTCTTTTTGATTTCTCGTTGTTCTACTTTTTTGATTTTGGGTCAGGTAATTCTAGGTCTATTTTCTATCACTACAAATATTTCTCATGTGTGTGTGTTCTCCAAATGCACATTGATCCCCTTTTATAATCATCTCATTGAAAAACCAATGGCCATGATTTAATCTCAATCGATGGCTAAGATTAACTGGACTCTAAAAAACCCTAACTAAATAGTTTCTAGAAGTCTCTAGAGGAATCAATCAATCAATTAATTAATATTCTTGGGTTTGGAGACACTTGTCCAAGCTACATAAATTAACACTCCCTCTTAATGAGGAAGGTGTTCTGCATGACACCCAACTTATCTCTAAAGAAGATGAATTTTTCCTTCCCCAATGCCCTTGTCAAAATGTTTGCTACCTGTTGATCTGTAGGTATATACTGTAGTTGAACAATCCTCCATTGTACACAATTCTTGATGAAGTGATACCTGATTTCTATATGCTTAGACCTATCATGAGACACCAGATTCTCATACAACCTGATGCAATTCTAATTGTCGTAGTGTATCACCATAGTCTCAACCCTCTAACCAAACAAGGCTACAAGCAACTTCCAAAGCCATATAGCCTCACACGTCACCATGCTAGCTGCTATGTATTCTACTTCTACAAAACTCAAAGCCACAAAATTTTGCTTCTTGTTGTACCAAGAGACAACTCCTGATCCCAAATTGAAGTAGCACCTTGAAGTGCTTTTCATGTCCATTGTATTGCCTGCCCAATCTGCGTTAGTATATCCTATCAACTTGATACCATCACCTTGAGCATATCTGAACCCATACTCGATTGTACCACACAAATACCACAACACATGCTTTACCACTATCTAATGCACTCTCTTTAGCTCAACCATGAATTGACTAAGAGAGTTTAATACAAAGGATATATCTGGCCTGGTGTTGACCAAATACATGAGAGATCCAATCAATTGTCTGTATAAGGTGGGGTCTAAATCCTTCTCCCTAGATGATTCTACCTTATTCCAATTCATGATCATAGGTATAGACATGGCTCTACAATCCTCCATCTTGAACCTCCTCAAGATTTTGATGCAATATTTCCCTTGTCCAAGGAAAATATCTCCATCTATCTGCCACACCTCCATGCCTATAAATTAGTGCATAAGCCCCAAATTGTTCATCTCAAACTCTGATGCAAGGTCCCTCTTGCACTCCTTGATGAGCCCTAGTGAACCTGCTAAAAACAAGTCATCCACATATAGAACAAGAATGAGAACCTCACCTCCAACCACCAAGTAGTAGAGATTAACATCTGTATCACTCTTCATGAAGCCCATTCCCTGCAAGTATCTATAAATGTGCTCATACCACACCTTGGGAGCTTGCTTGAGTCCATACAATGCTCTCTTTAATCTACACACATGGTTTCCATGTTGTGTGCTACAAATCCCTCAAGTTGTTCTATGTATACCCTCTCTACCAATTCACTGTTAAGAAATGTTGTCATGACATCCATTTGATGGATCTGCCATCCCATCTATGCTATAAGCGAGATCACAACTCATATAGAAGTATACCTAGCCACTAGAGAAAATATCTCCTCATAGTCTATTCCCTCCTTCTAAGAGAACCCCTTGGCCATGAACCTTGCCTTGTATTTCTCAATGCTACCATCTGCACTATGCTTGATCTTATAGATCTAGTGTGATCCAACCACTACCCTATCTATCAATCTAGGCATAACCTCCCACACATTGCTTTGCACTATTGAGGTATATTCCTCAACCATCACATCTCGCCACACCTACTTCTATGCAGCCTCTTGATAGCTGGAAGGCTCGCTATCTACCAACTAACTAACTAATGCCATATAGTCATTATACCTGGATGGTTGTCTCCATTGTCTACTACTTGTCCTAGGAGATCCCACAAACTCTTGAGTATCCCTATGTATCTATTGAACTTCACAGTTCCTCCTACCAACTTAAGTATCAACTTCCATGTCTTCCTAATGTATCTCTTAGATCTGCTACATTTGTTTCTCCATACTTTTCAAACTCTCAACACCTAAGCCTATACTTGTACTAGTAACTATACTCGAGCTTCACTACCTCTGATCCAATTGAATGATCCTTGGAGCTTATGTTGTTTTCTCACTCTGATCATTTGTTGTAAAATATCTAGACCTCCTATATGCCTTGTACTCCATGAACTTGACATCATGCCTAACTATAATCCTCCTGGCCCCTGGAATAAATATTTGATATGCCTTTGAGGTCTTGTTGTACCCCACAAAGTACCCTTTTTCTACAATTTGATCTAAATTGGAATGTGTAGGCCCTGGAATGTGACAAAAATCCAAACTCTCAAATATCTTGAAGTGGTTGATATCTGGCATCTTCCCTGAGAACGCCTCCTCTGGTGTCATCTTTCCCAATACCTTATGTGGAACCCTGTCCTGTATATATACTGTCGTACTACATGCCTCTGGCCATAAGTAACATGGCATATCTTGGTCATACAACATAGCCCTTTCTACCTCTGATATAGAATGATTCTTCTTCTCAGCAACCCCATTTTGCTGCGGGTTGTAAGGAACAATCCACTCTCTCTTGATTCTTTCCCTTGTATAGAACGCCTAGAACTCTTTCCCTTTGTACTCACCTCCATTGTCTGACTGAAGAACCTTTATCTTCCTGCATGTTGAATTCTCCACAAGAGCTTTGAACTCTTGGAAGCAACTGAAGACCTCATCCTTGGTCTTCAAGAAGTATATCCAGGTCTTCTTATAGAAATCATCAATAAAAGTAACAAAGTACTCATGTCCTTTGAGAGACTTCATCGACATTGGTCAACATATTTATGAATGTACTAGATCAAGAACACCCTTGGATCTGGTGTCACTCCTTGGAAAAGTTTCTTTCACAAACTTCCTCAATGCACATCCCTTTCATACATCATCATGTTTTGTGCTCACCTTTGGAACACTTATCACTTTCTCATGAAGAAATTTAAGTGCTCCATGATGTATATGGACTATCCTCCTATGCCATAGCTCTCCTTGATATCTAGGATTACTGTTGCTCATAAGTGCCTTATGAGTATCAAACTACAACCTGTAAAGTCGATCACTCCTAACTCCAATAGCTATGGGTGATTTCCAATCTTTACACTTGATTAACACATGCACCCCTCTAAAGAGTACATTATATCCTTTATCTTGAAGGATATATACAAAAATCAGATTCATACCCAAGCCTGACACATGCAACACATCATGAATGAGAATTATCTTTCCACTCTCCCTTTGAAATAGAATAGTCCCTTTCCCAATTGGATTGAGTTTGGACATGTTCCCCATAGAAATTTGGATTATGATGTCCTCCTCCTTCTAATTAGAGAAGTACTCTCTAACTCCTTTCATATGAAATAATGCTCCACTATCTATATACCAAAAAACTTATGAGGTTGAGCTAACCATACAAGCTATGAGCGCAAACTCATCTTCCATTCTACTAGAGAGCTCATTTGTACTTGTTGAAATTGTCGTCTGCTTCTTGCCTTTCTTTTCATTTTTCTTCCTTTGTGGGAAATCGCTGACATAGTGGCCAAATTCGTGACAACCATAACATTTGATCTTAAACGTGTCCTTCTTTTCACTTTTAGGATTTGATCCTTTGCTAGATCCCTTCTTCGCTTTCCCTTTTCCTGCTAGGGAAACATTTTCCTATTTCACTCCAATTTTTTGACTATTACTACTAGTTCCATTAACAAGACTTAGTCTAAGCTCCTCTTGAGTGAAGTCACTCCATAGTCAATCCAAACTTGGTAAGGTGTCTTTTCCATTAATAACTTGAACAAAGACATCACGCTACTTAGTAAACCCATTCAAGGCTATTGTACTAGCTCGTCATCATTTGGTTTATCTCCAATAGTTGCCAACTCATCCTCGACAAGTCTAAGTCTGGTGAGGTAACTTGTAACATCTTCTCCATTATTCATCTAGGTATTCCTCAAATTTTCTTTGATAATTAACTTCCGGTTAGTGGTAGCATGCATTCTGGTACAGATTTAGAATGGTGTCCCACATCTCCGTCATTGTATCTAACTCAGTGATATGTGGAACTATATGGTCCTTAATACTGTCAAGAATCAACCTCCTCACCTTGGCATATTCCTTCTTATATGCTAAGAGTTGTGTTTGATCTTTAGGTACAACTACAACACTGGTCACATATTCCTTGATGCCATTCTCTTCTAGCAATAAAGAAATTTTGAATTTCCAAACACCAAAATTTGAGGCTCCATCCAATCTGTCCTGATCTCTTAAACCTGATAAGGCCATCTCAAAAGATGAGGAAAAAAAAATAAAAAAATGAAGAGGTCAAACTGGGTGTTATAAACCCTCAATTTTTCCTTCTTGTGCCTACATTGAGCCTTTTCTACCCTTAGATTTGCTCTGATACCATGTGAAAATTCTATTGCACTTGCTGATTATTAATCTCCTATTTGTACAAATTATTTGACTGCTGAAAATTAATTCATAGAAAATATTGAAAACAACATAATTGTAATTTCACAAATAAAACCATAGGAATAGAGAAAAAAATATGCAAAACAATGAACACAATAATTTTGGACAAGTTGTCCCTAGAAAAACCCTAAAGGAAAAACCGATTCTGTAGATGAGGAATTTTATTAAACTTTAGAAAATTGAGAGATGCATAAACTACTTGCCTCTTACTAGCAGAGCTCTGGCAATATTCTTCTTTGGAAATTCTTCCCTCAATTTCTCCTACTGAAATTCAATAGTTGTTGTCTCCAATGAGCTATCACTGCAAATTTATTTTCTATCACTCCAAATCTTTCTCGAGTGCGTGTTATCCAAATGCCCATTGATCCCCTTTTATAATCATCTCATTGAAAAACCAATGGCCACAATTTAATCTCAATTGATGGCTAAGATTAATTGGGCTCTAACAAACCCTAACTGACTACTTTCTAGAAGTCTCTAGAGGAATCAATTAATTAATTAATTAATATTCTTGGGTTTGGAGACACCTATCCAAGCTACATAAATTAACACATTGTTCATCTAAAACAAAGGCTTATTGAAAAATAAAGTATCATGAGCTTTTCCTTTAATTGATTGTTCATGAAAGAAAAGCATATTGAAAACATAATGTGTTTTTCCACATGCATATATCATTAAAAAAAATAGTTTGTTGTTTTACAAAATATTATTTAAAATTCAAATTTTCTTTGTGTTTACTTCATTCTTCATCTAAAATAAACGTTAGTCAAAAAACACAATCATAACAACTTTTTTGTTTAGTTGATAATCTATAAGCAAAAATGAGTTGGGTTCTTCAACATAGTAAGATTTATTTAGAATTCTTACATTGAAAAATTAAAAAATTCAAATCCTTTTGTGTTATTTTTTGTTCATTATTTATTTAATTGTTCATGAAATAAATATAGGTTAAAAACACAATTTAGTGTATTTTTCAACCTAAAAAAATATTGTATTAAGATTCTTAAATAATAAAAAATTTTAATTTGTTGTTTTACTATTTTTTTCCCTATTTAGTTGATTCAATAGTTCATTTTCATCCAACATAAAGACTAGTTGAAAATACAACTATTGAAAAAAAATTGTTTAGTTGATCTTTTATCAAGAAAAATCAAGTTGTATTGTTTAATTTAGTTAAAATTTATTTATAGTTTATAAGTTGAACACAAAAAATATCAAATCCTTTTTATATCACTTTTTGTTCATTATTTTAGTTGTTTGTTCATAAAACGGGTGCAAGTTGAAAAACACAATGTGTATCAACTTGTAAAAGTATTATTTAAGATTCTTATATAGCTTGAAAGACAATTTATTGTTTTACTAAATATTTCCTTGTTTATTTGATTCCAAATTAATTTATTTTAGTTTATTAATTATTTAAAATAAATACTAGTTAAAGATCATAACGATCACGAGTTTTTATTTATTTGATCATTTATCAAGAAAAAATAAGTTTGCTTCTTTGACTTAGTCAAGATTTGTTTACAATTTCTCAATTAATAAATTAAAAATTCAAATAGGACTTCTATGCTATTTTTGTTCATCAATTAATTGATTGTTTATAAAAGAAATACAAGTTAAAAAAATTAGTGTTTCAATCTCCAAAAGTATTGTTTAATATTTGAATAGATAGCAAAAAAAGATGGTTTGTTGTTTTACTAAATGTTTGCTTGTTTAGTTTATTTAAAAGTTATGTTTAGTTCATTTTTCATATAAAATAAATGTGGGGAACTATTTCAAGTTCATAAAAAATCTAAGTTGATAAAGGTATTACTTTTCAACCAACCTTTGTTGAAGAGTCCTAAACACAAGTTGAAGAAACTTTATTTAGGATTCGTAAATTGTAAAAAAGATAAAATTTTCACATGTTAAGTCCATGTTTCTTGTTTAGTTAATCATTTATCAAAAAATAAGGTTGAATGACACATTATGTGTTTCAACTTTATCAACATTTGATTAGGATTCCTTGTGTAAAAAAATATTCATAAAAAACATATTAATTAGTTTATCATTTATCAATTTTTTTTTGACAAACATAGTGATTTTTGTTTTCTTAAAGATTATTTTATTGATTATTCAATTTATAAAATGTTAGGGTGAAAAATATAGTGTTTTATTGAACCAAAATTAGTTCTTTTTTCATCAAATTTTCTTTACAATTCCCAAATGTAAAGAAGAAAATTTATTATCACAAATTTATCACTTGATTTTTGGAAAAAAATATAAGTTGAATAACACATCATGTTACTCACCCTACAAATCTCTTTTTGGATCCATAAACAGTAAAGAAGATAATTTATTCTCTTTCCAAACATATGATTTTATATAACAAAAATGAGGGACCACTCAAATATGAATTGTTTATATTACATAATATTTTTTTCCTTATTTAGTTGGTTCAAAATCAAAGATTCCTTCATGAAAATTTAATTTATTTAGTGCATTAGTTGAACATTACCCTAGTTACCATTCATAATTTAGATAGTCATATATATCACAAGAAGTTATCTAAAGTTTCTAGGATTGAAAAAAGGCAGGTTGGCGTTGTGATCGAGGACTGCTAGGGTTCGAACGGTGGTCAAGCATGCTTCTCGAGGAATGCCTCCTCCACACAGGTTTGCAAATGGTATCACCCTCTTGGACATTAGGTTTTTTCTTCACTAATTGATTTCTTTGTGTGCCCACCGTCTGTCTTTTCGTCTGTACTGGCTCTTTCCTTCGCATGTGTGTTGGGTTACTTCGGCTCTGGCCTGGCTTTTAATTTTGTTTTGATTTAACGGTATTTATGGAGGGGGGTACGAAACCCCTCGACCCCCCTCTTAATTTTGTTTTGATTTAACGGTATTTTTCATGTGGTCTACCTTGGATATTGCTGAGGAGATCATTGCTCTCTATGTCAAAAACATAGTGTTTCAATCTATAAAAGTATTGTTTAATATTCATAGATAGCAAAAATAAAAATAAAAAATGATTTGTTATTTTACTAAATGTTTCCATGCTTAGTTTATTTAAAAGTTGTGTTTAGTTCATTGTTCATATAAAATAAATGTGGGGAACGATTCCAAGTTCTAAAAAAAATTATGTTAAAAAGACATTACATTTCAACCAACCCTTGTTGAAGATTCCTAAACACAGGTTGAAGAAGTATTATTTAGGATTCCTAAATTGTAAAAAATATAAAATTTTCACATGTTCAGTCCATAATTCTTGTTTAGTTAATCATTTATCAAAAAATAAGATTGAATGACACATTATGTGTTTCAACTTAATCAACATTTGGTTAGGATTCCTTGTGTGAAAAACTATTCACAAAACATGTATTGATTAGTTGATCATTTATCAAAAAATAAGTTTGACAAACATAGTGATTTTTGTTTTGCTAAAGATTATTTTGTTGATTATTAAATTTATAGAATGTTAGCGTGACAAATATATTGTTGTTTTTTCATCAAGTTTTCTTTACAATTCCCAAATGTAACTTGAAGAAAATTTATTGTCACAAATTTATCACTTGATTTTTGAAAAAAATATAGGTTGAATAACACATCATATTGCTCACCTTACAAATCTCTTTTGAGATCCATAAACAGTAAAGAAGATAATTTATTGTCTTTCTAAACATATGATTTTATATAACAAAAATGAGGGGCCACTCAAATGTGGATTGTTTATATTGCATAACTTTTTTTCTTCCTTATTTAGTTGGTTTAAAATCTAAGATTCCTTAAAACATGAAAATCTAAGTTATTTAGGGCATTAGTTGAATATTACCCTATTTACCATTCATAAAGATAGTCATATATATCGTGCAACAAGCTATCTAAAGTTTCTAGGATTTATTTTCTTATTTAGTTGATTCAAATTTTCATATCTTTTGTTTTTTTTTAATCAAATTGTAAAAATATACAATATTTTTAAAAACTAGCACATGTGTAAAAATCTTAAGGTTCAAAAACACCATGCGAAATAAAAATAACAAAGAGATTATTGACCCTCCAATTTATATAATTTTTTTACAAAGAATAGAAGAGAAAAATATAATGCACCTAAACTAATTATCTTCAAAGCTTATTTAGTTCCAAAATACTTGAAATGTCACCCCAACTTGCACGAGATCATCTTATCAATTCTCTTAAAAAATGCATATGATTCACTTAAAAAAAAATTGGATTTTTTTTTCATTTCTAGGGTTTTGTTTCATGCAATACAAGGCATAGACATGAGACAAAAATCATTTTAATTTATAGGTGATTGGTTATCACCCATTCATGTAATTGTTCCTTAATGTAAAAAGGTGGCAACTATATCAAATAAGAAGCTACAACAAAGACCATGCAAGAAAACTCTTTTTGCATGGAAAAGGTGGTAGCTATATCCAATATCAAGCAATAACATCCATTGATTTACTATTCAATATACCCATCACTATTCATCTTTTTCTCTATTATTTATTGCTTAAAGTTAAAAATAAATTTCTTGAATATCATGACTATATCTAGGAAAACTACTAATTGTGTCTTGGAATATCATGACTATATTTGGGAAAAGTGTTGATTCTATCTTTCTATGCCCATGCATTTGAAGCATGTAAAATAGACGCCTTAGGCATGCCCATAGATATAAATATTATGGAGCTTAGTCTATTATGTGTCTATGTAACAATAAAGCTTATTGTGGAAACATTTATTTCCTAAAGAATTTGTTTCAAGAAATTATGACAAAGTTAATATCTTAATAATTTTTAAAAAGGATTATTAATTTAAACTACTTTATATTTTTATTTGAGGTAGAGAGATTTACTTGTACAACATTATCATCATTTTGGTGTTTAAATGGAAGTGCACGAACGAAAAAAAGATGACAGCTACAGGAGTATTAGAAGTAGGAGCAGGAGCAGTTCTAATGGCTCCTGGAACACTTAAGGGAAAACATGTGACAAATATTTAGACTCGCTTCTCACCTCCGACTATTGCCTGGACGATATTATGATGATGATGATGATGATGATGAGAGCGAGGAAGAGGTGGTGGTGAACAGTGTGAGGAGGAGATACCTATAACAACATATGGTCGTGGAGAACTGCATATAACATGGCAACGGCGATGGTGGTAGCGGTAGCGACAAAAATCAAGTTTCACCCTTTGTTTTGGATTTTATTTAATTTCTTTCATGTTCTGCACTTGGTTTACTTAAATCTACCTATATTTGATCGTAAATGATACTATATTTGTTTTTTAATACAAGGGACAATACAAAGAACAGTTAGCCATATAAAATAGAATAGTAACAAATATATTTAACTATGTCTTTAGGAAATAATTTTTACACATATTAGGTCTATATTTTCAATGTTCACTAGGATAAAATTTGAGAACATATCATGTTTATAAATCAATTTATTGATTGCATTCTACATATGAAGTCTTAATTGTGAAGAGTCTTGTTAAGGATTGATAATTCTTTTAATTATTTATTATATTATCCATTTTCTTAATCAAATCATCATGATTCTTTTGAAAAAAGTGATTCCATCAACATCTTCAACTCAACATTAATATTGAGAGGATCCTACAATATTCTAGCTAAATTTTTCATCTGTAACAAGATCTTAGAGAACATAACATGCATAATCATTGCTAGAGATGAAATAGTTTTAGAGAAAACATTATTACATATAAGATCATGAATATTTAAGAATAATGTGTCTAAAACACTAGTAAATTATATTGGATGAGTTGTGAATCCCTAACAAAGCCACCTTCTTCTCTAAAATTATATGAGGGAGGTCACAATAGCATGTCTATATTATTCCCAATAACTAAACCGAATTACATATTTGGTAGTTTATTTCTTGTGGTACAAGGGACACTTGACAAAATGAGGTTGAAAAAATGTAGTCCTTCTCTCATAAAGATGTGATGTTACTTTAGATCCTAGCATATAATTGGTCAATTAAAACTCCTACTTTAACTAAACTTCACTTTCCCAAGTAGAGGAGGAGAAATCCCATAAACCATTGAACACATGACTACCTTCTTGAAAAGAGAGTTGCTAAAAGCTTATTTATGGCAACTAGAGGTGATCATTTCTTTGAACGAGCCTATTTAAGCAAATCAAAGAAGTAGAAAAACCTAGGCAATGCCTTAAAGACTTATCAAAATTCATTCTCAAATGGGGAAGGCAATCTACCAAGTGTTCTAAATTTTATTAAATTGAATAGAATTAAGGCTTGAAGTAAGGTTGATTGGAGGCATTTATACGCTAAATCTTGACCTCTTGTAGAAACTCTACATTAGGCTTATGAAATTTAAGGATATTTTTTACCTAATACTTTCTATAGAATATGGAAATCCCTTTTACTTTCTAGAACATGAACTTACACTTTGTTGAGAATTAGGTGTACATACATCACTGCTAAACCAAGCACTTAAAATTGGTTTCCCAAAGAACAGGGGGATTTATCTAGGGGAATCATAGCTCATTATAAATAATTTATTAGCAATGTATACATTGCTCTCAATAAAACAGGGAAGGAAGATCTACCTCTAGGGATTGGAGAAGGTGTTATTCTAACATGTGCAAGTTTATTTGGAAATGTTGATTGGTAACATTTATCCTATATATATCATTCATTTATCTTGTTTGAAGATAAATTCCTTATAAGAATGATATTTTGCAGATGTAGAGGAAGTAAGGCATCCTTAAAGAGGGTAGGATCTCAAGGTTTTGAGGAAGAATATTTGATGGATTATTGTATGCTAAGAGAAATGTGGGTTGTAGCAAGTTGGTTCTTAGGAGTATGTGAGGAGGAAGATGGATCATAAATTTTGAATTTTAGGGATGGTGGGTAGTCTCCATAGTTGACAAGGTGTTAGGATTAGGTGTTGTACCACCATGTAAAGTCCTATGAATAATTATAAATATTTAAAATTTGAATGTTTTAATTGTAACCCTTCTTTGTAATGGGGCTTCACATGGAGGTAATCTTAATATTCTATGTAAAACAAAAAAATAATTTTACATTGGGAAAAAAATTTGTAACAAGTGTAAGAGAGAAGTAGAGATATGTAGGTTATGAATATGAATTTTAAATACCATCTCATACTGCTTATTTTCTAGATAGTGTGTACAAGCATCTTGAAAGAGGGGTTGCATCTTCCAAATTGGAGCACCTAGTTTTATTAGTTGACTAGTCTAATAGGGAGTTACACTTGCATGGATGAAAGATCTCAGTTTAACAAAGACTTGGATGCTCCCTTTAAGAGCTAATTATTTTCTTGAAACCATAAGTGATTTTTCGAATGGTAAAACTCTATAAATGTATGCCTTAAGTAGTAGAGTGGGTTTTCATAAATTTGTATGGAACTATAGGTTTCCTATGTAGGAATAACTATTGACATGGTATTGGAGCATTGACATAGAGGTTGCATCATTTGTGTGGTGTTCTTGAAATCTATTGTAAGACTTGTTTGAAGTTAATGCATTGAGATATGAATTTGAGGCTAAGATTTTACTCAAAAGACTTTTTTAATCTATCTTCTCTCTTCTTCCACGCTTTGTTTTATTTTTTATTATTATGATTTATGATTTAGCTACTAAGATACGATCTAATTTTATATTCCTAGTTGAATAATAAACAAGTTAAAACCATCTTTTGGTATTAGATATTTTTTCAGTTTGATCATGTAAAGAAGGGGCACATTTCTTGTGTTATTTTCCTTTTTTGTAGTTGGATAATTACACTAATTTAAAATTAGATCTCAAAATTAGAATTCATGGCTAACATCTCAAGAGTTGATATTGAGTAGTTCAATGGGAAAAACTTCAGTTTTGGAATGTACATGTTGAAGATCTTTTAGTGGAAAATGTTTCTTGTATATTTTCTTTGCCTTGTACTAATGATAAACCCAAATATGTGAAGGAAGATCTTTCACCTAGAAAGTATAATTCTTGGAAAGAAGCCATGAAATAGGAAATAATGACTATGCACAAATGCAAGACTTGGAATTTTATTGGTCTACCTAAATGAAGAAATATGGCTTTCAATATGAGTACAATGCATGTAGTAAGTTAGAAAAGTATGAAGCAAGGCAAGTGAAAAAATGGGTACTCCTAAGTTGAGGGAATAGACTTGATAAAATCTTCTCTTATTGCTAAAATTAATCCAATTAGATTCTTACTTTTTATTGTTGTTTTTGTAGAATTAGAGGCAAGGAAAATAGATGTAAAAATAATTTCTACATGGGGATCCAGAGGAAGATAGTTATATATCTCATCTTAAGAAATTTATTATAAAGGGAAGATAAAATATAGTTTTTAAGTTAAAATTTTTCATGTATTCACATTGTTTAAAACAATACTTTTTTCATCATATTTATATGTTAATTACTTGTTAATAATTGAGAACAATAACGATATAGTAAAAATAACTTAAAGCCTAATACACAAGATTTATGAGCTATAAAGTTCATACCAAGTATGGAGCTTAAATAGAATGTGTTAATGAAAAATTTTGATTCAACCAATGTAAATATGTTGAAACTATTTTATAGAGGTTTTAGATGTATAAAAATAAATTAGTAATTGTTCCTTTTTTGGTTAGGAGAAAATTGTCCATTAAGCAATTGATCTAAACCTTAGGAGGATTAGAGGACAAACATATATATTAACATGATGACCAATAAAATTGTTAGAATATGCATAGGACAATCTAGATTATAAATTGTTGTACATTTAATAAGAGTGGAAGACTTTACAATGAAATTATATTTTATGAAGGAAGAGTTGCATACTATCATGCATACTATTATGTATACTATTATGTATGCAACTTGTAAACTTATTAACCTCCTTAACTATAACTTTTATAATATAAATATTTATAGAAAAAGGTTGTCAACTAGGACTTAAATAATATGTTGATAAATTTCAATAATATATAGAATGTTCATGTTGACAAAGGTGTGACAAGTGTCATACTTGTATGACACCAAGTGTTAAACTTGTATAGTTGATAAAAGTACATATATACATGTGCAATTGAGAAAAGAAGGTGATAAATGATGTGAAAAGGTGCACAAAGTGACATGTAGAATTATCTTATGTAGAAGTGTATAAAATGATCAATACATGTGGATCATAGACTAGCACATAAGCTAAGTGTTTGGGTTGATTATAGTTGTGCATATAACAATTCTTAGATCATTTTCCACTTATTGAGAATATATTTCCTCTTATCAAAGCATAGGAAACTATGTATAGAGTTTTTCCAAGTTGTACAATTTGGCTTGATCAACATACTACTCATTCTTGACAATGTAGAATAGTCCATGACTACCTAAATGAGTATTATTTATAGTCAAGTTGATGTTGACATTTTCTTGTTGTTGGATTGAAATGATTAGGTTCTAGATTATTGGATGTTGATCTATTGTGTCAACTCCAAAAGTGGAAGGAAATATGGTTTGAGAAATTTTATATTGACAACATGGTGTAGACCCAAGTGCTATGGTATATATTACTTGAAAGTGTTCTCAATAACAATGATTAGTATGCTGTACTTGGATCGTAATTTCCTGAAACTTCTCTAAAAAAATTCAGGTATTATGATTAAGGGTTTCAAAAAAATGGCCAATGAACAAGGAAATCAATTCCCTTTGCACTTCAGACTTTGCAAAACCTAGGTGGGTCTCCATTTTGATATCACTTTATAATATATTCCATCACAAAGATGATATCAAATAGTATCAAAAGATGGTGCAATGAATTCTAATGGATACTAGATAAGCAAATAAATCTCATACATATTGTGATTAAAGGATTACAAAATATAACAATAGAACATTACCCCTTAAGACTTTGAGATTATGTATGAGAAAATTGTAATAAATTATATAAATAACTTATGAGTATAAAATTTGTATGGTGTTTAGGGAATTGAGAAGAAAAATCTAACTTGGTCTTGATGCTTATTGAGGGTTAGAGTCCAACAATCACATAAACATCTCTTCACATTAATTATATATATATATATATATATATTTATAGCCAATAAAATATTATTATTATTATGTAATAACATGACCAACTAAGGTATCAACGCATGATCCTACTTAATAATCCATTCATAAACACAATATATATTACATTTTAATGAAAGGAATTATTTTGTTACTTGAATAAAAGTAATCAACAAAATACATAGTACACAAACTTGTATTAATGAATCCAATAACACTTGATTATATTTTATTCATGAATAATATTGTCTTACAAATGTATGCTTCAAGACCCCTTATCCTACACTATATCATTTCTAGGTAGTAATTTAAACTTCTCAAACTGGAACCATCAACCTTGGACTAATGTGCAAAATCCTCCATAGCCAATACCCCAAGCAACCAATTGGAATCAACAACAAGGGATATGGACACCACAGCCTTACCAAGCCTCAAATTATAATTCCTAGTGGCCACCCCAACAATATCAATGGTCATCGCAGTGGTTCAGAGCTCAATAATGGAAAAACCAAAATGCAATTTACCCTTAGCCACAACAACCCTTTTAGCTACAACAACCTGCCATAATGTCAAATTTGACTATGGCTACACCATCATGGACATGAGCACCTCAACTACCAGCCCAACCTACACTTAACCCTAACAATAAGCTTGTTCTGTAGGCTTATGCTAATGACACCATTCGATACCCAACCTATGGGGTTGAGGTGAATGATGTCCATCTTCATTCAAGGAAAATGCTAGTTGGTCCTTCATCTCCTCACATCATAGATTTGATTGATGAGGAACCCCCAATAGAAATTGTGGACAAACAATCTAAGGAACTTAAACACAATTAGGATAAACCAACCAACATAAGTCTAGAACCACCATTCCCTGAATGACTAACTATACAATTTGCATCATTTTGAAGGTGAATTTGACCTATTAGGACAACTTAGAAATGTTTGCATAATAATAAATCTAATACAAACAATTAAGGAAGTACCAATTTATACGAAGATTGTGAGAGACTTATTCCTTAAGAAGGTAGGCAAGAAATGAAAGGACCCTCAAACTGTGCATGTTTTTGGGAAGCTTGTTGATATCATTCTAGGAAATATAGTTGTTCCTAAATATACAAACCCTAGGAACCATGTAGTAGATGTTCAAATCAATGGAACTCTCATAAAAAATACCTTAATTGACCTAGGAGCAACAACAAATGTGATGAAAAATGAAACCATGAAGAAACTTCAGCTAATGGAGCTTTAACCTACACTTATTGTTTTACAACTAGTAGATAGATCAACTGTTAAACCAGAGGGTACCATAGAAGACTTGGTTATCACATTGGACTCATGGGAATACCCTATAGACTTTATGGTGTTATAACTTAAAGAAAACCTTGTGGGATGCCCCTTAATCCTAGGGAGACCTTGGTTGGCCATGCAGATACATTCATTAGTTGTAGGTCTAGCAATATGATAATTTCTAATGAAAATGTGATAAAAAAAACTAGTCATATACCCACCTACACAGCCACATATAGATTTGGACCAAACTATATGGCTAAGAATTTGGCAAATAAATGACTATGTGACTAAAACTTTTAGTCACGTGACTAACACTAGTAGAATTTGACAAATAAATGACTAATTTGGTCATTTATAAGTGACTAATTTGATCATTGGGTAAAACCACAACTAAATGACTAAATAAATGACTAATATTAGACAAATAAAAATGACTAAATAAATGTGCTCATTAATTATTAAAATCTTGGCCATAATTGTTATTTTAATTAAACATACTCTAAAACCTTTGTCAAGACCTTATTTTCAATCGTAGCCTACCATAATTAATAATAAAATATTACAAATAAAATTACTAATTAATATTTTTTGTGGAATAATTTTTTTGTTTTGTGGTGTCATCATTATATGAACACCAAAGTTTCTTCTAAATTGAATACCCAACTCCTCAAAGGGCCCAACTATGTAGT
The DNA here is from genome assembly GCA_007258455.2 of Sequoia sempervirens. NCBI lineage: Eukaryota > Viridiplantae > Streptophyta > Pinopsida > Cupressales > Cupressaceae > Sequoia > Sequoia sempervirens. The sequence goes on from VDFB02271358.1 coordinate 1,093,971,153, forward strand.
GTGGAAAAAAATATGCATACAATTCTCAAATATATACTAAGCTACTTATAAGTTTACATACTCTACATTTACTGGAGGAAAATAATGATATTACAAATAGTTTACATGTATTATTATATAAATTAGTTAAATTATAATAGAAGAGATAAAGATGGAGATACAAAAAATAAAGAGATAGAGACAAAAAAATATAGAGGTAGAGAGATAAAGAGGAATAGAGATATAGATGGAGAGAAAGATTGAAAGAGAAAGGAATAGAAAAAAGAGAGATAATACAAGAGATATAGAAATATAAGAGATAGAAAGGGAAAGAGAGATAGAGAAAAGAAAATTAAACTAACTTTTGATTACTTGTTTCATGACAAAAATTCAAGAATGGTATGTGTCCTTGGGGAGTTATGATCAAGGTAGCACGACGTTTGATATAGACAAACAAACTTATAGATACAAATTGGATCTTCTAGTCCATTTATATTCTACCTAACTTAATACTTATTGGAAAAGGAGTTATCCATAATTTGTAAATTTAAATTAATTTTTTAAAATATAAATTTGTAATATTTAATAGTCTATGTCATACAAATATGTTGTATAATTTGAATAAGTATGTTTAATTATGAATGCCAATTTTTTTAAAATGATTTTTTACCCATATTACAATATATTTCTTACATAAAATCATTTTCAAGAATACACTTCCAAAAATAAAAATAATCTCCTTCAAAATATCTAATGTGAGTTGAATGACTAAAATGAATTAAATGTAGGTGACATTTTTAATATAAAAGTTGAGTATGTAAATTAACTAAAATCAGATAGCAGAGACTAAAATTATACATGTGTTAATAGAAGTGAGTTATTTTTGGTTGTGTACCTTTAAATAGGGGACAAGTGAATTTTATCTATTACTTTTACAAGTCTGGGTTTTGGCACTGGCCTCACTACTAACCTTGCTTCAAATTTGTTCACAAGTCTTGGTATTGGCTTTACAAAGATTGAAAGCTTTCTTTGATCTAGCGAGGCTTTTGCATTGGATTCTTTGAAGTAAGTGGTTTATGCACACTTGTAGGACGTGGCATTATTCACTTTTGAAGCTCATAATTTCTAACTTCGCTAGAAATTATTGAAGGAGCCTTTTTCTTATTACTCTGCACACCATTTTCCATTATTGCATTGTCCATACTGTGTTGCAAAGAACCAAATAATAGGCCTATCAAATCCAGATCATATCTTACTCATTTCCTTTCGTGGATCAGATAATTGTATTGACTTTGCACTTGGTGTTTTTGTTTGTGTTCCCACCTTCGAAGACAATTGTCTAGGTGGCTTTCCTGCACCTTTAACATCCATCATAGAGTGCATTTGCTTTTTGAATATTGCGGGTTTCTTCAATGATCTAGAATGTTTCAAAATTTTCTACTTTTGTTGGTCCTTATTTTTACCAAGAAAAGAAAATACCCTTTCGAACATTTATACAAACTTGCAAAAACAAAAATTGAAATCTTCACAATACATTGAGACCTTTTTCACATATACAATATCATTTGATAAAGACCCTACCATTTGATGAATGCAAAAAATAGACCCAAATTTTCTCCTAATGACCTTCCAACACCTCTTCAGTGTACCCATTGCACACCAAGGTGCAATTGCTAGTTTTATCTTAAACATATTTAAGTTATATTTTTTATTTTACATTATCTCAAATTAAGACAATAGGAATTAAACATATTTCAATTATTATTTACGCCGAAGGCGTACCCATGCTGAGCTTTTCCAACCCTTTTTGCCGCGAACAGTACAGATTACAATGTGATACAATGTAATGAATCACAATTGTTCATCATATTTACTCTTGCCGCCTTCTGCGATGCATTGACTTTGGTAGTTGGTTTGCTGCCTTTGTTGCTGCATTTACTGTCGATAAAATATCAATCGCCATTTGATCTGGTTTCTCAGCCTCTACACGGCCGGGTCAAATTTTCACTTATTTTTTCTCTACACTAATTCTTCTGTTATCGTTGCGCAGGTTGGAATCGTCGAGTTGGCCTTCGTAATATTGCTCGTGCAAACTCTATACATTTTCCTCATCGACATTGTTGACATAGAGACAAACTTTGTGAAGAATCTTGGGGTAAGTTGGTTGCCCTCTTTTCAATTTGTATCACAAAACTCTGCCTATACTCTTTCAACAAATTAAGACACATTTTCTTTGAACCAGTCTGTGTTGTAGCAATGGAGAGAAAGCGGATTTTAAAATGCATCCAAACCCTGATATTTTCATATGCTTAATTAAGTGTGTGTATTCCTTGTTTTTTAGGGTTTGGTTTTGTTCATTTGCCATTTGTTCATGTTTTCTTTCATTACCAAATGGTGGGTTTTCAGAGAGGCATCTAGATTTACAATTTGGACATGGGCGGTGTCTGGTAATGCAGGCTTCTACTTTTTAAATCCCCGTTGCACATAAGATTATAAACCATGATACAACAATGACTGATGGCAAAACTCTACCACAAACTTGCTAGTTTTAATGTCCAAATATTTTACAGCCTACCACAAATTCTTCTTGCCTCCTCTGCTCAAATACACACACAAATACAAACTAAAAGTGAAAGCATGAAAGCAAGAGATGTATTTCAAACTTCCGGATCAACTAACTTAAAACCAGTTAGATAAATGAGGAAATGTGACTATTCGAACAAAAAATGGGACAGTAACATCAACAAGAAATGTGAAATTTTGTGTGTCCATTCTGGGGCCCATCATCTTAGCTGGTGGTTCATCAAGGCATGGTATTCCACCTCCAACATATGTTAAAATGATTATATGATGCGTCAGACATGCGAATTTGTATGTAGAATAGCTACTGCCCGCTTGGAAGAGGTTACATGATATAATCAATCATGAGACTACCTTTTCATTGCCTGCTTGACTTGAATGTTGGAGTATGTTGTTGCTATTTAGGAAGAAGGTAAACTCAAATAATTTATCATTTCTCATCATAATGAAAGTTAATGAGAATAAAATATTAGTTGTGTCTAGGAAATGAATGTCATCATACAACAAAACCCATAAAAAATATTCACCTTTTGTGCAGAAAAGATATATTGATGCATACAATCAATGATCTGTAACAAGATCTGGTAAAATATAAGTACCAGAACATACAATATCCACCATTGACCCTAGTGTTGGGCCTATTAAACCAATTGACATTTGACAGTATTGCAATCATAACTGCTGAGTGGTATAGAGTACTTGCAGCAGCCATTGAAGGTCTGCAAGTGACGGAGTCACCAAAACCAACATAACTAATACATAAACTCTACAAAATTATCAAACCAACATGCATATTGCAACAATTTGTAACATTATCAAACCATCATTCATATTGCAAAAATCAATGGAATTTGAACAGTCAATGAATTTGGCAGAATGCCATAAAGAAAATTGAAGCATTAGTTTTAGTATTTTGCAATGGAATTTGAACATTCATATTGATTGATAGTGCATATATTGAATTCAAAATTGTTTACAACATTTAATCATTGCAATAAAAGGACAACATTTAAATGTCATTTGTCTCTTAGCTTTAAATTGGAACAAGAAAAAAAAACAAGTACAGACAATAGCTGAAGTGAAGCATGTATCTAAAAGCTTTTAAATATTATATTGAATTAGCACAGTATAACAATGCTATAGCTATCAAGTTTTAATAGGATTTTTGATAAAGAGGTTAATAACTTAATAACAATTTAGATTAATTTCTATCTAAAACTAGTCAAGTTGGTATGAGAAAGAATACTGTTTGAAATTTGTTGGTTACCCATTTGGATTCTGAACCGGAGAAGAGCATTACCAACAGAGAAATATACATCCTTTGTAGTTCATGATTTAGATTACATGCCCATGTGACATGTCCACACAATTTCAAAACGTGTGCATGAATGCATTTCAAATTTTCATAGATCAAAAGCAACCAATAGGACAAATGAAACTTATACTGGTTATAGCAGGATCACATTAAGAAGGACCAAAACCAAAATACATGATTTGCTTAAAATAGAACTATATTGAGCTGTTACTCTTACAAACAGAACTGCACTTACAGAAGATAGAGCTATTGCTCTTACAAAGGAAACAAAGTATTCTTCTATTTGATCTTGCAATGAAATCAAAATAACAACATAGTCTATATAAAATTCACAAATATTTTTATAAATTATTGCCTTCAAATTGTGTATGGCTGCACATGTACTATCGGAAAAACTCATAAATATGATAATAATTGAGTTTGGAAAAATACATAGTAGATAATATTAAGGGAGATTAACAAGAATAATAATCAATGTAGTAAAGAACAAAAAATTAGTTACATTACTCTCCATTTCATAGAAATCCCTACACAAATCTGCAAACTACCTTACAACTTATAGGACATCTTGAGAGCTATAACATATGTAGAATGAAATTAACATGAATACATCAAATTGAGAAACATATGGTATCTAAACCAAAAGCATGATTCCACATTATAGTACATGCACATTGAATATCAAAACAACATTTAGCTTAAATACATAACAAAACTAACAAACCATATGTGTATTTCCCAAAATATGTTTAGATATATACTTTCAACCTGGGAAAAATGCAATGATCAAGCCAGGGATCACTATCTGCAAGGAAGGACTGTACAAGAGACCTCAATGGAGATCTCCAAGAAATTTTTGATTCTGATGCAGAGGACCTGAGGGAAACCTCCCAGGTTTGTTGTCTTCAAGCATTAAAATTTTCCAAGGAAAAATACCTAAGAAAACCCAGTTTGAAGAAAATATCCAAGGCCTTGAAAAAGCTTGGTCTTTTGCCACATTTCAAAAGCTGAAAATCATGAATCTGAGTTAGAAGGTAAGAAAATATTTTTTCAAAAAAGAAAAGCACGCTTGAAAATTGCCCAGTCAATCTAGAATCTAAATACAACTCATATAACATGTCATCTATTAACACTCGCATATGAGTTTGTGTAGCATCATCTTTTGATCTGTATATCTATTAATGTAACCTCCTCTTGGAGGAATGTTGTGAAACCTAATAAGTTGCCTGCAAAGTTACCTTTGGTTTGGGCGGAGTGTATAAGAGCCATAGACTGCTTTGAAATCTCATACTTCTGTGGCATGGGTTTTAGTGTAGGGGTGCAGCATAGTTGGGCCCTTTTAATTGGTTTGTACATATAAAGCTACAAACATTAAGATCTCAGTTTAGTTCTTTTAATCAGTTAGTGCATGCAAGTTGCAAACTATGTCTATATACAATTATTAAATCAGAGTATACAATTTGTTCATCTGCAATAATGAGCTGAGTCTAATGTATTCTTCAGAAAAACTTGCATTTGACACGTCCTACATTCTTGAAAATGGTGTGTACTATATTCTAATCCTATGCCTATTGTTTGTAAAAGATTAGATGCAGGGAAAGTACATACAATCCTTAAAATGAATCTAAACAATGTTTAAAAAGTTAGTAGCATTTGCATGCATAGGATCCTACTAATAGTTTTGTTATTCATTAGTTTAAGCAACTACAATTGAATCCTTTGTTTTCAAAGTTGTGATAAAGTATGTGGCATGACTATATTTTTATAAAAAGTTTATCAGCTTTAAATAGCTGAAAATGCTTATCCTGATAAGCCTGTGCATGTTTGGTATATCTCACAACTTAATTACCTTGTCTGGCTTCCGATAAAAGTCCTCTAGAATACTTCATGGTAGGCATACTAACGGTTTGAATGTATGATTGGTTGCGCTGATACTTAAATTTTTTTACACTTTAAATCTATGTATTATGCTGAGAAATTTCAGTACAGGCAAGAATTTCATCTTTCATTTGACCATTTTAAAGTTCCTGAGTTGATATGTTACATCCTCTCTTTTTCTAACATTAATAGCATATTTGGTGTCTTTCCGCATGGACATTTTGAGGCATGCTAATAAACATTATGCAAATCCATTATATGGTAACATATCTCTAAAGCATACACAAGGCACGTGAACCGTTTGACAAAATGACTAAGAGAAAGTGCTGTGAACCGTACTAATTGGATGTTTTCTCTTTACCAAGATGGTACTTGATGCCTGGGTGCATGATAGTGCAACATTGCAAATTTATGGGAATTCGTTTAGTTCAATGGAACTTAGTTTCATAAGTGATTGCCATGTTTGCAATATCCAGAAGATTGCCAATCATGAAGCAGGAAGGAGGACCTTTGAAACCTTGTTTTTGCAGAGCTCTGTAAATTATCCATGGCTTAGAAAGTCCTTCAAATAAGATTTTGATTGTCCACATCAAAATCACATAGTCCAACTCTATTTGAAACCTTTTCAATTTAGAAAGCCCTTCAAACCGAATTCTGACTATGAACATAAAAGTTACACAGGAATGTTAGAATTGGCTATGGCTACCAAGACCTAGAGACCAAATGGAAAGCACAAAAAAAGAGATAATAGAATATGACAAGAATAGATTGTATTCAATGTCAATGATATGATTTGATTGTTTACAATGAGAGAGACCCCTTGGTTATTTAGCCAAGGTGAGAACATAGAAGGGCATAAGATTATGACAAGTGTCATAATCTTATGACATGAGACAACTATGAAAAGCTATCACTCCGCCTGAGGTGGAAAAGTGATAATGTGATAATCACCTGAAAAGGTGGATCACCCACAAAAGGTGGAGATGTAATCACATGATATGTCCACGAAAGGTGGAAGTCATAAAGTAATGACATGTCAAGTCCACCAAAAGAGGAAATTCTCCAACAACCTCCTATGTGATCCCTAAGTAAACTTAACTAAGGTGTAATCATAACTTAGGACAAGGTACAACACATTTAATTACACCAACAAGGGAAGACTTCAAAGAGAACTCTAGCTGTCAACATCAAAATCATTATCAAAATCACACAGTCAAGCCCTATTTGTGAAAGTCCTTCAAATAGAGTTCTGACTGTCAACATAAAAATTACACAGGAAAGTCCTTAAAACAAAACTCTAATTGTCAACATCAAAATCATATCAAAATCACACAGTCAAGCCTTGTTTGAAGGACTTTCCTTTGATATGTCAAAACGAACTAAATAGCACACATGAAATTGCCTTGAAGACAATAAATCTTATGTACCCTCCCCACTATTCTGGTGTCCTGTTGTTGAAATCACATGAACATGCAGGTTAAAAATATAAGCACATGCAGGTTCATACTTAAAAAAGTTGAAATTTATTTCAACCAAACAAGAACACTAAATATCAAACACCTTATACTCAAGCTCCAAAATAGGTTTCATAAGATTTGTATCTAATGCCTATGGTTTTCATGGAGAAGCACATATTCCTATTGTTCAAACAATTGACCCTTTGGGTTTAAACAATTGTCCTCCTATGCTTATTTGGTTCCAAACATACCCCCCTGACATTGTAGATTGCTATATTAAAAATCCCAAAAAGCCATAGATATCTAAATATCTTTGGATTTATTGTAAAGCCAAAATTCCAAATTGGAAATTGAATTTTATTTTAGAGGAAAAATTCTCAATCACATTAGTCTTACTTCTTTGAAACACAAATATATTTTGAACTAGTTGGAAAAACTACAAGAGGATAAATAATATTGGATTTTATTAGCAAGCCAAAAAATGCAATTTTTCCCAATTTACAAAGCACAGTTCGTTCAGATTTGCAGTTGGCAGAGCAGCTGAAAATATGTTTTGGAATAATAGTATGTTTAGTCAAAAGATATTTTCAAGATTTTTTTTGAATAGAAGCCAGTTGCCTTGATATACTTGATGGGTGGTCAGGTAAAATTGTCTTTGCCATGGAAGGCACCTCAAGTGTAAGTAATTTGGTTATAAATGATACCAATTTAATAATTATTCTTTATGTAATTAAAGGAGTTGATACTTAATATGATTAAATGAAGAATTTTATCTAATGGTAGAAATAACTAGCCTGAGATGGAAGTCAAGGGTTCGACAATCAATAAAATGAAAATTGTCTTAATTAACAGAAATAAATGATCTTTGCGAAAAAAACTATTTATGCAAAGCTCTTCTATGCTAGAAGAAAAAGTTGGATATTTTCTTGAATAACTCCTTTGTAGGAGCTAAGAACTTCCTCTTTTTAAAAGTACTTGCTCTTGACATTAAGAGTTCATGATAGTATACCATAGTTTTCTAAATATTAGAGTTCATGATATATAGTTCATCCAGCATGGATTTAAAAATAATCCTACAGACAACATTAGTTACTATTGTATGTATAGCAGCTACTACTGCAGCTATAAATGCAATGGTTGCCAGAGCTATTTTCACAAACTGAATAATACAGATTGGATCATCTTGACATGTTAATCTTAATACATTATTCTCTACAAAGCTTATGCATTATACAGTGAATTTTGAATTATGAAATGAATTTTATGTTCTTTTGGCAATTTTACATTTTTTGTTTATTTTATCTTCCTTGTTCTTGAGGCTATTTTTGTGACAGTTTTCTTGACAACATTATTTAGTATTGAATGAATAGCAGCTACTGCTGAAGCTGTAAATGTAATGGGAATGATTCAATGATATGGAGATAAAATATAATTGGCTTGTTCTTCTTTTGGTAGGGCATGCTACAAGAGGGGCGACTCTCACATGGGCAATGAAATATTTGAAAGACCATCCTATGAAAAAAGCAAGAGTTATTTACTTTTGTATGTATAGCAGCTACTATTGCAGCTGTAAATGCAATGGTTGCTAGAGCTATTGTCACAGCCTGAATAGTAAACATTGGATCATCTTCACATGTTAAACTTAATACATTCTTCTCTACAAAGCTTATGCATTATACCATGAATTTTGAACTATGAAATTAATTTTATGTTCTTTTGGCAGTTTATATTTTTTGTTTATTTTGTTTTCCTTGTTCTTGAGGCTATTTTTTTGACAATTTATATTTTCACAGAGTGAACAGTAGAGATTGGATCATCTTCATTTGCTAAACTTAATACATTCTTCTCTACAAAGCTTATGCGATGGTTGCCAGAACTATTTTCACAAAATGAATAGTATAGATCGGATCATCTTCATATGCTAAACTTGATACATTCTTCTCTACAAAGCTTATGCATTATACATTCTTCTCTAAAAGGCAAGGGATTGGCAAGACACAAATGACTGAAATTTTAAATGATTGTGTTTAATAAGTGACAAGCAACTTGGTTTGTTTTATGTTTTTAATACAATCTTTACCAAGTTTGCATTGAATTTTTTTTCTAAACTATTTTTATCCATCAGACTACCTAAGGAAGTTGCTTTTGCTGTTTCATTAATGCATTTAGATTTCAAGCTGAATTTTGGTGCGATCTCATGCATTCAGGTTGCTAGCTGGGGTTCTTACAATTATATGAAAGCATAACAAAAAGGAAAAGACCCTGTCAATAGAGCTCTCAGCAAAGCTACACAACTTCAGGACAATGTTGACAATGATTATGCTGAATTCAAGGAGTATGTGCATGATATTGAGGTGAGTGCTATGAAAACTTTAGATTAATTTTTAATTTTGGCTGCTTTGGGTTTGAGCATAGGTCACAACCAGGATTGTATATCAGATTCATTTATGATTTCTTTTAAATCTAATATGTTTGGTATGCGAAATGAGTGCAATAGGTACGCCGAAGACAATATAGAGAAATTTGGTTGTTAATTTTTTTTTGATTGAAAATGGGAAAACCAATTGATAGACATAAATGACAATCGAACAAACCATCCACATTTTGAATGGCACCCTCTAAAATGAATAGCGAGAAATAAACTAATAAAATATAGTCTGTAAATATTTTTAAACTTGTAGCAATACAAAAATCTTTGTAAAAATGGCAAAATCCACAATACAAAAACCTTGAAAATTGCAGTAAAATATAGGTTCATGAAATATTTAGTTGTATCTGCATTTACACTTAAGAATTGAGTACTTATTACTCAGATCTGAGCATATTTATATCATAAGATGATAAGTTGGCTGTCCTATTCATCAACAAATCTTGGACCAATCAAATTCTACATTGAAAATGCCTTTGAAGATTCGAAAGACATACACATATACAAATATCAAATTCTCAATTGAAAATTACTCTAAAGGTGCAAAAGACAAAGACTGCATTTCTTGTCAAAAAATAATGCAAATTAAAATATCAGCAAAGGATGGTCAGGGAATACAACTAAGTGAAGGCTATATATCATAAACAAAATACATAAAGCTTTTTACTGGATATAAATACACATTTCTTTTTACAAGAAAATTTACATGAAGCATGTTATAACTCATTTTGGCAATATTATTAGACTTAAAAGTTAAATATGGATCTAATAAAAGATTCTGATACAATCCAGAAGATCACAATTTATGCCAAAATAAAACTAAATTTACAACATGCCTATCATTGAGGTCACAAGCCTTTGCAATAGGATTTACACACTATGTCATCCAATTTTTTGAATAATTGCCATGTTTCGTTCAACACTTCTGAATATTAGTGGGTTCCATTAGTACTTTAGCACCCACAAGCCAGGCATTCATCCTATTCTCTAATGAGCATATAATTTGTGCAACTTTTATTTCCACATCTTCGTCTGCTGACTTGAGCTTTTCCTACAGAAAAGAAAACCAACACCCATAATAACAAATAAACAAGTAAGCTTATAAGAAAGTTACAGATTGGATTAGCAGATCACAAGATTGACATCCCTGTCTTGGTTTTGACATAATCTATGGTTGGCCTCAATTCACAGATATCATAAAATAATTGAAAATTGATATAATTGCTTTTTAAGTGACTGAGAGTAATCCATTTTATATACACCTGATTTTGATTCTATTCAAATTAGATGCCACAAATTTGAGAGTTTTACCTTTGACCAAGTGTAAAAATATAGTGAAGTTAGCTTCCCAAAACTAGGTTGATCCATGTGAATATTCAACTGCCATATCAACAATTGTACTTTGCTTGATTTCCCAGATAGTCCTGTTTAATTATAAACCAACATATAGCACCTCAGAGATGACCCAAAAGAGTAGCAAAACTAAAAGACGTTGCAAATGAGTAAGAGATTCAATAAACAACTTACACTTAAATATCCTTTGAAAATACAATACAAGTACCATACTTAAAGGAAAAAGGCACTCACCTTAATACTCTTCTACTATAGATATTGGACGTGTTAGGTTCAAAGAATTCATTATTCAAGAATTTGACTGGTTGAGGTGTTGGCATAGGAGCGAGTTGAAGAGTATTTCTTACTCCATTCCTTGCAATCATTTCCCTTAAGGTAGCCCAATCTCATCTATCTTAAGGTACAACTCCCCACATATATGGTTGAAGTATACCCTGTAGCATTACATAGTAGGGATACAATGTAATTCATCTCATTGAAAAACCTTGTATGCATTTCATAAGATTATTATAAAAGAATACCTCTCATTGAAGTATACCCTATAACACACCATGAGATAATTACTGCAGTATTGACTGCATGGTTCTTGCGCTTCTCAAGACAGTGATGAATTTGGATTTCCCTTGTAATGAAAGGTCTGCATCTGCATGTACTAATTAGTCATAAGCAAGTTGCAGAAGCAAAATACAGAATCCCTACAGCTAGCAATTAGAACTAAAAGGTAATATTTAAGAAATATTTTACTGCAACCAGTTGACAATAAAAATCAAATGGACTTAAAAATCCCAACCTTTTTAGGTTCATCTTCAACAGCTTTAGCAACCTCACTCTTTTGCTCAAAGAATCATCGAGATTCATCTTTGGAACACTTGAATGAACAACTGCAAATCAAACATGGAAACATGGTAGTGAGTCTTAATCCTTATTCATTATTTGAAATTTGTTGGTCAACATTTCCCTTATTTAATTGTCTTCCATAAAATAAGAAAAATAGAGTAACATATATTCCAAGATTAAAGTGGTCAAGGCTCTATATTAAACTAATATCATATATCTAAAAGTTTGTATTTCACAAAGTTACCATGCATACCAGAAATGGCAATTCTATTATATTATATTATCAAGTGCAAAATCTGATACGGGATAGAGATTTTATTTTTATTATCTTCTATAACAGAAATTTTAACTTACCATAGCATGATAGTGGATGTAGTAGAAATCTTGGAAAGAGGCTAGAAGTATGAGGAAAGAAGTGTAAATTATGTTAGATATGAGGAATGTATAACACAAGTTTAAAGAATAGTTGATGAGAGAACAAAATATAGGTGAAAAAAGATTTGTAAATAAGTAATGTTTAACCGCTATGAACATAAATGGTAGGGAGAAATCCATTGTAAACAATAGACTACTATTTCTTCTGATATTGCTATACCTACTGTTGATGATCTAGCAAAGCAGGTTGCTGAAGTGCTTGATTACTTTGGGTACATTTTCAATCCTCCTCTATCATGTATTGTAGGTTTTGTTTATTATTCAGGTCAAGGAATAAAAAGTTGTTTGGAATTCTTATTTCTATGCTTTTTTTTTTTTTTGACAGACTTCAAGGTGTGATATCTATTTATTTTGAATAGATATAGTGATTAGCTGTTGCTTGTTGGTTACCCTTCATTGATTACTTATCTTATTTGGTTCTCAAGCTATGCGCATGTTGTCATTGTCGTGGAAAGTTTGCTTCAACGTTACTTTAGTCAGGTGTCTTACTTATCCATTATCACTAGATTTAATTGTTTTTCTAACATTTTCAAAAAAAATCTTTTTTTTTATTTCCCACTTCCTTACCATCCTTTTGCTTCTATTGACATTGTTGAGGCCATCATGGATATGACAGGAATTGTGTGGCAGTATACAAGGTTCAGAGTCTGACATTGTGCAAGCTAAATTTTTCTCACTAATGCAAAGATCTCAAAATTTGTTTATCAAGTTATTTTCATGATAACTTTCTTTTTGTGGAATAGACTTTCTAAACAGTCAAGGATGTCTATCTGTAGTTACTGGATGAGAGGCAGAGCAATAATGTTAGCGCTTTATTCAACTGATTGGTCGGTAAGTCTTTTAAAGCCGTTTGAGTAAAAACATAGAGCATTTGAGATTAAAGTTGTTTCTATTTTCATAAATTTATGTTGCCTGAATACAATTTGGCCTTTTCCAATCATTAGGTTGCTATTAAATTGCTCTTTGCTGAAATTTTACTGACTGATTCTTATCCCTACAAAAATGAGTCAGGCATTTCCTTTGATGTGGTTTTTTGTGGTGATTTAATATCTATTGAGTTTATCATCCAGATTTGTTTATGAATGGTTTTTAGACCTTTAAGATGTTTCAAATGAGTCAGAAGCTTCTATAACTTGTGTCTGTGTGCTGAAATGAGTTATATTCTTGAGCAAGCTCTTGCCCCTAAATTATTAAGAATTCTAGAAGGATACATTTTTGTCAACTTATTTAGGGTACTAGATCATATTGAGGCTTGGAAGCTCTCATTTCAGGATCTAATTGTTATTAAAGTCAAGAGTCTTTTCTTTCAGACTTTCATTGTTAGTATTACTATTTTTTTGTGTTTTGAAGGATGGGTATTGTGTATTATGTTGTGTTGAATCCGAGTAGATACTTAAATAGGGAAATTCTGAAATAGTCTATCAAACTATCTAGATAGTGGTATAAAAGCTAGAAGATAGGGCAACCTTTTAGGCAAGTTCTGCTTTGTATTTTATTTATGCCATTTATTGATTGCTATCTTTTCTATTTTATCTGCGTTGTTAAATTTGAGAAGGAAAGGAAAGAGAAATGAGGGTGCAGGGATGGTGGCGCAAGGACACACAAGATTTCTCATAGTTGGGGAAACTCTTTCATTTTTCTCATCACTTAAAAGCCCAACAGGAATCCAAAGCTTCATAGAGAAAAGAGCTAGAAATTGTTTGACATTATTAACAATTTAAGGGTATAAGGGTGACCCTGTTGACCAAGATAGCAGAGGATGGTCTTTCCAAAGAGAATACAATGTGTCCCAAAGTTTGTATGTAGTTTTTTTATTAGAGGGGTAGCATGCAAACAACTGTAAATTGTTGAATAGTGGAGATAAAGATGGATAAAGAAATTGTGATCATGTGCTATTAGCTCCTGCACAAAGATTTCCTCATGCACGTTTTCAAACTTCCACATTTTATCTCAAAATAGATTTGGAAACTAAAAATGTTTGTTATCCAAATCATAAAATCAGAGCGGTCATACTATATGTTTGAGCTTATCTTATCTGGCCCAAGCCTTATAATTAGGCCATTCAATATCAATTTAACTCAGTTGGGTTCTCTTCAATCTTCATTCCTCATAAGCTCAACGCTAATTTGATCATGGGTAAATTAAATCAAAATATCTGGATAGTGGGGTGCATAGCCCGGTTGGCTTTTCTTAATCCATTTCAAGTTTCTTCTGAAAGTCCAAAAATCTTTACATTAGAAAAGGGTGATCTACGCATGAAGCTCACAAACTGGGGGGCCACTGTATTGTCTATAGTTATCCCAGATGCCAAAGGTACATATCGTTATGTATGCATACTTATGGTTTCTGTTTTCAATCCTAATGAAGGAAGTAGGTTTAAGTTTAATTCATGGTTTTACACATATGGTTTTTGTTTTCAGTCCTAATGGAGGAAGTGGGTTTAAGTTTAATTCATGGTTTTTCGGCTAGACATACTGTTTCTGTAAGGGAACAGAGGAGGTGGGGATAAGGTTTGTTCATGATTTTGTTTAAGCTAATGATGTTAAAGGATGTAGAGTTCACTTAAAAATGGAAAAGTGTACCATATGTCTTCCAATGATGGGAATAATACACTCCATGGTCAGTTATATCCTTCCTGCATTCATCCTTTCACATATTAAAGTGATGCATTAGTTTCAATGCCCTTGTCTAGGTAGATCATGTTTTTTTGATTTGGTTTTGTAACAGAAGGGAAAAGGGATTTGACAATGTGTTATGGAAGGTAGCAAAAATTAGATGGGGAGCTCAACCTTCTATTCAGTTCACTTACCATAGTTATTATGGAGAGCAAGGTAAGAATGAGATGGATTTCTTCATAGATCAAGAGTTATCATCCTTTTTAAGAAATACATCTTTGATTACTAAAACTGAATAGCAGAGTTCTGTGGCTAGCTGCCATTGAGTTGAGTTGGAAAATTGTTCCCCTTTCAGTTTATTTTTTAGAGTTTAGAGAGGCTTCAGTCATGCATGTTACAGGAAATTTGGTTTTTCTCCACAAGAAGTTCTACATTTTGAATGTAAATTCTGTTGGTTTTTAATTAATAGGATTCCCTGGTGATCTTGATGTATCTGCTACTTATACTATAACTGGAAATAAGGAGCTAGCGCTTGTTATGAAGGCCAAACCTAGGAATAAGCCCACCCTTCTGTGCTTGTCCCAACATACTTAGTCGAACCTTGCAGGCCACAACTGTAGCAGGAGCATACTTGATAACAAAGTGAAAATATGGGCTTACAAGTGAAGGATAATTTCAGTGGCAGGATTTTGAATGTGTGGACAAATGCACCGGGCTTGCAATTTTACAGTTCCAATATGCTGAAAAGAATTGTTGGAAAAGGAGGTTCAATTTATGGAAAAATATTCAGCCTTGGCCTTAGAGACCTAGACCTTCCTTGATGGTGTCCACCACCCAAACTTTTCAGATACAGTCTACAATCCAGGGGAGACCTACAGTCATACCATGGTGTATAGATTTTCAGTGCAAAAATAAGCATCACATGTTCAGTGTGAAGGACACTTAACAAGGTTTTCCGGTCTATCTAATAAATGTAATGTTTAGAGATACTACAAATGAGAATTGCAGGGAATGCCATTGTAAACTATTTTTGTAAATTCCTTTTAGGAAGAAAATGTATATGGATTTTCTTTCATGAATATTTTTTTTAGGTTTTCTTCATTTTATCAAATTCTTTTCATTAAAACCTCACTAGGTCAATGGTTTTGTAGGTATTGTGCCTCTGATAGTCTTCCACACATACACGTTTATCTGTTGATGACGAAAACTCTATTTGTAGTCCCACTAACCAGTTAATGCCCAGATTGAGGCAGAGGGTCTGATAAAACCCTCAATTTACCGATTTAAAAAAAAAAGTGGGACATGTTAGTCAATTAAAACAATATTTTACCTGCTACTTATTAGTGAAACAATCTATGCAGACACATACTTTACCACTAAGTAGAACTATGGTTTTCATAAACAAAAGAGAAATAGAATATCATTTTCTATTTTCAAATATTCTCAAAAAACATATATAATATATTTTTCGCTCCATATACAACATTGCAAAAACAATGAGTAAGATGATCCATGAGTTGTTACGCTCTGCAACTGTCAAACTCGCGCATACCAACAAAAGATTTAGACTCATTAAAGTGAAGCATTAGCCTAACTCTAACAAATTCCCACACCCCAAACCTGAAGGTTCTTAGCCAACTTAAAAAATTCAAGTAGTCCACCCTAACATACAAGTACTTCACCTGCTTCCAAAAAAGACATGCAACCCTGCTTTTATTTATAGTTGTGTTTTACTTTAAAATAACTTGTTTACATATCCTCTGCTTGTAATAATATTTTTTTACACTTTGTGAACATGTTTTGATTTCTATGTTCAACCTTGCAACAATCTAGATTGCTTATACCTGCACGATATAGGTACTCAAGAAGATAGTTTCACAAAAGAGGAGATGGTATCTACATGCGCAAGGTATCTTTGATCATTCCTTTTTAGCTCTTGCTCTTCTGTAGCCCTGCTCTTTTGGAGTAATTTTGGATCACTAAAAGTAAAGCTCCAATCTTTTGGGTTATTTAACATTCTTTGAAGAAATATATGAAGCACATGTTGCCTAGATTAGTTGGCTGCAGTTTCACTGTAGAGTCTTTTTAATGCTCACCATTATTTTTCCAAATTACTAGTTTAATCTGCAAATATCATAGATCTTGGTTCATAGGAATCAATAACAATACATTGTACTCTTTATTAGCATACTTCCATGCCATAGAAGTACCAAAAGATAGTATGCTATTTGTTTTTGAGATAGAATTTATTTTCTCAGGGGATTGTGTCAGTTGCCTTGTTTAATAAAAACCATTTTCTTTTATTTAAGTAATTATTAGTCTCACTAAAGTATAGTAAGGTTACTTGTTTTGTTTCTTGTTTCGACACATGATCACACAAGCAGCAAAATTCCACAGTTCCATGGTCCTACAAATTCATTGCAGCGACGTGGGGGTAGTTGCCTACCTCCGCTAGAACCTGAGATTTGTAGCACAAACTTGGCTTCCTCAAGTAAACTTTCTGTCAAAACAGTTGTTTATGTAAGTAACCCTTATTGGCTTAGTAAACTGTATGGACATTACTTTATAACATTGATTTTATGTGTCAATATGAATCATTTTCAGTTTTACTGCAATTGGTAGGATTCTTTCCTTTATATGGTTATGCTTGTAAGTTGTTTCCAGGATGCCAGGACTTTTTATATCAAAGTGTAAAATGTAACTCCAATCTTATTCCTTCTATGATTTCCTTGCTATCTTAATTTAGAATGTTGGAGATCAGGCCAAGACTATAATTGCTAATGGATCTACTGGAAAAGCTACTGCCCTACCAGCTGCTGCTTCTTGGTATGGTATAAAGTGTTACAGTGCTTACCTAGTGAATAATTCAGGCAATTTGGTAGTAATTGTTATGATTTATGATTAATATGAAGCAATAAATTTTTGGTTGCTAATATAAGACAATATTTGCAGGGGCTTGTATGTTACATAGGGGAAGACATTACCCTCAAAAGCACCAGTTATTCCAGTTTCCACAAAGCTCAAATCAAGTTCCTTTCATACATTGTCAATTTCTCCACCTTCAAATTTATCCACATCAGCTGCTATGGTAGCAGCAGCAGTAGCAACTACCCCTTTGTTGCATTCTGATAATGTCCAACCATCTTTGGTTGTTAGTAGTAATGGGTCACAAACAAGTCAACGTTCACCATGTTTCGTGACTTCTAAACAGAATATGAAGAACCACCAAACAAGGACAAGTTTGACAAATGGTGTTGTTGCAGATTCTTTAGCTGTCATGTCAACTTCAAAAAAACATATTAGGGAAGCTAGCCCTAAAAGGGGGCTTAGTGAGAGTCATTCACAGCAAAATCATGGAGTTCATGAAGTTCTTGAAAGGACATCTGATAACTCGTTACAAAATTCAGCCCTTCCAGGAAGTTCACATATACAGAATGATGGTACAGAGAAATTGGAATATGTATCTGTATCGTTTGGTCATATGACTAGAAAGCTTTGTCAGGATGGTTCTATAAATTTTCATAACAATTTTGATGATTTAAGTACCTCAACATTAAATGAAAGCTCTAGATCTTTTCACAGTAGTTTCAATGCTAGCAAGCTTCCACTAGATGCAACAACAGTCTCTACAAATTTGTTACAGAGTGATAGCAACAAGCACAAGCACTCCTCCTTGAATTTATGCAACAACATAAACTATCATTGCTTGTCGACAAGTCAACAATGCACGAAGGGAGATTGCTAGACCACTTTTGGGTACACAATATTGAAACTGCTCTTTTGAACTTCACTATACTAGATACATATTGGATAGACCATTTTGCAATATTCCTTCACTTCCAATTGTAGTCAATACAATTTTAATTTACTGTTACATGTCACTTGATGCCTTTGACACCTACTATAATGGTACTATACAATCATTTACAAAACCTAGTATACATTTGCCCAAGTGCAACTATTTATTATAATAATTTTTCTTGTAACATGCTATTATCATTGCTTCTCCTCACTGCGCCAAATCAATGTTGAATTTGTGTAAGTACAAAACAATTGTTACATTAATTGCTCTTCATGTTGATGATGCTTCAACTACATTACTTATATTTCTAGTCATCCACTTATGTAGATCTTTGCTTTGGCTCTTGATGGTTGCAATTGGTGCTAGTGATTCTCTTGTAAATGTCACATGATTGTAATGCTGCAAATGACTAGATAGTTGTTCTCAAAAAGGTATGTTACTGTCAACCTCTAGCCAACCTTCAACATTCATGTCCATGATAATAACTTAATTGTAACATTTAACTGATTGTTTTTTGCTAATTTTCCAATGTGGCTCAGTACACACCGACTTCTAGCTTGGTGCAGAGTATAAACACAAGGAATATGTTCAAAATTCACTAACTTGTCCTCCCTTTTATACATAGTTATATCAAAACAATGGAAGCTCGAAACTTTCACTTGTATATCTTATCAGCCATTTTGCTTCAGCTTTGGTCCCTTTACGATGCTTGGATGAATTTTACTGAACATAGCAATATCCTAATCGTCGAAACTATATGTTATTGTAGACCTCTAACAAGCTTTCAGCATTTGTCTTACACAAATGACTTAATTGTGAAATAACATTCATTCTGTAAATAGTACATTGTTGCTATGCCAATTTAATCTTTAATTTGTCATCCACTTATGCACATTTGAACTTCAACCATTGATGCACACAACTGGCACCAGTGATCTAGACCTTGGATTTTTGTGCTCATAATTGACAACATATAGAGATGCAACTGTTCTCGAATGGGTATGCTCCATTTTTTTCATTTTGATGTTCATATTAAACATGTATTAAAATATGTTCCCTTAGTGCAATTCTGATTCTAATTCTCAGCCCATGCAGATCTGCACCCTAGCTGTTCATGATCATAAGTGGCAGAAAATGAGCAAGCTACTGTTCAATGCAGTTCATGACCATATTATGCCCTTTCTGCATTACGAGATAGATACAACAAGGTTTTCTATATGAAATTAATGGCAGTCCTTTTTTTTTGTTACAGTGTTTTTATGATAAACATTTTAAAACTTTGAATACTCTTGCATAGTTTTTAATATGTGCTTTTTGTGTAACAATAATCATAATTATTATTTCCATGTTCAGGGGTATGCCTGAATGGATAGTGGAAACTCTCATTTGACTCTTGCCATTACTAGGATAATGCCATAAGGCTCGATAGCCATCTCCAAGAGTAGGCTCCATCCTTCAGTTCACAGGACAGTGCAGTCTTCCTTATCTTTATTCCACACACTAACATCAAAGCTGAGGTAAGCTCATTGCAGTATCCATTATTGCATTTACAACTTTCTGAACTAAAGGATACCTATATGAAGATTTACTTATTTGAGTATGCTGAATATCATAGCTCTTACACATTAAATGTCATTGGTGCCAATGCAAATTCAATATGTACAATTTTGTTTTTATAGAAGACGGTAGATAGTTTTTAAGTTCTTCATCACAGTTTCAAATTAGTTTTTATTTTAATGATGTATTACATGATGTCATCCAAAATGTACTGAAACAAAAAATATAAACAATTGAAGCTAAGAATTCTTGGTGTTATCATCATGAATCACAAAGCTCCAATTTTACAGTAAACAGTTTTAAAAATCAATTTTTAATATTTTTACATCAATACAGTATTGAATTACTTCCCATCTTAATGATGCATAGGAATATAATTCACATTGCCTACAAGTAATTTAATTTTGTTTGAACTGAAACTTATCCATTCTTGCAAGATTCTAGAAAGGAATAAAATTGCAAAACAATTTGAAGACATCACAGCTCAATGGAAAAAAGTCCTAAGTATTCTACCATATGCCCAACTTTAGATATCAAATGAAGTTCAAAAACAGGTAACAAGTTAAAACCATCAGGTCTTACAATGTTTTGTTCATTGATAATGCAATTTCCTTTTGATATTTATTTGACTTCTGAAATTTACTTGTTAAATAAACTTTGTTAATCAACACATAACGGTATCACTCTTTAGATCTTTTCTAATATAGTAATGTTCGAGTCATTTAGCAGAACCTTGTCTACATCATTGGGATACCATCAAATTTAGCTGACGAAGAGGTATATAATTTGTTTCCCATCTTTAGAAGATTGAGTTGCACTTGCATAGCTTTTTAGAAAGGTTGAGCAGTGCACATTCTTTGTTCCCTTTTCACACTTTTAATCTTTATATAATTGAGACTAGTTTCACTGAAGTTAAGACTCATACTACTAGTTTTTGAAGTTAGAACAAGAATTTTGTAGTCTTTGTGATAGTTTTGTGTTTTTTGTTGTTACTATTTTTAATTTTAAGAAGCATGATCACACTTTATTTGTAAATTTTTATGGTAGTGTTTAAACAGTTTCTTTCTTTCAAGTACATGATCACACAAGCAGCAAAATTCCACAGTTCCATGGTCCTGCAAATTCTTTGCAACAGCATGGGGGTAGTTGCCAACCTCCGGCAGAACCTTAGATCTGTAGCACAAACTTGGCTTCCTCAAGTAAACTATTTGTCAAAATAGCTGTTTCTGTAAGTAACCCTTGTTGGCACAGTAAATTATATGGACAACACTTTATAATATTGCTTTTATGTGTCAATACGAATCATTTTCAGTTTTACTGCAGTTGGTAGAATTCTTTTGTTTATATGGTTATGCTTGTAAGCTGTTTCTAAGATGCCAGTAGTTTTTATATCAAACTGTAATATGTAACTCCAATCTTATTCTTTGTATGAATTCCTTGCTATCCTGTACCTATGCAGATCTGCACCCTGGCTCTTCATGCTCACAAGTAGAAGCAAATGAGGGAACTATTATTCTCAAACAAGTATGCTTCATCTTTTTTAGTTTGAAGTTTGTCATACATATTAGATTTGTGATTTATTTTGACAATGACATATATTTGTTGGATTTTAAGTAATTTGACTAACAAAAAAATTTGATTATAGTTATTATACTACTTCAATCATGTACCTATGCAGATCTGCACCCTTACAGTTCATGCTCACAAGTGATAGAAAATGACGACACAACTGTTCTCAAATGGGTATGCTTGATCTTTTTCAGTTTGAAGTTCATCATACTATAAAATAGCCTCTTTGCTTCAGCTTTGTGCTAATAACTTAACTGTGACATAAGACATTTTCCCATTTCTAGTTACTAATTTAGTAGATGCTATAGCTATAGTGCATCCTTGGAGGCAAATACTACTGTTTTCACATCCTCAATTTTGTATAAGATTGCATTAAAAAATATGTCAATTCAAAAAAATAAATTACATGTTATTATCACTGCTTTTCCTTATTGCACTAAATGGATATTGCTACTGTTGTTCTAGTTTATCGATCTTGTAAAAAGTGCCTTGTTTACATCAAGATCTGTCTTGTTGTTCTTGTAGGGAATTCTAATCAATCCTTACATTCTTGGATATCAAATTGATACTGTAACAAATGATAACATTACCAATAATATATATAATGGCTTAAATGAGCCTTCCCTATTGTCATGGTAAGCTTTAATTCTGATTTTTTTCAAATCTCATTGTATTCAATCATTTGTAGTGGAGTTTGCATTAAGCTGATATACATGTTCTTTTGTGTTTTTGAAACTAGTTGCCCATACCACCAGGAACAAACTATACATACAAGTTCCAAATCAATGATCAGATACATAGCTATCTTTATTTCCCATCACTATGCTTCCACAATGCAACAGGAGGATTTCTAAGACATTAAAATTGTTAGCGTGCCCAGCCTTCCTGTTCCAGCCATCGAAGTTAAGAGATCAATTTGAATCCTTAATGAAGTGCTTGTTATGAATCCAATGAAGTTGTAGACATGGTTTATGAATTTTCAATGTATATACAAAAGGCAACATGTTTTGCAAAATTCACATGCACATTTTTAAACAAAAAATATTTTAAAAATAAATTATCTCCAATCTAATTGATTGAGAAAGCTTCACCAATGTTCATAATTTTATTTCAATTTCAAGTTTTGCATCAGAAAATTGATTTTCATTTGCACTTTCATTCTATTAGATTAGAAAGTCAAACTACAGCAAAATTACTATTCAAAACTACTAAGGAAAGAGGGAAAGGACCTTTGCTTGAATTAGAGCAGACATAGAGGAATCAAAAAGTCTACAAGATTAACAATCCCACTGAAAAAATCTTGGAATACAACTTATAACAGAAGTAAAATAGTAAAATGTGCTAAAAATCAAAAATAAATTATCTCCAATCTGATTGGTTGAGAAAGCTTCACCAATGTTTACAACTGAAACATGGTTTTATAGATGAATGCTTTATTCTACAAATATGCGCTATTAATTTCTGACACTGCATTACCAGCTTGTATTCTAGAGCTTAATTTCTACGACAGGGACTCTGGTTGCACACAACTCTTGTTTATTTTGTGATTATATTTACTACCAATTAATGGAAACCAGTAAATAAAGTGACTAAATTAATGACTAACTATATGACTAAAGTAATGATTAAATTAATGACTAAATGACTAAATAACTAAATATATGACTAAAGTAATGACTAAAATAATGACTAAAGTAATGACTAAAATAATGACTAAATATATGACTAAATAAATAACTATCTTGACTAAATAAATGACCAGTTAACAACAATTAATGACTAAATTAATGATTAAATATGTGACTAAATTAATGACTAAATAAATCACTACCATGACTAAATAAATGACCAGTTAATAACAATCAATGATTAAATTAACAACTAAATCAATGACTAAATTAATGACTAAATCAATGATCAAATCAATGACCAAATCAATGACTAAATAAATGACTAAAATAGTTTAGTCATAAATTTGGTCGCATTATAAATGACTGGCAATAAACTACTAATGGTCACGTGACCAAAATTAGTCATTTATATGCAATTTTTAGTAGTTTATTTAGTCATATATTGTTGTTTGTGTACTAGTGTACTCTAGATGAGGATGATCAATATTCATTGTAAACACTAATGACCATTGAATGTAGTCTTATGTTGGAAACCCTAAATGAAAATGAATTACTTGCAAACATTATGCAAAATTCCTATGGTAAAGACCTACAATAATACAATCATCTAACATGCTTGCACGATCCCTTGTAAAACATAATCCCTGCCAATGCATCCAAGTCTTTCTCATATTTTCTATACATTAATATTACAATCCCAATTTAGCAGACCTTGACATTGCCTCTATTAAGACATCAGCCTTGACCATAGAGATTACATTGGGTAGGACACTAAATATCAATAGTCAATTGAAAACTAAACAATGGTCTTCACTATTAACCATGTTGCAAGCACACACAACCACATTCACATGGGATTATCATGACATGAAAGGAATATATCCTAACCTATGCATGCATAGAATTTACATCAATGACAACTATAAATTAGTGAGGCAACCTCAGAGAAGAATGAACCCAACTGTACATGATATAGTCAAGGAAAATTAATAAAATTTACTTGATGCAAGGTTCATTTATACGATATTTAATAGCCAATGGGTGTCACCATTAGTGATTGCACCCAAAAAGGGAGGAAAATGGAGGGCCTATGTTGATTATAGAGAATTGAATGCAACAACTAGAAGAGACTACTTTCCCCTTCATTTTATTGATCAAGTGACTCATTAGTAGGAAAACAATATTTTTCATTCTTGGATGGATTCAATGGGTATAACCAAATTAAAATAGCTCAAGAGGAATAAGAAAAGACAAAATTTACCTATCCATGGGTTATGTATGCATATTATATCTTTCCATTTGGGATATGTAATGCACTTGCCACATTTCAAAGGGAAGACTTAAGTATATTCTCATACTTTGCTCATGATTCCATGGAAGTCTACATGGATGACTTTACAACCTATGGGAATACTTATGAGGAAGCAATTACAAATTCAGAGAAAGTCCTGCAAAGATGTCAAGACCACAACCTTTCCTTAAGTCATGAAATTTTTTCATGATGATGATTGAAGAAGTGGTCTTGGGACACTTTGTGTCCAGCAAGGGGATACAAGTAGACCCAAACAAGATTGAAGTAATCTCCATACTGCCTATTCCTCATAAACAAAAGGATGTTAGAATCTTTCTTGGTCATGTTGGTTACTATAGGAGGTTTATACAAGACTTCAACAAGATTACAACACCACTATTTGTTCTCTTATCTAAAGATGTTGAATTTGATTGACCCATGCTTAACAAAATTCCTTTGAAGCCCTCAAAGCAACACTTTCTAAGACTCCAATTTTGAGAGGACCAAATTGGACAATACCTTTTCATATATATATTGATGCATTTGATTTTGCAATAGGATTTATCTTAGGAAAAAAAAGGGGAGCATAGAATATGCCATCTATTATATGAGCAAGAATATTCAAGGTGTAGAACTTAATTACATAATCACTGAAAAGGAAATGTTGGCAATAGTCTATGCCATCAATAAGTTTAGGCACTACATCATAGGATACTTTGTATTCATTCAAATTGACCATACAACAATAAGATATTTTATGAATATGTGTAATGCCCCTCGGTTGATGTTGCCCTTGTGTTGTTTCCGGCTCGCTTGTGACATCAGATTTTGATTGGTGTGTTCTTGAATTGATTCAAATTGTTTGATATATGGTTTAACCCGATTTAAAATTTGTCTGATTGATGCTTGAGCCATGGTATATGATAAATTAAGAATTTAATAAAATAATATCATAAGTCTAAACGGAATGAATTTTAAAATAAAATATAATTACCAGTGGAAGTAATAAACAATCGTTCAGTTAAGAGTTGGAAGGAGTTAAATATATATTATGCATGAAACGACTTTGTAACCGCTTTGCATGAGTAAATGCAGTCTTTATTGGAGATTCTTTGTAACTGAAGAGATCTCTATATTTGGATGGCTGCCTCCGAAAACCGGCGGGGGTCTCGGACCTTGAAGGGGATCTCATGATTATCTAAAAAGGGGAAGAGATAACACTCTCCGGGGACTCTTCTAAGGGGGCTCTCTCTGTTTACTACCGGATTAGGCTTAGCCGATCCTACCTATGGACTCCGGAGGGAGTCACCATATTTTATCACTACGTCGGCACCATCCAAGTTCATTCTGAAAGTATAAGGGTGCCCCCTCACTTTTTCCTCTGGAATGTAACAAGTGCCACGTATTCTTTCCTCTACATCAACAGTTGTTATGGGAGCCTTCCTATCGATGAGTCCGTGGACATATCTAGGTACTGGAGATCATGCTATTTTGCTTAATCATCAGCTCAAGAAAAGGAGGGGTACTATTTCTCAACTCTTCAGGTAGCTATACCTTTTGTGGCGATGTTGTTGTATTTTATGCCATCATTCTGAAATTTGTGCTTTAGACTTTCTTGAAATACTCTGTAGATCTCTGTGATTGGGGTTGAAAACTTTGTCCTCTTTATCGCCTCTTTCGAGTTAAGCTTGATAAATTATGTAAATATAGGGAGATATCTGTGGTTTATTGTCTGTGGACATTGCCGTCTGTTTTGACTGCATGCACCCATGTTTAGTCCTGTCCTTTAAATATTCAAGGTAATTTGATGACATGCAGTTAACAGTAACCCTCGTCGCTATCTCTATCTTATGCATCCTTTTTAAATTCGCTGTGTTAGGTAATCTTATGTTATTGTTATCTATGCATATAAATTTGAAGATGGCTTTCCAAGCAGTCGGCCGACTCTCAGCCACCATACTGCGCTGAGTATATGTCCTTTTGCGTACTTAATATGAACCGTTCGAGTTATATATATATACAGTCATAGGTATAACATGTTTTCGATATTTGTCTCTGGCAAATGCATTGGCGTCTAGATCTGTATTCATTTTTGTGTTGGTGTTCTAGTTTAGTCACCCTTGGCCACACTTAAGGTGTGGTCATAGCCGTCGTGCCCCTGAAGTCTTCTTCATACATTATTCGACGTAATTGTTTACCTACAGTTAATTATAGTTTCTTTTCTTTGGCGCAATTCTCTGCAATCCTCATGGGCACAATCTCTGCTGGAGTTTGATTTTTGAGTATTTAGAAACCTGCTGGACTGCAGCCCTGTGTTAAGTATCAAGATTATCCATCAGCCTGTTCTCATTCAATATGCGACATACAAAAAAATCGTCCCAGCATTAAGAAACCTTCGTTGCTTGCCTGCGTATTTCTCTGTGGCCTCCTTCTTGGTAATCATTGTTGCAAACATCAACGCTATTGTGGACTCCTTTTTGTCATTGTTGGCGGAGGCTAAACCTGCTAATGTTATTTCGTCTTCATGCGTTACAACATCCTTCAAATACCGTACCTACCAATTGCATTAGCTTGAAAACGTTAAAATGTCTTGGGAATTCGATTCATTGTTGTGTGCTTCGGTACAACGCACTATGTCGAGACTCTAATGTGCTCCTAAATTTGTCTTCTTGTGCAAATCACACAACTATATTCTGCCAATTGCATTTGTATACAGGTTCTAAAACCTGTTTCTGTCACTTCCTTGTGTGCATTAGATTGCAGCCTCTATGTTAGAATTGATTAATGACCAGATATGGACGGTCACATTAGGCTACCTGTCAAAATCCCTCAAAATGTTCTAACGGATCGACATAGCGGATATAGGTTCTTTCTTTTGGTGGGATTGTTCATTAAATATGTTTGATATTCATTGACATTAAATATGTACAGTCCAGCCTTCTCCATTCGAACCTCTTTATTAACTGCAGCCCTCGTTCTTTGATCAACGCTTAACGTTGATGTTGGTTGCGTATTAAATTGTTGATGGTTCACTGCATATTATTAGGCGTCTCAATTTTGATAGTCTATGATTAAGAATAGCATCCGAATTATATTAACTGTTGAATCTGTACTATGCTTGGAAAATCGTTGAATTCCCTCCATCTTGTTGGCTTGTAACACTTTTGATGGTGGTTGCATGAAATGGGACCATGATGCCATACACGGGTACAGGAAAAGCACTTTTTTTTCTGTATCAATCTGAATCATGAGCACTCTAGAACTGGGGATATCATCCACATTTTTGTAGGAAACCATCTTTATTTTATTACAGTATAACTTACTACATACTTAAGTTATGCAAGTTCCAACGTGAAGCATGTTAAAGTATATCTATTTATACGTAAGCAAATCTAGGTGAACAAAGCCATGGTTAATTAATAGAAAAGAAACCCCTCTATAGTTGCAGTGAAATAGACAATAGAGAGACTTTAGACAAAAGACTTCTAGTGAGAATATTCTTGATTCAAAAGACTTCTAGTGAGAATATTCTTGATTCTTAAGAACATTTTCTTGTTCACAAAAAGTCATAATATTGAAAAGACTTCTCATAAGATGATTTATGAATTTAAATAACATGATTAGAAAGTAGCAATTTAAAGAACAATAATTTAACAGGAAGCAGATTCCTATAAGTCATCCTTCCCTCAAATTCCTTATGTTTTTCTGTTAACCAAATCTCTCCAAGATTATGATCTTATTAAGAGAATACTTTCCCAATACATCACTAGTGCAGAAATATCTTTAAAATAGAACATTGTTTGTTAATTCTTCCATAATTTAAAACAAAATTATTTGTAAATAGAGACACTAATTAAGTAAAGAGAAATTTAAAATTAAAGGAAAAAGTTCCTCAATTGTTCTTGTGAACATATGCATAATACATCTAATCCATTTTAGAAGGTAAATTCTAGGATCATGAATTATTATAGTTTTTTTTAATAATTATTCTATGATTTAAATGCAATAGAAGAATATTGTTGTCTTGAATAATTTATTTTATCATGATAGAAAATGAAACATAAATAGGGTTAGTTTGGGAAATGGATTTTGATTTTGATCATTAAATGATGATTAGGATAATTGTTTTATGGTATTTAGATATTGGAAAGATTTGTTTAAGTAAACATAATAGATACATGTATGTGCATGTAAATATAACTGTTTTGAATTATGAATATATATACATAAATCCATACCTATATTTGAGTACAAGAATTGTGGGCCATGGTTATAGAAAAGAAATAAATGAAGATAATAGTATTTTGGTAATTAAGAAATATAGTTGGATAATCTTCTAAATATTTAATTCATTTTAATCTTTAATAATGTAAATTGTAAAATTAGAAGGACCGATATTATAGACAAGGATTAGGTATTGTGTGAAGTAGTAATCTCTATTGATCTTATGTTGTAGTTTTGTAAACTTGAATAATATAAGTAGTATTAAAGTAATATTATATAGGTTCTTTATAATTTTTTAGTGTTAGTGAATTTAATGGTTGTGTGTTTAAGTTGGGAATCGGGTTGTGATAAATGAATTATTGGGAGGATTTTTGACATTATGGTTGTTTGATTTTGAGGTTGATGTTGATTATGAGTTCAGGTTATAGTTGCTTAGTTGTGATTGATTTTGTATCAAAATTGAGTACGATAGCTTTGCTTGAGTTTGAAGATTTCATGGGGAGGTTGCCACTCACCATTTCCTACTTGTTGATTCGTTAATTGTGAATTGAAAATAGTTCTTGAGATCTTGTTACTGTTGTTAGTACTTTGATGGTGAACTCTTGTATTAGCATGTTGTGAGTCTTCTAGAGGTTAGAGGGGTTATGGTTTCTAATTGCAAGGTTTGGTGTGGGGACCGACGATCTAGGAGGATCTGCCTTGGACAACCCATAACAAGCCTGGAGTATTTATTTGAATTTTATGTTGTTTCACCTGAAAGTGGGTGGTTCCATGATTTTGTTAATTTAATGATGGTTGAAATTTGCACTTGGATTGTGTTATATGGGTTTGAGCCTTGCACTTGAATATGGTTTTTGTTACTTTGAAGTTCTAGCATAAGATGGTGCATGCCTCACTTGGTGCAATTATTTTTTTTGGATTTGGTGTTTGTGCAAGTTGGCTTTCCCGTTTGTGAGTTGGAGATTTTATTGTCATTGTAGAAGGGGGAGTGGCTTCCAGTGGGGGCCGACGCACAAAGCGGCATCTAGGACAATCCATGTGGCAGTTCTCTAATCAAGTGATAATCTAAAATTAATTAGGGGGTTGGGTAGTATCACACATTAAATCAGATAATGTAGCCTCACTCATGGGACCAAGTGATTTTTCAGGCTTGGGATGAGTGGGAAGGCCTGGTTGGCAAGGTCAACTTCCTTGTTTCCCACGAAAGGATTGTTGGCTTCGCATGTGTCACCCTATGGGGTCGACACCTAGTGAGAGGCTATCAAGACAACCATAGATGGGAGCGATGTTTAGGCTGTCAGGATAACCCATGCTAGGACTATGTGATGACTCTCCACCCTTAAAAAAAATTGTATGCTTTGGTTCCCCTCTTGTGCTTCTTGAGCCTCTGGAAGCAGATGTTGTCATGTGCATGTTGATGTTTTGTTATGTTGTCTTTTGTTGGTTATTTCTTATGATTGATTACATCTTGTGATGGTTATTTCTTGTGTTGGAGGTTACCTTATGTTATTGTTGCGAAGTCTTGTAATCCTTGTTACGATGGATGTTTTTTTTGGGGGTCCTT
Organism: Sequoia sempervirens; assembly: GCA_007258455.2. Taxonomy (NCBI): domain Eukaryota; kingdom Viridiplantae; phylum Streptophyta; class Pinopsida; order Cupressales; family Cupressaceae; genus Sequoia; species Sequoia sempervirens. Next base: position 1,094,001,668 of record VDFB02271358.1, read on the forward strand.
CTTGTCATATCCTAGCACGGGTGGTGGGCCTTCAGTCCATATGGTCGGGTGGAATGTGCTATGCACCCCATTGGGTCCCTAGCTGAGATCGAGTTGTACCAGTCGCAATGGCTCTTGAGTTTGTAATAGAGTTGGATCCAGCCTAGAAACTTTTTATTCATACATTCTAGCTCTATCATTTCATGTTATCGTACTATTCCCATTCATGTTGGGAAGTACCATTGTATTAATGTATTCCTTGATCAATATAACTTGATAATATAATATATTAGCCATGTTCATGTTAATGTAATGGAAGTTTTTTTGAAAAGTAATGCAGCCATGTTGTTAGAAACCAAGATCTGAAATGCAAACCAGAAAAAGCCTTCAACAGAAGAGAAAATTAGAAAAAACAAGAGCTATTTCAAAAAGATGTACAACATATTATTATTCAGGAATTTAATAATTACAAGATATTACACTTACACATGTAACCCCAAGGGACCTTGTATATGTTGTACATGTATAATTTCTTTTCAAGTGTTGAATATTAATATTTTGTAGCATGTTAGTTACTTAATAATAAAAATTAAAAATTGTGCCATTAATGTTGATGTATTAGTTTTCCTTTGGGGTTGCGTGGTGGGGCGTTACAATGTGCCACTAGTAGGAGGAAAACTTGTAGTATGGTTATTGCTACTCAAATAGTTTGATATCACAATTATGGATAAACCTAGAAAGGCTAATGGAGTAGCAAACTTTCTCTCAATACTATCAACAAAATCAACAAAGGATATTATGGATGATTCATTTCTTGATGAATGCTTGTTTTCCCTCTCTCTGCATACGCTTTGGTATGTATACATAGCCAACTATATAGTTGCAAGGAACACACCACCACATCTCTCACCAAGGGAAAACAAACATCTAGTTGAGTGAAGTTTTCCTTATTCATGGGTAGCTAGATATCTATTTTATACAGGGTTGGATAATATAATAAGGAGGCACATTAGGGAGGATGAAGTCTATGAAATTTTGAAGGAATTCCGTGATGAACCTTGTTGACATTTTTCAATAAGAGGACAACTCTCAAAATATTGAACATTGGTTACTATTGGCCTACACTTCACAAGGATATAGTCATGCACATAAGTTAAGGTGTGATAGATGCTAAAGGATGGGATGACCTACTAAGACAAATGAAATTCCTCTACAGCCCCAACTAGTCATTGCACCATTTGGTAAGTGGGGACTAGATTTTATTGGTCCCATAGTCCCAACATCAAACAACAAGGAATATATGTTGGTGTGTATAAATTACCTTACAAAATGGGTGGAGGTAAAAGCTTTACAATTTGCAAGAGATGGAAATGCTTATAAGTTTCTCTATGAATATATCTTTACAAGGTATGGTGTTCCTAGGGAAATAGTAATAGACCAAGGGCCTCAATTTACTTCAGATTTGATAAAAAAATTAGTGCATGAATATGAGATCAGACATGGGAAATCTACACCTTACCACCCTCTGGCTAATGATAAAGTGGAAGTCACCAATAAGGAATAGAGAATATTATTACAAAAATAGTACAACTCCATAAGAAATTTTGGGCAGTAAGGTTACTTGAAGTAGTTTGGGCTTACAGGACAACTTGGGAAACTACAACAAGCTTTACACCATATGAATTGGTGTATGGAAAGAAGGCAGTCCTTCCATTTGAATTTGAATATAAAACTTTAATAATAATAGTCCAATTGGGAATGGATATATCTATAACACAAAAAGAGAGGTTACATAATATTAATGCTTTAGATGAGATACACATTGAAGCCATTCATCAAACTGAGATCATACAAAAATAGAGGATGTGATGGCATGATCAATTCATCAAGATAAAATAATTCAACACAGGTGATTGGGCCCTACTTTATGATTCAAGCTATAAAGACCATAAGGGAAAATTGTAAACAAGATGGATCGGTCCATATGAAATTCAACATGTTTTACCCAATGGTGAAGTTCAATTAACAACTATTGATGTAGTAAGATTCTCACTCTTAGTCAATGGTCATCAATTGAAACTTTACAAGAAGAAACTACAAAAGGATTATTTTTTATGCACTCTACAACATCAATTTGAGCCAAAATTAAATGATTCATCAATAGATACAAGCACTTCATTAGGAAATGTCTCAATAGATGAGTTGCACAACTCACCTATTAATTTTTTCTAGGTATAATTCTACAACGCTTATCACATGCATACACTTGCATAGGTGACAAGTGATAGCCTTTATTTTTTTGAACCTATAGAAAAAGCTCACATGACCTATAGCAACAAGCCTCAAGGTACATCATTTACACGAGACCTAATTGTTTAGTAATGTGTAGCACTTGCCACATTGTATTTCATCCATACTTGTAACCACTGCCACTTGCCTTCATATCATGCATCCTAAGTCATTCCATCATAGGTACAAGCAACCATAAATTCCACTCTTCCAAACACATACTTTTTGTAGCCTTTTATTCACTACTTTCCATTCTTAGACTCCTACTATACCTCATGCTAAGTCACTCTTTCACACACGACAATCCACAATATTTCACCGTTAAGTCCTATCATTTCAAATATTTTTCCCATGTTGCATGGTGTCGTTTAGTCATCTTCGTAGACACCAAATTTCCACTCACAACATAATCATAGGTACTCCTCATGTTAATTAGCTATAATTAAAATTTAAGACTGTTAATTTCATATGTATTTATATTCATGCACACATTTTTTATTTCATGTTTCATAATTCAAATGCTTTATACTTATCCTTCCTGATCTATCTATACTTGCTATTTGAGGAAGAATAGCATAATTAGTTGGGGGTTCAAACATAAAGGTCTTTATTGTTTTACACAACCTTTTACAATCAGCCATTACAATTTCCTTTTATAGTTGGCCATGATAATTTTCAAATTCCTTCACTTCCTTTTGTTTATCACAAAGAAATAGTAGTGTCTAGAGCAAAAATGTAAGAGAAATAGAGTTGAGCAGAGGATATTCAAAAATATAATAAAAAATAAAAAGGTGATAGAGGTGGTTGAATTGTAACAATGGGAGGAGACATTATATGGAGGGAGCCTATAGTACATAATTTATTATTAGAAGATAGGAAATGCTTTCCGATTTTCTAGTAAGTAGGTTGGTTAGATTACTTTCTCTGTCTAACAAGGTATGATGAGAATTGATGACTCAAAAATTTACAAATAACCTACAAAGTGATGAAACTATTACCAGAGGATTAAGGGTTGATGCTTTGAAAGTAACCATAATAGTAGTATTAGGGCTACCACAAACAGGGGAGGAATTCCCCATGAGGTCGGACACCATTTCTGCCAGAAATGAATTTTTAATGCTTGGAGAAAACCTAGATTCTAATAGCCAAGTTACAAAAAGCCTCTCTTTACCCTAGATTTGGGCTTCAATTGCCTCATATATTGTTAAATAATTGACGTGTGATGGTTGTGATGGTAGGTAGTCACTTTTGTATATTGTGCATTTTAAACTTCTCAGCCATTTACACCATTAGAGAACTATGAATGTGCCTAATTTTTTGTACAATTTGTTAAAAGGAATGTCATTTGAATATAGAAAGAAAATAAACCAATCCGCTTTATCTCATTTTTGTTTGGTAACCTTATTGATAAAAATAAGCCTTAGAATCTAATTCCCCAACATATCTTGGGAAGATTTTATAGCCTACGATAATGTTAACAATATTCTTCCAAGGTAGAATACAAAAGAGAGGGGTAGAGAACAAGAAACAAGAGAACCTTCTATGGTTGCAACAAAGGAAAATATACCCTCTAGTTCCCCTATTGCCTTGCTTACTTGCAGCATAGAGGAACATGTGGAACATTTAGAATAGTAAGAGCAGGAAACTCAACCTGTAGCTTTCAGAGAGCAACCCATAGTAGGAGCTACATAAACCCTTGTGTCTATCAAGATCCTTGTTAATCCAAGAAAAAGGAAAGGTGTGGCCTCTACTTTTTAACCTAGGAAGAATTCAAGGAGGGTCACACAACCAAGGAGGTGATCTGCATCGCCTGAGAAGAAAAGGGCCTATGAAAGGAAAGGATAAAAAGTAACAAGAAAATATTGTTGTGGTAGAAACTGACACGAGTTCTAGTGAAGGAAAGGTTCCTAGAAATGGTGCAAGAACCATAATTTTGCAGTCTTTGTATATGAGTAGAATTTCTAATTAAAATTATAAGACATTTTTATGGCTAAGAAGAAAAATAAACCTCCAAGAAGCCCTGATCCTACAGAAGGTTTTGTGTAATCAGAGGAGGTGGAAGAAGATTTTTTTTGGAAAAAGAAAGATTTTTTTTAAAGGAAGAATACAAGCAAGGAACCGTAAGAGGTCTTGTAGAGGATAAAAGATTTAGAAGAACAACTTAAGGTATACCAACAAAAAGAGAGAAACAAGGATGCTAGAATTAGAGAATTAGAAGAAAATTATAGAAATTTGAGCAAGAGTCAGGGTTGGAAGCATTGGCACAACTTGCTATAGTTGAAATGAGTAGGAATCAACACCTAGTTAACCCAATTGAATACCTAAGTATACCTGTATTACTCCCACTGTGGTATCACTTGGTATAGAATTGTGCAACAAGACAAAATAATTTTCTTAGAGAAAAAAGATTGGGAAAAAGAGAAAGCAGAATTATTGTAAATGCATACCAGAGTGGTTGAAAGGAAAGAAACATATATTAAGAAGTTGAGGGTAAAGATACAAGAATTGGAAGACAAGATAGTCCAATTATTGAGATGCATACCTCCAACCAAAGTATACACCCTATTTCTTCAAGAAAAAATTCTTAATTTTCAGTTTAGCCAAATAATAAGTGTGAACCCTAGTCCTAGACCTGCACAAACATAGCAAACAAACACAATATTAGATCAATATACAAGTTAGAACTAAGATTCCCCATGAAATTAATTAACAATGCTCAAATTAGGAAATAAAATGAAGGACACAATATGAAAGCAATGAAATCCTACTTAAGCATGCAAACTCTCAATCCCATGGGGAAATTGGTGCCAATTTGATGTGGAAATTGGCCCTTTCCCAACTCCTATGCAAGCTTGTGATGATTTGATGAAGATTGATCCACTTGATGGTTGATTTGATTGAGCTCCATGAAGAAAACCTACAATAACCTAGCTATAAACTTGATGAAATTGATGAAAATGGATATGCTTGAAGATGAAATTGAGTATAGTAAGTTTGCTCAAGTTGTGGATGATCAAAACAAAGGATAACCTCTCTATTTATAGAAGAAATTGATGAGAGAAGAGGAAAAATGGATGAATGTGGGATAAAAACCCAACCAATAGGAAGAAGCCACTTGTCACCATGTGAGTGGACAAAGGTGGAGCACATTTTGGTCATTGTGCAATTAAATGCAATTAGGTGGAATTTGAAATTAGTGAAATGACATGTTAGAGGGAAAAAAATGAAGTTAATGCCACTTGGCTCAAGGAAAAATGACATGTGTAAGATGAAATAAATGCCTTGTTGGAAGGACTCATCCCACTTGGAGGGATTTTCAAATTTGGAGGAATATTCCCTCAAAGATGCCATGTTGAGAGAAAATGAAGATTTAATAAATCAATTAAATTGATTTATTTGTGCAAGTGGGAAAAGCTAGAGGATGTGACATGGATTAAGATTAGATTTAATTAGGATTTGATTAAATAAGAAGAGATTAGTTAATTTGACCAATTTGACTTAGATTTTTGGATTAATTTAAATCAAAATGAGAGGAATAATATTTAGATTTAATTAAATAAAGGTTTTGATTTATTTAATTAAAGAAGGAGATGCTGCTAGATTAAATTAGATACGTGTTTAATTTATTTAATTTAATAGAAGAACTTTAGAGATTTAATTAAATAAGGTGATTTATTTAATTAAAATAGAGATAAAAGGAGTAATCAAATAAAATGATTTATTTAATTAAAAAGAAATAATGACTTAACTAGATAAATTTGATTTATTTAATTAAGACAGGAGAATTGATGAATTTAATCAAATAAGGGTTATTCGATTAAATGGTTAGACAAAGGGATGATTCATGACGAAGTGGTGTTAGTTAGATCAGGATCAGGTGTGTAACGTCAATCAGTACATTTTACGTGTCTACATTTTTCCCCTCTTTGAAGCGATGCACTTGTTGCATTGGTTCAAAGAATAAACATGTCTTGATCAAAATTCATTTTTTTTCAATTTTGAAAATGCGCTAATGCTTCCCTAGCAGACGAAACACGCTGATATACTACCCCTTCGAGAGATCGAACGAAAATTTCAACTTTTTGGGTGATCTCGTGAAAAAAGAGGACAAGGTGTCTGACAGGTCTAGAAAGGCTTTGGGAGGCCAAAAATGTGCCAAAACATGACAAAATGATGCAAAACGGCCCTTGGATGGACAAAAACAAGCCCAGGTGTCCAAGACGCTAGCAAGACTGCTGAACGAGGTAATAAAAACCCTAACTTTTAGGTTTAAAATAGGCCTCAGGGGCCAACTTCCAATTCATTTGCACACATAGCCTATAGAGATTCTGCCAGTTTGAGCTTTGAGCATTGATTAAGATGGATCAACACGTGCTTCCACGACACGTTTCGGATCGAGTGCGAGCATACCAGTGACATCCAGGCGCAAGACCTTTGGTGAGTGATCCTAACTTGGTCTCATTTTTCAAGTTTAGATGCATTTATTAGGCCTAAGAAGTTTGTTTGGGTCTAGCGGTGCAATATAGCACTACTACAAACTCAAGTTTGGTGCTGTGCAACTCCAAACTGTGTCGTATATCCATGCAGTGCCATGGCGACGGAGTTTGCAAGTTAGGGTTTCCTTCCAAAGTGCGTTGCATATGCACAGAGCGCTGTGACGGTCTAGTTTAAAGTTTAGTCTTAGGGGTCAAATTGGATTGCGATCAAACTGCATCGTGACGGTGTAGTTTGAGCATTCAAACTCTTCTAGTGACGTAGTATGAAACTTTCAAATTGTGTTGCCTTTGCAAATAACAATGTATATGTTGTTTCAAAGGCCAAAATCATGATTGGGCTCAGAATTTTTTCATGAAACTTGACGCTGTGACTTTGCTGATGCAGGAGGAGCTCGAGATACTACACTCATGGGAGCACATGTTCCCAATTCTATTTGGAATTCTAGAGGGGATGCATGAGCGGTTGCAGGAGCACCTAGGAGCTCTGGGATTGTGGTACATCGCTTATGCCCATCCAGTCCAAACTCACCTGGGCATGATGACTACGCTGGCCAAGTGATGGCACAGTGAGACATTGTCCTTTCACTTTCCCATTGGTGAGGTGATGATCACTTTGGAGGACATTTGGCGCATTCTGAGACTACTGATCCACAGATAGCGCGTCATTTATAATGTGCATGCCAGATGGGATGCCTACTATAGTGTTATGTGCCTTGATCAAATCATTTTCTCAGAGGGTCAGATTGAGCTAGAGTGATATAGGCTCATTATTTCACCTTTTAGATTGATAGTAGCAGTGATTATCTGAGGGCTTGTGGCACCAGATTGGCTGGGCCGATACTTTAGCATTGGTTGGGGGCTAGCCTGGGAGAGGATGATATGATTTAGGACTTGCTTCACTTGGGGGCCTGTGCTATTAGCCTCACTTTACAAAGATTTACATGAGGTAGCTTAAATGGATGGCAGATCTATCGAAGCTGGCGTGACTCTTCTACACATTTTGGCATGGGAGCATATCTCTATGTTACGTCTTGTCTGAGTTGTGCTAGTTGCTATGAAGTCAGATGATCTAATGGTGTGGTGGTACAGAGGTAGAGTTTCTTTTACACACACTAGAGAGCACAGGATCCTTCACTGGAGGAGGGTTATAGATGATATGCAGGAGTTCACATGGTGGCCATGCCTCAGATGGTCAATATGGTACAATGACGATCAAAAAATTTTCTTTGCTCGCCAGGAGTGGATTATGTAGGGCCACAAGCACACCATGATCAAGAGATATTTACTAGATAGGGTGGTTTGACTATTCGATGATACTCAAGACCGACCCGATGACCAATATGTGGTCGTCTTCGTCTGTACAACGAGGGAGACATCCTATGGGCAGTACATTCTAGCAGACAAGGCTGTCTAGAGTTTTAGGCAGCTCGTGGCTAGACCATGGTCATATGCATAGAGTCCAACAAATTTCAAAATGACCCAGGGTTATAGAGATTGGTTCTGGGTGCCGTTTAGATTTACTTTACTAGGGACAGCAGTGGCACGACGATGGCCTAGGGGTAAGGCAGGTAGACAACCATAGGGAGGACGAGGGGGCAACGATGAGGATGGGGGAAGCCAGGGTCCACAACCAGATGGTGGACCACCTCCCTAAGATGGAGATCATGCAAATGGCCCCCCTATATAGGACGATCAGGATTAGGTCCATCAGGACCAAGATAGATAGGATAAGGATAGGGTGCAAACACCACCTAGAGATGGTCATCAGGACTAGGATTATGATCAACCACCTGTGCAACCACCCCTCCAGCCAGACCTAAGGGATGGAAAGATCCTCTAGTTATAGGCACAGATATAGGTACTTACAACTAAGAGAGATCAGGCTAGGGAAGAGCGGGACTAGGCAATCCTTTAGAGATAGGCTGCAGAGCTGTAGGCAGTTGCCAAGATGGGAAGATGACAACAATTAGAGAGTATGGTTGCTTCCTCATTGAGGAACACCATTTCACTATGAGCCTATAGAGAGGCCATATAGGAGGCCGAATACTACAAGATGTACTACTATCAAGCTGTCCCTCGACCATCCCGCGTGCCAGATTTTTCATAGAGGATAGGGCATAGGCTAGTAGAGGACCATAGGGAGAGAGTAGGTGGTGATGGTAGCAGCCCGCTGGGTTAGCCCTCAATTTTGATCAAAGACATATATTCCTTCATTCTTTCATTCTTTCATGCTTCATAGGCTCATTTTTGATAGCCCAGTGGGTGATTCTACCTTTTGACATACACATGTATATTTTGATCCGATTTTGTACCATGACAGTGTACATTTTGGATATATATATGATATGATGGTTCGATGTGATATGATGTGTTCTACTTTATTTATGCGTTATGGATGCTTTTACTTTCTATATGTGATGCAATATGATGCAATGATGTTATGATACTATGATGTATGGATGTATTTATTTTTCAATATCTTTCTATACATTTTCTATGATGATGTATGGATGCAATGCAGATGATCTACATTATGTTATATGTGATAATGCAAATGTGATGATCTATGAGATACAATGATTATGTGATGAGATGCTTTCTTTTTCAATATCTTTTCTGTTATGATATGATGATGCAAAATTCTATGATTATACAACTAATAGATCTATATTATGCTCCTAATAGTTGATGATGTAATGCAATCTTTTCTTTTTCATTATCTTTTCCATGTATGATATGGTGATGCATTTATGGATGACATGATGATGCATATATTATGCTTACGTTATGATGATCCTATGAAAATGGATGATGCTTATATATGTTCTATGGATAATATGATATTTATGTGATCATTTAATGAATGCAAATGATGTTTTATATGATTTATGAATGTGATAATGCAAATGGATGCAAATGGTGTTTTATATGATGCTTAGAATAACCGATCTATATTATGTAAATGATGGAAATGCAATGTAATGTGACATGATTTATATTTCCTATATGATATGATATGTACTATGTAGTATGCTAACGATTTGTGGATGCAGGATGGATGTATATGATGATTTTGATTAACTGTCATGGTACCTTGTTAGCGTGAAAAGAGGAGGAAGTAGAGAAGATCCAACAAGTTCATGATCTGAGAAGACCTTATTGGAGATGATGATGATGTAGATGATGTTCGCTTGTTGAGAGTTGGGATTTTCAAAGGGCCAATTACCTTATGTTTGATTACACATGCGGTATGATGCATCAAGGTATAAAAAACCAGGATGGTGTTGTCCCTAGTGTGATGGACTTTGACTCAATAATCAGATAGGAGTACTCTTGTTCACACCTAGCATACGAAACCCTATTTAGAGTGCAGTTTAGATATCTTAAACATCTTGGACCAAAACATAGAAAGGCAAGCCTTCCTATGTGGTCAATAAGATATTCAAGACACCCTCCCTACAAACCAAACAAAGCACGTATGACCAAAGTTATATTACAAGAATATCCAACAAGAACAATAGACAAAAGATAATGATCATTGCCCCATTCCTATCTCTCTAAATCCTTCATTCAGATATCCTCGAGAGGTCCTTGGAATGAGCGCAATAAGATAAATACAACAAGATAAAATAAAGTAAACAAACAAGCTAATGTTCTTCATACCACTAGCCAAGACTAAACTACGGTGATGCCTAATGTTGGTGTCCATTGTAAGAATGATGCATCCTAGGACATGATGCTATCAGATGATGATAAGAGTGATTGAATGATAAGTTATTGATATGAAAAGTTGACTAACTTGTTTACTGACTGATTTAGGCTTGAGACTTTGACGTTTAAGTTTTCAAGTTTGATTGCTATACTTGTTTCCGATTGCCTTACCAAAGGGGAGGATGATGATTGATTTATTATGAGTGGATGTTTATTTTAGGTGAAAGCAAGATGGGGATGAATGATTTTTTTTGGGTTTTTTGAATGTTTTAGATCTTTTTGAAATGTTTTGAGGCTGTTTTTGGGATTTTTGTGATTTTGCAAATGTTTTGATTTTCAAGTTTTCTAACTTTTAGGTGTTTTCTGAGATTTTGATAGAGGACCTAACCTAAAGACCTATCCTAGGGGCCTTAGGGGTTGATCAACAGATTAGCCTTGCCTACGTTATACACATAGAGACCACGTAGTTAGACAAACGACTTTGTTTTTGACTTTTTGACTTGTTTTTGGGATTTTGATATGATTTGGATGTTTTTGAGTTTTTTGATGTTTTGATGTTTTTGTGATTTTTTGATTTTATGATGTTTTTGTGATTTTCTAATTTTAAGACCTCAAGAATGTACACAAATTCGATCAAGTGCAGGACATGCCCCCAGCATGATGCAATAGACTACTTCGATATAGGCAGGACAAACTAACTTTTGGAATGGGCTGAGTAGCTCTAGGAGGGATCATGACACAAACACAGAACCAAGCCATGGTGCAGATGTAGATGGATGATGGGATGTAATGCAATGGAAGGATGAATGATGTAGAGAAAGTCACAAAGACTGAGGTGGATGGAGAGTGCCTATTTACACATGGCGCCTGTTTGCCCAGTTTTCACCAAGGTACTTGCCCAAAGTGCCACCGAAGTGGTTTTCACTAAAGGACGATTATTTTTCTCTTTATTATTTTTCAATCCTTTTTCTGATTTTTTTGGATTTTGGATTTTTGAATTTTTTTTGTTGTCACCAAGACGCCTGTTTTCCAGGTTTTCATCAGGGTACCCATTTTTTAGGACATTTTTTTGACTTTTATGGATTTTTGGTTCTATACCTTGCAAGATTAGGCATAAAACTTTTAAAGATGGGAGCTGTTCATGGGCTCCTGCAGGGGTTCCCCTTCAGGTGTTGACAACTGATATGACCCTAATTTATAGCTTGTTGTAATGAAAAATGGGCCCAACCAATTAGGCTCAAACTTTCCCTTACTGTCAGGATTGGGCACATTCTTCTGATTTACACCAGTTCTCTAACCTGGAAGGTCCTGCTTTTGATTTTCTTGTTGTAATTTTTCTTGAGTTAGTTTTGATACACCTGCAGATGGTTCAAGGCATTCAAACACTGCTTGTCCAGCAACTCCAGCTTGTTGAGTCGTGAGACCCGATACTCTTCATCTGTGATATGGTTTTGCAATGGGATTCTTAGAGGTGGGAGCTCAATCTCAATGGTTAATATGGATTTTGAATTGTAGACCAAGGCAAATGGGTTGGCTCCTGTGGGTGTGCAGATGCTGGTTCGATAGGCCCAGAGGGTGAGATTTAGCTATAGATGCCAGTCATGACTTGTGTCATTGACTATTTTCTTAAGGATTTTCGGAATGGTTTTATTGGTGGCTTCTACTTGGCCATTACCTTGGGGATAGTATGGCATGGAAAAGCGATGTTGGATTTTGAATTTCTCGCATAGGTCACAAACATCCTAATTCTTGAATGACATCCCATTATATGAGATAATGGCCTATGGGACACCATAGAGGCATATGAGGTAGTTCAAGATGAACTTTAATATTTTCTTTCCAGTTATATATGTCATGGATATGGCCTCCACCCACTTTTTTAAGTACTCAGTGGCGATGATAAATTTGTGCCCACTGGATGAGGTTGGGGTGATTTTTTTGATGAGATCAAGCCCCCACTATTAAAAGGGCCATGGTGTGACGATGGGATGAAGCTCTTGGGCTGGAGCATGGATGAGATCTCCATGTTGTTGGAATTGTAAACACTTCCTGACATATTCATGTGCTTCTTTTTCCATCGTGGGCCAATAGTACCCTGTTCTCAGCAATTTCTTGGCCAAGGTCATACTACTCGAATGGAAGCCACAAATGTCATTATGGACCTTGGTTAAAGTGGTCAAGGCCTCCTCAGGGTTCATGCACCTTAACATGTTCCTTCTATGCTCCTAAGATATAGGGTATCTCCTAGGATGAAAAAGCAGGATGTTTTCTTGATAAACGTTCTTTTTAGGCTCGAAGGTATGTTAGTAGGGAGGACTCCTATCCTTAAGTAAGTATAAATGTCATGGTACCAAGGATCACCGGGACCAACAATTTCACACACAAATTCTGACTTTGGTACCTCGAATGTAGGTACAAGAAGCTGCTCTACTAAGAATTCATGTTTTTGGATGTTGCGAGGGATGTCCTGTAGGGATCCAATCATTGCCATGGTGCTTGCTGCTATGTTCTTTGCTTTGGGAATCTACTCAAATGTGATATCTATGAATGTCTACTTGAGGCTCTCCACCAATTTTTTGTAGGGAGTCAGCTTATCATCCTTTGTTTGGTACTCGTCATTCACTTGATTGATTATAAGCTGTGAATCTCCATATACCTTGAGAGCCATGATGTGCCACTGCACTACTATTCAGAGAGCTATGGTTAAAAATTCACATTCTACAATGTTGTTGGTGTAGGGGAATGCCAATTTATAGGATCTAGGTATGCAGTCCACCTATGGAGTGATGAAGAAGACCCCAACTCTTGATTTGTGCTGTGTGTAGGAATTGTCAAAGTAGAGCTTCCAATGGTCACCTATGTTGAGGTTGAAAATGGATTCGTCGAGAAACTTTGATATGCGTGGATTCTCTAAGTACATCAATGCTTTTGCAAGTTGGTCTACAATTAATTAGTCTTTGATTTCCTTCTGTTCTACATACTCAATGTCATGTTCAGATAGAATCATGACCCACTTAGCCATTCTTCTAGTGAGCATTGCTTTGGATAGTAGGTATTTGAGAGGATCAATTTTGGTGATGAGCTTGATTTTGTGTGCTAGCATGTAGTGTCTAAATTTTCGTGAAGCAAACACCATAGCTAGATAGGATTTTTCAATAAACGAGTAGTTTAACTCATGCCCCACCATTTTATGGCTAATATAATAGATGGCCCTCTTTGTTCCATTTTCATCATGTTGTGCTAGGAGAGCGCCAAGGGATGCTGCTATCATTGATATGTAGAGAATCAAAGGCTTTCTTGGGATTGGCAGCATGAGACCCAAAGGTGTGAGTAGATATTCTTTGATTTTGTTAAAGGCTTGATCACACTTGTCATCCCATCTGTATGCTACCCCCTTATGTAGTAGATGAGAATATGGGATCTGCTTGTCTGCTAGCTGAGCTATGAATATGCGAATTGACTGGAGCCTGCCCTGTAGGCCTGAGCTATTTTAATGTTTTAGGTACTTCCATTTCAAGGATTGCCTTTACCTTGCGGGATCTATTTCAATACCTCTCATGGAAATGATGTATCCTAGCAGATTTCCTGATTGTACGTCGAAGACACACTTCTTTGGATTTAGGCATACCTTGTATTCCTTGAGCTTGTCAAATATGGCACTTAATGCTACTATATGGTCCTTCCTCTTTCTAGACTTGGCTAGTATGTCATCAACATAATCTTCCACAATTTTATGGATCATGTCATGAAAGATCAATGTCATGGCCCTCTGGTAGGTGGTTCCCACATTCTTTAAGCTAAATGGCATCATATTCCAACAGTATGTCCCCCATGGACAAGTAAAATATATTTTGTTATGGTCTTCCTTAGCAATCATTATTTGGTTGTACCCTGAGAAACCATCCATTAGTGAGAGCATTTCATGCCCTGTAGTCATGTCCAAAATCATGTCAATGTTAGGTAGCAGGAAGTCATCTTTAGGACATGCTTTGTTCAAGTCTCTAAAGTTTGTGCATATTCAGATGCCCCTAGTGGGCTTAGAAATAGACACCAAGTTGGATACCCACTCCGGGTAGTCGATTGACCGTATGAATCTTGTATCCAAAAGCTTTTTCAATTCCATTTTGACCAATAAGGCAACCTGAGGATTCATTTTTCTCAGCTTTTGTTTTATAGTCTTGGCTTCAGAGTAGACTACTAGATGATGGACTACAATCTTTGGGTCAAGCCCAGGGATGTCAGCATAAGTCCAGGAAAAGTTAACTTTCTGTTCTCTCAAGAAGATAACAAGGAGCTCTTGTTCCTCTGATAGTAGTGACTTCATAAAAGGTGATGTGCGGTGTTTCCTTTGTTCCTAAGTTAATAAGGTTGCATTTCTTAGCTAGAACTGCTGATTTTTCCTGATGTAACACACTTAGAGGAAGATTGAATCCCCCATCCTCGGCTGCCTTAGGGAGGTTTTCACTGCGAGATGTGTCCTTTCGTTTTTCTATTTTTGGGTCAAAGAGTTCCATGGTGTGGTTTTCACTCAGAGACCTGGAGATTATTCTCAGTCTTTCACTTTTGCAACTAAGGGATTCAATTGTTTCCCCATAATATGTGTGCGTGTCTAGTTCAATGATGGATCTTGCTTTATGATCCCCACATGGAATGTTGTCCCTTAGTCCCATGAATTCTAAGAGCGCCTCATCATTTTCAAAAGTGTTAAGAATTGGCAATTTTTGCTGGTTGTAATCAATGAGCTGAGGGTATACTAGTCTTATCTCATCGGCTTAGTTTTTAGAATCAAAGGCTAGAGTGCTAATCATGAAAATTTTAGAGTCTTCAAACAAGATAGGTAGACCTATTTCAGGGGACTCATTGGTTAAGTCCTAGGGCATCCCTGTGGACATTGGTGACTGATGGGCAGTGGCTAACGACCGAGGGGTGGATACTGATATCTAAGGAGGTGTTCTATTCCTTCTAACCAGGGCATCTCGACCACGCATGGCTATCCTAGGAGTGGTATGTTTGAGGCCAAGATTTTTCAAGCTCTTTTCAACCATAAAGGGGTTCTAGGAGGCCATTATCATTTTACTCAACCATGTTATTCCTGTTATAGCCCATGGAAAGCAGCATTTATAATCCTTTACTACTGTCACCCATGGGGAGGTCAGCTGCAGGCCTATTGTATTGGTACAACAAGCTTGATGGGTCTTCTTCTATCACCTCTTGGCCTAGGTCTCCCCAACTCCTGAAGTTGGAGGAGCCTACTATGAATATTTGGGGTGGAGTGCTAGTGGATTATGGTTGGCCATGCGATCTGGGAGATTGTGGTAACTCTCCTACCACGAAAGAATTCTTTGGAATGGTGTAATTTCCACACCCATTGTCCTAGATTATGACCTTGATGTCGGAGATGTCAGGAATGTTGCATGTCTTTTTCTCAGAAGTGGAGGCGAGAGTGGTTGGGTCAATGTATGGTGTTGAGGGGCCTTCAATGTTTTTAGGAACTTGCGAGATCTTGTAATATTTTTCTTTTATATTTTTACAGTAGTAAAAGGGTTCTAGATCCCCACAAACAATGATTCCTAGCCTTGGTATGGGAATTTTATGCATTGATGGAAGGTGGAAGCGACAATTTGCATCCCATGAATCCATGGACGTCCCAAGAGGATATTATAAGGCAACTCCAAGGACCTGATAGGTTGTTTCCTTAAGGGCTGACCCTACATAAATAGGAAGTTTGATGGTGCCCTGAGACACCCTTTCTTGATCATCATAGGCCCTAATGGTTATTCCTTTTCCCTTTTCAATGATATCCTCAGAGATGCCCATAATTTTTATTAATTTAACAGTGCATATGTTCAACCCTGCACCTCCATCCACCAAGACCCTTTTGATTTTTTTTTTATGGATGTACACCTCTAGATGAAGCACACAATTGTGAGATGGCTGTGTCGAAAGATCTTGCTCTGAGAAATTTAGGAGGTGAGGTGTGGTGAGGTGTGATACCGTGGATTGGAAATGGTCTATATCAAGATTCGTAGGGACTGAAGATGAGGCCAGGGCTTCCTCTAGGATCTTTGTGTGGGATGGGAAGATTTTTAACAACTCCATAGTGGAGGTTTGTGCTGTGGTTCTTTTCAATTGGTCAAGGACATTGTAGCCATTGGGAATAGACCTTGGATTGGACGTGGATGCTTTGTTTGGCTGAAAGGGCCCTATGATGGTGACCTTTCCGCCTCTTTTGGTGACTCCACAATCAACTTGGGCTCCTTTGATGGTTATGATAGTGCAATACTCATCTAGGGATGCGACGATGTACTCATACACATGGTTCACATTCTTGAAAGAACCTTTTCCCTTATGATGGTTGTTTCCTTTGTTGTCATGGTTGGGCATTAGATTTGTATAAATCTTGAGATTTTGATTTCCAACCAATTGTTCCATGTCTATGATCTTATCGTATATGAGGTCCTGAATCAAGTTTTTGAGTCTCATGTAGCTGGTGGTTGTGTGTCCCTTTATTTTGTGGAAATCACAAAGGTGATTTTCGTTGTACCATGGTGGTTTTACCAAGGGTTTTTGATAGTTTTCATATGTAGGGACTGTGATGAGTTTTTCTTCCACCAATCTCTTCATGATGGATTCCATTGATTCCCCAAGGGATATGTATTACCACTTGGGGGAGTTCCTATTTTGCTATGGTGTCCCCCTTTGGTCATTTACATTGTTCATCACTTGGTTGTTTAGTGGAGAATTCACAGTGTTGGCTTCTTGATTGTGATTTTGATTGTTGTTTTGGGTTTTTTGTTGGGTGGTTGTGTGTTTTTTTGAGGTGTGTTGATGACTACTTTGGCGTCGACAACACCATTGATGGTAATGTTTCAGTTCTTCGCCCATGTTCGTGGTTTATCATTGTAGCTGGTGAATGGGCGACTTTCTTGATGGGATGGAGCTCTTCCCTGTGAGATAAGTGCTCGTTCGATGTTGAGCACCTTAGGGATTAGCTGATCATAGGTCGTGATACATTACATTTTGAGATGAAAAGATAGGATTCCGTCAAGGTTTACAATGATCATGTAGACTTGTTATTCCTTAGGCATGGCCCACTTGCTTTTGTTGGCCTTGGATCGCCACCTTTGCAAGAATGAAGCAAATGACTCCCCCTTGGATTGTTTCATGGATGATAATTCCTCAAGGCTTACATCCATGGGAGTGTTGAATGCATAGTTCTAGATGAAAGCATCCATGATCTCCTAGAATTTTTTGATTCCAGAGAGATAGGAAAATCAGTCAATGGCAGGGCCTTCCAAGCTTCGAGGGAATAGTCACATTAAGTATGTTTCATCATAGGCAACTTCCATGTAGTGCACTTGAAATTCCTTGATGTGGTCTTTCGGGTTACCTGTCCAATGATATTTATCAAATTTAGGGATCTCGAATCCCTTGGGGAATAGTTTCATGATGATGGTCCTATCGAATGGATAGGGGCATAAATTCTGTTGTGGCTTGGTGGTTTTCCTTGCTTGGAGGTACAACACCCGTTGTGAGAGGAACTTGATTTGTGCTGATACATTATCTTGTGGATCAGGGGGTGGGATGAAAGTGTTCTAAGGTGGTTCGGTTGTTGGAGGGATGAGTGGATTAGTGGATGGTATTTGCGTGTTCTATTGTTCCAAGTATGCCTACAATTTTTGTTGTACCAACAATGCTTTTTGTTGGTTCTGCTACTAGTGCCAGTAAGGCCTATTGCTAGGCTTGCTTTTGTTGAGCTGCTAATGCTTGCTACTAGGATTTCAATTGGGCTGCTTCCTATTGTTCTTGGTATTGCTTTAGTGCTTGTTGATAGGCTTGTTGGTGGGCAGCTTATTGCCGAGCAAGGTACTGTGCTTGTGCCTGTGCTTGCACTTGCGCTTGTGCTTGGGCTTGAGTAGCCTGGGAAGCCTGAGTGGCTTGCACTGCTTGTTGAGCTTGTTGTTGTAACAATGCTTGAGCTTGTGCTACTTGTTGTGCTTGTTGAGCTTGTGTGGCTTGAGCAGCTTGTGCTACTTGCTGGGCTTGTTGTTGTTGTTGTAACAACGCTTGAGCTTGCACTGATCTTTGTGCTTGTTTTTGTTGTAACAAATCTTGGGCTTGTGCCTGCTATGCGACTTGAGAGGCTTGAGTATCCTGAGTAGCTTGGTACTATTGAAGTGCCTTTTGGTAAGCTTGGTGAGCTTGTAACGCAATGCTATATTGATTGTCCACTTTTGGTTTTGGTGGTGGTGGTGGTGGATTTGGAATAGTGATGAATGCAGTGACAAGTGGTTGGGATACATTCAAAGTGATTGTGGTAGTGAGTAGTTGAGATGTTTTTGGTGTGATAGTAGTGGTTGGTATGATTGAGGTGACAGGTCCTTGAGAGACTGTGTTTTGATTTATCGAGATTGAGGTTGTTGCTTGATTGGATACCATTTGTTGTTGCAATGTCGATGGTATGTTCAGAGGATTTGATATGACAATTTGATTGGTGGATGGCAGATTGATCTAGATGGATTGATTGGTGTTGCGTAAAGGGGGGAAGCCCTAAACCAAGGAATGATGGTGATGTCAGAAATGGTGGTAGATTTGGGTGAGGTAGCAATGGGATTGGTGGAAAGTTCTCTAGAGTAGATGAAGATGAAGCCCCAAAAAGTCCACCTGGTTCGAAGAGACTAGCTTGTACTAATGGTAAGGAAACTTCGGCATCTAGAGAATATGATGGTTTGGCATGAAAGGATGCGTCGTTGGTGTCATGGAATATGAGTGGGAAATATTGGTGGAGTGGATTTTGGGGGATGGTACTTAATGTACCTA
The DNA here is from genome assembly GCA_007258455.2 of Sequoia sempervirens. NCBI lineage: Eukaryota > Viridiplantae > Streptophyta > Pinopsida > Cupressales > Cupressaceae > Sequoia > Sequoia sempervirens. Next base: position 1,094,020,963 of record VDFB02271358.1, read on the forward strand.
TGATAGTATTGGCTTCCAAATTTTGGGTATTGACAAGGGGGTGTTTTTGAAGGGAATTGAACATAACACTCCCCTTGTTAACAATGGGATGTGTGGTGGCAATGGATGTTGTGGACCACAGAATGGGTTGGGTAATGCTCTGAGTGGGTTGGTTAGTTGGAACAAGCAGAAAAAGAGGCCTATCCACAATGGTACTTACATCGAAGTCGGACGACAAATTACCCCCTTCTTTTGCTAATTCAAGCATATATTGGGAGGGATTTAATCTTATCATGGCTCTAACAAGTTTGTGATTTTTATGATTTTGGAGCATCTCGATGATCTCGTCTTGGGTCATTCCTGAGTTAGTGATGTCTTTGACTTGTGCCTCCTCCTAAGGATCTTGTGTGCTGAGTGAAAGGTCAGGTAGCAAGTTGCTTGGTCCAAGTTGATAGTTCTCAAGTGAATTTTGACTTAGGTCACTTGTAATTTATGTTTCTTGGTTATTCTCCATGTTCTTCTTGAGTTGTGATCTTTTTTGAACCATAAAATGAGGTTCAAAACAGAAAAACTATGACAGTTAAAGATCAAAGGTGGTGAAAATGAAAGATGCGTGATAGATGGGTGCTATGGGTGATTGAATTCTTTGAAAATCTTGAGAGGATGCTAGACTATTTGGACTTTTTGGCTTCTTGGATTCTTGGATTTTGATTGGTTTGATTTGGTTGTTTGGATTCTTGGATCCTTGGACTCGTGGATTCTTGGATTTTATTGATTTGGGTTGATTTGGATAATGAACAAATGGCCCCCAAGATGTTGGATGTTTATCTATGGGATTAATTTTCTCATAAAAGGATAATTTGGTTAAATGTAGGATGAAGGAAGCATCTACCCATACTTACCCAAACAAGATGATAATTCAACTAAGTATATGCAAAAGGATACATCTACATAGACCTAGCCGAACAAGATGTTTTGATGTTGAAATTCAAGGATTCATGAATTTTTGTTTCAAGGGTTTGATTCTTGGATTTTCCAAAAAGCTTAGCATGAAGGATGGTTTCAAGATTCTCTAGAATTGTTCGTGGGATGATTTTGGTTGATGTTTGAAAGATGGATGATGTTTTGAACTTTAATCCTATATGTACCTAGAAGTACTCTTGTTTTAAAAGACCATGGTATTGAAGAACATGCTTCACTCTAGAAAAGGTGTTCGAATTCTCGAAAGAGATTTGGATTTTGTTGATAATATAATTTATACAAATTGGGATTGTTTCTTGATGCACGTCTATAAAAGTTGAAAATAAATCTTTGTCTGAATTTGTATAGTGTTGAGAGATGCTTTTGGTGATCTTTTGGACTAAGAACCTTTGATTTTGGTTTTCGGATTTTTATCTTCCAGGAAACCATTTGAGAAGACACATATGTGAGGTTCAATTTTTATCTTTTCTTAGTGACTTAATTTTACAAACACACTCTTGATTAGATTTTTATGTAGATGTCTAATGTCTCGAATCTCCTTTTATCCCACAAAGTGTGTTATGTGGAAATCAAGGAAAATCAAGGAAAAAGTTACCTATCATTGAATTTAGGGAAGCAAATTGAGATGTAAACCCTAATGCTTAGAATCCTCTAAAGACAAAATTTGTAGGACAAGCAATAACACTTGGATTCCATTTTCAAAGGTATTTTCTCCTCTAATGGGTTTGAAATTCGATGTTCATGTTGAATGTTTGTTGTGAGACCAAGCAATGTGTTTTGTTTCAAGAACATGTACAACCCTATGGATATGAAAGATAATATTTGTTGAGTTCCCACTTGGATGAATCCAACTATGCTTACTCTTAGAAAATGATTAGATGCTTGACCCCATTGGCTCCCCTCCACAACACTCACTTATACAAGGCAACCAAGCATCAACACCCATGAAACTCCCATGGAATGCTTCTCATTTCTACTAAGAGCCATAAAAATGTGGGATGAATTTAGAATGACCATTCTTTCACCAACAAATAGTTAGGGATTTTGGTCTTCCTAAATAAAGGTTTTAGTTGGGGCATTCTGTTCATAGAGGATCATCCATACAGCGAGAGACCATTGCTTCCCTTCTCATCAAAACAATCTGCGTGATAATTGTCTTTCCTCAAGTACCCACACTTATATACTGGGTGGAAGTCACTTGGATTTAACGTGTTCCCGGTTGGGTTGTTCCCTTGGGTGATTAATTTTTCCCACAAGGCAGGCCCTCTAAGATAACACAAAAGCGAGTAAAAACATCTGTAGTTCAATCAACCCTCATTTAGAAACAAGGAGAGGGTGCACACGATGTATTCCCCTCACACTTGCAAGTCTTGTTTAATTTTACTTCCAAAATGAAATGTGAAGGAAATCACTTACACAAGTAAGGGAAATTTAGGGCATCTCAGAGAAACCTCCAAGAATAGTAGTGCCTTCGGTACCTTTAATTCTGATTAGATTGCCTCAAAGACACGTACAACTATGTCCTAAAGTGGAAACATACACAATTCATTTCCCACATTAATCCTTCTGAGAGAAGCACATGCAAATTCAACATCAAATAATAACAGATTCTAGAAACAGAACCAACATAGATGAAAGATAAGACAAAAAAAAGAACACACAGATTTACGTGGGGAAAACCCTTTTGGGTAAAAAACCCCACCCTCTAAAGTTTGAGCCATTGTATTATTTAGCAACAAAAGGTTACAATACAATTTCAGGCTCATAGCCTTTTTAGAGATTACATCTTGTTCATTCTGGATACATCCTGGTAGCAAACTCTCCCCATTACATTTCCTTATCAGTCCATTAGACCATATAATCTCCGCACTGTTGCAATACCCTCACACAGTATACAGTGCAGATCAACAAGAAAGAGATCAACCATGATCCATGATCAGGAGAGATTTCGACAGCATAACCTTGCCTCTCACTTCCTGTTCCACTTCTACAGAACTTCCAATGTATACATATATACATTCATTCTCAACTGCCTCTGTAAATCGATTCATTTTTAATTGTCAAATCAAAACTGTCGAACAACAATCTCCAACTCAACACCACTATCGACCATTGCCCAAATAGACATTTCCATTTCCTCACATAGATGTTTCCTCACAAAAAATTCATCTTCCATGCATAAACGATTGCAATGGTCTCACAGGAGAACGGTTCATATTCCACCTTCTCTGATTGGTCCAAGACACACAACGTAGGACAATCTTCCAATCGGTTAAAAGCATTCAAACAATATTCGCATGTTAGTGAGACACTAACCGTGTCTCCTCGATGCCACAAGAATGATTGTAGTTATCGACAAGAGTCTTCACTATCGGCAAGACGTTACATCGAGTTAACAAGCTATTGCTCAGACTTCCCCTTGTCGCCAAGACATCATACCGATATCCATCACATGTATCGCTATTCGGCAAGACCATTTTTATTTGATGAGACATCATATCGATGTTCAAAGATCACATAGATATCTGCTTTCCCTTCGGTGAGACTATCGCTCTTCACCAAGAGATTACACCGAGCCCTTCAAGTCATACCAAAATGAACTACCGTCAGCAAGACTTATCACTATTCGCTGAGAGTTCTTACCGAAGTCTCCAAGTTACCCTGAGACTACCTTTCGCTACACGTCATACCGACATTTGATAACAAAAACACGTTGCATTGTTGGCAAGACTTACTGTTATCGCCAAGAGGTTACATCGATGTTCACATCCATCGGCGAGAGGAACGCTATTAATGGGACATCACACCGAAGCAAACCTTTCGGCCAAGGTTCTTATTGAAGACTTCGAGTGTAATGCTGTTAGCGAGACAATCCTCCATTGCTAAGAGTTCACACCGAAGCCTTTGCGTTACTCCAATGACTCCAGTCACCATGAGTCTCTCTGACCACCACTTGATACAACTGTCGATATCGGCCAAACTTTCTACTGTCACCGAAACATCATTCCGATTGTTCAAGGTTACGTAGAAGATTCAGGTTATACTGATCACCAAGACATTCTAGAAGTCATAGTGACAGTTCAAGATCAACTAGTAGATTGTCCAGACATCTCAACAGTCACAACAACCATGCTTTCTCAAAGGTTTTAGCCTGTGATATTGAGGCAACAATTCCAACAATCTCCCACTTGACGAAGATCACATAGGCACCTCCAAAGCAACCAGAAACTAAGTGTAAGGAAACTTTGCAGCCATAGAATGACAATTTCCAAATAACCCAAATCTGAAAACATGCAAGTAAAATACTCAACATCAACATGCAAGAGAATAGACAACATACCCATCAAAGACAACACAAGATATACCCTGGGAAAACCCTCAAGAGGGAAAAACCCAGCCTCCGAAAGCATCCACACTCCATGTATTATTCAGCAATGAAAACCCATTACAATACATTTGCAGAGACTCCATGAACACTTCTGAAGCACAAGCTATCCATGCATTCCATGTGACCAAGCATGAATCCACACATCCCATGCCATGCTTCAAACCCTCACACATGCACAAGCTCAACCTGCTAACCTGAACAAACTGTCCAACCCTTAACAACTACCCTTGTGGTTGCTTTTATAGAAACAAGCTCCCACAAAACCACCAAGTGGTATTACATAAACCATGTGCCCAAAAATACTACATCATGTGACCCCACATTTAATATTGGGTACTTTATTATTTTATTATTCCCCAATATTAAATAATTACATTTGACAATTATGTCCCAATGTTACATACAACAAAGTAGCCCCAACATTATAACTCCTTGTGATGCACATTCACCTAGAAAAACCCTAGGTGCACCACACACATAATAAATAAATAAAGAATTACAAACATTATGCAAGGTGTACAACACCTAATCCTAACAATCTCCCACTTGTATACATTGCATAAGGGGTAACAAAAACTCCATAGGCAACATGTACAATCCTGGAATCCAAGTGCTCCATGTGCTCCATCAAGATACCTATAACAAGAACCAAGGTGACCACCATCTCATCCATGAATGCTCCCATCCTCCACCATGCCAACTGCACTAAGATATGAACACATCCAAAGAGATGTCACACTAACTGTCACAAAGAAGCATAAACCTGCCTCAACCTGATATCTCAAAACACAAACACTGAATTCAATATGCACCAGTAGCTGTCAAGAATAAATCACCATAGCTGAAATGACACTCACAACAAGTGCCAACACATCCAACTATCCATACCTCCAAGGTATACATAACATAGTAAACTTATGCCAACAACATATCCACCCATAAACCACAATAACAAACTCCATGTGCAAACCTGTCAAAAGTGACATACACATCCAAGAGCTCCCACTGCATGGGCAATGTCAAGATGAATGAAAACCTGGAATGAGCGCATTCAATGCGTCACTTCGTTAACATCCCAAAAAAAAAGCACCATCACAAAGGCATACCAAGTCTACTACCAACATCTCATAGAAGTAAACATGTAGTACAAGGGAACATCCACAATGATAAGCAAAACCTGCAAACCAAACACCTATAGCATGTCCTCCTACACACACACCTCTAAATGCCAACTGTATCAAGTATGATCTCCTCCATAACAACATCCATCCATCCAATCGACAAGATCAAAGATAACATATGTAACTAACATGGATGTAAGCATCTCAAAAAACAAGAAGATCAAACTCAAAGTAACCATTCCCAAACCAAGGAAATCAGCCCAATAAACCATCTCCTAAACCCAACATGTACAAGGAGATAAGCATGCCAACACTCCTCAAATGAACCCTCCAGAAACCAAATATCCATGGCTCAAGATCCATATCCATGAGAAAACAAAACCATAAATATAATGCACCTGAAAGAAAAATGGGCAATACCTCTCAAGTGAACCACTGAGTAGACCAAGAGTGGGGAATGAGAATGCTCCTCTAGGATATCAAAGTCATCATGACTAAACCAAGAACACTCTCCTCATCGGTCCATGTTGAACTCATGTCCAACCAAGGTGTAGGCTCCCTCGGACTTCCCGCTAAAACCTCATCAAGAGTAACCATCTCAAAAAACATGTCTCTAAACACAAGAGAACACCAAGAATCACCTGTGTCTCCAAATATCCATGAGCACCTGTAACCGATCAATCCATGCTAAACACCAAGCAAATGATCAATGTACTCAATACAAAGAGAACCAACCAAGATCAAAATCATAGCTCCAACTGCAGAATCAGGAACATAAACATGACACCATGATCTGACATCCTCTCAAAAGAAGATCACATGCTCAAATCATCATAACATGTACCATGCCACAACTCTAAAATAGTAATCAAGAGTATACCATGACATAATAACAAAACCATCCTACAACCAAGGATCACCTGTCAAAACCAACAAGTCATAAATAATACCTCAACATCTCCAACACCTAATGTCAAAGAACTCTCACTGTAGCACACAGAATCCAAGAGCTCCTCCATGACACCAAAGATCACCTGCTGAAGATAACCATCCATAATCAACAATGGATCCACATCATTGCCAAATGCTCCCACTGAACCGTGATACCGAGCAATCCCATGGCACCATGATGCACACAATCAACACATCACTATCATAAGCTCACACAAAAGCTGTGAATCCAAGCTCTTAATGACAACATGATAACCATCCTCTAAAGCAAGAAGATACACCGCCAAACCATCATATCCATCACCGCCAAACCATCACTGTCACAAGCTCCCACTGAACCGTGTAACCAAGCTATCCATGACATCATGATACCAATCTCCTAAACCCAAGAAGATACACTGCCACAACCATAATCAGGAACCAATCCAATACCACCAATCAATGCACCTGCATAAACCATCATGACATGCCAAAGTCTCTAATGCCCAAGAAACATCCATGACATCATGATCACCACCAAATATACCAACAAATCAACCCAACCGTGTCCACATATCTACATAATCATAGTCAACTACATAGGTCTCATATCATGACTGTACCTGTTAATACCATCTCATCTGCTTGACATGACAACCAAATCAACAAACCAAGTGACTAAACCAAGCCACTAAAACTGATCATGCATCTACACTGAAATATCAATGGGCAAAGACAACCCATATCCAAGTCATAGGTGCAACAAGTAAGTATAGACCGCCTACAACATTGCACAACTTGTAGATACAACAATGCAACATACAAATCCAACCATGTACTGATAACCATGTCAAAAAGAGAATAATCTGAGATGTACAATTGAGCATACAATGAATCCATCATCAAATCACCAAAATCCGGCAATCCATAAGCTCATAATAACACCATAGTCAAAGAGACCCATAAACAGCTCAAATAAAGAAAACAATAAATAAACCATTCCAAAATAACTCCAAACCTGATCCACTGCATAGTGCTCTGAACAAGCTTTCTATTGACTATTCGAAGTCCAAAATCTGACTCCGTATGCACCCAATATGCCCTCTCAAAGCTCAAATAGAACACCTATCTTCCACCAAGAAAAACACTATCAAAACTACAAAATCATGGAACAAAACCTATACCACTGTGTAGTGCTCGGAACCAGCTTTCCAACGACTATAAGAAGTCAAAAATCCGACACTCTAGGCAAAAGTTACATGCATTTGAAAAAATTGCTATAACAAGCACAATTACACCCTTGGTGGCAGATTTCAAATATTTATCAAAACTGATTTAATTTCTGACCTTTTAAAGAAAAAACAAAAATATTCCGGTCCCCCTGGTGAACCCGACCGGGCTATTAAATCTGGCTCATTTGTTTTGAAATCCGACGGAATTTTGAAAAATTCAAATTTTATTAAATTTTTAAGCCCTAACGGGCTGGGCGGATAGCGCCGACCAAGAGTCGACCCCTGTACCGGCTGCCGGCGGGCCGACAGTCGGTACAACCGACTGTTAGTACCGTCGACAGTCGGTACTGTGCGGGCTGACAGGGGTACGGGGGGGAGCCTGCGGACCCCCTCCACCCTTTAAAATTTTTTTTTGTTTTTTTTTAATTTTTGTTTTTTAATTTTTCTAATTTTTTGTTTTTTCGTTTTGCAGGTACAAAAAATATTTTCTGACAGGATTTTTTTAATTTTCGAACGACTGTACCGTTGACGTTCGTACAGCCGAACAAGGGTTGTATTTTTTTTTTTGTAATCAAAATAGGGCATATTATATGTCAAAATTTCTCTCTCGGCCACCCTAAATCCAACCATGAGGTCCATTTTGTCCCAGGAGGTCATCTACAATTTCAACCCCTCAAAACCCTCATTTAAATGCATGACCAAGAAACCCTATTTTGTCAAAAATTTTCACACCCCAAATCTGCAAACAACCCATCAAACCAGCAAACCCAAAAACCTCAGATCTACAATAAAACCCTCAGATCTGCAATAAAACACCTGCAAAACCCCTATATCTTGCCATTGTCTTTCATTCTCTTACAACCAAGGGTTATCCAATCCACAATCAATGCTCTGATACCAGTTGTAAGGAAACTTTGCAGCCATAGAATGACAATTTCCACATAACCCAAATCTGAAAACATGCAAGTAAAATACTCAACATCAACATGCAAGAGAATGGACAACATACCCATCAAAGACGACACAAGATATACCCTGGGAAAAACCTCAAGAGGGAAAAACCCAGCCTCCAAAAGCATCCACACTCCATGTATTATTCAGCAATGAAAACCCATTACAATACATCTACAGAGACTCCATGAACACTTCTGAAGCACAAGCTATCCATGCATTCCATGTGACCAAGCATGAATCCACACATCCCATGCCATGCTTCAAACCCTCACACATGCACAAGCTCAACCTGCTAACCTACAACAAACTATCCAACCCTTAACAACTACCCTTGTGATTATTTTTATAGAAACAAGCTCCCACACAACCACCAAGTGGTATTACATAAACCATGTGCCCAAAAATACTACATCATGTGACCCCACATTTAATATTGGGTACTTTATTATTTTATTATTCCCCAATATTAAATAATTACATTTGACAATTATGTCCCAATGTTACATACAACAAAGTGGTCCCAACATTATAACTCCTTGTGATGCATATTCACCTAGAAAACCCCTAGGTGCACCACACACATAATAAATAAATAAAAAATTACAAACATTATGCAAGGTGTACAACACCTAATCCTAACACTAAGACCACACTAGCTCCACCAGTTTAGACCCCGCAATACTCAAGACACCCAATCAACAAGATTCCACAGATAACAATCCACCAGACAATCTGTAACAAAGACCAAGAATCCAACTGCAACTCACTGTCCAACAAAGCAACCGAAATGCAACCAATCATAGCCTTCCATGAAACCATATAGACCTCAGACATGCTCTCATGCTCCATCAAGAATTCAGCACCAAAATCCAAGATGTCCACCATTTAGGCAACAAACCCTGTCATCTTCCAACATGCCACTTGTGGAAGAAAGATACAAGCCAAGGTGAGTAAGCACCAGTACAGCGAACACAAGCAAAAGATCCTAGTGATATCATCAATAAGATACTACTACCACTGCACTGCGCTGAACCGCTATAGAGAAGTAATATCAACTTCAATGCCTCAAACAAAACACAACCGTGAAGTCATTCTCCAGAAACAAGATAGAAGACACCAACTAGAACAACAATCAGATTGACTGCTTCCATCCAACTGATAAACCCACACGACTGAAAATAGCACCCACAACTCATGCTATTCTATCCAATCTCACATACCTTAAAGGTATCAACATTAGTAAACTCATGCCGCTCCAAAACCAACTTATTAACAACAAATACGGGCTCCAAGTGCCAACTAGTCGAAGAAGACAAAACACAACATGAACTCCCACTGCTCGAGTAATTCCAAAACTGAAAGATCAAAGACATACCAAGTCTACCAATAACAACACAGAGAAAATGTAACCATGCAGTACCAAGGAAATATCCACAATGATATGCACAACCTGCAACAAACCGCTACAAGAAACATTTTTCTCACCACAAGTCTTCACGGCTCTTCCAAGTTCTCCACACGCAACAAAAGGAAAAATGATTAAGAACCTCCATGTCATCGCCCATGAACATGAGTGAAAAACACATGACCACAAACAAGTGATCACTATAGCTCTGACCAAACCTCAAACCAATGTAATGTGAAATGAAACATCCAGGAAGTAAACCAAGACCAAAGAGAGAAACTCTAAACATCATATTCCTATAAAACATCGTCCTATATATACTTCTAACAACCAGCTATGTTAAGAATGATCTCCTCATCCCAAAAGAAAAGCCTTAACAACATCCAACCATTCAATCACCAAGATCAAACCAACTTTAAAAACATGTAATCAACATGGATGTAAGCCTCTCAAAGAAGATTAAGCTACTTCATTCCCGATTTTAGGAAATCAGCCCATACATTATCTCCTACCAATTCTCATTAGTAAATAGCATAACAAAAAAGCTCAAGGAGATCAAACAAGTTGTACATCTTCCACTATGAATCCTGCAGAACCATTAAATAGTAATTCATAATCCATATCATGAAAGTGAACATAAAACACATCTGAAAGATATAATGGGCCAAATACCTCTTAGATCAAACTACTGATTAGACCAAGAGTGGGAACAAGAATACTCCTTCAAGATATGCAAGCCATCATGACTAATCCAAGAGCAATCTCCTCATAGGTCTCTTATTGAACTCACATTCAACCAAGGTGTAGGCTTCTCAAACTTTCTGCTAAAAAATTCATCAAGAGTAACAAACAACAACACTTCTCTCATAAGAGAAAAAAAGCCTCACCTTATTCTTCATGTATCCATGAGTACTAGCAACCGATCATCTCATGCTAAATTTTAACTGTATTACTACACTATCACAAAGTATCAAACAAATAATCAAAGCACCCAATACACAAAGAATTACCAGACCACTGTCAAAGCTCCAATCATTTGAATTAGGAACTTATCATGACACCATGATCTACATATCCCCTTAGGAGATACCATGCTTCAAGTGACTTCACCATGGTCTCAAGTACAATGCACAATGCCAAAAATCCAGTGCACAAACAAGAGTATACCATGACATAAAGAAAATAAACTCAAAACCAACATCACCTGTCAAGCACCACCAACACCTCAGCCAAAGACTCCAAGCGTCGTCCATGGATCCAAGATGTTTCACATCTTCCATCTTCAAATAATGTCCATGCAAATGCAAAAGAAACCTTTTGTAGCAACATGATCTAAAAGCTCCCCCTTGAAACATCTGCAACACTAAAGAAGACCATTCACCACCATGTGATGAACCCTCAGATACTGCTAAAACTCCCACTAAAACGTGACATCCGAGCTCTCCAAGCATCATGACCACCTGCTTCAGGTTCTCATAACTGACTATTCAAGTACTCAAACAATATCCATCCTCTCATCTGAAAGCAATCACACTAATGCACAAGTGACCACAAACAAGGCCAACTAACAAGTCTGCACCAAAAATGAATCAACCTCATGGATAAAGATAGTCCACATCCAAGTTATCTCACTACAACCAATGGGTAGCTAATCCACCAACCGCATAACTCGTAGATCACAAACATCAAACATTCAAACCCGTCATTGCATTGTAAACTGCAACACTGAGATTTCAAAGAGAATAACCACATAGACAATCATGACTCAAACACCAGAACACGCCAAATCTGATTTTCCAATCATGTCCACAATGAGCACCATAATCAAGGAACTCACAAGCAACACCACAGGAATGCTGAGTGACAAATCACGTACCAACACTCCCATGTAGAGAAGAAATCACACCTCCTCAAACCATGCACAAAGCATGCATGCAGAACTACAACTATCTTATCTAGCAACACCCCAAAAGCCAGTGTCTACAAAATAGCTTAACAACAACTCCACATAACCATAAGTTTTACTTAACCATGTAAAACCTGCAAAACCACAGAGCCACGCAAGTACAAATCATCCTTAGAAGGAAAAAAATAGTTCAAGAAAATCTAGGCCCCTTTCAGGCCAACTCTAAAACCACCAACATGTACATGCATTCGAGAAGGAGAGAAAGGCTATTTCAGAGGCTTGCAAATCAACTAATGATTAACTCCATAGCCTTTATGTATTCGAGGTTAACAGGAAACAGTGCCTTCCAACACTAGGAAACACCACCTAGCATAAGCACTCTCTTCCATGGCTAAGAAATAACCCAGGCTTCTCCATATCATCAAGGAGCCTCTCACACAGACACGCAATATGAAAGCTTTACTGCTACACAACCACATAGTAAGAAAATCCACCTCATACACCAAGTTTATACTGCTACCAACCAGGAGACACAAATCACAACAAAACAACATGATCAACTCCCTTTTCTCCATCTTCACCATCCTTCAAGATGCGTGCTGTCTCTGAATATCACAAGACTTCCACTAACCAAAGGATCAATAAATCAGTCAATTCCTCCAGATTTCCTCCAGCCTATCAAGCTAAGAAATCTTCATAGGAGAAATACCCATAACCAACAACCAAAAGATGGCTCTGATACCACTTGTAAGGGAAATTTAGGGCATCTTAGAGAAACCTCCAAGAATAGTAGTGCCTTCGGTACCTTTAATTCTGATTAGATTTCCTCAAAGACACGTACAACTATGTCCTAAAGTAGAAATAGACACAATTCATTTCCCACATTAATCCTTCTGAGAGAAGCACATGTAAATTCAATAGCAAGCAATAACAGATTCTAGAAACAAAACCAACACAGATGAAAGATAAGACAAAAAAATAGAACACACAGATTTACGTGGGGAAAACCCTTTTGGGGAAAAAACCCCACCCTCCAAAGTTTGAGCCATTGTATTATTCAGCATAGCCTTTTCAAAGATTACATCTTGTTCATTCTAGATACAACTTGGTAGCAAACTCTCCCCTTTACATTTCCTAATCAGTCCATCAGACCATACAATCTTCACATTGTTGCAATACCCTCACACAGTATACAGTGCAGATCAACAAGAAATAGATCAACCATGATCCATGATCAGGAGAGATTTCGGCAGCATAACCCTGCCTCTCACTTCCTCTTCCACTTCTACAGAACGCCCAATGTATACATATATACATTCATTCTCAACTACCTCTGTAAATCGATTCATTTTTAACTATCAAATCACAACTGTCGAACACCAATCTCCAGCTCAACACCACTGTCGACCATTTCCCAAACATAGACATTTCCATTTCCTCGCATAGAAGTTTCCTCACAAATAGTTCATATTCCATGTAGAAATGGTTGCAACGGTCTCACAACAAAACGGTTCATATTCCACCTTCTCTGATTGGTCTAAGACATACCATGTAGGACAGTCTTCCAATTGGTCAAAAACATTCAAACAGTATTCGCATGGTGGTGAGACACTAACCATGTCTCCCCGATGCCACAAGAATGATTGTAGTTATCGCCAAGAGTCTTCACTATCGGCAAGACGTTACACCGAGTTCACAAGCTGTCGCTCAGACTTCCCCTTGTCGCCAAGACATCATATCGATATCCATCACATGTATCGCTATTCGGAAAGACCATCATTATTCGATGAGACATCATACCGATGTTCAAAGATCACATAGATATCTACTTTCCCTTCGGTGAGACTATCGCTCTTCGCCAAGAGATTACACCGAGCCCTTCAAGTCATACAGAAATGAACTACCGTCGGCAAGACTTATCGCTATTCACTCAGATTTCTTACCGAAGTCTCCAAGTTACCCCAAGACTACCTTTCACCAGGAGTCATACCGACATCCGATAACAAACACATGTTGCATTGTCAGCAAGAATTACCGCTATTGCCAAAAGGTTACATCGATGTTCACAACCATCAACGAGAGGAACGCTATTGATGAGACATCACACCGAAGCAAACCTTTCAGCCAAGGTTCTTACTAAAGACTTCTAGTGTAACGTTGTTGGCGAGACAATCCTCCATCGCTAAGAGTTCACACTGAAGCCTTTCCGTTACTCTGATGAATCCATTCGCCATGAGTCTCCCCGACCACCACTTGACACAACTGTCGATATCGGCCAGACTTTCTACCGTCGCCGAAACATCATTCTGAATGTTCAAGGTTACGTAGAAGATTCAAGTTATACCGATTGCCAAGACATTCCAGAAGTCATAGCGACAGTTCAGGATCAACTAGCAGATCGGCTAGACATCTCAACAGTCACAATGACCATGCTTTCTCAGAGGTTTCAGCCTGTGAGATTGAGGCAACAATTCCAACAACAGAACCCAATATCACCAAAAGCCTTTTGATTCTCAAGATCGCCATGAGGTGTGGAAGAAGTGCATATGTCTTCTAGATGATATTATTTTGGGTAAGCGATTACAAAACAAAGAAACACTTGTTCATTTTAAACCTTCAAAGCAATGATTTTGATTCTTTTTAAAGCACCAAAAGGAAAGATGAAAGCTATTTTGTTCAATTGTTAACCTTTAAACAAAATCTAGGCAATTTGTCTAAGGTTCTTTTTAAGCCCCTTGTAGTAAAAATTGAGAACTTTTGTAGTGTTCTTTTTAGAGCCCAAAATAATTTTAGTGTATCCTAAGAACATGAAGATAACAAATTATTAAGAGAGATTATGAGTTCTCCAAAAGTGTTAAGAAAACACTAAAGTGTTTAAAAACATTTGAGGTAATGAGAGAATGATGTCATGATGAACCTTCAACTTTGTTTCCCCTTTCACCTTTGATTAAGCCAACTTGCAAAAACTGATTAGAACTACAAAATAGAGGTTAGAAAAACTAATTAGCAACCTAAAGCAACTAGAATGAAAAAGAACATGTCGAAATTGAGTTAATTTGAACTTTTTACTTCACTCCAGTGGCACAGTTTGAAAGGGCTCAGTGGCACTATATGGTGCTGCTTGTCAGTCAACAACACTCTGCAGTAAAACCAGAGAGCGCTATTACAGTAGAGTTTTTCTCAGTGACACACTTTGGAGTTTGAAAAAGTCAAGGATCTTAAATTGACCTAGCGGAAGAGTTAGAAATTTTGAATTCTTGGGTGGGAAAGACCGAGTGACGTTGTTTGAAGTTTGAAGCATAGTTGTATGGCGCCGCTGGAAGGATAGCGACACTATATGGTGCCACTAGACTGATGGCGGCGCAGTTTCTTGTAGATGTAAATGTTAACTAAAAATGACAATTTTTTTGAAAAAACATGATTGAATCTTCAAGTTAGCCCTCCTTCTAGTGCCAAAATGTGAACTCCAATCCTAGACCTGCACAAACATAGCAAAAAAACACAATATTAGATCAATATGTAAGTTAGAACTAAGATTCCCCATGAAATTAATTAACAATGCTCAAAATAGGAAATAAAATGAAGAACACAATATGAAAGCAATGAAATCCTAATTAAGCATGCAAACTCTCAATCCCATGGGGGAATTGGTGCTAATTTGATGTGGAAATTGGCCCTTTCCCAACTCATATGCAAGCTTGTGATAATTTGATGAAGCTTGATCCACTTGATGGTTGATTCGATTGAGCTCCATGAAGAAAACCTGCAATACCTAGCTATAAACTTGACGAAATTGATGAAAACGGATATGCTTGAAGATGAAATTGAGTATAGTAAGTTTTCTCAAGTTGTGGATGATCAAAACAAAGGATAACCTCTCTATTTATAGAAGAAATTGATGAGATAAGAGGCAAAAGGGATGAATGTGGGATAACAACCCAACCAATAGGAAGAAGCCACTTGTCACCATGTGAGTGGATAAAGGTGGAGCACATTTTGGTCATTGTGCAATTAAATGCAATTGGGTGGAATTTAAAATTAGTGAAATGACATGTTAGAGGGAAAAAAAGAATGATGTTAATTCCACTTGGCTCAAGGAAAAAGGACACGTAAGATGAAATAAATGCCTTGTTGGAAGGACTCATCCCACTTGGAGGGATTTTCAAATTTGGAGGAATATTCCCTCAAAGATGCCATGTTGAGAGAAAATGAAGATTTAATAAAGCAATTAAATTGATTTATTTGTGCAAGTGGGAAAAGCTAGAGGATGTGACATGGAGTAAGATTAGATTTAATCAGGATTTGATTAAATAAGAAGAGATTAGTTAATTTGACCAATTTGACTTAGATTTTTGGATTGATTTACATCAAAATGAGAGGAATAAAGATTTAGATTTAATTAAGTAATGGTTTTGATTTATTTAATTAAAGAAGGAGATGATGTTAGATTAAATTAGATAAATGTTTAATTTATTTAATTTAATAGAAGAGCTTTAGAGATTTAATTAAATAAGGTGATTTATTTAATTAAAATAGAGATAAAGGGATTAATCAAATAAAATGATTTATTTAATTAATGAGAAATAATGACTTAACTAGATAAATTTGATTTATTTAATTAAAAGAGGAAAATTTATGAATTTAATCAAATACGGGTTATTCAATTAAATGGTTAGACAAAGGGATGATTTAGGATGAAGTGGTGTTAGTTAGATTAGGATAAGGTGTGTAACATCAATGAGTACATTTTACGTGTCTACAATAAGTGACCTCCCTCTCACTATAAATTCACCCACATTATTTTTAGGAGTATTCCAACAATCCACGCTAAAAATGTAGGATCTATTGTGTGAATTTTATTTGCAACTTGATTCTCACTTATGAAACTATATGAAATCCACTTATATTTTTGGGGGATATTCAAATCAGAGCCTTAGCCATCTAAGGGGAGAATTGCTTCAAAAATACTAGGAAAGGGAAAAATCATGCCATTTTTAGTTGAGGGAAGAATTGTAGATCCAAATGTAATGGTGGACCAGTGGATTGATCTCATAGAAAAGGAGGGGGTGGCAACAAAAATAATGGAATGTAGAGAAAGAGATTACAAAAGACTTAAGGAACTAGCAATACTGACAATCAAGCAGACACTTGATTTTTCCCATAATAGATGGAGAGAGCTTACCCCTGAGATTAAAAAGAAGGAACCACACTCTATTTTCAGCTATGTTGTAGCAAAAGATCACATAAGTATATTATAGTTGTCTTGAAAAATGGAATTGATTGGCTTCCTCTCATTTTTCGTCCTCCTCTCCTCATGTTCCCTATATCATATTGGACATGAAAGAAACAAGAGGAAGATGCAAAAGAAAACAATATGTGGAAAAATATATCAAACTACTAGGGATTTTACTTGAAATAGGGGACAAGAGTGACCAAAGTTTTAGATTATAGAGAAACTACACTACAATACAACATTTAGCCTTAAACTTTCTTGAGGCCAAGCAAGAAATTAAGTTGGGGGGGAAATGATGAGCCATAGAATTTCCCAATTTCTTGTTGCCATTTCATACTTTTATCTTATTTTTGCTAAACTTTGAGACATAACCAAGACCTTTCATATATAACTTTAAATAGTTTAAAGAATTTGGATTTTGACATGTTATATTAATATGTGTATGTATGAGTTACGAATGTCCATGAAGTTTAGTAAGATTTTATATTTAAATTATGGTTGTTAACATTGAGAATGCCTTAGAAAATAAGACTAACATTTACAACAAGATATATGTCAACCTAGAGCAACAGGCTTCTCAACCCGTAGCATAAGGACTACAATTTGGGGAAAAATAGGAGTCAAGTCTATTGCAGTGCAACCACTTACAAAGAAGATAGAGGTGATTATTTAATAATCAAATCATGAATCACCGAGCATTAATTTTATCCTTCAATAAGATAATCTGGAAAAGATGTCTATTCTCAATAGGATTGTGAATTATAAAAAAAATTTGTTCTATCAAGAGCATATTTTTTGTTATAATGGTTAAACCTATTGAGTATAGAATCCTTATTTGATTTCCATACTCCTATGTTATAGTTATTATTTTCTATTTTGGAAACTTAGTCCTCTTCCTATTCTGAAGGAAGAGTTGGCATCTATTTTTAGTTTTTTTTTAGTTCATAGATAGTTGGACTCCTTCATGGACCCTATATAGTGGGGTACTTTGTCGAGGAGGAGATCTAGATGATAGATGCAATATATATTGAATAAGATTAATGGATAGATTTTTTTTTAATAGTTTTGTGTGTGATTAAGATTTAATAAAGAATGAATACTTTGATAGCATTTTTTTTTGAGTAAGTGATAACATAAGTTTTATGGACATAGCAACTCAATCATGCTTCTTGAGGTACTGTTGAACCACATTAATTTAGGTTCGTAGCTTAGATTATGTATTGTGAATTTAATTGATTAATTGATAGTTTTTGGCTCATGCAATTATGAATGATGCATTATAATTTTGAATTAGAATTTGTCGATTGATACTTTGTTTTAGTACTCTAGAGATTAATGAAGTTAGAACATACTGTAGTAAAATGATTAACTGGTTACAGTCTTAACCATTAGGTACCCATAGCAGAAGGTAGTTATTTATATTCATCTACTTTGTTTTGAGAAATATAATATATTTTGATTAAAATTTGTTACTATATTTACATGTGTTTCATTCACCTATGCTCAATCAATATAGAATGTGTAGAATCCATGAATGCATATATTTTTTTGACATTATCCAAAGTTTTACGACTCCTTGGTTGATGATTTAATGATCCCTCTCTTGAATGATGAACTAATTGATCTACTAATAGCACCAGTAGTTAATTAGGCATTTGAGGAAGCCTTACACATGGATTTTAGAATTCTCAACATATTTATCATCAAGGATTTGTCTCCAATTCCCTTCAACAATTTTATTCTTAAGGAATTCGTTGATCATGAAATTTACTCCTTTATAGATGACTTCTCCAAATACAGTTATATACATATAATTGAAGAAGATAAGTTGAAAACCACCTTTGTGGTAGAACATAGGGTTTATGCATACAATAGGATACCTTTTAGATTATGCAATTATCTAGCTACTTTCCAAAGAATCATCCTCATCAATAGGAAACTTCAAAGAATTCTTGGATGACTACTCAATCTATTTAGTGACAAGGAAACTCACTTAAAGGCCCTCATCGAGTTTGGAATTATATAGATCTGCATAATTGGCCTTACACCAAAATAAATATCAATTCATGGAATAAAAAGGAAAGTGCCTTGGGCACATAGTCTTCAAAGTGGGGTTGAAAACTAATCCAAATAAAATGAGTGATCATACAAATAGAAATAAAAAAGGATATCATTGGATTTAAATCATTCCTAGGCCATGTAGGTTATAACCAATGCTATATAAATATTTTTTTCCAAATATAATATCCATTGAACATACTCACAAGAAATAGAATAATATTTACATGGACAGAAGAACACATTCAATGAATTAAAGGTATGCCTAATACTTCACCCATTTTAGCATATCCAAACTAGAATAAAGATTTATGTCCATGTAGATGCATCAAATTTTTTGATCGAAGCAACACTAGCATAAATTGGGCCTCAAGGACTCTATCATCTCATTTTCTTTTTCCAATCAACTACTGTCAAGTATTGAGCATAAATACAATGCTACAAAGAAGGAATAATTAGGAATGGCTTATTTAGTATAAACATTCTAATATATTACCTCCTATTAATGCATTTTACATTCTACATGGACCACCAAGCATTAATATACCTAGTAAACAAACCACTTATACAAGGTTGGGTAACCATATGGTTGTTATTACTTTAAGAGTTCAAATTTATTATCATTGTATGACTATGGAAGAGCCACATAATAATAGATCAACTATCAAGGATTAAGTGAGGAGAACCACCTAAAGGCATGCTTGAAGATTTCCTTGATGCTCACTTATTCTAGATAGTTACACTACCTTCCTATTACAAGCACATTAGGGAGTACCTCTCTATGCCAATATTCTTGAAAGATTTACCACCAAGTGAAAGGAGGAATCTAGCTCTGGTAATTAAAATATTCAGAGAGATTATCTGCCACTCTCATCATTGTGATCACAAGAACTCTTCAACAGGTGGGGATTATATTTTATCGATCCTCTCAAGGTTATCAAAATTCATTATTGTAGATATAACATTATATCTATAGAGTACTAACTAAATAGGCATAATCTAGAGCATTTTTTAGATAACATGGCACAAAGTATTGCTAGACTCATTTATAAATTTATAGTCACTAGATATGGCATTCCTATATAAATAACTAGTGACAAAGGGGGACTCTTTGTAAACCTATTATTTGACTTATGATGAGCATTTTTTTCATATTTCATACCCTCTCAAGCCCATACTACCCAAGAGTGAATGGTCAAAGAAGAGTCAAGAAATAAAGTACTCATCTTCATCATTAAAAAATAATGTGATGTTGAATGAACCAATTGGGAGATGAAGTTACTAGCCATACTATGGGCTTATAGAATAATGCACAAAGTAACCATGGGACAAACATCTTTCAACTGATGTGTGACCAAGAAGTTGTGGTGCTTACAAAATATATAGTACCTATAGACAGTGAAAAATGTCCTAATCGATGTCATGCATTTAGAACAAATTTATTAACATCATTTCCTCTTTAATCCATACTCTTTTTCTCTTAATTGATTCAATTATTAATTAATTGCATCATTTTTGTCTGTTTGGCCTAATTAATTAAATTGGGTTAATTAATCTCTTTTCACACTAACACTTCATCTCATTAAATTAAATACATCAAAATATTTAATTTAATCTCCTAAGTCATCTTATTTAATTAAATAACCTTATCTTATTTAATTAAATATCATTTCATCCCCTCCCCTATTTATTAAATTATCTAATTTAATAAATATCAAACTAATTCTTCTAATTCCCTAATTGCATAAATTAAACCTTGTTTAATTAGCAATTATACTAATTATTCCTCTAATCAAAGGGGAATATTCCCGTGAAATATTCCTTACCCCTTTTTGCACAATTAAAACTTTGTTTTAATTTTCAAAATTAACCTTTATCCTCATCCAATGGAATATTCTAAGGAATATTCCCTCCCCTCCAATCAAATCACTAAGCTTCTTTAAGAAGTTAACTCTTTTACCTCCTAAACAAGTTACCTTTGACCTATGTGAGTAGGTAAAAAGTGTGTTTGTTTGAGGAAATTGTGAGCCTTTGATTAACTTTCATGATGCATTCTCATCCATTGATGAGAATCCATGATCCATGCCTCTTCTCTCCTTTATCCTAAACCGTTGATTAAGCTTTTTTATCTCAACCACCCATTCTTCATTTATTCTCCTATAAATAGATCACTATTTGGAGACAAATGGATCCATCTTTTATTGCAAACTTATGTTGTTAAATTTGCTAACATTCATACTCTCAATTTTCACACATTTAGCTTTGTTTTAGTTCATTTTCAATTGCATATTAGCTTCAATCTTTCATTAATAGGCTTCCCTACATCCATCTTAGTTTGTAAATACATTAGGGCTTCATTTTTTAGCATAGTTTTATCTTAGATTAGCTTAGAAATTGCATAATTAACTCATATTTAGCATAAAATCATGGTAACCTAGCTTGCATCATGTTCATTTTCATCATAATCTAGGTTTTTATACACAAAAAAACACCATGGTTTCATCGATTCTCTTCCATAGAAGCGACTTGTTGATATGCCAAGTTGACACACAACATGCAGGTAAGATATAAACACCTCACCTCTCCTAAAAAAGACAATTAGTAGTTAAAATGATCACCTTCCAAGGTCCTTGATGTTGGTTCACAATGTTACTATTTCACAAAGTGGTCAATTATGGCTATAATATGCAAGGGGCTTGCTGGTAAGAAGAATGCAAACTGAATTTTATAAAGAAATAAAAAATTTGGGGGTTTAAATAAATTGAAAAAGATAAATCAGAGCCTTGGAACAGTAAATCACAAATGTAAACCTATTCAAATCTAGACATGCGTTCAAACAATGAGTGTATTATCAATTAACCAAAACCATAACATGATGCAATCCATAGTACTAACTATACCAGTACATACATCCATAGCACAAATACCACAACCTTGATCATTCATAAAACTTCACTTTCAAAATCCCAAAACACATCAACTCATTGATTAGAATAATAGATCAATAGACACAAATAGATCACACTCATAGACAACTCAATTAAATAGTTTGAAATCTGGATCCTTCTATTGATATTTCATCAAATAAGAACCATTTGTCCACAACAAAATCCACTAGCACACGTGTAAAACCCCGTCCCACAACCTAGAGGACTATGCAATACCGCGGAAGCACAACTATTTTTTTTTTAAAGTTAAAACAAGACAAGTAAAGTTTCCTACTCTAACCACATACATCCTCTAGGCTACGTAACACGTCTACATGTGAACACAATTACTTATAAAATTTAACCAACCATAGCATATAAATTTTAAACTCAAGATACAACTTACAACAAAACATTAAACCATTACAAGATAAAGCTAACACATAGAAATGTATTGAACATATTTCCACATATACAACACCATTAAATCCAATAATGAATAGATTATAAAAATTATTACAATTACATCACAAAGGTTCACCTCGATACAAATGAGGTATTACAATTATACATATAGATCCACAGTTACAATGAAGAAGGAGAAGAACAACTCCAGAGAACCATACGAGCTCCTCGAACAAGAAGATCTTGCCATCATGAACGGAAGAGAAACTCAACAGTGTAAGATGCACGCCACCCAACCATCTGGTACCCATAGGCCCAGCCCCCGTGCTAGGAGATAGTAACAGGAAACCAAGACAACCTATTACCTCTAGACACAGGCAATATACAAAAATACTCACAGAACATATAAATAAGAATTGGGTCACATTGCTTCCAGAATCACAAAATCAATTACCAACACAATACAGTAAACTGGCTATTGACATAGGAGGAGTATCATCACAAAGGTTGCATTGGTTATCCAAAGGAGATCTTCCTAGGTCCCGGCCCCCTCTCTAGGGTTATCCTGGTAACCTCTTACGATTCTGGCCCCACATGCACACCAGTGCGAAATCGGTTATCTTTCGAGAGGACAAGATAACGATCTTGCCATTCTAGGCCTTCCCGACTCATCTCAAGTCTCGTACAAGCCCTTGAGCCAATGAGCGAGGCTAAATATCTTGTTATATGTGTTAAGCTAATAGATTATTTAATTCCCACTGGATTATACTGACTCCCACACGAGTTGTCCTGGGACCACTTTGTGTCTCGGCCCTCGCTGAAAGCCACTCCCCTATCGACAACACATAACTCAAACTACATGTCAAGGGTAGACAGTGCACTAAGAACTGATAACAAAAAAAACAATACACCTCAAAAGGTAACACATCTCGACGGATGTCCAATATAGAAAACCCAATACGTGCACTACCCAAGAAACTCAAAGGGTGAACTAAAGTTACCACAACCCTTTCATAATTACAACTCTGGAAGACTTAGATTCACATATTGACATATATTTCCCCCCAGTACATAATTACAGAAACATGTGTCTTTCAAATACAATTCAACAAAATAACAAATCTATCCTTCGGATTTCCTAAATCCATTACAATCAATTCTTGCATATTAAAATACATCATCCAAACATTATTTCAATTTAATAAAATAATAACGAAATAATTAAATATTCCACTTCCAAATTTCAATTGCTCTTAATACTTTAACTCAATTTCCTTAATTAAATATATGATATTTTTAATTAAAACATCTACTTGTGCATTGCATGCATTAATTAACAATATAATATTTCTTTTAAATAAATATATATTATAATTACATAATCTAATTATTATTTTCCAATGTTTATTTTAAAATATCAAATTGTGCATGTGCATGCACCTATTTAAAAATATATTTAAATATCATAAAATTATATGCAATTTTTCTAATATATACTTTTAAACAAATAAATAAATATATAAATATAAATTAACAATTTTTAGAAACCCTAATCATAAACCCAGTACTTGCGACTTTAATAACTTTTATTTTTGGATATGAGTTTCTCTGAAATTTTTACTGAAGGTGCGCAATCAAATCTTCTAAAACATATAAAAAATTTAGCCCTACCCAGTTCGTAAATTTTGAGTTATGATTAATTTAGTGACGCACTCTTTGCTATTTTGATTTTCAAATTACCAGAGGTTTCTAAGTTTTGATTTTCTCAGAAGATTTCATTTTCAATCCTACAGAGGTTTTTCTAATTACTCAAATACTTCCTTTTAAATTTTCTATCATGTTAAAAATCTTTCCCTACAAAGATCTAAATCTTCAACAGTAATTTATCATTTTCTACAGAAGAATAAATTATGTTTTCACACGAAGAGGTTTCTAAGTTTTGATTTAAATTCAACAGAGGTTCAATAATTCCACTATAATTTCCTCTTGTATAAATCTATTTCGAATAAACAAATTTCACAAAGGATTTAATTATTTTCTACAGAGGTTTCATTTTCACGGCAATCTTTTAAAAAAAAGAAACAAGAACTTCTACAGTATTGAAAAATCATTTCCTAAAACATTTCCAATTTGCATTACAGTAATAAAATAACTTTTCAATTTCAATTTTCACAAAAACAGTAAAGAACCTGTTACAGAAGAATATTGCCTCAAGAAAATGTTGCCAAACTTTTCTGTAATTTCAATTCTCAATGTAGCCAAAGCTTCCTTCAATGCAATTGCCTCCTTCCAGAAGACACAACCAAAAAACACAACCAAGAATTCTACAACCAAATAATTCTAAAACAATTTCCTCTGAGAGATCCACAATTTCCTCACCAATTTTCCACAACCCATACAAAACTTTTTCCCGTGAAACAACTTTCTTTTCTTTTCCCAAAAATCCTCTCCGTGAATGAATTTTCAACAATTAGATAACAAATTTCTAACCCTCAGTTATCTTAAACAAAATATCTAAAATATCTTTTCCCTCAACAATTTAGATATTTTCCATTCACATGTATTTAAATATAATAATACAATTTACTAATTGCAACCCATTTAAATATTTTTACTTATTTAATTACCATTTATTTTTAATAATAAAATTTACTAAATCAACATAACCAAAATAAATTTATTTATTTATTCTAAAACCCTCACAACAATAATTCATTAAATTAAATATTTAAAATTAAATACACATTTAATCTAAATTAAATTTGCACAAGAATAAAATACCCAGAACAACAATGATAAAACTAAGACCAAGTTCAAACTGACGACACACTGTATTAGGGTAAAGGTATGACTAGGTAACCCGTTACTATCTCCCAATATTACTGTTGAGTAGTAGACATGCTCAGACCTATGAAACTAGGTGAAGCTAATGTCCTGTACCCGCAATCCTGTAAACAAGCAAATGTCGCACATGTATACATATAGTAAATCATACACACCGTGAAGAGAGAATCGCAGAAATCACAGGGCACTCGCGAGCGAGTGATGCAATACCGTTCTCTTCACCAATACAGTATCAATAACTGACAAAGCTTACATCATTAACATAATCAAAACACAAGGCATCATTAATTCAAGTACATACTATGCTAATCTAAAACATGCCATAATGATAACCTCATAATAAAATACAATCACATCAAATTATAATATTCACGTCACTTAACAAAGAGCGATCAAACAATAAACAAACACCTTAATTCAAGAGTTATTAGAAACAAAGCGTAACATGGGGAAAACATTGTCTAATCAACATAGCACAAAATGGAGGGGTGTTACAACACGAATTACCATTGTTCATTGACATCATCACTAAACTACTGAAAATAAACTGGAATTGCATAAACTATAAGGAAATAATATCAAAGTATCTTGCTTGAAATTTTAAAACTTAAACTAATATCCATCACTAATATCTTCCTCTAAGGTGGCTAATTTGACTTCAACCAGCTGACCTTTACAATGTCTTTCAAAGTTTACTTTATAGCCTTCAGAACCTAACAAGCTGGATGCAACCTAAAGCTACAAAATATGAGATCCAAAATCTTAGGGAAGGGACCAAGCAAAGAAAGCACTGCTTTGTGATTTTCTACCTTTGACAAGGGCTATATCATCATCCAAAATTCACTTGAAGAAGAGGGATAGGTTGCAAGGGATTTGAGGTTGAAGCTTTCTTTGAACTGCTGAAGAATTGGGAAGCTGATTTCTCTATTGACCAGGTTTTCAGGCACCCAACTGGAAAGAACTTTCTTATGCCAGCTCACCCTCTTGCATTTTTCTCTTGGAGATACTCATCATAAGTAGTGAATACTTGTTGGAGTATGACCATGTATCAGGTCCATCTAGCTAGCTGTCCTCAAACTTGATTCTCTTCACCTCTGCAACATCAATCTCATACATATCTTTCATTTTGATTAATTCTCTCCTGGAAGCCTTTTCCTCATCTTTAATATCCATGAGTATATCTAGCATCAAATCCTCATCCTCCTCCTCCTTTTGCATTACCTCTTGAAACCTATAATTTCATTTCTCTTTTAAGTTATCAAGGGGTAAGCTGTCCTTCACAGGTATACCAGTACAAGCCAAAATATCAATTACTGCCTCCAATTCATCAACTTTCTCATTTAAATCTTTACCAACTTTTTGAATGTCATCTTTATGCTGATAGATGAATGAAGACCTGAATTTTATGATGTCCTTTGTCTTCTCTAAGAAAATTTCATTATCTTCTTCAATTATTGACTGTTCTAAAAGAGTTTGCTTTGAAAGCTTACTAATTTCTTTCAATTTATTAGTGTACTCTCTACATTCCTTCTCCTTTGTTCCAAAATCTTCAGCATGAGCATTTATCTCCTCTATTAGCTCCAATTCCTTTTCATGAACCTTAAAAACTTCAACAAGCAATTCATCAACTTCTTGGTTCAACTTTTCCACCCACCTATCAAGCATTCCTACTTTATTTCTCATTTGAACTAAATCTTCTACTTCCTTTTTACTGAACAGGACTGGGGTGTCAGGGGCAACAACTTGTTGACTAATAGGAGTTGAGACATCCTTTAGAAACTTCTGTAACTAATCCAATTGAGCCTTAAGCTCATCCTTTCTCTGCTTATCTTTAATCATTCTTGATTTAGTGGATGATGCCACTATATCAATCAAGTTCATATGTTGGTTTCTGGTTGGCCTTCCCAAATTAACAGTCCCCAACTGATAATCAACCAACTACATATCTTACCTATCCTTTTCCACCATGGGGATTGCACATTCAACAATACGCTCACCTGCATCTATAAGTCTAGTGGAATAAAGTACCCTCGCTCTTTTCTTTGGCCTTTCCTTATCAATTTCCTTCATCATTTCATCCCAATTCAACGCTTGGGGTTGCACCAATTGCTTCTTTTCCAAGTCTAGCTTTAGCCATGTACGGGTAGTAGATGAAGTGATTACTTGCATTGAGGAAGAGGTAGCTAGAGAAAGTGGTTGCCAAATTGATGTTCTAGGTTGAGAATCAACCTCTTGTTGCTTCTCTCTCTCTACCTTTTCCTTTTCTATCCTCTCAACTTCAGCTTTATCTTTTTCTTCCTACAATTTCTTTGCTTCTAACTCCTTTTTCAATTGTTCTTCCTCAAGTCTCCTATGCTCTAACAACTCTTCCCTTTGTTTTAGCATTTCTGCCTTCTACGTTTCAAGTTGTTCAACTTTTCATGCTTTGCTAATTCCTCAGCCTCTTTCTCCTTCAGAAGGAATTCTTCTTCAACTTTCTTCTTTTATGTTTCTTCAATCATTTTGAATTTTTCCTCTAGGGCCTCCCTTTCCCTCTTTTGTTGGGCTTTCACCTCTTCAAGATCATGTATTTTCTGCACCAAAGCAATTTTATCACTTTCTATTTTCATCTTTAATTCTTGCTCTTTCTGCTGCAGCAACAAATCTTCTCTCTTTTTGTTTTCTTTCCAATTCTTTAGTCTTAGCTTGAGTATCTTCATCTTCCTATTGTTTTACAAGTGACTCAACTTGAGCCTTGGCATCTACATCTTTCTTAGAATCTTCAAACAATTTATACTGATCCTCAAGAGTGAGGACATGTTTAGTGCCTACCTCCTCAATATCCTTATCAACCCCAGGAATTTCTTTGTTAGAATGGGTGGTTTCTGAATCTATCTCAATATCATGAATCTCCACCTTTACTTCCTTTCCCTTGGATAATTCAAACCCCTTTTGAAGGCTTTCAACAGATACTTCTCCAATTGGTTTCTCTATTACAGGAGGTTGTGTTCAGGTTTCTTCTACATTAGTTGTTGATGCACCGGGTTGAGATGTATCCTCTCCTCCACTATCAATAGCAACCTATCCTTCTTGTTCCTCAGGCACATCTTGGGCAAGTAATGTTGGATTAAGTTCCTCTACAGAATTAGGAGGAAAGAACTCTAACTGCTCCTTTGGAGCTGTTCGTCTTTTCGTTCTTTGGTAACCTTGGATGGTCTTAGTAGTCTTCCTCTTCTTTGAAGTTTGAGCCCCTAGCTCTTTAGTCCTCAAAAGCACCCATTGAACATTCCTATCCAAAACTAGTCTGGCAATCTGCTTAATATCAATAGTTTCCTCCTCATCCCAGTTCACAAGGTCTAGATTCTTGGTCCCTATGTTTTCAACATCATAAGCAGGATCCAAGACCACACCATCATCTGAAAATGTGTTAGGAATATCCTCCTTTACCCCAAATTCAATCATCCATGGGAGAGGTAACCTTTCATAGTTTCTTCTCCTCAAATCATAATCATCTTGCAAGTCTGCCCAAAAATCCTCCAATATATTGAAATGTTTCTCAAAAACTGTAGGGAGCAAACCTTGCATTTTATTTTTAGGGTCAAAGTGTTTCCTGGCAATATACAAACCAAAATTTAGATGAATTAATTCATCACTAATTATGTGCACAACTGTATTCCCCTAACTTCAAAAAAAACTTGTGGCAACCTGCCTTATGCTTATTGAAAAACCTTAGATTAACTCTAATAGCTTGATAGATAAACTCCATAAGCACAATTCTATTACTACAACACCTAGGCAATAAATGAGGGTGTCCATCAAATCTAGCCAACTTGAAATATGTGAATTTGGGGTTTTGAATATACCACTTCCCCCATTCAGCAATGAATGCCATGACATCCTTGCTTAACCTATATCTTGCATCCCTTGTCAATTGATTAATGATTACATATAAGAATGCATCATTTAGTCTTCTAAAATGAAACTTAGAGGTCTGCAAGGTTAATTGTTCATAATGGTCCCAAACCTTCTTCTGTTGAGGGGCTTCTCCTAAGAATCCAACAACATTCAGACAAGGGAAAATACCTCTTCTTGTTGCTAAATATACAACATAATAAGTCATAAAGAATGTCTTAGTATCCCTTACTTTGATTATATGATTGTGTAGGGAATCTACAATAATTGTGGGCCAATAAAATTATTTCCCACCATCCAAGACGATATGAATGAATGGAAACATCCATTCTTTGAAACATGAAGCATCCCTTTTTCCAAACACCCTTGACAACATCATAATTATGACTTCAATCTCTTGAATGAAATTTGATCTTTTGGGTTGATCAACTTAAGCAAGGATTTCTTCTCCACCCTCATCCATTTTTTTTCATGTGCGACCTATTGTATTCCTTCTTATTATTGTATAACACCAATGCTTTTGACTCATTTAGCTACTTTGGATTTTGAGGTGTGGGTACATTAAACATAAATTGTATCATATAAGGAGTTAGATCAATAATTATGTTCCCCTATGAATCTACAAATTTCCTTGTTGCTTGATTATATGCCCCAGCTATAGTTAATATCAATTCAGAACATTGAACTAAAAAAGGAAAGACAACTACATGTGCTAAAATAGATTGTTGAATCATTTGTGTCCTTGTTACTTCTTCTGCAAAGATCTCTTCAAGCATCTCTTGAGAGTTGAATGGCCTGAAATTTGTATCAGTGATGTTTGCCAGATCCGAGTCCACCTTGCTAGTAGTAAGAGTTGGGTTCTTATGCTTATACCTCAAAGTATAGGGTAATTGTTCAACCTTTGTCTTCTTGGGTTTACCCCCTTGTTTCAAGGTTTCAGTAGGTTGAGTCCTTTGAGAGGCTTCATCTGAGGCTTTTGACATCGTTTACTCCTGCAATACAACCTAGGATTAGATCCTCAAAAGCATGGAAATTATTGCACCATACCTTACCTTTCATACCATTCTCCATCCCTTCTTATACTTAGCCAAATTTTATATTCACTAGGGGCAGAGCCAAAAAAGAATCAGGAACAAGAAGACTTTTAATACTGGTGGGATCAGGACCGAAAACAAAATAGAACCAAAACTAGAATCAAGATGGGAACAAAATAGGGAATCAATCAATAGTTTCAAATTTGACTCCCACCCTGGTTCTGCATCTGCCAAAGAACAAAGGCATAAACTCAAATTAGCACTTTACCAACAAATCAATCATAGCAAGACCAAAATTAGAATCAAAATGAAACCCAAACTTGGAACTAACTAATAGTTCCAAATTAGTTTCCCACTACGGATCTGGTTCCAACAAGGAACAAAAAAAATATAAACCAAAATTCAACATTTAATGAAGGCAAGATCACTTTAGGATTTTAGCTTATGAAAAATATTTTAAGAACGCGTTAAGATTCAGATCCAGATCTGCTAGTCAAACATCAAAACCCAACAATTTACACATGTGATCAAATTAACTTAAAAACTAGGGCTTAGGTCACATGAAGTCATGGAAAATCATTAAATAAAATGGGCTAAAACTCATCTATGACAAAAGAAGGCCAAATTCAAACTTTTGAAAGAATGACATTGTAACGATGAAACATACAAAACCTAGTTTGTACGAAGTGTCATCTTACAAAATTTAGGGCATCAAACCCTAGCTATCAGAACCATTAACCCGACACACCAATAAGATTAGAAGGATCGCTTAACAAATTAAAACAATTTATAACACCCAAAATCCTTCTAAACCAAACCCTAATTAAGAATTAGGGCATGATAGTACAAAAAAGACCACCAAACGTGAAAACAATATCAGAAACAACAAAACAAACCGAAAAAGGACAACAAAAAAAACAAAAAGAAATAGAAACAAAAAGAACAATAAAAAATAAAGAATAGACCAAAAACCAGCAAAGATTTGTGAAGAAAAATCTCACGAACGCACAAAGAACACATGAACAATAGAGAAGAAACAAACACAAATGAACAAGAAAAGAAAACCGAAGGCCTACCTCAAAATGCATCAAAGGAAGGTTGAATTTTGATAAGATGCCATTCCTCAACATGCGCCTACGATCCAATTCTGCACTTCTCAAATTATCTATAGCTTAAATTCATAAAATGCTTCAAATAACACTTATGCGGAATAAGAAAATCGATTAAAGTTTAAAAACCAATTTCACACGTGTGAGAGAAGTGATAATAAATTCCATTAATGCAATTGGTGGGGGTGGATTCAAAGTCATTAATGCATATTCAACCCACAAGTGAATTCGAGGTGAGGCAGACGCAGAGTCTGATCTAGAATAGAACATGAAACTTTAGACAAGTTTCACACCCTACTCCAACTTCAGTTCCGGTCCTGCAACGAAAAAGACAAAATGACAAAGGGAAGCGGGGAGCAGGGTAGAAACCATAATGAAACCTGGAACCTTTATGAAGTTTCAAACTTTGTTTCGACTCTAGTTTCACTTCTGCAACAAACACAAAAAAAATTGCAACTACAAATGGGGTCGGAAGGGAGACCAAACCCAAACAAAACACAATGGGAGTGGGGTCGAAATGGAGACAAAACTTGTAACTCACCAAGTTTCAAATTCAGTTTCCATCTTTGCTCCACTTCGAATGAAAAGTAAGAAAACAAAAGGAAAAGGAAAACAAAGAAAAAAAACCAAGGGAAGAAACCAACCCAAAGATCAAACACAAGCACGACAAAGAAAGACAACAAAGGGTGGAACCAGAACGAGAACGGGAACCGAACTGGAAACTTTGTAATGGTTCCAAATTCAGTTCCATCCTATGCTCCGAACCTACTAGAACAACAAAAGAAGGCCTTAAGAGGAAAAAGAACAACTCCGAAGGCCAAAACCAAAACACCAAAGACAAACAAAAAGCAAAGGGGGACCCATTTTAACCAAAAATAAAATGGGTTGGTTATGCAAGGCATAACACGACTGAAACAAGCTTACTATCACGGGATTGGGAAGGGTTGTCGGTCCACATCAACGTGACACCAATTCCACAATGGGATAAGTTTCAATAGATTAGAGTAGATGTTTTCTTTAAAGCTTTCATAAATTCACCATGTTAGGTTTTTTGATAAAATGTTTACTTTCAATTCTGATTGATTGATCTTGTTGAGATTTGAGTACCCG
The DNA here is from genome assembly GCA_007258455.2 of Sequoia sempervirens. Classification (NCBI taxonomy): domain Eukaryota; kingdom Viridiplantae; phylum Streptophyta; class Pinopsida; order Cupressales; family Cupressaceae; genus Sequoia; species Sequoia sempervirens. The sequence continues at coordinate 1,094,053,470 of VDFB02271358.1, forward strand.
TGGCTTCATTACGCTTTGATTCTTCATGGATCAAGCATGATTCAACCCATACTGGTATCCTCACAATCACCATTTTGGCACTAGAAGAAGGGCTAACCGATCATTTAACCATATTTTAGCTCAAAATCCATGTTCATGTTGTTTTGTAGGTTGCAAAGACGCTCAAACCACAAACTACGATGCTATTTTAATAGTATCGCCATATAGAGATGCCCAAGCAATTTGATAGAGTGACACATATTTAATTGGCTAACGTTGATTTAAATATAGCGACACATATTTAAATTTGAAGTATCGTGGATAAAAAATGATGATGCTCACCTTTACCAAACCAACACATTTAAATTTCAAATCGCGACACACCTGTTTACAATGACACCCATCAAAACAGTGACACACATCAAAAGAGTGATGCAATATGCTCATTAGTCTCTCTATAGAACGATGCTCAAATTCACCAGAGCAACGCCCAAATCACAAATTGTGATGCATTTGTGTGTAGTGACGCTCAACCAGGGTAAGAATATTTGCGTTTGTTTTTCGACATGTGACTTAATTTCTTTCGATTATCAGATTACTGATGGATGTTTGACTATTTTTTGATTGTTAGACTAATAGGTTTTCGTAGGGTCTAAAGGCATGGAGCAAAATTGAAGACCTTCTCTTCTATCTTACCATTCTCTAATTATAACAAGCGTTCAATGCTTTGGGGCAATTATAACCCATTTTCATGCTTTTTTACTTTGAGTTTTAGGAAACACACTAGTTTTCAATTAGGCTTAAAATGAACTTTCAAGTTGGCTTAAAATTGAACAAGGGAAACTCATCTTTCAATTGGTGCTTAAAATGAACTCATTATTGCTTTGAAGGATAAAATTGACAACTGTTTGCTTTGTTTCGTGATTCTTCAAAAATGTTAGTGAATGTGTATGCAATTCTCTCATGTCGTTTGGTGATCTTGAGAAATAGAGACATTCTCTAACACTTTGCGAAATCACTTCCACCTTTCATTTGGATTAAAATTTAACAACCATGCAAGTGCGAGAAAAAGGCATAGCGTGTGTTCTTTCTTTGTTCATGCGAATGAAGATGATTGAACTACAAATGTACTTCCTTGCTATTGTTTACCTTTAGAGGGCCTTCCTTGGTGGGAAAAAGTACTCACCCTTAGGGAATGACCCAAGTGGTAATGAGCATAATCTAGGTTTTTCCGAACTACTATAAAAATTTGTGATTGCAAGGAAAGTTTGCAATCAACTGAGTGATGCATGATAGCTCTCCCCCAGTATCTTTATGATGTGTAAATCCCTTGTTCTAAGGGTTGGGAGACCTCTTGAGGGAGTTTATCATTGTGTCCTTTGAAATGGATGCCCTTATTACGAACCCTTGTGTAGTAGCCAAAAATCCCTAATATTTGTTGGTGCAAGAGGTCAAACCTCTGAAGTTGTCCCACATATTTGTGGTTGCTAGTAGAGATGAAAAGTTTGTCATGGGAGATTCACGAGAACTAAAGCTTGGCTAACCCATAGAAGTGAGTGTCGTGGAGGGGAGCCAGTGTGGTCAAGCTTCTAATCATCCACCTTGAATAAGCACAACTGGAGAAATCCAAGTGGGAATTCAACAAATATAGCCATTTATATCCTAGGGTTGTAATGCTTGTGATCCAGTTTTACACTTTACTTGATTTTAAAATGATCCAAAAAAAAGCACTCATTATCATCCAAATTTCAAACACTTTGGCATGAATATGGACTTCTTGAGTTAGCCTTGATATTATTTCTTTTCCTAAGGATTTATCCTTAGCGATTTCTAAATATTTAGACATTAATCTCAAACCCATATTTCCCCAAAGAAAACATAGGCAATTATGGCTTTGACCTCATAATTTTCATGAAATAGACATTGTGAAAGTTATGATGTTTTTGACATAAACATCTAGTTTGGAAACATAATGAAGACAAGTGTTTGTGGTAAAATCAATTCACTTAAGCAAATATAAATTGAAAAATTAACCCCACATAACTATTTGGAGACTGATTGCTCCCGTTGAACAACCTAATCTTCTAGGTGCTATAATTCAGCCAAACTTTGAACTCATAAATGGGGAACAAACCAATCTTATTAGCAGTTTGAGAAGATCCACTTTTGAACACAAGGAAACAAAAACATAGTGGAGAAATGAAACAACCATTTTTAGATGAGGAAGAGGAACAATTTGATATTGAGGCTAGAAGGCTCGTATTACCACCTCCCGTATGGCAATGAATATCTTACTTTCTTCCATACACTTAAACTATTTTCACATGATCTCACAAAAAATCAGGATCCCTAAACCAAGGTTAGCAGGTCCTCATTCTAGACTTAGGCATCTCACTCCAAAAGCTTACAAGAAACATCTTAGAGCACTTCACAAAAATAGAAATAGATTGGTGGAAAATTTTTATAGACATGCTTCATGGTATAGTTCAGAGTTATATGTATTCTTTTTGAGTCAACATCCCGATCTTTTCACATGACATCAAACTCCCATAAATGATCCATCAAAAAGTCAAACTTTGTAGAAGAAACTCTCCAACCTACAATTTCAGACATAGCAATCGAGAACAGAGTACGATTAAAAGTGGGCTTCAATATTTTATCAGAATCATTACACTTTGCTGAGAAAATTTACACACAAGCTAAGAGAGCTAGACCTAGTTTGAACATTCCCATCCATCCTCTCATTTTTTGGGACTTGAACATTTTAGAGGTCTAGCATCATTTTCATTACCTTAATCTTATAGCTCACTTTACCAAATGATCTCACGCAAAGTAAAGATCCCAAAACAAAAGTCAAATAGACATCACTTTAAACGTAGACATTGGAGTGCAAAAGCTCTCAACTACCACATTGAGGCACTCTATGAAAATAAAACCAAGTTGTTGGTAAAATTTTATGAACGCACCATAGGAAAATATCTTGACATGTACACATTCTTCATGAACCAAAACCCTCGACTTTTTGAGGAGCAATAAACCTATGTAAATGATTGGGTCTTTAGGATTTGAAAATTTTAGAGGTATAGCATCATTCTCGCCACCTTGGTCTTGTCAAAACAAAAGATTCAATTTAAGTCAACATTGGGTTAAACACCTCACTCACCCCTTCATCCAATTTCATCTTCCATCTCATTTTCCTTTGCAAAAATTCGAATACATCAAAAATTTTGTGACTTGAACATCAAATAAAACCACATCACTTACTAACTTAGCTACTTTTTATGTGAAATATATCCTTTTCCATTTATTTATCTAAGTTAGTTATCAATTTTGAACTAGCTTATCTTGAAGGTAACAAGTCTACCCTAAATATTTCTAAGTTCATTATCATCCTTTGTCCCAACATCAAAACATCACACTCAAGTCAAAAGTGTTGCCCTAAAATGATTGCAAAGGTCACTTCCCACATCACCCATCTCTTCATCCCCCATCATCACAATTGTTCCTAAAAGACTTAAAGCATCCCTTTTACCCAGGTTTGAGTCAACTAGAGAGTTCAAACATTACAAAACTAAAAAAAACTCTCCCATAGGTGACACAAAATTTATGGTAAAGACACGATCACAACACAAGAGAATCATGGAGAAAACCAAAGTTACATTTACCTCAAGTGATCCAAATCATTTAGAATTTGATCCTAGAAGTCATGTTTCCCCATCACAACAACCATCATCTCCTTCAGGACCATATGAGATCGAATACATCACCAAAAACCCATTTGAGTTCACTAGAGAAGAACTGTTAGAACATCAAATTCTTGAAAGTGTAGCTCCTATTTCACCAACATTTGCAGCACAAAGTTCAACATAGGATTTCACAATTCCATTGCAAGGGCTGAATCAAACTTACATACCTAGTCTTGTAACAAGCCTTGCTAAATTATTTAGTCACACATCACTATTTGAAAGTAGTATACTTGTGGGTACCCTTGAAACTAATCCTCCACCTCCCACCACCGCTTGGAAACCTACCTTTAGTACTCCTCATGTCTCTAAAAATCCTAAAAAAATACACAAACCACTGGAACTTCATTATTCCACAACCACTTCAACATTTCGGGGACACCCTTCTTCATCCACACCTATGAGCACCACAAGTATGCCCATCATCATGCAAAGTAGTATAGATCAAACATCTCCAAACAACACACAAGGGTATGCTAGTACCATTTCATAGAATCAACCATTAACACAAGTAGGGACATCTTCATCCAACCCTCTAGTGAGTTCATCCATACCATCTGCCATTTTCACACCATCCACCATTAGTCCACCTCAAAAAAATCCCTTGGATACAAGTTCGTTTAGTTCAGGAACTACCTTGATCACTGACCCTTTGTTTACATCTTTAGCATAAGGTAATCCTCAAAACACATGACACAAAAATCTTTTCAATCAGTGCACTTGAGGTCCTAGTGTGTTGTTTCCATTACAGAATTTAACGATTTCATTACCTTTTCCTACAATTCCCTTTACCATGCTAAATCAATCAAGACCTCAAACATACATTCCTCCACCTTAGTCTACCATCTTACCAAGAATGTTAAACCAAGGGAACCCTCCACCTCTCACTAGCACTCTATTGCCTATTTCAAACATCAACTCATCACAAATGTCCCAACAATTACCCAATCCAACATTGCAAGCACATGCCTTAGCTTTACAACAAGTACAACAAGCCTATCAACAGGTCATCTAGAAACAACAACAACAAGAAACTTTAGCCCAACAAAAACAAGCATAGTAAGCAACTTTATCCCAACAACAACAACAAGCACAACAAGTAGCTTTAGCTTAATAACAACAACAAGCAACCTTAGCACAACAACAACAACAACAAGCATCTTTAGCTCAACAACAACAAGAAGCAGCCTTAGCAACACAACAAGAAGCCTTAGCACAACAACAACAAGCACAACAAGCAACTTTATCTCAACAAAAACAACAATAACAACAAGAACTAGCCTTAGTAGCACAACAACAACATGCCCAACAACAAGCCCTAGTGGCACAACAACAATAAAAATCTCAACAACAAGCTTACTAGCCCAACAATATGCCCAACAACAACAAGGCTCCTATTTTCTAAACACATCAGGAACATATTCATTGCTTTCACAAAATCTTACACCTCCATACACGCCATACAACTCATCTTTCATCCCACCATATGTTCCTCCACCCAATCCGCAAGAAAATTTAGCCTCACAATTAAAAGTTCTCTCATAGGAAATGAAGGACCTTCGCATGGGCAAGACAAAGAAACCTCACATGTAGAATTTGTTCCCTTATCCATTTAGTCAAAACATAGCGATGGTACCATTCCCTCCAGGTTTTGAAATCCCAAAATTTGAAAAATATGGAGGGAGAGGAAGTCTTGTTGACTATATCAAAGAATTCAATGTCATGTGCATGGAAGTGACTTACAACAATTGGTATCTAATGTGTCTCTTCCCTCAAAGTTTAGCAGGCCATGCCATGGATTGGTTCTCTCATCTACCTCCTGGTATAAATTTTTTTCAAGAAATCACAGAAAAATTCATTGATCACTTCTCCTTCAATCTAGACATGGACGTTAGTCTAGAAGAGTTTTACACTCTTAAACAAAATCAAGGAGAAATATTAGCTAATTTCTAACAATGATGGAGACAAAGAGCTAGTAAAAGCAAGTGGCCTCTTCCTAGCAAACAACAAGTGGGAATCATCATCGCCAATCTAGATCCAAATATGTCATTTCACTTGAAAATGTAGTGCATCACATCATACAATGGGCTTGTTCCAAGAGACCTTAACATTGAAAGAGCCCTAATCTCACAAGGAAACACATAGGCTTACAAATACAACCATCCTTCAACTAGTTCAAATGAGAAGCCTCATGTATGGGCTAAGAACAAAAACGTAACAAACAACAGTGTAGTAGATGCTAAGGTCATACTAAGTGCTCTTAGACCCAACAACAATCAAGTTGCTAACATCCAACCAACTATGTAACAAATGATACCACCTCTAAACAATCGGATCGATAACACCAACACACAACAAAGGAAAATCAGTAACAGGAACAACTACCCAAAATGTAAGTAGACACAGTTATCAAAACCTATCGAGACAATCATGAAGAAATTGGTAGAGTCAAATCTGATAACACTTCCTAATTTTGAACACTACCAAGAACCACAAGAGAAGCCATCCTGGTACAACAAATGTGATATTTGTGATTTTCATAAAATCAAAGGACATACAACAACAAATTGTATGAAACTCAAGAACATCATCCAAGATCTCATAGAAAGCAATACCATATCTGTTGAAGTACTAGCAGGAAATCAGGATCTCAAGATATACAAGAACCCTCAGTTGAATCATAAAAAAAAATCAACAGTGGAAAAGCTAAGGATTACACCAATGTGAAACATACCTATTCCAATGTAGTAACCTCCTATGATAGTGTCATCACTATTGTCACCATCAAAGGAGCTAGTGAGCAATTTGGAGTCACCACATGACATGGAAAAATAACCATGCAAGGATTCCCATCTCAACCTAGGACATAGCCTACTTTTCCTGCATCTAATCCTAGCAAGTACAATGTTATAGATCAGCTAAAACAGACCCCCAAACAAATATCAATCTTAGAACTCTTAATATTATCTCCTACACATAGGGAAATACTGGAAAAGGCCTTGTCTGAGTCATTTGTTCCTGAGAACATTGATACTAATCAGTTTCAAGCTATGGTAGGGCATATCACCAACCATCTCCTTACCTTTTCTAAAAAAGATCTACCATTGCAACCATCTCATAACTATTCTTTACACCTTGAGGTTAACATTCATAAAAATAAGGTCAAAAGAGTCTTGGTAGATGGAGGCGTTGGTTTGAGAATTTGTACCTTATAGTTGATTAAGAACCTAGGCTATTCAAAAGATACTATTGAGAAGACAAAAAGTACTACCATTAGAGCATATGATGATTAGGAAAAAGTATCACAAGGGATCATTGCACTCCCAATCCAAGTAGGACCTCTTATTTTAGAAACTACATGCCAAGCACTTGATCTTGATCTTCCCTATAACATACTACTTGGTTGACCTTGGATCCATGCTCTAAAAGTTGTAGCCTCAACCTATCACTAGTGTGTGAAGTTTCCCTTCAAAGGTAGAGAAATCACTATCCACAGAGATCTTGAGCCTTTCTACTACTACAAAAGTCTTGAGGCCAAGTTCTATAAGATCCCACAAATACACAAAAATGATGAAGTCCCTACACCATCAAGCTCATTTATTGACCAGTCATCCCTAACTTCTACCTTAGCATCAAAAACACCCATGGTGCAAAGTATACCTAACATCAAAGTAGTGATCCAAGATGATGGTTGTGGAAATTACAAAATATTGAAGGACACCTTTGTCTTAGGAGAATTACCCATTTCTCCTCTATCTCATCGGAAACCTACATCTAGCATCAAAGAACTAGAAACAATCAAAATGACAGCTACTACCTTCACCAAGTGGGGGGATCTAAATCATGAAGATGTCAATGAAGAGGATATTTCTAAACTCCTCTATCAAGATGAAAGACCAATTCTTGTTCTTCCCATGGAAGATGAAAACAAAGGCCTACAACTAATCCAGAGCATGGGGTATAACAAGAATGAAAGCTAGGGAAGAATGGCAATGGTTTTCTAGAATCTGTGTGTGTGAAATGTGGGAATTGTTATTAAATCAACACAAACACCAATGAGACGAATTATAGTAAATATTTGAATCAAATAAACTACTATAACTACAGCTAAACAAATCTTTTAAAACGTTCCATTTTCCTCTATTCTCAAGGATTTACTAAATCATTAGGCTCTTAGATTTTAGGTGTGTACTATGATTGTTAAAATGACTACTTGAGAAATGAGATTGATATTCAATCATGCAAGCTAATTAAATTCCTACATGAAACTATATGATGAAAAATGATAATGGATATTATGGTGAATGGATAATGGTGTTAGATTGTAAAAGGTGGATACTATGGTATAGAGCTAGGATGATTCTACATATGCTCAAATGCTGACTATAAATATGCTAATCTAAAATGCAACTATGATGCAAATTATGACATAAAATGCAACTATGAAGCAAAGTGTGATTCTAAGATGTAACTACAAAAAAAACATGATATGAAATGTAACTGTAAGACTCCAAAATGCTCCAATGCTCCAATGATATTCCTGCATGATAACTCTATTCAAATGTGGATGCCAAATACAATGGCAAAGGGTTGTATTTATAGGCTTTTTCAAGAATCTTGTGATGTGACAAAGATCAATGGTCCAAATTCAAACAAGAGGGATGAACGGTGGAGATGAAGAGAATCAAGAATGTGTCCCCTTGACCAAAGACAACATGACAAATGGATGGAGGAATCTCTTGACCAAAGACAACATGCCAAATGGATGGAGGAATAAAGTGTGGGAACAAAAGACCATGTGTTTGAAAGTTTGTTGAAGAAGTGTGAAGAATAAGACATGTGTTTGAAGATAATTCTAATTAAAAAATAGAATTATTTAATTTCATGTGACCTTGGTGAGGTGGCATGAAAAGTTGTAGGCATGTGCTTGAATTCCTAATCTAAGAAATTAGTGAAACTTAATTAAATAAAACAATTTTATGAAATTTTGTTTATTTAACTAAATTAGAAGAATATGATTTTAGATTTGGATAATTAGAAAAGGGTGAACTATATAAATAAATTACAAATTTATTTATACATAGATAGAATATTAATTAAATAGCTAGTATTTAATTAATTAAATGTCATGATAGATTTTAGGTGTATACGTTTTGCCCCTCTTTGAAGTAATGTGTTTACACATTGCTTCAAAGAGAAATTTGATTATGATGTCGAGAAAAAAAAATCGATGCCCTAGATGTTGATTTTTAGGTGGTGACAGATATATGCCCCCTCAGGAGATAAATTGGTGAATTTTGGAATTTTTGGGATTTTTAAATTTTTTTGAAAATTTTGATGATTTTTCGATGATTTGATGATGATCTCAAAATTTTGTGTGTCAGAAATGATTTATCTCCCAAAAATGATGTATGAGCTACCAGGCGATGAAATAATCAATTAAGCCCCTTTGAAAAATAAAATAAAACATCCCCATAAAATTCCACTTAATTAACCTTAAAGGGTTAAAAAGTTGGTTTAGAAAGTTCATTTGTGAATTTTCAATTTGAAAAATTTGAGAGTGAATAGTGATCTATCACTTTGGAGCAGAATGGTGATCCCCTACCACACACATCGGTTCGAGCAGGTCAGGCGTCACAAGTGACCGGTGGTGTATGGTCCTCCGGTATGTACCCCTGGGAACTACCTCATGATTTGTGCATTTAATTTTCCCATTTATTTTCTTGTTTGAGTTCAATTTTATGTAGTTTAGCACATAGGAAGACCAAAATAGTGCATAGGATGACTGTTCTAGCACATGCATAAACCTAATGCATAGGCAACTTGAAGTAGCGCATAGGGTAAATGAATTAGCGCATAGGATAGATTAGCGCTTAGGTGTGCCAAAGTAGCACATACGAGAACTGTTGTGGTGCATAGGATAAATTAGAGCTTAGGGTAATTAGATTAGTGCATTAATGAGATGAACTAGCGCATAGGGTGGTTCGAGGCATCAAGACCCTGTTCCGGCGCATAGGTCAAATGAAATGGTGCATCTAATAGTTTGGTGCATAGAACTTCTATTCTAGTGCATTGATGAATTTCTCCGGCGCATAGAATTTTTCATCGCATTGGGGAAATTTTGACCAGATTGATGATTTTCTTTGTTAGAATCTTTGATTTCAATGATGTTTGATCACGTTAGCCTTTGTGTTGATGATGATTGATGATGTTGATAGATTAGATGTCCATTGATCTCATGATAGGTGATATTCAATGATAGGATGATGATAATTGACCTCATGATATGCAAGGAACAATTATAGTTTGATTTAATGAACCCCATGATAGGCGAGGTACATTGATTAAATGATAAACCTCATGATATAGGCAAGGTTGAATTGACTGATGAGCCTCATGATAGGAAATATTAAGTTGATTGATGAACCTCATGATAGAAAACGTTGATTGATTGATGAACCTCATGATAGGCGAGGTTGATTTGACTAATGAACCTCATGATAGGCGAGGTTGATTTGATTGATGAACCTCATGATAGGAAAGGTTGATTTGATTGTTTGATGCTCACGAGATTTGATCAAAGTCTCACTAGAGTGGATTAGATTGATAGGCTGATTGATGTTGTTTGATTGATTTGTTGATTTGCGATTTTATGATGATAGGAGCCATTGACCAATTTATAGATTAGAGAGTGCTTTCCCAGGACTTGGAAGTTGATTCCTCACATGACGCCAGATGGGGTAGCTATGATTGCATGATGTAGATTATCATATTTGATAGATATGCCCCAGATTAGGGTGAACAGGGGTTTACTGATAACTTTGTCTGAGAGATGGCATAGTGATCATAACACTTTTCATTTTCCCACTGGTGAGATCATAGTTACCCCAAAGGATGCATATTAGATTCTTTGGATTCCTGTGGTTGGAGAGCTGGTTCTATATGATTCTCAGGAGTAGGGCAGGACTGAGGCATTGCGCAGAGTGTTTGAGGATGAGCACATATGCAGCTACGAGATTCCATGGAGGGACATAGTCAATGGTTATGCGACATTGTCAGTTGTTCTTGCTGAATTTATTGGAGGGTTCCTTTGTCCTGATCGTAGGTCAAAGGGATTGTCAATTGGATGGGGCAGAATTATAGAGAACATGATTGCTCAGGGTACTCAATATGCATGGGGTTTTTGTATGCTTGCTCACTTGTACCATGATCTACATTAGGTGGTTTACTTGTGAGGGGCTAGTTTATTAGCGGGTGTCACATTGCTCTAGGTTTGGGCCTAGGAGCACATAGCAGTCTCACAACCAGTGGGGGAGAGATAGTGGCCAACCATGAGGCCATATGTACATATTTATGGTGGTTGACTTGCTCAGCCTAGACTAGGAATACTTGAGTTTTGGAGGAGGACCTTAGATGATTTAGAGTCAGTGGTGTGGCAGCCATATGTTGATTGCGAGTTGTGGCCGGAGGATTAGACTGAGATGCCATTTTTGTGTCAATCCATATATTTGATTGGTCATACTCAATTTATCATTGAGAGATTCTTACTTTTGAGAGTATTGAGACAATTTGGTAGGGTTCAGGGTATGCCCCAGGGAGTGGTACACTATGTGCAACAATGATAGGATGCTATAGAGTAGGGGCCAGTTTTGTCTTATGATGCAGTAGTTTAAATTTTTTAAGGTTTGCAGGGTATTATTTGGGAGGTATATTCAGAGATTACTGATGCACTGATATATGATGAGTATGCCCATTACATGTTCCAACATCCATTCCCCTGGATTACCATTTCAAATGAGCCAACACCATTGTTAGAGGGGGAAGGAGCAATGGGTCAAGGGCGCAGGCAGAGGAGAGGTGGTGGAGATGAGGAGGGGGAGAAACAACAGGAGGAGGAGGAGGAGAGCGGTGATGAGGGCAGTGAGGAGGAAGAGAGTAATGTGGATAGAGAGGATGATGAGATTGATGGGGGTGATGATGGGAGTGATGGGGGTGGAGGAAGGACAGGTTCTGATGTTGGAGAGACAACTGTGCCTTGCAAGAGGTGATGTGTGGAGATTCAACTACCCTCATCACAATAGTAGACACAAATTGTTGTGTTATAGGTGCAAGTTGAGACTTTGCAAGGTTAGCTTGAGCAGGTTTAGGATTTTCTCACACAGGCACAGGGATAGGTTCAAACCTTGACTACTGAGAGGGATGTAGCTAGGAAGCAAGCACAATAGATATAGGCTCAACTAGCATAGGTTCAGGCTTAGGGATAGGCATAGATAAAGATGCAGGAACAAGTTGCCATACTCACTGCCGAGAGGGACACTCTGAGACGGTGGGCCGAGTAGGTTGTGAGGGCATCATTGATAGACTACAGTGGGTTGCAGAGGCTACTGGTTCGGCATATTAGTTCAGAGAGGTTCATAGAACTACTCAAGATGCTGAGTTATACAAAGGGAAATATCATGAGCTATTCCCTCTTGAGTGGTGAGAGAGCTTTGCATAGTCCTGGTTAGGTAGGTCCCAGTCTCAGACAATGAGAAAAGGTGTCACATAGCCGCTTCCTGAGATCAAGGAGATCCAGATCTTGGTGTTGGGCCATCAGGTGGAGGTATGCATTCAGTGATGCCAACACCATTTGGAGGGAGCACTACATAGATCTAATATGATGATTTCCTGATGTATTTTGGACATGATGTATACACCTTTATTTAGTTTGAGACATTGATGATATACCTCTTGATCTCAGATATTATGATACACTTCCATTTTTGATATTGATGTATCTCTTTATACCTTCAGATATCTTTATAAATTTTACATTATGATTTTGAGGTTATATGATATGCAGTGATGATTATGATCCATGTGCCTATGCTTTTTATATGACGATGCTCATGATGATTATGATGGATGCATTTGATTTCTATTTTATGATGCTATGCGATGTTCTATATGATGATGATCATGATGATTATGATTCCTGCAAATGATGATGACATGATATGTAATGCATTTTATGTTTTTTTTGGTTCCTTTCTAACGCAAATGGATGATGCAATGAATTCATATGATGGTGCACATTTCTATGTTTTTATGATGTTGATATGATGATGATCAGGGTGATTATGATGACTATGTAATGATGCATGATTGATGATTTTATATGCTTTATGGATGATGGATTTGATTATGAAAATGATGTATGATGTGTATGCGAAGATCCTATTATTCCTTTGTTAGTATTGAATTTGAGTAATAACAAATGCATCCTGACAAATCTATCTTCACTACTAATTTTAGATTTTCATAACAATAGCATTATTTCTTTAGCAGTCATGTTCTTCAAAAAATTTTCTTCTTGGAAATATTACTCTGCTAGATATGTCTTTCAATCTTCTTAATTGAATCCAAGATCTATTTTATTAAAGGAATAAATGATTTCAATGATGCATCAAGTTCAATTATGCTCCTATTAAAATAGAGATGCTTTTCTGCTTAGCAATCTTACTCTGCTAGATATGCCTTTCAAAATTCTTAATGGACCAATTTCTTAATCCATTAATAATTGATGAAATGATTTTGATTATGCATGTGAGATGTAATGCACTTATTTTTATGTTTTCTGATGCAAATTGGATGCGAATGATGATGCAATTGATGATTTTTCTAATGTATGCAAATGATGATGCGATGGATGTGCTTTCTAATGTATGCAATTGATGTGCAATTTAAATGAAAATGATGTGTTTTTGGTTAATGTCAAATGTACTCAATCCATTAGTAATAGAGATAAAACCATTGTGAAATTGTTTCATCTTTGGAAAACCCCCAAATATAGATGCAATACTAACATGGATGCACTCTAACATAACCATACAAATCTAATATGCAAAAGTTGTCATTGTAACAACTGATTTGTCATGATTTTTATCATCATTGAGCCTTTAAAATGTTGAAAGTGAGTACAAGTATTGATGGCATATTTTAGAACATGATGACCTAAGTACTACTTCCATGATGTTTGATATTGCAAGTTAACACAAACATCTAAGTATAATTAAACTGATATGACTTAAGCATTGCTTGCGTAAACATGCAAGAGTTAACCATTTTCCTATGAAAATTCAAAATGTCATTAGTGACACTTTGTAGAGCACGTCCCTTGATAATTTGCATAGTAATAATGATCAACTCATAGACAAAAAACAAAGAAAAATCATACTCCTTCCTGGCTCCTCTAGTTCAATACATCATTGAGGTGCTCCAGAGATATGATAAAAAAAATCAAAGTGCAACAATTGCACATTCATGCTCTAGTGATAAATCCCTGATTCAGAAGAACATCATCCATTGGAAGTTTTCTTTGATTTGATTTGGATGTTTGATGCATTTCTAATGGTGATTGATGTTAAATGTTGGGTTACACCATTATCATTGTGTTTGTTGTAATTGTCTTACTGTTGTTTTTCTGTTGGTTCAAGCTCAAAGTTTACTTGCCCCCAATGAGTTTAGGATTTTTTCCCCAGTCTAGGGTGAGACACGACCGTAATGCCAGGATATGTACATGAAGCTTTCAGATGATAGGCAATTTGATGGTGAAAGAAAATGGTGAAATTGAATGGTTGGCATGCTCAAATAGATGGAAAAGCTAATCTATCACAAATAGCGCTTGTTCTTGGGTTTTCACTAGTATTTTATTGCACTTTTTTAGATTTTATGTTTTTTTTTATCACTTTTTCTGATTTTTTTGTATTTTTCTCTCTTTTTTTAATTTTTTTGTATTTTTGTATTTTTCTCTTTTTTTATTTTTTTTGTTGTTACCAAGATGCCTGTTTGCTAGGTTTTCATCAAGGCAACTATTTTTTCAGGACATTTTTTGATGTTTTTGGTATTTTTTTAGGACTTTTTCCAATGCATTGGATGATTTAGTTGTAGAATTTCTTGAGATGCAAGTTGTTGAGGGGTTCATCAAAAAAATCCCCTTCTGATGTGGACAACTGATGTGCTCCTGATCCAAAGACCATTTGGTTAGGTGTGTGTAGATGCATCCTTCTCCATAAATTTAGTCACATTATCATCTTGTGAGCAAATTTACCACATAGATAACATCCAATATCTTTTGGTTTATTTGTTCATTATCCAAATCCATGTCAAAGTAAAAATCCAAACCAAATCAAGCCAAATCCAAAATAAAAAATCCAAAGTCCCAAAGTGTAGTATCCCCTTCAAGATTTCTTAAGAGTTCAATCATTCACCATCACCCATCTTTCATTTATCACATCATTACCCTTTGATCCTTAATCATCTTAGATTTTCTATTTTGTGCCTAAAGTTAGATAGATCTAAGGAGTTAGAGATTCATCTCCCACATTCTTGAAAATTGATCCCTATTTTATGGTTCAAACTAGATCTCAACAAAAGAAGAACATGGAATCCAACAAAGAAACATCTACTTTGAGTGACCTGAGTCAAACCACCCTCGAAATCAATCCTGTTGGATCTAGCAATCCCCTACCTAATCTTCCTCTAATACCACAAGATCCTCAAGAGGAAGGTCAAGTAGAGGACATCACTGAAAATTTCCTAGGAATGACACAAGATGAGATCATAGAAATGGTCCAAAATCCCAAAAATCACAAAATTGTCAATGCCATGATGAAACTAAACCCTTCCCAATACATGCTTGAATTGGAAAAATAAGGGGCTAAACTCCCTTTTGATTTCAATGTAAGTACTATTGTGGAGAAACCTTTTGAGAATATGCTGCTTGTACCATTCACCTCACCTATTCAAGGCAAGTTCCAACCCTTTCCACATCCCACATCATCTCTTGCCACAACACAACCCATTGTCAACAAGGGGAGTTCATTACTCCATGCTCTTCAAACAAACCCCCTTGTCAATAATAAAAATTTGGATGAAAATACCATCTCAGGTACATCAAATACCGTCCCTAAAAATCCCATGCACCCATATGTTCTGCTCACCTTTCATGACACCAACAACCCAACCTCTTTTGCGGCATAGGCTCCTAACACACAAGTTTCTCTCCCATTGGTGCAAACATGTCTATTTGAACAAGGGGGACTCTTTGGGGCCTCATCATCACTTGCTCAAGGAAATATTCCAACACTTCCATCAATCCCACCACCAATTCCACCACCACTACCTCCTCTACCATTAACATCTACATCAATTCTTAGTTTAGGACTTCCCCCTTTACCACCAATCCTGAATCAGTCAAAACAAAATAATCGTCCAACCATAAATCAAATCATTGTATCAAATCCTCTAAATATACCACCGAAATCGCAACAAGTGGTATCCATCCAAGTAACATCATCAATCTCAAGGACCCAACTTATATCAGTCACACCATCTACCACGATCACTCCAACCACATCTCAACCACCATCTCAATAAAATATCATCACACCATCCAACACAATCTCAAATCCTCCACCACCACCTCCAAATACAAACATTGCAAACCAATACAACATAACACTACAAAAAGCTCAACAAGCCTATCAAAAGGCACTCTAGCAATACCAAAGCCAACAAGCTACACTGGTTGCACAACAAGCCACCTAGGTGCAAGCTCAATCATTGTTGCAACAATAACAAGCCGCAAAAGTAGTGTAAGCTGTTCAAGCTACTCAACTCGCCCAAGCTGCATAGGCCACAGAGGCCGCACAAGCTGCATAGGCTGCCCAAGCTTCCCAAGCTACACAAGCTTCCCAAGAAGCTCAAGCGCAAGCCCAAGAAAAATATCAAGCACAATAGGCTCAAGCTCAAGCGCAATACCAAGCACAACAACAAGCAATGCAACAAAAAGAATACCAACAAGCATTGTAGCAATATCAAGAGCAACAAGAAGAAGCCCAAATACTAGCCCAACAACAAGCATTGTTGGCACAACAACAGTAGGCCCAACAAAAAGTGTTAGTGCAACAAAAACAAGACCAACAATAATTGCAAGTGTATCAACAAGCCTTGTTGGCACAACAAAACTTGCAACCACCTCCCACAAACACACCAAGCAATCTACCCATCACTCCAACAATCACACCACCTAAAAAAACCTTCATTCCACCCCCTGATCTGCAAGATGATGTGTCAACACATATACAATTTCTTTCACAACAAGTGTTGGACCTTCAATTAGGAAAAACTATGAAAACATCAAAGAACTTCTGCCCTTATTCGTTTGACAAGAGTATTGTGATGAAACCATTCCCAAAAGGATTTGAGATCCCAAAATTCGACAAATATCATGGCAAAGAAACCTTGAAGATCACATTAGGAAATTCCAGGTACATTGCATGGAGGTCGCATACGACAATAATTACTTAATGTGACTATTCCCTTGAAGTTTGGTTGTTCTCTCCATTGAATGGTTCACTCGTCTCTCCTCTAAAATCAAAAAGTTCCAAGAAATTGTGGACACATTCATACAAAACTATTCATTCAACATAGGTATGGATGTGAGTTTGGAAGAACTATTAGCCCTAAAACAAGCCAAGGGAGAGATATTTACATCCTTTTTACAATGATGGTGATCAAAAACCAATAGAAGAAAATGGGCCACACCTGGGGAACAACAAATATGTACCATCATTTCAAATATCGAACAAACCTTGTCCTTCCATATCAAGATTCATTGCATCACCACCTACGACTAGTTGACCCCCAAGGCACTCAATATCGAATGATCCCTTATTGCACAAGGGGGAGCACCTACTTATCAAGACAACCACCCATCCACTAGCTACAATGAAAAACCTTGCACATGGGAAAAAAGAAGAATCTTATGAATGATGGTGTATCGATGCCAAAGTTGTCATTAGTGCTCCAAGACAAAACACACAAGAACATCAACATCCACAAGCCAACAATCAAAACAATAGACAAGCCAACACCGTAACACAACAACTGAACAATCAAACAGTGAATAACCTAAATAATCAAGGAGGACCATCCCATCAAAATAAATATTTCCCCAAGTGGAAATACATAGCTCTTGGGGAACCAATTGAATCCATCATGAAGAAACTGGTACAAGAAAATCTCATCACAATCTCCATCTATGAGAACTATGAAGAACCCCAAGTGAAACCACCATGGTACAATGAAAATCACCTTTGTGATTTTCATAAAATTAAGGGGCATACAATGATCAGTTGTATGAGGTTGAGAAACTTGATCCAAGACCTTATCGATGAAAAAATCATAAAAATTGAGCAACCATCAAGAAATCAGGACCTAAAGATTTACACGAATTCGATGCCAAATCACAACAAGGGAAATAATGACAATGGTAAAGGAAAGTACAAAAGTGTAAACCATGTGTATGATCATGTCATTGCATCCGTAGATGAATGGGTCATTGTTGTCACTATCAAGGGAGCCCAAGTTGATTATGGAGTCACCACATGTGGTGGAAAAGTTACCATTGCTAGACCATCTCATCCATCTAGGACATCCACCTCAAATCCATAATTTTTTCCTAGTGGGTACAATGTCTTAGACTAGTTGAAAAGAAGCCTCGCTCAGATCTCCATCATGGAGTTACTTAAAATATCACTGATGCATAAAAATATCCTAGAAGAAGCATTGGCCACATCCTCTATCCCCACGGATCTTGACACAGAAAAGTTCCAAGCTATGGTTGGACACCTCACCACACCTCATCTCTTGACATTTTTAGATCAAGATCTCCCAACCCAACCATCTCACAACCGTGTCCTTCATCTTGAAGCCTTTGTCCATAAAAAAAAAATTCAAAAGGGTCTTGGTGGATGGAGGTGCGAGTCTAACTATCTACACCCTTAAGCTAATAAAAAGTTTGGGCTTCTTGTGCAGGGGCACCTACAACCTTTTTTCAAAAGTTGCAAGGCCATGCTTTGGTATGGTGGGACTACTTTCAATCTGAGAGGAGGAAGCAACGAAAGTCTAAAATCACCTCATGGGACAAGATGTTATCCAAACTCAAAGGTAAATTCTTACCCAAAGATCATCAAGTTCAAACGTTTAAGAAATTGTAAAGATTGAGGCAAAAGGAAATGGTCATTAAGTCTTATACTGAGGAATTTTATAAACTAAGTTTAAGGTCTGGTCATCATGATAATGAAGATGAAAAATTTGCAAGATATATGGGCGGTTTGAGGTTAAACATACAAGATGAATTGGTTTTGGCTAACCCTAGGAATGTAGAGGAATGTTACCAAATGGAAATTAGGGTGGAGGGGAAAATAAAGAGAAGGAAAGATAAAGTAGCTAGGGGCAGAGGTAATGCATCAAGAGGTAGAGGATCTATGCATAATCCAAAGCCAAATAATGAAAATCTAGAAGATGCCATGAAGGGACAAGAGCAATCTGATTTTAAAAGTGGATGGAGAGGCACAAGGGGAAGATTTGGAGGAGGTAGGAGTTCCAATGTGTTTTCAGGTAGATGTTACACTTGCAATGCATTTGGCCATCCATCCTACAAGTGTCTTGAGAAGACTGGTGCTTCATCAAGTGGAAGTAAAGGTGATAAAAGGGCTCAACTTGTGCAAGAGGATGAAGAAGAGAGCACTGGTTCATCAAGACGTCCTACAAACCCTTAAGTTGGAGAAGCTTTGATGCTGCACAAATAATTTTTAAAGACTCTAAAATAAGTAGAACCATTGCACAGGAAGAGGATTTTCAAAATCACTTGCAAGAGCAAGGGGAAGGTATGTAAAATTGTGGTTGATTCTGGTTCCACTGAAAATATGGTATCATGTGAAATGGTGAACAAGTTAAACTTGCAAAGAATTCCTCATGAGTTTCCTTACAAGGTATCTTGGTTAAATGATGGTCAATCTTTGTTAGTAAATGAACATGCTATTGTAGATTTCCAGATTGGTGACTATAAGGACAATGTTATTTGTGACATCCTTCCAATGGACTATTGCCACATACTCTTAGGAAGACCTTGGCAGTATGCTAGGAGTGCCATGTATGATGGAAATGAAAATGAGTACACTATCATGAAGGATGGTCATAAGTTAGTTTTGAATCTACTTGTAGAGGATGTGAAGGGTAAAGCTAAAGTGATCATGTGTGGGAGTAAGGAACCTATAAATGTTATGAAAGAAATCAATATTTCTGATGTTGTGAACAATTCTAGGTCTGATAATGTAGGGGTAGTAGGTATAAGGGTTAATACAACAACAAAGAAGGAAATGGCACAAAGTTTGTGTGAAAGTATTGTGGTAGGAACCATAGAATATCCTATAAATGGGAACAAGGTTGAAAATTTGACAAGACCTACAGATACAGTGATACAAAGGTCTGATGAAATAGTGATAAGAAAGGTTGGAGGGACAATGAAGATAAGACAGGAAGAACAGGGAAGTGAGGAAAATTGTAAGAAAGGAAAGCTTTAGGAAGGAATTCAATGCATGAGGCTACTAAATTTTGTTTGTGTGTAGGTACAAGTGTAGGGAAACTAAGAAATAAAGGACAAACAATGAAATGATAGACATCGGGTTTGAATATGAGAACACAGTCACTTTCAAATGTAACCATAGACCAAGGTGCAGGGAAGTGTATAAAGATAGAGCTACATGAAGCAAAAAGTAGCATGGGTCAATGGAAATGGCCTATGGATTATAGATTCCTTACTCCAACTTGGGCATGTTGGTATCAACCCCAATTCATGGCTCATGAATTCCTTTTATTGGGGTTGTATGGTGCAGGGGCACCTACAACCTTGTTTCAAAATTTGAAAATGGTGATATGAAATATGGTGAATCTTTGGATGTCTAGGTTATTTGAGGAAGTGTTTAATGTTTTTTGGCATCAAATAAGGTCTAAAAAGACCATTTTTCTTGTAACAAGGTGTGTCTAGAGTCATTTGGGCCATATATGCAAATATTTCAAATTGTATAACAATGTTGTTAACAAAGTTGTAAAGCAATGCAATTTTGCATTCAACGGTCATTAGAAGTTAAAAATTGGCTGAGAGGCAGTTGGTCAGTTGTTTGAAGTGGGGGAACCTTGAAAAAGACATGAGAACATTTTTTGTAACGTTGTCTTGAAGTTTGAAGAATTGACGATAAGAAAGCTCTGCATTTTCATCCATTTTCTGAGTTCTTTCACAATTTGTAGATTTGTATGAATCCATACAGCTAGATCTTGCAATGTAAACCTTCATTTCTTGTGGTGGCTTGTATTATCATTCTTTTGTTTCAAGTTTGAAATAATTTGATAGTGTTTTATGTTATAAATTATTGTTTTCTTGAAAGCAAACTGGAAGCACCCTGTTTGGGGTTTTGTGACCAAAAACCATGTCTTAAGGGCCCTTACACTGAATTTATCGACTGTAACAAGTGTATTGGGCCCTAAGAAGTTTGTGTGATATGTAGGATATGTGGGTAGAGTGTTGGAAAAGGAATAAAGGAGATGCACTTGCTATTTTGTTGTTTTTGTTAAGGGAAGCACATGAAAATGGAGGTCTTGTGATGGGTTTTTGAGAAGTAGTGACGAAATTGGGTTTTTAATGATGTGGAGGCTTGTGTAAACCTAAATATAGATGTTTGGCACTTGGGTTTAGGTTTTGAAGCCAAAATTTGTGGAAATACAAAAAAACCCTAATTATTTGTGTGTAATTTGAGGGTTTGTTGGATCATTGACTTAAAGGCACTATAACAAGTAATTTGGAAAATTTTCTATTTTGACACATGATTAATGACTGTATGATGGAATTTTGTGGAGGGCGGATGTTTAAAGAGCCTTTGTGTGTAAAAATGGGCTAATTGTGTAGCATTTCCCATGCTAGGGTTATTGACAATCAAGTATGCTCCAAAAGAGTTGTTGTTGAGTCTGACATATGTTGTGTAGGCCCCAAAAGGGTATCTGAAACCATTATGTTTTTGGTAAGCCATTTGGGAAGTTTGGGTGAAATTTGGCTAAAACCGAGTTCCTATCACTATAAGGAAAACATGTGTTAAATGACAAGTTTTGGGGAATTCAATGAATCTGTCTTGGGGATTGTTCTCTATTGATTCATTCACCATTGTATGAATGTTGAGGGCCTTTTTAGGGGTCTTTGTCAAGTTTTGGTGTCCATTTGAATGTTTGAGGGGTTGTGACCCTTGAGGGTGAGTTGATGCCTATTAGGTTGAATCCATTGTGGGAGAGTTCTTTTGGTTGAGGATTGTCATTTTCATTGTTGTGAGTCTTCTCCACCTTGGCTCTACGTCAACTTCTTTGAGGATTCCATTGAAAAAGGAAAGGGTATAACAATCAGAGCATATGATGATCAGGAAAGAGTGTCTCAAGGAACTATTCAACTCCCTACTCAAGTAGGGATGACCATTATGGAAACCACATGTCATGTCCTCAACCTTGATTTACCTTTCAAAATACTCCTAGGGTGCCCATGGATCCATGGGATGCAAGCTATTGCCTCCACTTTCCACCAGTGTGTCAAATTGTTGTATCAAGGCCAAGAGGTCATTGTCCATGGGGATCCCAAACCATTTTACTATTGCAAGAATCTAGAAGCCAAATACTACAAAATCCACCAAGTTCCAAAGAATGATGAAGGCCTTTTGACTCTATATATAGACCCGTCTACCATAGTTTCCACATATGAGACAAAGACACCCACCATCCCCGACATTTATGATATCAAAGTCATTATCCAAGATAATGGGTGTGGGGATTACAAATTGAAGAAATGTGCCTTTGTGGTAGGAGAGTTACCTCAATCTACTAGGTCACATGGGCAACCACATCCAAATGCCACCTCATCCCAAAATTTCAATGCAGACCCCTCCAAATTTAGGTGTTGGTGGGACCTAAGTCGAGAAGTGGTAGAAGAGGATCCATCAAATATCCTATACCAAGATAACAAGCTTGCAACTGACCTTCCCATGGATAATAACAACAAAGGACTATAAATGATGCTTGGCATGTGTTATGACACAAACAAGAAACTTGGGAAAAATAATAATGTTCTCCTAGAACCCATTATTGTTGAGAAGCACTTAAGAAATCTTGGCCTCAGATGCACCCCTCCAAAGGTAACCATACTTGGTAGAGCTGCCCCAGTTAAAAAGGTTAAAACACCTCCTCAATCATCAACATCCACCCTTTAGCTACTAGTATCCATAGGGTTTCCCTTAGATAACTTTACCTTTGACATAACTGATGTGTGTGATGACACCTATTACTTAGATTTACCCATATGGTTTGAAGATTCTAGCCTCTTTATGATTAGTACCTTATCCTTTGAGTCGGACAACCAAACCAACGAGCTAAATTAGTCTATCCCCAACTCATCGACTATGACCAACGAGGACCTCCTATTTTGGACACATTTGAAAATGATGAGGCGCTCTTAGAATTCAATGGATTGTAGGATAATATACCATATGGGGATCACAAGGAATGATTCAAGATTGAGATAGACACACATGCCTACAATGGAGAAACAATTGAATCCCTTAATCGCAAAAGTGAAAATATGAGAATAATGTTTAGGTATTTAAGTGAAATCCACACTATGGCACTTACAGACCTGAAAATAGTAAAAAAAAGGATGCATCCAACTTCGAGGCACCAAAGGATGGGGGATTCAATCTTCCTCGTAGCGATCTACATTAGGAGAAGTCAACAGTTTTAGTAGAGAAGTGTAATCTAGTCAACTTGGGATCAAAGGAAATGCAACATATCACATTTTATGTAGATTCATTGCTGATAGAAGAATGAGAGCTCCTAGCTACATTCTTAAAAGATAGGAAGGTAAAATTTGCATGGACCTACATAGATATTCCTGGTCTAGATCCAGAGAGTGTGGTGCACCATCGAGAAGTATATCCAGAAGCTAAGCTAGTGAGACAAAAGCTAAGAAAGATGCATCCCCAAATAGCATTATTGGTCAAGTTAGAACTACAAAAGATCCTTGATGCAGGGTTCATATGGCCAATTGATTATCTAGAGTGGGTATCAAATCTCATACCTATTTCAAAGCCTACTAGGGCCATCTGCATCTGTATGGATTTCTGAGATCTAAATAAAGCATGTCCTAAGGATGACTTTCCACTTCCCAACATTGACATGATAGTGGAGATGATGGATGAAAATGAAATGCTTTCATTGATGGATGGATTCTCAGGGTACAATCAGATAATGATAGCTAAAGAGGACCAACATAAAAAAACTTTCACTTGTCCATGGGGGACATATTTTTGGAACATGATTTTTAGTCTGAAGAACATTGGAGCAACTTATCAAAGAGGCATGACACTAATCTTCCATGACATGATTCACAATACTGTGGAAGATTATGTAGATGAAATTTTAGAAAAATCAAAGACATGTCAGGATCATATAGTAGCACTTAGTTCCATCTTTGACCGACTAGAGGAATATAAAGTTAGATTCAATCCAAAGAAGTGCATCTTCGGTGTACAATCAGGGAAGTTGCTAGGGTACATTGTGTCCATGAGAGGAATTGAGATAGATCCTGCCAAGGTCAAGGCAATTCTTGAGATGGAGGCACCAAAGACATTGAAATAGTTAAGAGGCCTATAAGGAAGACTCTAGTCCATCCTTCGATTCATAGTGCAACTAGTAGAAAAGGATATCCCTTACTCCCATCTACTCCACAAGGGGGTAGCATACATATGGGATGAGAAGTGCGATTAGGCATTCAACAAGATCAAGGAGTATTTGATGGCATCGCCAGCTCTTATGCCACCCATTCTAGGAAAGCCATTGATCCTATACATATCAACAACAAAAAATCTTGGTTCTCTTTTAGCTCAACATGATGAAGATGGGAAGGAAAGAGCCATATACTATATCAGCCAAACCATGGTAGGGAATGAGTTGAACTATTCATTCTTTGAAAAATATTGCTTAGCAGTAGTGTTCACCTCATAGAAATTCAGGCATTACATGTTGTCCCATCAAATAAAACTCTTTTCCAAGATTAACCCACTCAAATACTTGCTTTCCAAAGAAATTCTCATAGGATGGATGGCTAAGTGGGTTATGATCCTATTAGAGTATGATATCAAGTATGTGGAATGAAAGGCTATTAAGGGACAAGTCTTTGTAGATCAACTAGTAGAGGGGCCAATATATGTAGAAAACCCACTGATATCAAAATTCCCTATTGAGTCCATCTTTAACCTAAGCATAATAGATCACTGGAAATTTTACTTTGATGGGTCCTACACACAACATGGATCGGGAACTGGAGTCTTTTTCATCATGCCACAAGGAGATTGCATACCAAGGTCATACAAGTTGTCATTTCCTTGCATGAACAATATTGTAGAATATGAGGCTCTTATCATAGGGCTCATAATAGTAGTGCAATGGAAAATCATGGCACTTAAGGTGTATGGAGATTCATAGCTAATCATCAATTTGGTAAATGATGAATACCAGATGAAGGACAACAAACTAACTCCATACAAAAATTGGTAGAAAGCCTCAAAGGGTTCTTCATTGACATCACATTCAAGCAAATACCTAGGGATAACAATAGAGTAGTGGATGCTATGGTGACAATTGGATCATTACTGGATATCCCACACAATGTCCCTAAACATGAATTCCTCATAGAGCAGCTTATCATACCAACATTTGAGGTACCAGAGTGTGAATTTGTGTGCAAAATCATTGGTCCTGGTGATCCATGGTATCACGACATATAAACCTACTTGAGAATAGGAGTCCTTCTAGCTGATATCACCCCAAACCTAAAAAATACCTTTGTCAAAATGTCATCCTGCTTTGTGATCTTAAGAGACACCCTATACCGTAGGATCATTAAGGGAACCCTATTATGATGTCCAAATGTTGAGGAGGCTTTGACCACTTTAACTGAAGTGCACAATGACATTTGTGGTTCCCATTCGAGTGGTATGACCTTGGCTAAGAAATTGCTGAGAACTAGGTACTATTGGCCGTCAATGGAAAGAGAAGCTCATGAATATGTCAAGAAGTGTTTACAATGTCAGTAGCATGGGGACCTCATCCATGCACCAGCTCAAGAGCTCCATCCCATCATAACACCGTGGCCTTTTCATAGTGGGGGCTCGATCTCATTGGAAAAATTACCCCCACCTCATCCAGTGGACATAAGTTTATCATCACTGCCGTTGAGTACTTTATGAAGTGAGTGGAGGCCATTCCCATGACCTACATTACTAAAAAGAAGTTATCCAAGTTCATCTTGAACTACCTAATTTTCCATTACACTGTCCCTGAGGCCATTATCTCAGATAATGAGACACCATTCAAAAACTAGGATGTTCAAAACCTATGCCACAAATTCAAAATCCAACTTTTCTTTTCCACTCTGTACTACCCCCAAGGGAATGACCAAGTTGAGGCTACAAACAAAACTATCCTGAAAATCTTGAAAAAGATAGTTAATGAAGCTAGTCGTGACTGGCACTTGCAGTTGAATATTTCCCTATGGGCCTATTGAACAAGAATTCACACACCAATAGGTGCCACCCCATTCTCCCTAGTTTATAGATCAGAATCTGTAGTCCCCATTGAGATTGAGCTCCTATCCCTTACAATATCATTGCAAAATATCATCACAGATGAAGAATACCAGGTATCATAACTAAATGAGTTGGAACTACTAGATGGACAGTGTATGGATGCCTTAAACCATTTGCAAGTCTATCAAAACTGCCTCAAGTAGAGCTACAACAAGAGGATCAGGAGTCAGACATTTCAGGTCAGAGAGCTTGTACTAAAGGAGAATAAAAAAATGTACCCAATCCAGAAAACAAAGGGAAATTTGAACCCAATTGGTTGGGACCCTTCATCGTCATAGCAAGGTACAAGTCAGGGGCATATCAGTTATCAACACTCAAAGGGGAACCTCTGAAAGAGCCCATGAATAACTCCCATCTCAAAAAAAATTACGCCTAATATTTCAAGGTATAAAGCCAAAAAAACAAAAAAATCAAAAAATATAAAAATCTAAAAAAAATTAGAAAAATGATTGAAAATAGTAAAGAGAAAAATCATCCTCTAGTGAAAACCATTTTGGTGGCGCTTTGGGCAAGTACCTTGGTGAAAAATTGGAAAATAGGCACCTTGTGTAAATAAGCACTTTCCATCCACCATGATCTTTGTGACTTGTTCGACATCATTCTTCCATCTCATTCCATTCCATCACATACTTTCGTCACCCATCCACGTCTACATCATAGATTGATCTTGTGTTTGTAGCATGATCCCTCTTAGTACTACTCGACCCATTCCAAAGGTCAGTTTGTCCTGCCTATATTGGAGTACTCTATCACATCACGCTGGGGGCATGTCCTGCATTGGATTGGATTCGTGTATATTCTTGAAGTCTTAAAATCAAAAAATCTGAAAAACATTCATGAAATCATAAAATCCAAAAAAATTAGAAAATCAAAAAATCCCAAAAACATTCATAAAATTAGAAAACCAAAAAAATTCAAACCATATCAAAATCCATAAAAAAATTCATAAAATCAGAAAACAAAAAACATTCAAAACATATCAAAATCCATAAAACATTCATAAAATCAGAAAACCAAAAACATTCAAAACATATCAAAATCCATAAAACATTCATAAAATCAAAAAACCAAAAACATTCAAAACATATCCAAATCCATAAAACATTCATAAGAGTTAGAAAAATTCAAAAACATGGTAGGAGAACTATGGGTCTTTGAGCTCTGAATGTAGGAAAGATTGATATTTGATCATCCACTGAGACACTTAGGTCAGTCCTTTAAGAATCTTTCATAATAAACTGGAAATCCATTTGTTAATATCTTCATCAATAAATGAGTTTGCCGTCAGTTGAACTATGTGGTCTCTACATGTCTAATGTAGGCAAGGCTAATCTTTCAATTAGACCCTAAGGCCCCTAGAATAGGTCTTTGGTCAAAATCTTAGAAAACACCTAAACATTGGAAAATTTGAAAATCAAAACATTTGCAAAATCTCAAAAAATACCAAAAAACAGCCTCAAAACATTTCAAAAACATCAAAAGCATTCAAAAAACCCAAAAAATACATCTGTATCATCTCGCTTTCACCTGCAATAAAGATTCACTGACAATAAATCAACCGTCATCCTCAACCTTTGGTGAAATAGTCAGAAACAAGTCTAGCGGTCAAAAGTGAAAACTCAAGCGTTAAGGTCTCAAGTCTAGGTCAGTGAGTAAACAAGTTGGTCAACTTTTCGTATCAATAGCCTATCATCCAGTCAACCTCATCATCATCTGATAACATCATGTCCTAGAATGCATCCTTCCTACAATGGACATCAACATCAGGCATCA
Source organism: Sequoia sempervirens (assembly GCA_007258455.2). Taxonomy (NCBI): domain Eukaryota; kingdom Viridiplantae; phylum Streptophyta; class Pinopsida; order Cupressales; family Cupressaceae; genus Sequoia; species Sequoia sempervirens. The sequence continues at coordinate 1,094,081,524 of VDFB02271358.1, forward strand.
CTATAGTTCAGTCTTGGCTAGCGGTATGAAGAACATTAGCTTGTTTGTTTACTTGATTTTATCTTGTTGGATTGATCTTATTGCGCCGATTCCAATGACCTCTCAATGATGTATAAACAAAATGATTTAGAGAGATAGGAATGGGGCAACGATCATTATCTTTTGTCTATTGTGCTTGTTGAATATTCTTCTAATATAACTTTGGTCATGTGTGCTTTTTTTGGTTTGTAGGGAGGGTATTTTAGGTATCTTGTTGACCACATAGGAAGGCTTTCCTTTCTATGTTTTGGTCTGAGATATTTGGAATATTTGAACTACTTTCTAAGTAGAGTTTCGTATGTTGGGTGTGCACAGGAGTACTCCTATTTAATTGTTGAGTCAAAATCCATCACACTAGGTGCAACGCCATCCTGGTTCTTTATACCTTGATGCCTCGTATTTATGTGTGTAATCAAACATAAGGTAAGTAAGCCCTTTTAAAATCCCAATTCTTGATAAGCAAAACATCATCCATATCTCATCATCATCTCTAATAAAGTCCTCTTAGATCATGGACTTACTGGATATTCTTGTCATCATCTTATTTATTCTTTCTCCTTTCCGCACTAACATGGTACCATGATAGTTAATCAAATGAATGCATCCATACTACATCCACAAACCGTCAGCATGTTGTGTATGATATCGTATCATATAGGAAGCATTGATCATTTCACATGCATTGTATTTCCATTATTACATAATATATATTGGTTATTCTAAGCATCTCATAAACCATACATTTGCATCCATTAAACAAACCACATAGGCATTATCATGTCATCTATACGTGAATCATCATATTATACATGAAAAGATACTAGAAAAGAAAAGGAGAATATCATAACATCTCATTACATCACATAATCATAATACATCACATCACTATCATTTAGGGCATAATATAGATTTTTTAGTCTAAGCATGATAAAATCATCTGCATATCATAAATATTTGCATCCATATTACATCCATACATGATCATCATAAAAATGCATAAAGATAATAAAAAAAGTAATGCATCCATAACATCCATAAACATCTGCATAATCATCCATAATATAAATTAAATCCCATCATATAAGAATCACATTACATCCATCCATAATGCATAAGTAAAATAGAACACATCGCATCATAAATAAATAAATCATATCATATATCATATATCATTGTCATGGTACAAAATTAGAATCAATGTATGTATATCAATCAAGTGTACAAAAGCCCATGAGGCTATAAAAAATGGAGCTTGTGAGTCTCAAAAAGAATGTTGTGATCATAAAAATTCTGCAGGTAGTAGCTATCCCTACTGGATGTTCCCCTCACCCACCTGTCTCTCTCCGTGATCCTCTGGAGGCCTGTATCCAGTCTACTATGAATACTTTACTACCAAGGCCCCTTGAGGCATTGCCTATCTATAATGCAACCGATAATACTCAGCCTCTCGTACTGCCTCATGGTATGACTGCATGGATACTATGCTCTTGGAGGATGATGCAACCATGGACTCAAGATGTTGCCGCCTACCTACCTCCTACACCCTTTGCAACTCTATTGCTTGTCGCTACTGCACAGCCTAATCCCACTTTGGTTTGAGGGCCAAGACCTTCTATCTCAATTGGTCCCTCTCTCTGGTAAGAACCTATTCTTGAGACTACAAAACTTGTATTTGAGTCTGTAAACCTTGGAACTTCCCTATAACTACAAGATCTGTGAGTCCCTTGGGTCTAGTTGTGGTGGTGGCTGTAGAGGTGGTTGATCCTGCTATCTGTCTTGATCCTGGTGCTCATCCTTGGGCTGATCTTGATCCCCATGCCTTGGGGAATCCCTATGATCTCTATGCTTCTTAGGATGTTGATTTGGCTAGCTTGGAGGTGGTCTACCTCCTCCTCCTTGCCCCATTGTCCGACCTTGGGGTCTTCATCGTGGAAGAACTGTCAATGGAATCGTTAATTAGACTAGTGGCCTGAACCAATCGACATAGGCCTATGTAGTCCTTGGGTCTTCCTGCCTCTGATCATAAGCCTAGGGCCTCATTATTAGTAGTCTAAAGGAGTCCACTACATCCTTTGGTGGGATCGTTTTTCCCCATGTCGTCTCTCTGGTAGTCCAAGAAAAGATGACCACATACTGATCATCTAGTCTATCCTAGACATCGCCAAAATATTTGGCTACTCGATCAGGCAAGTAGTGCTTGATTATAGTGTGATCAAATCCCTTCATGAGCCAATCCTAGCTCACATAAAATATTTTTTGCACATCGTAATACCATGCGGGCATCCCTAGCCAGGGTCTCCAAGTGAATGTGGCCATCTCATCAATAACCCTCTATGAGTGAAGAATGTCATGCTATCTTGTGTGGGAGAATGTAAGGCCACCCTTATATCACCAAATTGTTGGGTCATTTGGCTCCACATCAACCACTGTGACTCTCGATCGAAGCACAACTATGTGCTTCCATGCCCAAATATGCAGAAGTATGACCCTGACGCAAGTGGCTTTGCTATCGCAATACACAAGCTCGTGAAAATAATGATATAGTGAGGCTAGCATCACTAGCCCCCAAGAAAAGTAGCACCTCCTGAAGAGCATTCACTCCCAAGCTAGACCCCATCTTGGACTGAAATACTTGCCTCGCCATTCTAGAGCTACAAGTCCTGAAATACCTACCTCACCGTTCTAGAGCTACAAGTCCTGAAATAATGGCTACCACAATCAATCAAAATGTTGACACCTGACCTCTGTAGTGCTCAATCTCAATCTGAAACTTGGTGAAGAAAATCTCATCCATCCCCATGATCTCATAGCATGCATCCATGCTGACATCCATATCATATATAACCCTCTCGCTGTGGATGGGAAATCACAAAATATGTGAGACTTCCTCCAATGTGACGGTCATCTTGCTGGTGGGAAGATGAAAGGATGACATCTCACTGTGCAATCGCTCAGCTAATGTAATCATCATAGCTAGGTGAGTCCTGATGGTGAGCGCGTACATGACATACCATAGACCAATCGCTCTAAGGTGCTCCTAAAGCAACTCATGTAATCCGGTCAATCTATTGAGCACCGAGGACTGGTGCTCACATGAGTGCACAAGCTCTTTATCCTCTTGCAACAATAAAATCCACAACGTCAAGTTTTGTAAAAAAATATGGATCCCATTTGATGTTTTCACAATTGAAACAACAAAGGCGTTGCTATATGCAAATGCGTTGCTTTTTAGAAACTTCAAACTACACCGCTAGAACTTCCATATTGCAAAGCGCACCGTGACGTCGCTGTTTGATCATGGGCTTATTTGACCTAGAAACTCTAATGACCTAACTAGAGCATAACGATGCCATTTGCATATGCGTTATCATTTGGAGTTTGTTCCCTAAATCCTAAACTGCAACATGACGTCATAGGTCGCAATAGCGGTGCGATTTGAGGCCTAGCGTCATCAATTCTACCCTTTTAGTGGTGCTAAACAATGTTGTTGGACAAGTTTGAATTTCAAACCCTAATAAATGTGCACAAAAATTGAAATGACAAGGTAGGTTAGGGTCACATACCGGTGGTCCTACGCCTAGAAGTCTCTGGTAGACTCGCACTCGCTCAAAAATGTGTTAAGAAAGCACTTTTTGCACTATCTTGCATGAAGGTCAGAGCTCAAATCAATGAAAATTATAAAGAATGAGTGTGCAAATGAATTGAAAGTGACCTCTCGAGGGCTATTTAATCATGAAAATTAGGGTTTTTTGACCTTGTTTAGCCATCAAGCTAGATATTTGCGCCCTCGGCATTGTTTTTCCCAAACAAGGCTTTTTTTGCATCCTTTTTCCACATTTTGGCATGTTTTTGGCATCCTGGAGCCTTTTTGGACCTGTCGGGCACCTTGTCATATTTTTTCGTGAGATCACCCAAAAATCCAAATTTTTGTTTTATCTCTCGAGGGGGCAGTATACCAGCATAATTCCTCCGCTAGGACAGCAGTGGGGCATTTGAAAAATTAGATTCTTTTTGACTTTTGATCTCGAAAAAGTTATTCTTTGAACCAACGTAGCAAGTGCATTGCTTCAAAGAGGGGAAAAATGTAGACACGTAAATTATCTTGATTGATATTGCATACCTGATCTTGGTTTACTAACACAAATTTTTCCTAAATTATATCTCTACTAACCATTTAATTGTATAACCCTTATTTAATTAAATTCATCATATATTTTCCTCTTTTAATTAAATAAACCCACTTCATTTGATTAAATCATTATCTTCTATTAATTAAATAAATCATTTTGTTATCTTTTAATTAAATAAATTAACTTTTAATATTTGATTAAATCAACATATTCTCCCTTTAATTAATCAAATTTTGTTTAATTAGATCCTAAAGTCATCTCTTTAATCAAATAAATTGATTTTATTTTGATTTAACTCCCAAAGTTCTTCATTTAATTAAATAGATCAAATTTATTTAATTAAATCACTAATATCTCAAATTCCTCTCACTTTGATTTAAATAAGTCCAAAAATCTAAATCAAATGTCAAATCAGCTAAATCCCCAACTAAGTTAATTAAATCCTAATTAACTCTAATCCTAATCCTCCAAATCCTCTAGATTTTGCAATTTGCACAATAAATCAATTTATTTGTTTTATTAAATCTTCTATTTCATTCAAAAAGGCATCTCAAGTCGAATATTCCTCCAATTCAAAAACTCCCCTCCTAAAAGGATTTGTCCATCCAACAAGGCATTAAAGGCCTCTTACGTGTCCTTTTTCTTGAGCCAAGTGGCATTAACTCCACTTTCTTCTCCCTCCAACATGTCACTTCCTCAAATTTAAATTTCCACCCAATTTCATGTATTTGCACAATGACCAAAATGTGCTCAACCTCCCTCCATTGGAATGTTGACAAGTGGGACAATGCCATTGGATTATCTTTTACCCCACATTCATCCTTTTTGCTCATTCCTCCATCCTTCTCTTCTATAAATAGAAGGATCTTTTGCTAATTTGGGATCCACAACTTTATGCAAAGTCATTATCTTCACATTTTATGTAGGTTCATCCATTGTTCATCAAGTTTTCATAGTTTTTTATCCACCATAGCTAGGTTATTACAAATTTTATCAAGAATCATCATTGATCATCATCAATCTTGCAAGGAATTGGGAAAGGGCTATTTTCCATATCAAAATAACATTAATTCCCCCATGGGATTGAGGGTTTGAATGTTTGAGCAAGATTAGATAGCTTTCATTTGGTTTATTTTTTTTGTTTCTTGTTCTTGACAATTGATTGAATTGCATGGGGAGTGATGGTTTAGATTTGTATAATTGAATAACATTGTGTTGTTTGTTCGTGTTTGTGCAAGTCTATAATCACCATTCACACCCTCATGCACTTATTATGGCACTGCATATATATTTATTCAACATCCAATACCTTATGAAATTTTATTGTCTTGTGTGCAACGTTTATGTTATGTGCTTTACATTACTTATATTTTTTGCACCACATTCTTTACCTTACATATTGCGCTATTTATCATGTGCTCCCTTGATACATTAAAAGCATGCTTTATATTCATATGCATAGTTATTAAGAATGTGCTATAGTGGTATAATGTGCTATAATAGAGTATCACACACTTCTCATTATAGTAGATATATTTAATATTATATATGTATATATATTAATTTATGTATATATATATTAATTTATATATATATATATCTTATTTTATTTGTATGATTATAAAATGCATTTTCCATTCAAATACATATATTTATATATTTAAACATAATTTGATAATAATGATATATATATATATATATTAATATATGTATGTATGTTTCTGTCATGTACTACATTCACATATATTAGTATATATATGTATATACATATGTTACACATATATATCATTACTTTCAATTTTTCTTACATTTTAAACATGTATAATCATATTTTCATATATACACGAAGTGTATATACTTAATTGATAAATATGAACTTACAAAGAAGAACCCTCACTCAATAAAGAGACTCAAACACATAATTTGAATCAAAACATTCACAAAAAAGATCATAACATCTTCTAAATCACACTAAAAAAAGGCTAAGAATAAATTACCATTTCCCAAACTATTGAATTGATTTAACTAAACTAGAGGTGAGTGTGTGAAAGCTCAGTTAGGTATTATTAGAGGTTACTAGACCAAGCTTGTCTCCTAAGTGATACTTCCCCTCTCTTCTGGAGCTCGACCTCTTCCTACATTCAACTTAGTACAAAACCAAGGTAGTTAGACATTCAACAAAAGGATTATAATGTTCACATTGTAATACATATTCTTTCGTTACATTTCATCAATACAAAACATATCCATTGTTTTAAAATCAATAACATCTTATTGCATGTTTCAATATTTCTTTCACCTAGTAATCATATTAAAGTAAAAATTTTCTTTTATCAACATTTTTAGTCATGAAGGTAAAAGTAACTCAATAAATATGAAATAAGGTGTACCATGCTTCCCCCCTTGTGAATCATCATCCCCAATGATTTTAAGCCCTAGACATATATATAAAATCAAATAAAGGTTTTACCTTCAATTTCCTCACCATGCAATAAATTAGTATATTTCTATCTATTCTCTCCTCATAGCATGACCCCTTGCATTCTCATCCTTCATGGACCTTGCACTGAGTAACTATGCTAACGAGCACAAATAACTTGTGTGCTTCACGCATAACTTCCCTTTAAAGAGCTATAAATTATAATTTTATTAACTCATTTGTACTTTATAAGTAAAATAGTGACCATACCCTATATGAAACTTATACCCTAGTGATTGGAAAACATGTTCTCATTGGCTAATGAAATTATCCTTAGTGTAACCCAAATAGATAAGGAATGTCAGTGTATTGTACACTACACTATGGGTCCCATCCTTTCTTTTGGAATTTACTCCATCAAACACCTCAAAAATCGAGATCTTCCATCATTGACACAACCTCCTACCTTAAGCATAATTATACTACTTCATAATTTTAAGCTTGCATCAACAAGTTTCCATGATATTTTTGATCTATTTATTCTATTTGACAACCTTTTTGGTCTAAGGTTAATCCTATTTCTTAGCTTATCTCAACTTTATAGAGATTCAATCCTTCTTCCCATATATTGGACCTAACCTCAATGATGGAAGTTTATTATAATATAAGTATTTTACAAATCATCCAAGATTTGGTTTATCCCTTTTTCCTAATTGACTTAAAGTAATAAATTGAGCATTCATTCTTTTGAATTTTTCATAAGTTCATGGTTTACACAAAACCTTAAAATTAATTGTTTGTTCCCATCTAAGATAACCTTCTCAAAAATATTAAGCTACTTCTTCCCACAATATGTTGTTTAAGATTAATATCCTATAAATCAATTTCCCAATCTATATTGGTTACCTTGGTGAGTCTATCCACCATAACATTATGTTAGTTCCATTGACATAGAATGATCAAACTATTCTAATGATCTACCACTTCCTCAGTGGAATTCATAAGAGTATACAAGTCCTATCAATGACGAAACCCTATCTACATCCTATGGTATACTAGATGACAACTTGCCACATACCTTGTATCATCTTACTCTATCCCCTTCCAAATTACAGTGGTTCCCCATTCGTCAAATAATTTTTTCATAACTATGTGTCCTAAGTACGACATCAATTCACCTTATTCATTCCTTAATCTCCCAAAAATTGGTACTTATGTTCTTCTTTTGTTATGTAATAATACATCCTAACTTAGTAAAAAATCTTCCATGGACTTATATCTCATTCAATTCTTGAAATATAATATTTAAATATTGATAGCATAGGTAAACTCCTTCCTCTTAGGACATCCATACCATGGATTCCTTTCATCCTTTAATATTTTTCACAGTTTTAACCCAACTTTCATCTCAATCTATTTCTTCCAATGAGCATTTCATTTTAGTTGAGTAACAATCCTCATTTCATTATGCTGGTTTGATGTTATCTTCCAAAAGATTCTAACAATTATTGCATACCTAGTTTCCAAGCATGAACATTTTTCTATGACTCAAAATCATGAGTACATGAATCTTCCCTTCCCTATTTCATAGGTGATAATCTTTCCTTTCATGATCAAGAATACTACCTATCTTTCTCCAAAGTATCAATGATAACAAAAAAATATTCTTCCAAAACAATTTCATATAGAATTTATGTTGCAAATATTTCTTTCTCATTGGTAATAAACCTTGACCTTCCCTCTACCTTTCCCTAATAATTCCAATACCTTATCCTTTTAACTTTACCAACCTTGTTGCAGTCATATAAGACTTCGGTTGTAGGTCTTTGAATCATGACTTACAGAGAAGTCAAAAGTTCTTCCAAATTGAAAATACATTAATGAACTTCATTATATGGGATACTTTATCTGAGTCTATCTACTCCCCTTCTTCCCCTAGTAGTGTTTCCACGATATTAGATCATCTTAAAGTTGAACTCCTGGCAAACATTCAATTTCCCCAAATTGAATCGATTTATCATTCCTTGTTGGTGATTGTTGATTGACTATTACTTGTCTTTCTTACCGTTCATGGTATGCCTTGAATATACTTTTTCATTTTCAAAATTGGATTCATCATTGCCTTCTAATATCCCATAATCATCCATTGGATCCATAGTCACGATATATCTAATGAATAATAAACAACCTACAAGCTAAGAGATACTCTAGTATTTCATTCCAATTCTCTTTTCCATGTATACGAATAGCCTTTTTAACCATAGTAGAATAATATCCCACATCTACAAATCCCCACTTGTTGATGTGTTAATGAGCTTGCCTAAGGATCCCTATATCAATTGTGTCTTCTCTTTTGTGAGTTTTTTCCAAATTATTCTTTTTGTTTTGGAACATAGTTTCCCTCCATAGCCAATTTCCTTTTGGAACATCTAAACATAAGTTTACTTTCGTTGACCAGTTGGTGGGTTCAATATGAACTTTCTAACAAACTATGTTTTAACCGAGCTTTTATCGAACTAGTCTAATTTACTTTTCAAGTTTCTAACTTGCAATCATCTTTCCAATTCTTGCTATCAATTAGTTTTATTCCAATAAAGCATACTCATAGAGTCATAGTATCCTTACTAATTCCAAAATCATTGACTCTTCACATCTATAGGTTGCTATCAATAAGGGAAATTATTTCAATCCTATCTATTCCTCAGAGTCATTTAAACTATTTCGTAGGGTGAAGGTACTCATTAGTAAACCTCCATAATCCTTCCTACCAAACCTGATTGCATAATCTTCTGCAATCCAAAGGTGTATCTAAATGAGTTGTTGGTTTAGGAGTTTCCCACTCCAGTGATGACTCTTTCCTAGTCCCAAACAAGTTTTTGAAAATATTAATGTCCTTATCGGTTCTCCTTGTTCTTTTACTCTTGCCATATTGGCATAAGAACCTTTCATCCATTATCTTCTGATAGGGTTTAGGGTAAAAGCACAAAGCTATGTCACACTTTCAACCAACTTATCAACACAACTTAATTTAAGTATTTCTAATAAAAAATCAATTTTGATCAAACATATAATCTAGTAAGATTCATTCTAGCTAAGTTAGATACTTCCACAAATTTTTCAACTAAAATTGTTGGCTAAAAATATATGGAGCACCACTTTGAGTCCAATTTACCAAAAAAAAAAAATTGAAAAACTTGAAGTTTCAATAATTCCTACTAATGTAACATTTTTAAAAAATATAAAAAATACCCTTTTGTAGATCCATAAGTTTAGTTTTCAAAAATATATTTATTTTAATAGTTTAATTATTATTTATATTTTATTTTCTATTTTTACTAAAAGTAGGTTATCAACACAAAATATTAGGTTGATTGCCATGCCAAGGAAAAATACTAAAACTTATTAAAAAAAATAGAAAAAAATATGATGCACTATATAAAATAATCTATTTCAATATGGTATATTTTTTTTCATTTTAGATAAATATTTAATATGAAAGTTGACGTCCGATGGAAATGACTATTTTTTGATTCACGCACATTTTAATATTTATTTAAAAATACATATTTATCAAAATTGAAAAAAATATATCCATGCACTAAAGCTTCAAGTTATAAATACACACAAAAAATTTGAAAGAAAATAAATAAAATTTACTATAAAAAGTTTGATGTCTCATGCAATTTTTTAGCATTTTATCAACAACTAAATTATAGTGTTAATTTATTAAAAACTACTTTTAAATGTTTTTTTATTTTTTTAAAAAAAATACAAACATAAAATATACTAAAAAATACATATTTTACTAGTCTACATCATTTCAAAATTTAAAACATATATGCCACTTTGTAGTGATTCAAGTTTAAAAGTTAGATCACTGTTGGTCATTTCCTTTATAAAGTGTGACACAACTTTGGGCTTTTACCCTTTACACATCACTTACATAATGAGCTCATAGGTTCTAGAGCTGAACCTAGTAGCTCTAATACCATGGGTAACATTCCCATTGTTCTACCCAAAAAAATTACTAAGTTTTTAACCTTAAGTAAATAAACTATGATGCCAACACTTAGCAATACAGTTTTTCCTTTTATAAATAAGAATATAATGCACATTTGAATCAAACATCTTTCCAAGCTTTCCTATTTCATTATAGCAAGGTATTACAACTTTACAAAGTATTAATTTCATATAACATAATCTTATGATAACATTTCACTTTTATGTAACTTTCCATTGAAATGGATAGATACATACTTGCATAGCTTCCATGAGCTTGCTGGCACTAGGTATACAAATGGTCTAGGTTACCTCCATCAAATATTGGTCACCTACTAATAAGGAGAAGCATCACTCAAGAGATTTTCCACCAACTACAGACTAACTGCAATCCCCCACACATCTACCAAACTAGTGAATGGCCCTACCCTTCGATGAAGAGATTGGTTTGGTATCCTCATAATAAATTTGACCTTCCCAGGCTTGGTGTTGTGTCCTACATATCTAGATCTATCACACTGGCTACAACCTACACATATGGCATTCCATGCTTAGTATGTAAACCTAGATCATAGTGACTAACATTGTAAACAATGGTCATAAAATAATTCACCCACCTTTCTAGCTCTATTTGTATTGACCATTCATAACCTATTATAGGCTATCCCCTTACACCATGGAGTAACCTTAACCACAAGAATAACCAATAACCTCTTAAGTACACTATGACACTTCTTCTAAGTAAATCAAAGTAACCCTATCTTACCAATAAACCATACAGATAAACATAACGTCACATCATTAAATGACTCTATTTCAAAAGTACATTGACATAAATAAAATTTCTCATACAAGAGTGTAATCTTAGCAATAAATGACTTTTATCAGTAGGTATATCCTCTTCAATAAATGACCTCAATCAAAAGTATAATCTTCAACAATAAATGACTTCAATCAAAGTATAATCTCATCAATAAATGACCTCAATCAAAGAATAATCATATCAATAAAGGAATCACCCAAAAGTATGGTCTCAACAATAAATAGACTCCAATTGAAAGTATAATCAACATTCAAATGATCAATTAGATCATTAGGTTAATCCCGACTTATTTTCTTCAATCAATAATCAAATAGACAACCCTACAAAATAGGTAATTCCTAACCTAGGGTTTCCAACAAAAAGTAGTGTAATGATCTAGTGACCATCATAAAAGCCTCTCTTTCAATATATCACAAATATTCTCATGTTTACTACATTTGTATAAAATATGGAGGACAATAGCCTGAGAAGGATTTGTGCTTTTGCGCCTACAAGTTCTCTACTCATCATGGCTCTGGGTTGCTGGTATGTGAGTCCCCTTCTAGCATTCCATGAATAGAATCTAATTCAAAATAAGATAATAACATAACCATAAAATACAACTCTCAACCCTATCATTGAATATTGATATAACTTTTAAGTTTATACCCTAACACTAGGGTTATGATTCACTTCCTATTTCAAGGAGACATGAGTATTTAATCAAGTAATGATTATCATTCAAGGTTTACATAACATTGTAATGATAACATTCTCACTAAGTAGTTCAAAGTAACTTTATAAGCCAACTTCATGAATTAAGTCTCTACAACATAAGCTTATCTTTAATATATTATATAACGTTGATGGTTTTTTCTACACAACAACAACTCAGATAGAATATGGAAATCCTATCTCTCTTGAAAGGTAAATCTCTATCAACAAGCCTCAAGAGATAACCCCAAGGTCTCTAATGTCAGGTCTTGACAAATCATAAACAACTCATATATTATGTGAAAATGCTGGTAATCACAAGGGGCCTTACAAATAAACAATGCTGGAAGCATACTTTCATTAGATGCAACAATATGGTGATGCTTTTAATCCTAAAACTAACCCAGATTCAAAATAAACAACAAAAGAGATAAGGGTTAAGAGAGATTCAACTCTAAACTAGCCCCTAAGATCAATCACGATAATGATGAATGTTGCAAATGGAAAGATCTCCAATAAAACCAATCTCTGCTTGACCAAGGACAAGCCCACAACTCTGCAGAAATGGTGTAATCTTCTAAGGAAACTAAAGATTTTCAGACTTTGAATATTCATCCACATACCCAATAACTAGCACAATGTAAACAAGCATCCATAGTTGAACTTAGCACAAAATAAGGCCCAAACTAACTTTACACAACAAATTGCTAAAAGTATGGACCGAAGACCGATCAACATCAGTAACATTTCACCATCATTGCAAAAGAACTGAAATCTAACATCTAACATCTGAGAATCAAGAATAAGAAACCATAAACTGTCAAAGTGTAACACAAAGCTTGCCAAATCAACAATCCAATTGCATTAACTTCTCTAGCATTGCATAACAATTTCTAGTCTCTTTCTTCTCCTACAACTACTATCTTGTAGAATCTAACTCCTAACTTAGCCAATTCTGGCTTCTAATCAACTCTTCTAACCTAGTCTCACCCCTTACAAATGAGACCTCACTAGCCTTTTATAGAAAATTACATTTTGAATCAATGGCCAAGATTTAATTCATCCAATGGCTACAATTGCACTTCTAGAAGTATCAAGCTATTACATTTAATTTGGGAGCTCATGGTACATCATCATTCAATTGCATAAAAATAGTTACATCATGGAACAATGAGAAAATAATATTATGCCAGTTTGTCATTAATGAAAATTCTGATTGGATGATGAAATCAACTTCACATGTCTTCTAGAAACTGCTTCCAGCTGTAGACAGTTTGGGCACAAATTCATATGCAGACCTCATTTTAAAATTTGAATTGAACTCTTCCATATTTCCCTTTGGCACGAATCCATATGCAAGTTCCCCTTTTAATATTTATTTAATCCTAAAAACATATATCATCATTAGTAGCTCACATGTTAAAAATCCAATCCAAATTAAACTTAAATAAAATTTTGGCCTTTTAAAAAACTTACATTTTTTTGTGGAAACTTTCCATTTTTAGAAATTTTTTATTTTTAAAATTTTTTCTCCATCTCAAGATTTCATTTTAGGAACATTTTAAAATTTCAAGAAAAATTTCCATTTTTGAAAGATTGCATTTGGAAAAAAAAATATTTTGAAAAAAATTCCATTTTGGAAAATTTCTTTTAGAGTCTTGGAATTTTCAAAATGGATTTTTTTTTGAGGGTCATGGAAATTTTGGGATTTTCCACATGGATGGAAATGGTCAAAATCCCTGAAACCTCATAACTTTTTTTCTAGAAGGAATTTTCAAAAAGTTCAAAAAGCAACCCCTAATTTTTGTCCTCTATCCATGGGTGCAAAAAATAAAAATTTCTATTTTTGAAAAATTTTAGATTTTGAGGGGAATTTTGGAAATTTTGGGATTTGCCATCAGGGAGGAAATCCCCCAATTCCCTGGGGTCAAAATCCCCTAAACTCCATAACTTTTTTCTAGAAGGAATTTTCAAAAAGTTCAAAAAGCAACCTGGCCTAATTTTTCATCCTCTATCCATGGGTGCAAAAAATTTTACATATAACATTGAAAATTCACTTCAAAATCCCCATTTTCAAATTCCAAGATAAACAAATTTCTCCTAGAGCCTCAAAATATTGTCCTCATCAAACCCAGTCTAGACTTAAACCAAAAATAACTTTCCAAGAAGAGAAAAACCAAAATTTGACCAAGCCAAGAGGCAGAGATGCAAAAGAAAAAAGAGAGTCCCTGCCTCTAGTGTGGCATGTGTGCGAAAAATTGCACAACATATAATAATAATTGCAAACACCCACTCCTTAAAATTTCCTTAGATTAGATCCATCAAGAACCTTTTACACTTAACCAAAGAAGATAATAACCTAATCATAATAAAAAAACTAAAAATAATTTCCAAACAAGGCAAAGAAAGAACATAGAATGTCTTCCAAAACACAAATAGCATAAAAGAGTAGAATTCAACATGCATGTTTATACATAGCTCCAATCGATCAAAATGGATTCCTTGCTCAACAATTCCCAACTATCTCTCTTTCTCTCTCCAAAATTTACTCACAAAAATCTCTCAAAAACTCTCAAAATACCTCTTACAATTTCTCAAACTCAAAAAATCAAAATAACTTCAACTCAGTAAATAAGCATCAATTGTGCATAATGCGTCCCTATTGAGGTAGATAGCACCTCTATTTATACACAAAGGTCAACAACTAAAGGCTAGAAATAGGGTATTAAGAATGACACTTCTCAGCTCAAAAGGTTCGACTAAAAAAGATTAAGAAAAGGTGGGAGCTATAATCATTGTACAATAAACACATACACAACCATGGTGAATAAGTTGCTTTACTCAAATGAACAAGTATGATAATTAGAAATGTAAGATAATTTTCTTTTATAGGTTGACTTACTTGGCCAGTTGCACACTTGACCATTTCTCATATTTCATAATGCTTCATAATCTGGAATTCATATTACAAATCAGACTTCTAATTGATTCATACTTCTTACAAGTTAGCTCCACATTGTTTCCTACACATGCTATTCCTTTGGCTATTGTTTGCAATGACCAGGTCAAAGTTTCTTGTGTGTGGATATTCATTTTTTCCTTTTCATTTGACTTAGTCTTTGGAAGATTATTCCCATTTATTAATTTTGCTTAACCAACATGTGCTTATTATGGCGTTGCATATATATTTATTCAGCATTCAATACCTTATGAAATGCTATTGTCTTGTGTGCAACCTTTTTGTTACACACTTTACATTACTTATATTTGTTGTGCCACATGCTATACCTTACATATTGTTCTATATATCATGCGCTCCCTTGATACATTAAAACCTTGCTTTATATTCATATGCATAGTTATTAAGAATGTGCTATAGTGGTATAATGTGCTATAATAGAGTATCGCACACTTTTCATTATAGTAGATATATTTCCTGTTATATATGTATATATATTTAATAATATATGTATATATATGTATATATTAATTTATATATATCTTATTTTATTCCTACGATTCTAAGATGCATTTTCCATTCAAATACATACATATATATATGTATGTATGTATGTATGTATGTTTCTATCATACACTACATTCTCATATATTAGTGTATATATGTATATACATATGTTACACATATATATCATTACTTTCAATTTTTCTTACATTTTAAACACATATAATCACATTTTTATATATACATAAAGTGTATATACTTAATCAAAAAATGTCAACTTACAAAGAAGAATCCTCACTAAATAAAGAGACTCAAACACATAAACCGAATCAAAAAATTCATAAAAAATATCATAAAGTCTTCTAAATTATACTCAAACAAGGTTAAGAATAACTTACCATTTCCCAAACTATTGACTCGATATTAATCCAGCAATGGAGAGGATGATGGGGCCTCTGAAGATGATGATGATGCAATAGGGGTTGTTGGGTTGTGCGGTGGAGCTTTCCCTGGGCCAGCTTCCTCTGTTGGCTTTAGTTTGGGTCGTCTTCTATTTTTATTAGAGGCATTTGGTCTCTTGCCCGTGATGTGTAGCATTGTTATCATTGCTTTTGTGTGTTTGGTGGTCAACCTGGACATTGATTCTCCATCTTCTAGTATTTCTTATTCTTCCTTCTCACCAATGCTTCTAGATGCTTTTTGTTTACCAGAGCTATGCGGAAGTTTGGGATGGGGTTACAGTTTTTTATTGTGGGAATTGGTGGAGGTGGGGATGATGTTCTTGTTGCAAATGGTGGGTTCATTGCACTATCTTTAGATATTTTTCCTGGTGTTGTGGCCTTGGGAGCCTTTATTCCTCATTGGATTGGTACTGATGGCCTCTATGTGTTGACTAAGTTGTTGGTGTACTTTTATGCTTATCTTTTTGGCTTGGTGTTGGTTATTTTTAAAATACCAAGTAGGCCTTAGCAAATACCTATGAGTTTTCCAAACTCAATTCTTGAATATTTGCAAGGTGAGTGGCCAAATGACAAGATAAAGTGTATAATTATTTATCTCTTGCACTTCGGGCTTTACCAAACCCAGGAGGGTGTTCCCACAATGCCAACTAGATAACACATTTTGACAATTTATACATTGCAATTCAAGGCAGACAGATTCTCATTAATTGCAAATAAGATGAAACCAAACACAAAGATGACAATTCTTTGGGTTAATTATGCATCTTAAGCTGAGAATGAAAACAACAACAAACAACAGGTGGGTCAATACTTAATTTGAAAGATTGGTCTTAAGTCGAAGGACTGAAACCCTGAGAAAGGTTAAATGGGTTAAAGATTAGTGCCATTATCTATGGGCTAGGAGTCTTTGTAAATTGAAACATAAGGCATGTTTAATCCTGAGCAATCAAGATCTAGTGATAGTACCTTGTAATCCACAAATCAATGAATGAATACTAAAGCCTTCTTATTAAATCCAAATGATATTATATACGAATTCATGATCTAATCTATTTAACTCATTCCATGAATGTGAGCCAAAACTAGATCACATATCAAAGCATTATACGATGATAATTAATGAAATGATCCTTGATCACTATTTTCATTAATAATTCTAATACAAGACCATAAGGAGAGACTAAAGACTCAAAAAATCTCCATTATCATTCAAAATATGCTCAGAAGCCATACATTTAACTAAATTTACTGTCTAGACTCAAAACATTAGATAAGACTCAACATATCTACTCTGTGTTTTCTAATTCTCTCAATGTAGCTCTAGAATTTCAACAAAAGATCTACACAAATGACCTTGATTTCCCTTTTATAGAATAAGGGAGCAAAAACAAGCTTTAGGCCAAGTGTACACATGTTAATATCAAATTGGACCACTAGAGGGTATATTCCATATTCAGTTATATTTGCAATCGTCAAAAAATGGGGGGAATACACATAAGACAAAGAACATTTTCATTTGCAACAAAGAAAAAATTTTCCTTCCAAAAGCACATGTTAAAAGGAGCATGTCCAATTCATCTAGAAAAATGACAAAACGATGTGGACAATAGGTGAGTCAACGTTCCACATCATCAACAACTGCTATCTTTTGTGAAACATATGTTTTATCTATGTAACTTCTAAGGCCAGACCTGCACAATACATGACCCAGTATATGTTTCACAAACCAAAATTTCCACAATACAACCTTCCCCATTCCTCATAATCTTCCTTAGATGGCCAGTTAAAATCCATTATGTCATCCATGGTTTTTCTGTAAGGGGAATACTTAGTTACAACTGCATTGGATTCCTTGTCGAAATCCTCCAGGAAACTAATAAGAAATGTCAATCTCCCCAGGGTATTGTTGAAGATACCAACATCAACTTCTTTGCAAATTTTACAAGCCTGGGAATCAATAACCTGGTCCAATTACCTCTTCCATGTTTGTAATGGTTTCACTTCATAGTTAGCCACCTCAATCTCTAGCAATGGTGCTAAATCAGTGTGAGTATACTGAGCTATCAACTCTATTATCTTCTGTTCTAATGGAGTTGCATATCCTTGAAACTTCTACTCGCTCAACTCACACACAAAGTCATAAAATGGACACACCAGAGGATGTTTATCTGCATTTTTCTGGCTCCCACTAAGATCAAATTCAACCTCTCAAATCTTGGGACCCATTTATTCAAAGTTGGTATGGCCAACATCTTGTCCTTTTGAGATAACCTCATTGCTCACAACATCAAAGCATACTTGTCATACACACTATTGAGTCTATCTTGAATCCTCTCATTCAAATGTCTTAAGGTAGTGCATACAACCTTTGATATGTTTTCATACATTGAGTCTTGTGCTTTCTCTAACAACTTCTTATACACCTCAACTTGTAGGAGCAATTGATCTCTATCAAATGAACTAGGGTTTAGTCCACATATTTCTTCCTCTTCAATTAATTCTTGTCCTCGATTATATGGTACTATTTCTAGAGAAGGACTATGAAATGATGGCTACATAGATGTCACTGGAGAAGCTGAAGGTGGGTGGTCTGAGCTAGATTGACCCTGTTCTTTCTACAATTCCTCTCTTTGTTTATAGAATTCCAGCTTAGTTTCTAGCGTAGCAACTTTCTGTTGGCTGCTGCCATAATCATTCAAGAGTTCATTGTATTTAACTCTAAGATTATCTCTCTCCAAGGTAAGACCTTCCACAGTTGATCAGGTGAACCTAGCAACATTGACAACCATATCTACAGCTTCCAAAGCTGGAGTATCAACAACTCTTTTTATAAGTATTTGTCCACTAAGCTTTGATGTCTTTTCCAAGGCTAGTTTCTTAGATGCTGAGGATAATGACCATATTTACAATGCATCCTAATCTTCACTGAAAGATGAACCTCACAATGCCATTTCTAGTTCTTCCTCTATTTGTACAAGAGGTCTTTCAGCCCTTCTAATTGCATCAACAATATTCCAATTTGGCAACAACAACACACCTCTTTTCTTCACAAGTTCCCTACCCTTTGGGCATTGATCTTTCTAAACTCATTCTTCATAATGCTTCTTACATTCACCTCAATGAAACTTTCAAGCAATTTAGGATGCAAGCTCCTTTCAGTGGCCACCTTCTTTGTATAATTCACAATTTTGGATTTCCACCTGAAATATTAAAATGTAGAAGTCTCAATGAAAGAATCATCTTCCATAAACTCTTTACTGGCTTCCACCCTCAAGTCATTTTTAGTATTCAATCCACAAATTCGAAGATTCCCCAACCTGAGGATGCTCTATCATGAACTTGAGGCAATTTATCCTTCATGCGAAGGTATTCCTATCTCCATATCCTCAGGGGTGACATAAATGTCATTTTCATCCGTGTCAAAGTAATCGACCACTCCCTTCATTTCAATTTTTTGCTTCTTTTGAAGTGGTTTCTTAGGAGGGGAAGAAATTTCAGGAGGTGAATCTAGATCAATTACAAGTAAGGAAACATGTGTAGGAGGAGTTAGCACTGCACTCTTGGGAGAATCCACCTTAAGCTCCTTAGAAAAAATATGGGACATTGTACTCTTTTCTTCATGTAACATCTTCCTCCTCCTTTTGTAAATTCTCAACTATTTGGGTGGTTGATACATAGGTCTTTCCTCTAATGTCACTTCAACACTTTCTTCAACCATCATTTCTTTTCCTTTATCAGGAACCTCCCACTGCTCTTTCAAAATAGCAACAACATTCTCAAAATTATCAATGACTTACATGGCCTTGTTGAAATCACCTTGTACATTTGGCAGGGGGTCATACTGAGGATTAATCCTTATCTTAGCTTCCACCATCTTTCTATAAGCCAAGTACATGTCTTTTCTCTCATCTTGTTCCTAAAAGTTAAAAAGATTTTGCATAAAAGTTAAAAAGATTTTGCATGATGTCCTTAGGATAGCCAGAAACATGTACAAAGGTACCCATTTTCATATCTTCTTTGAGCTTGTTGATAAAGCCTTCAGGATCATGATTCCTCGAGATTACAACCATCAACTCATAAGGATTTAGCAGATAATCTAATTCCTTCAGTGCCCCTTTTGTCACAATATAATTTGCAAACACACTCCACTCTGGGAAGAACAATCCCTTCCTTGCAGCTTCAGGAAAATGTGCTTCTTGGGCAGCCCTCAATTTCCTAATGATCTCAAGGAACCCTAGTCTCAGAGGAACATCTTCAGGAAAAATGTGTGGATCCAAGCTTCTACCATATATCATGAAGATTTTCTTATCATGATACAAGATCAGATCTCCCCAATTATGGCTCAAATTCAAATATGGCCTTAGCTCCCTAGGTATCAATAATTCATGGATTTCCTTAGGGATCTGAGCTGGCTGATATACAAATTCTCTCCTTATCTTGGATGCAAAATAATTTCTAAAAATTATGAAGTTATATCTTTTATCATCCTTATCCAAGATACAGGTCCAACACTAAACTGGAAAGTTGACTTCATCCTTTTTCCTTTCCTGTGTAATCTCCCTCCCAAAGGCCTTTTGACCCTTATACAGGAACATATGCATTAGCAATGAGTACCACTAGAACTTCACCCATGGTTTTCCTCCTTGTAAGCTTACTAAGCCTTCATGGATGTGATCAGCCAGGTAGGTTACATAATCATAAACCATACTACATTGTGGATGCTGCATATGTGTGGTCAGATAGCTATACTCATTTTGTAAGGTGTTAGGTGGATGGACACCTATAATTTGGTAGAAAGAGTATACAATATTTTTGAAATAGCTGGAAAAATAGCTCATTAGGAAAGGTTCTAGCTCTCTATCATCAATCTTAACCTTCCTTCAGTGTCTCCTAGTTCCAACCACTGCAGTATGTAGGGGAAACATATTTGATATAATGAATACCTTGGTCTTATTACACTGTTTCCTAATTGTATCCATATCCAAAGTGAGCATACTTGCATTCCTTTCATGCAAATGAAAAACCGTTTCAATTTCCTCACTGGTTATTTTTACCATAACTAGCCCATCATATGTTCTGACTACCTTGGAGAATGGATCAGATTTTGTTGCAATATCCTTCAAGATGTCCACATCCATGTACACATTTGTGACAATCAATCTCCCAATATTCAAATCCCATGGGTTACTGACCCAAGGTTTCTATTTCCAAACCAATGTTGAAACATTTTCCAACAAATGTGAGGCACTTCGGCATCCTTGATGGAGCATTGTTTATCTATCAAACCCTCTTTCACATTTGGGCCATGAAACAAGACCCTTCCCTTTGGTTTCTTACTAGTAGACCCGGGTAGAAAATCAATCACATCTTGAGAAAGGGCCCTAGACTGGGTAGATGAAGAAGCACCTTAAACTTTGGGAGCCATGGGCTTAGTTATGCAACAATTCTTTTGGGGGGCTTTAACTATTCAATTCTTAATTGTGATTAGCAATTCATGACGAGGGGTAAAGATGGGAAATTTACAACGATATGGATTTTAAAAGCAATGATTAACCCTAACTTCAAAGAAATGAAAGCAAAACAATAAAACACAGTTATTTTAAAGCAAATTAAAAGCAAACCCTAGTTCAGAAGACTGAAAATGCATAAAATTGCATTTTTTGGTACTTACTACTTTTAATCTTGACAAACCCTAATGCCGACAAAGATAACTTTTGAAATCTGCTTCTTAGCCCTCTGTATTATCTTAGAGACGTCTTCACTTATCAGATAAGAAAATGTCAGCTGTATGCACAAATTTTGAAAGGAATTGAGAAGATTTATGAGTCACCTCTACCATTAATGTTCATTCATGCAAAGCCAAAACATCACAATGGGCGTACTTGAAATTTTGAATACACACTGTTGATCCACAGTTGAGCTGAGCTCCTCGAATGACTCAGATCAAGTAAAACTCATTGGAATTCAGAATATGGCTCTAGGTCAGACAAACAACCAATAGAAACTCGTTGACAAGACATTCTCCATGTACACGAGGGCCCCACCCGTTAATAGTCATAGAGTGCACGTGGAAGCATCTCATAGGTCTTGCCATTTTTAAAGAACCTACACCTTTTTTCTGTGAGCCAGTGGGGAATGGTGATGATCATATCTTTGTGTTCACTCAACATCGTCGATCTAAAAGTTCTAGGCAGTGGGATGAGACATATCGGCTAGGCCCACATACACATGGCATTGTTTTGCTGACCTCATGACAATTAAACTTCAGTCATTTGAAATGGGTGAGTGAACGGGGAACGGTCCAGATTAACTCTCGTGATCTCATGATCATCACACCTGCACAATAATACCATAGTGAATCTTAAAAGGTGGCCTTGACTAGATCAACGAGACCTTACCCCTCTGGATTTTATGACTAAACTATAAGTCATTTGTATGCAGAGATTAGAGGTCAAATTTAGGAACAATTAAAACACCTTGTAACTGGGAATGACCAAATAGCTCAAAACAAAGGGCCAGTAAGAAATGTGAAAAAATGACTCAAGAGGTGACTTAAGTTAGAGGTAACCAAACCAACAATTCAATGAAGAAATAAAACACCCAAGGATAAAGAGGGATTTTGGATGATGAGTTTATTCAAATAAAACCCTAAACCCAGTGAGTAATCATTGAATATAATATAGATATTGAGGATAAAATGCCTCAATATATCAAGGATTGTTGGGGGTCTAATAGTGGCTCATGCTCGGGGATGTATACTACTGGTGGGTATGGTGAGAAACAGATCTCATGGTGGAGCAGACCAAATACAGAGGGATCAAAAAGAGCAGGAGCTTGCCCAAACAAGGCAAATAGACACAATGAAAAGCAAACACACCAAACCCTATGTACAAAATCTACAGAAATATACAATGTACATGGAGACAAACCTATTTTAGGAGAAATAGGGTTTCAGGAACTGTCCATGTACTAGCAGTTCCAAAAATTCACTTGCAAGTGACTGTAAGAAGTAAGAATCTTCCCCATGAATATCTGCAACTAGGTAAGGACCCAGCCACAGGGGATCAAACTTCCCATGTTTTCCTTTATCCTCCAGTCTGACATTCCACATCAATACCATACATCCTACCTCAAATTTCCTAGGCACAACTAGCTTGTCATGTAGACATTTAACTTAAAGCTACATCTTCTCATTCTCCTTGTGAGCCTCTCTTCTTAATTCATCAAGCTCAACCAATTCATTCATCCTATTCTACATCTTGTCACAAATATCAGTATCATGTTCCTAAACAAATTTGTACATTTTCATCAAGTTATTATGTGGGATCCTAGCCTCTGCTCCATACACCAAGTTGAAAGGGAAATGCCAAATGGCTTTATTTACTGTGGTTCTATCTGCCCACAATGCTAATTGGAATTTCGAATCCCAAGCCTTCTTATTCTTATCAAGAACTCGTTTAATAATCTTCACGAGTATTTTTATTACTGGATTTAGCTTGTCCATTTCCCTAGGGATGATATGGAGATGAATATGACACATTTATAGTATGCTTGTTACAAAAGTCCATGAATTCTTTAGATTTGAAGCACATTGCACTGTCTATGACAATTCTTTCAGGAACACCAAATCGACTTAGAATGTTCTTCATTAAGAAATCAATGACTACCTTGCTAGTAGCATTCTTGGTGGGGATGGGCTCAACCCATTTTGTGAAGTAGTTAGTTGCAACTAAGATCCAAGCATGTCCTCAATTGGATTTTATCGCCATTTCTCCAATAAAGTCGACACCCCACTAATGAAAAGGGGCTGGTGCTGAAACTGGCCTGAGTGGTAAAGTACCTAAGAATTTTAATTTTCCTATAAATTTTTGACAAGCATCACATTTTTGCACAAGCCGGTGTGTGTCTTTAAATACTGTAGGCCACCAAAACCCTTCCCTCAAGACCTTGTTTGTTGTTGTCTTGGCCATATAGTGTCCTCCACGCACTCCTTTATGCATTTCAATAAGATGGTTTTCTGCTTGGTCACCATCCACACATTTGAGGAGCATACCCTCATGCCTTCTCCACCAAATTTCTCCATCAATGATAACATACTTAATTGCATGCAACTTCAAGGTCCTTTCATTCTGAGGCATGCCATCTGGGCATTTCATGGTCTATAGGTACTCAACTATCCTTTTGTACCAACCACATGTTTGCATGTCACAAATGGGAGAAAAATTCTCCAACTCCACTTCATTGATTTGGTTGGCTTCCAGATTAGATTCAGCCATAAGCTTGGCTAGGTCTTTGCCCCTTACTAGCTATTGTGCAGTTTTCGCACACACGTCCCACCGGAGGCAGGGATCCTCTTTGCTTTCATTTTTTGGAATTTTGGCTCTTTGATCTTGAGGACTTACTTGCTTTGGCATGAGCTTGAATGTTTATCTTGCCTGCATTGATGATCCCTCTATGGTATTTATTGAAAATCTTAAAGTTTTAGATTCATTTCGGGTTTTTTCGCTGTTTTTGGGAAAATCCTCTGTAGGAAAAATTCCCCGGATGATTTGAAAACCTGGTGGCGATTGCTTTTACACTGTGATCCATAAATTATGAGACCTCACGAAATTACGTGTTGGCCAGATTTATCCAAAGTTTTGTCGCCTTGTCAAATTCCTAAGTTTTGGTTTGGGTTGTCTTGCCGACTGCATTAATGCTCAATTGTTCAATTTTTGCGGCATGTTTTGGGGAATTCTTGTGTCATTGAGTTTTATCATTTGTCTTTTATCGATCTGAGAGGCTTGATTTGGCGTTTGAATTCATGGATTCTTGGATTTGGTGGTGAATTCCTAGGTGTCATCATAGTTGTCTATTCACTAGGGCACCAAAGCCTTCTACTCATCGTTGTTTTAATCAAGTTCACTTCATCAATGGTATGTATTCATTGCCTTGATTTTTGATTGTTGAATGTGAATAATTCTTTGGCGTCCTTAGTATGCTTGGAGTCCAGATTTCTGCATGTTTGGCATTGAGCATCTTGAGGCTAGGGTTATTCATTTTTGTTGGATTAACAACCTCAAGTGAGTTTGTGAGCTTGTTTTCAGTTTTATTATGAAGTATCTTGCTTGTGTTGGCCATGAAAGATCTTTTGAAAACCTAGCAAAGTGAGTAAGTTGAGACCAAGTTTGTTCTATGTGTTCATGGTAGAATTTTATGGTTTCAGGTTTAGGGAATCACCAATTCCCATCAATTTGCTTTGGAATAAGTGTAGAATTTAAAGATGATCTATAAGAAGCTCAAATCGAGCTAGCCCCAAGCCCTAGGTCCTCAAATTTGTGATTGTTCGATCAATTTGAGTGAAGTCGCAAAGAATGTTGACATTTATAATTTTGAAGTCTTCATGGAATTCCTTAACTGTCGGAATTCCCCAATTTTCTGCCCTTCAGTCGTTTTCCTGAAGATATGCAAAAACCCGGAGTTGTGCCTGCCTCGCGGATTTCCTCTCTTGACGGATTTTCCTGAAAGTCCCACCATCTGAAGAATTGGAGAGATGAATAGATTGAATGTTATGTGTCTTGAAATTTCATGATTGAATTGAAAAATTAGAGAGATGCTTCATACTTCTTTTCTTCATTTGGATGATCAATTTGTGATATTTATGCCATGTTCATTAAAATATGCTTGGCGTGGAATTTCCTAAAATTTCTCTCTGGCTTGATTTCCCTGGATGGCTGAAAATCTTAGATTTCTAAGGAATTGTGCCTTATGATGATTTAAAGGATTTTAATCATGATTTTTTGAATTGGTGAATGATAAGCATGTTGTTTATGATGAGCTGACCTTGATTCTAATGTGGTAAAGAGGATTTATTGTGGTCTCTTGTTGATTACAAGTTGAATCAAGTAAGGAAGTTGCAAGTGGAACCAGGAGCAAGCAGATGGATCAGGGTCCTGAAGGATCTTCAATCTTAGAAGCAGAAAGGATCAAGATTGACATAAAGAGTAAGGTTCCTGAGTCCAAGCTTTCCTCCATCTGGAATGAAGTAGGTAACACTAATGTAGGCAGATGGGATTATGAGGAATTCAAGGAAAGAATGGGACAACAAGACCCTCCATTATTGACTAGAAGGTTAGTAGAATCAGGGTTGGCTCATGTGGCTGGTTTTCCTCCCACAATTCAATGCTATGACCTAGTGCTTGAATGTGCTAGACATTATGACATAGGTACACAAAGAGTGATTGGTCCTCAAGGTAGGGTGTTGGCAAAATTTTCTCCTGTATCTGTGGCACAAACCTTTGACATGCCTGATAGATCTCACGTGGTGGCTCTGGACTTGGAGATTGCTAAAAATTATTTTGAAGATGATTCAAGCAAGGCTCTGCAGGTGGTCAATTATTGGTTGGAGAAGCCTAAACCCCACATCTCAAAGCTTCCAAAACAATTGTTGACTGAAAAATTAAAACCAGAGTACTATGATGCCATCACATTACTTAGTAGGGTATTAGGTTTGAAGAGTGCAGGAATCTTTGAAAATTGGATGTTCCTTGTCATAGTGAGGATGGAATAGAATACCGATTATCACTGGGCAGGAATTATAAGTGCCATGATACATGACCAACTGTACAATGTCTTGCATACTAAGAGCTTCACAATGAATTCTTATATGTTCTATGCTTTGGATAGGTTCCATCCATATAAGGTATTGAGTACACTAGGAACCTTTAGGTGAGATGTAATATATGAAGTCTATCCACATCTACATTTGGGAAGCTCAAGCTATAGAAGGGTGAATGATGCATTCACCATGTACATCACTAGGTTGCTCCAAGGTGCAGAGCATGTTGGAATATCTGGCAGTACTAAGGAGTTGGTTAAAAGGTATGGAGCTTGGTTTATACAATTTTCCACCTTCTCTTACATAAGGATAGATGGTTGCCAGAGGGCCCCTTATAGAATTCCTAGGTATCCTACTAATCACCTCATACTCCTAGAAGTTGAACAAGGCAGATATGTGATTTTGATGCCATAGTTAAGAAGGAGAAGCATAAAATAGGATTTGGCAATGACTTTCCCCTCAGGGTGGGCAATAATGAGGCTTGTCCTTCCATACATACAACACACTTATCTGAAGAGGAGATGAGTACTCTAGGCCTTTCTTTCCATTCTAAAAGGTCCAAGTTTGACATAACTGGTGAAGCCCAAAAGAAGGCTAATAGAGAGTACAGTCAAAAGGACGACTTAGAGGATTACTGGGCTAAATGTAAAGATGAGTTTGAAATTTTAAAGAAGAAATTCTCTAGGCTACTGGTTAACTTGATTAGACTGTACAATGTTAAGGTCATGCCAAATCAAATAGATGATGATGGAGATTTAATTCAGGGCCATGACTATGAGGCTGTGAAAGATAAATCAGTTGGAGAAATAGACTAGCTGGAGGAATAGAAAATAAAGTTAGAACAAATCATGACTCCAGTGATTAAATACACAAAATTGTGGCTCAAGCATAAGATTTGGGAATTGGAGAGTGAGGGTGTGCAATGAACCTATGATTTGATGGGAGACTTGGAGTTTCATTCCACTTCTAAGGAATCAACAAAGTAGGATTCTAAGGGAAAGAATAAGGTGAGCTCCCCATTCAAGATAAAGATTAAGGATGCCCAAGCAGAGGAGGTGGAAGGGGAAGAGAAGCAAAGAAAGCCTATTGCTAAGAAAAGGAAACACATTTCGAAGATGAAGAAAGCTGCAAAAGATGAAACTAAAAAGGAAGGAAAAGAGGCTAGTGTTTCTATGCCTAAGAGAAGAAGAATAGTAAGGCTATCATAGAAGGAGAAAGAAAATTCTAAGGCAGGAGATGAAGTTGACCCACTGGTAGTTAATGTGGAAAGTTCAGGAGAGAAGACACAGGTGTACATGAGAAGATCAAGGACTCCATCTCCTAAAGATGGTGTACCAAAGAAAAGTGCTCCCACAACTGTTCCTGCCACTGAGCATGATAATATCCCTCTTTCTCATGAAGCTCACAATGCACCAGGTGAACCCAAAGATGCTAAAGATTATCAAGATCAAGAAGGAGAAGAATTCCAAGAGGGTGAGATCTACAGTGCTGAAGTAGAAATAGAGAAGGTGTTGCAGTCTCCTCTGGTGACTTATGAGGGTTCACCTATAAGAAGTGAAGAGGATAGACCTCCT
Organism: Sequoia sempervirens; assembly: GCA_007258455.2. Taxonomy (NCBI): domain Eukaryota; kingdom Viridiplantae; phylum Streptophyta; class Pinopsida; order Cupressales; family Cupressaceae; genus Sequoia; species Sequoia sempervirens. Next base: position 1,094,109,722 of record VDFB02271358.1, read on the forward strand.
CAGAGGGAGGAAGTGCCAGTCAAAAATCCTTCACCAGTGCATGAGGAAGAGGAACATGATAAGGGAAAAGAAGATACAGTTGAAGAAATTCCTAAAAAGCAGGATTTGAATGAAGAAGTACCCAAGGTTCACTAGGATGTGGTTGGACAAGGTAGTGTACAATCGGATACCATAGTTCCAGGATGGTTGGATAGAGAGTTGAAGAGTAAGAAGGTTGTGGTGGATGACACTCTCCCTAATTGGGATGAATTGTTGGAAAACATAGGAAAAGGAAAAGTAAAGAAGAAGGCCAGGGTTATCTCCAGGATCGAGAGAGATGAAGAAAATAATAGGGTGGTTCACATTGCTACTCCTGCTCCTGATAAGAATAGGGATGATGTGGATGGTAGTGATTATAATGTACAAACTATCAACTTAGGGCCTACTTCCATGGAACAAGAGATTGAAGAATATGAAGGCTGTAGTGCTGTAATCTTGGATAGATTGAGGAAAGAGGTGCAGACCAAGCGAGAATTGAAGAGGGAGTATGATAGACTTAAGAAGTATCTACAAGACTTGATGAAGCCCTTGCAATCCATCAGCTCCTCATCATCCACTAAAAGCTTATTCCCAAAAGAAACAATAACTGAGTTGGAGAGAATGAAAGCTACTACTCATGCCGCAACGAGTTGGTTGTAAGGAGTGCAGGCTAAGGGAGATAATGCTATCAAAGATATCCTTTCAATCGGTGGAGATGCTATGAGTTCAATTGATTGGTTAAGGAATGTATTAGCTCAGGATAAGGATGATGTGGATCTCTTGTTGTAGAAGACTAAAATCATCATGGAATACACTGAAGATAAATTGGTGAGTGATGGCATTCTTCCTTCCTCCAAAGCTGTAAAACCTTGGGAATGGTTTGAAGTTTTGTAAATAAGGAAAAGGGTTTTGAAGGTGTACAAGTAGAGGAAAAACATTGAGGACACCTTGACAGAGATTTATAACAAATGCATTTCCTTCTTTGAGGTTATGATAGGAAGAAAAAGGTTTGCACCGAAACACTTGAGCTTGAAGCAGTTGAGAAAATGGCAGCGAGATGTATATTCCCCAATCAATGAGGACCCAGTCACTGAACATCAATTAGATGATGCAACTACATACATTGTAGTAATGGATAAATATAAAACTACTAAGGTGGATTGGGATAATGTTGTAAAGCAATCAAGAGAGAACATTAAGTCCATTGAAAGGAGAATTAAAGTATTAGCCATGCCACCTATAGCCAACTTGGACAGGATATTTTTGATGGTGTAGGATAGGGTGGAGCGAGATAAGGACAAAGGGGAAGGTAGTTAATACAATGCCTCATCGAAATTTGTGCTTCCCCATTATTTTCTTTCCTCCTTTACATGCATTGGAAGAGCTATGTTGGAGATCTCAGACCAACTTGGATGGAGTGCATTCATTTAATGCACATTTTACTTTATTTTGAATTCCTCTTGGTTGACTTGTTTTGTGGCCAATTATTATTGTAAACCTAATTGGGATGACATATCTTGGGGGTTTCTATAAATATGGAATTCTGCCTCATTTTTAAGGGCTAGATAGTTTTTGGAGTGAATTAAGCAGTATAGTAAGAGCTAGAGTTAGGAGTTAGTCTTATTTTCAAGCAAGTGCTGTAACAAAAGACTGGAATTGTTGCTACTTTGGGTAATTTAATGCAAGCGAAGACATTGTGATTTGGTTCCTTTCTTGTGTTGAATTTTATCTTGCATGGTTCTTGTGATTCTATCTTTGGAATTGCTTAAGTTTATTTAATATATACGCTAGGTTTAATGTTAGAAGAATTAATAGTGTTTATGATTTGATACTTGAGGTGTTGCAACAATCTCTAGTCCATACTTTTCATAACTAGCTGATTGTTAGTTGCTTTGCAAAGTTAGCCTGGACTTTAAATTCACTGTGCTCATTTCAATTGTGGACATTTGTTCATTTCAATTGCAATAGGATTGTTTTGGATGAATGTTCATGATCTGAAAATATTTAATGCCTTAGAAGATTGCACTATTTCTGTAAGATTGCAAATTCATTTGGGTCAAGCAAGAATCAGTTTATGAGGGATTGGTCCATTTCAAGTGTTTCATCATTTGCATTGTTAATCTTAGGATTAGTGTTAAATTTAAGAATCTCTTTGAAACCCTTATATTTTGATATTTCTTTGTTATCTGAGTTAGATTTAGGATTTTAAATATCACCATATTGCTAAATCTGATAAGCTTTGAGAATCATTATTTGCTTGTAGTAAGGTCCCTTTGTGATTACCAAAATTTTCACATTTATCACTGAGTTGTTTATGCATTGTCAAGACTTGACATTAGAGACCTTAGGGTTATCTCTTGAGGCTTGTCGATAGAGATTTACCTTTCAAGAGAGATAGGATACTTGTATCTTGTCTGAGTTGTTTTGTAGAAAACACCATCAACACTAGCTTTGTAATCTGGATGTCTATGTTAAATTCCTGGATTCTATTTATCCACCTACATATTCTACCAGTGGTTTCTTGTTGAGTAAAAATGTCCTTAACAGTCATGCTTGGGACATAAGCCACCACTGTGGCACTAGTCAAGTATGCTTTGAAATTCTTGAATGCTTTAACCAAGGAAAAACCCTGCTTCTTAGTGGTATCATATTTCAGCTCGATTGCTTGTAAGGATTTGCTAAAGAAGACAATTGGTTGTTCATAACCATCATCATTCTTCTGCAACAAAACTCTAGCCACAGTGTGAAAAGAGGCAAACGTAAATAATTGGAAAGGCTTAGCATAATCTAGAGTTTTTAAGATAGGTGCTGATTTAATAACATCTTTAATAGCTTGAAAAGCTTTAAGAGGCTCCTCTGACCATGCCACTTTTGCTCCCTTCTTAAGCATCTTTGAGATAGGTCTACTTATTTCTACAAAATTAGTTACAAACCTTCTTAGGAAATTTATCAGCCCAAAGAAATATTGAATTCCTTTGACATTCCTTGGTGGTATAATCTTATCAATAGCCGCCACTCTTTCCAGGTCCATCCTGATTCCTTCCTTTGAGACAATATGCCCCAACAACTTTCCTTCCTTAACTCCAAATGCACACTTTTTAGGATTCAATGAGATACCATACTCCAGAGCTCTAACAGATATTTTCTCAAGGTGTGAGTAGTGGTCCTCTTTCTTACTATGGGCCATAAGATCATCCCAATATATTGCAAGTACTAAATCCATGAAGTCAGCAAAAGCTACATCCATAGCCCTCTGGAAAGTGGCCCCAACATTTAACAAACCAAATGACATCCTAACATAAACATAAGTTCCCCATAGGGTTGTAAAGGCTATTTTGTATTGCTCTGATTCCCTAACCATGGCTTGGTTGTAGCCAGAAAATCCATCCATCATAGAAAGTAATTCACAAACAATGACCTTTTGTAGCATTGCTTCCATGTTGGGAAACGAGTAATTATCTTTTAGGGATGCAACATTTACGTTCCTGAAATCCACACATAATCTTAAGCCGCCATTCTTCTTTCTGACAAGAATGAGGTTAGAAACCCATGAGGAATGTATTATTGGTTTGATGATGCCTTCATCACTTAACTTAGTTAGCTCTTCCTGCATCTTAGGCCTTAAGGTAGGATTTATAGGCCTTTGCTTCTATCTAAAAGGTTTTGTATCAGGCTTTAGTGGAATTTCATGTTGAAACAAGTCCTCTTTGTAGGCTTTCAAATCATCATAAGACTAGGAAAACACATGTATGTACTTTTGCAACAATGCAATTAGCATAGTCCTCACATGAGGTTTCATCCTTTTCCCTATATATACCTTCTTAGGGGTAGTGTCTATCCCCAAGTTGATTTCTTCTAGATCTTATTTGTGTGCACTTGACTACTTAACATTGGATATATCAGGGCCATCAAAAACCCTTTCAAGTGCAACTAAACCTTTAGGAATTTTATTGGTTTTAAGTTGAATTACCTTATTACCAAACAATGTTTCCTTTCCATCTACTTCTACAACATGGGCGCTAAAATCAATTTCCTAATTTTCATAATTGTCTACACAATGCAAGAATTTCAATATGTCATTGTCATCATTGAACACCTTCCAGTTGCAGATGTTGTTAGGTACTACTGGTCTCGTTTGGACCTCAATTCTTGAGACACCATCAAAAGTTACATCATCAAGCTTGAAAACAATGTTGGCCAACAAATCGTCTTTGACATTTTGTTCCCTTTCTACCCAATCTATCCCAAAACCATCAAACAATTCAACAGTATCCCATACCTCATTTATGTATTGCCTCAATCTTTTGTCCTTCACAAAAAATATAGATCTAACTTGGGATACCACAAACTTAGAGTCCCAAAATACTTTTAACATTTTTATTCCATGCTTAGAAGCTAACTTTAGACCGAGTAACAAGGCTTCATACTCAACCACATTATTGGTACATGTAAATTGCAGTAGGAAAGAGTATTTAAACATCTTACCTTGAGGGGAGATAAGAATGACCCCAACACCTGAACCCTCCTTTGAACATGATCCATCATAAATAGAGCATCCACAAAGCACCTTTGTGGGATGTTTATGTGATTTCCTTAACAATTGGAGCAGGCTTAGCTTCTCCCTCATATTGTTTCAACTCCTCTAGATAAAATGTCTCAAGACCTGTCTACAACATTAATCATTGGGGGCTCCTTTGATTCTTCAACTAATTCTATCTTGTGTCAAAATTTGGATTCTCTAGTGATCTTGACATCTTTCTAATCAATGGAAAGGGTGGAAAATGATAAATTGCATTGCATACTTCGCCCCATGGAAGAACACCATTGTCTAGATAGCAGCATCCCATAAGTTAGGGGAATTTCCACCACTATGACACTCATAACTAACTCCTTTTCAAGAAATGAAGCTAGCCTATATGGAACTTCATAGTTTACACCAATGACAATAACCTCTCTTGAATCCATGGCATAACATTTTCCATAGGTACTATCAACTTTCAAACCCATTTCTTCCATGATCTTCATTGGAATGGCATTATTTGAAGCCCCAGAATCAATCATAAAGTTCCTGAGTATCTTTCCATCAATGATTAGACTCAAAAAGAAAGGATTGACCAGACTTGGGTTTGCTGTAATGGTAGTTCCTAAGTATATATTAGGGTTTTCATTAACAATCACTTCCATTTCAACACCCTTTTCTTGACCAACACTTATGTCATGTAAATCGGCCTCAACATTATGCTTATTTCCTCCTGCAATACTATTGATGACAACCATAGTTTTATTTTTATGATCATCAATCCTCATCATCTCAAGGAGTGGGACTATGACCCAAATTTGGGATAAGACCTGAAACATGTCAATGGGGGCATAATTAGGCATTGTAGGAAATACTATTTCCTAAGGGGTCACTTTGTCAATTTTCTTCTCAGCTACCTTAGAGGTTGATTTCAATTCTTTGGTCTTCAGGTCATGATGTGTGACATCAACATTGGCTTTAACCTTACTGCCTTTCTTTGCCCAAAATATTATTTCTTTTGGTCCCTTAGGTTTGGTTTCTTCATTCTTATTCTCTGCCTCAACTCCTTTACTATTTTCACTGCCTTCCTTTATGAATAAACCTCTCGAATGGCTTTGCTTGCCACTCACCACTCTGTTTCTCAACTATAAATCACTTCATGCTTGAGCCCTTGCACCCAAGGAAATTTTATATCTTTCTATCTCCTCATTTGAAGGTCTTCTCAGAGAAAAGTTTGATGTCTCAAGATTGTAGGCAATATATTCATCCTCCTTCTCCTCATCTGAGAGCACCTGCTAATGATGTGCACTTGCTTGTTTTCTTTGTGTATCGACATCATCTATGTCAACATCATCACTAGAAGAATAACCATCATACTTCAAATATGGCCTAGACATAAACACATTCACTGACTCATCTAGATTTCGTGGTGACTAAGACTCCCCTTGATCTTGTTGGTTTTCTGACATTGTTCTAGCTATAGTACATTGTTGTGATGCATGAGGCATCTCATAGACTTCACACTATGAAAAATATTCAACTACATTTGTGGTATTCTTATGCAAAGGATTAGGTGTACCTTGGTAATTCTTCTAATTATTCTAAATTGGCTTTCCATTATGCCAATTGGTGTGATAAGGGAAGTTTTTAAGTTTAGGGGGCCTAACATTTCTTTGAAACTAAGGTTTATCATTTTTTTCTTACTTTTGTAATAGATTGATAACTTGATCCCATTTCTCCTTAGGAACTATAGTTTTTCTAGATTTCTCATTTTGAGCTTTAGAATTCTTTTGAACCTTAGGGTCCTCTCTCCTTCCTACTTTACCAGAAGCCCTCCTGTTATGCTCAATGTTTACAACCATTTTATATGCTTTAGGAAAAGTTCGTGGATTCTTGTCCCTGAGTAAGTAACACATCTTAGAATCATAAGCATTGCAGTATGTTACCAAACATGCATTAGGATTAGGTCTCAAATAAGTGGGTACCTTGTTCATGAAATTTTGAAACCTTGTGTTGAATTCAACAATAGATTCATTATGTCCTTTGGTGATATTATTGAAATCATTCAATTTGAATCTGGGATCAGTCTAATCTCCATATTGCTCCTTAAAGGCTCGGTAGAATGATTCCTTTGAATCAATACTTCCATAAGGTAATCCTCTATACCAATCCCTTGCATCCTCAATCAAGGATTGCATAAAATACTTCATTTCTACATCATCTTCCCACAACTCGAAGTCCTCAAAAAAACTCTAGAAGGCTTTCAAATGATCTTCTCCACTAAAAGCATTCTTTCCAGTAAATTTAGGGAGATGTTTCCTGACATTGTTTGGGATAGGATTTGGGTAACCAAAGATGTTGTCAAAACACAATTTCCTATATCTATCATTTTGAGGTTCCCTCCTAGGACATCTATCCCTATGAGTATCCTTTTGTGCATCATTTGTCTTACTATCCATCTGACCATGTTCCTTATCTTTCCCATTTTCTTTATTACTACCATTCTTATTCCTAGCTTCTTCCTCATCATCCAAATAAGAATTACTACTTTTTTTTCCACCTCCTCCACCTCCTTTTTCACCACCACCCCCTCCACTAGGAGTGTGACCCCCAAGCTTAATTTCATGAGATTGATTGTCACTCTTCCCAGAATTTGAAGGCTCTAAGATTGGGATTGGCATTTTGAGGAAATAAATTCTCCTAGACACTTCTGCATTATGTGCCTCTATCTCTACCCTCAATTCTTCTTCCAACTCTTCACTCTTCAATTGCATTTTCAAGGTGCCAGGGTCTAATGGTGTAGTAGATGGATCAAACTTGACCTCAGGATTGATAGTAAGTGTCTTGGTGGTTGAGGTAAGGATATTTCTGTTGATATTGTTATCAAGAGCATTGGAGACACTTTTGTGGGAATAGTCAACCATCTCCTTCCCATGATCTACAAAGGATGTTTTCTTAGGAGGGTTAGAAGATTTAGTAGCAACAATGGTTGATGTATAAGTACTAGCAACAAAAGTTCCCATCAGGATCATGATTTTGGGGGTTTCAAAGACAATTTGGGCTGCTACATTAGTAGCCTTCTCCTTAACAATCTTTTCCTGAGTAGCCTTCTCTTGGGCCACCTTTTCTTGCACGACATTTTCAAAGGCTTTTTGCTTAGCATATTCTTCTTTCATTTTCTCCACTCTTTCTTTCTTCTCATCCCTTTCAAGCTGCTTTGCCTTAATTCTATCCTCCTTTTCCTTTTGAGCTCTTTTCTCAACTTGTTCAGCCAACCATTCAACCTCTTCATCCAAGGATTTAATATCATTGTTGACATCTTCCTCATCTTTGAGGAAATCCCCATACTCACTCTGAGTTGGAGTATGGAACGTCTGATCCACAACTTCCTCCCTAAGGGAAGTAAGCACCGATGGATTGGTATTTTCCCCATGAAATATAGATCACATCCCAGGTGTTGGTGGGTCTGAGGGTGATTTACTCTTACCCCATAATTCCCACTTATCCTCTTCTCTAGAAATCTCGAGATTATCAAATACTTGTTCACTAGGAAAACTACCATGTCCCCCCTCAATTGCCCCACTATTACTTGAATCCTTAGAAACATTTACACTAATTACTTCATTATTGAAAGTAGGAGATGCTTGACGAAGAGAATCGAGGGACTTACTAGATTCTGTAGCTTTCTTCTTCCATAGAGGTTGTTTATCCTTTGCAGGCTCAGATTCTACTTTCTGTTCAGGAGCTTTCTTCAACTAACTTCTGGTCTTCCTCATGACATTTGTCGAGCTGTCAAATTTCCCCTTATCAAGCTTTTTGTGAGATGTACTTGTCACACTGGTGTGAGAAAACTCAAAGTTTCCACCTAGAATATTTGGAAATAATATTTGATTGTACTTAGAATTGTTGTTTGTAACTTTGGAGAGAAATTTCAACATAACCTGACATAAAGTGACAGAACTGACCAAAAGTTGACGCATGAATAGAAAATGACATATACGACTTGCAAAAATGAATGGAAACTTAATTCACAAACAATGATAAAGACTTGAATTGATTGTACCAGATATGCACTAGAGATGCTAAAAGTAGTAAAAGCTCCCCAACAGAGTTGCCATTTTGTTGGTTATTTTTAATGTACCAAGCAGGCCTTAGCAAATACCTATGAGTTTTCCAAACTTAATTCTTGAATATTTGCAAGGAGAGTGGCCAACTGATGAGACAAAGTGTACACTCATTTATCTCTTGCACTTCAGGATCTGCCAAATCCGGGAGGGTGTGCCCACAATGCCAACTAGATAACACATTTTGACAATTTATACATACATTGCAATTCAAGGCAGATAGATTCTCATTAATTGCAAATAAGATGAAACCAAACACAAAGATGGAAATTCTTTGGGTTAATTATGCATCTTTAGTTGAGAATGCAAACACCAACAAACAATAGGTGGGTCAATACTTAATTTGAAAGATTGGTCTTAAGTCGAAGGACCGAAACCATGAGAAAGGTTAAATGGGTTAAAGATTAGTGCCATTATGTATGGGCTACGATTCTACATAAATTGAAACATAAGGCATGTTTAATCCTAAGCAATCAAGATCTAGTGATATTACCTTGTAATCCACAAATCAATGAATGAATACTAAAGCCTTCTTATTAAATCCAAATGATATTATATACGAATTCATGATCTAATCTAAGAAATTTAACTCATTCCATGAATGAGAGACAAAACTAGATCACATATCAAAGCATAATACGATGATAATTAATGAAATGATCCTTGATCAATATTTTCATTAATAATTCTAATACAAGGCCATAAGGAGAGACAAAAGACTCTAAAAATCTCCATTATAATTCAAAATATGCTCAAAAGCCATACATTTAACTAAATTTACTATCTAGACTCAAAACATTAGATAAGACTCAACATATCTACTTTGTGTTTTCTAATTCTCTCAATGTAGCTCCAAAATTTGAAAAAAAAATCTGTACAAATGGCTCTAATTTCCCTCTTATAGAATAAGGGAGCAAAAACAAGCTCCATGCCAAGTGTACACATGTCAATATCGAATTGGATCACTAGAGGGTATATTCCATATTCAGTTATATTTGCAATTGTCAAAAAATGGGGGGAATACGCATAATACAAAGAACAACTTTTCCTTCCAGAAGAATATGTTAAAAGGAGCACATCCAATTCATTGAGAAAAATGGAAAAATGACTTGGACAATAGGTGAGTCAGCATTTTAGTCAGCATTCCACATCTTCAATAGCCGCTACTTTCTGTGAAACATATGTTTTATTTATGTAACTTCTAAGGCCAGACCTGTACAATACATGACCCAGTATATGTTTCACAAACCAAACTTGCCACAATACAGCCTTTCCCATTCCTCATACTCTTCCTCAAATGGCCAGTTAAAATCCATTATGTCATCCATGGCTTTTCTATAAGGGGAACACTTAGTTAGAACTGCATTGGATTCCTTATCAAAATCCTCCAGGAAACTAATAAGAAATGTCAATCTCCCCAGGGTATTGTTGAAGATACCAACATCAACTTCTTTGCAAATTTTACCAGCTTGGGAATCAATAACCTGGTCCAATTCCCTCTTCCATGTCCGTATTGGTTTCACTTCATACTTAGCCACCTCAATCTCTAGAAATGGTGCTAAATCAGTGTCAGTATATTGAGCTATCAACTCTATTATCTTCTGTTCTAATGGAGCTGCATATCCTTGAAACTTTTGCTCACTCAACTCACACACAAAATCATAAACTGGTTGCACTAGAGGATGTTTATATACATGCTGGCCAACTCCCACTGTAATCAACTTCAACCTCTCAAATATTGGTAAAAATTTATTCAAAGTTGGTATGGCCAACATATTGTCCTTTTGAGATAACCTTATTTCTCGCAACATCAAAGCATAGTTGTCATGCACACTATTGAGTCTATCCTGAATCCTCTCATTCAAATTTCTTAAGGTAGTGCATACAACCTTTGATGTGTTCTCATACATTGAGTCTTGAGCTTTCTCTAGCAAATTCTTATACACTTCAACTTGTAGGAGTAATTGATCTCTGTCAAATGAACTAGGGTTAAGTCCACTTATTTCTTCCTCTTCAATTAATTCTTGTCCTCAATTATAAGGTACTATTGCTAGAGTAGGACTATGAAATGATGGCTGCACAAATTTCATTGGAGAAGCTGAAGGTGGGTGGTCTGAGCTAGACTGACCTCATTCTTTCTACAATTCCTCTCTTTGTTTATAGAATGCCAACTCAGTTTCTAGTATAGCAACTTTCTATTGGCTACTATCATAATCATTCCATACTTCACTGTATTTAACTATGATATTATCTCTCTCCAAGGTAGTACCTTCCACAAGTGATTGGGTGAACCTGGAAGCATTGAAAACCATATCTACAACTTCCAAAGATGGAGTATAAACAACTCTTTTTATAAGTAGTTTTCCACTAAGCTTTGATGGCTTTGCTAAGGCTGGTTTCTTAGATGTCGGGGATAATGACCATATTGCCAATGTATCCCAATCTTCATTAAAACCTAAACCTTGCAATGCCATTTCTAGTTCTTCCTCTATTTGTACAAGAGGTATTTTAGCCCTTTTAATTGCATCTAAGACAATTGCATCAATAATATTCCAATCTGGGAATAACAACACACCACTTTTCTTCACAAGTTCCTTGCCCTCTTGGGCATTGATCTTTCTGAACTCATCCTTCATAATGCTTCTTACATTCACCTCAATGACACGTCTAGGTGATTTAGGATGCAAGCTCCTTTTAGTGGCCACCTTCTTTATATAATCTGCAATTTTGGGTTTCCACCAGAAATCTTGAAATGCAAAAGTCTCAATGAAAGAATCATCTTCCATAAACTCTTTATTGGCTTCCACCCTCAAGTCATTTGCAGTATTCAATCCACAAATGTCAAGCTTCCCCATTCTAAGGATGCTCTATCCTAAACTTGAGGCAATTGCTCCTTCATGCGGAGGCATTCCTATCTACATATCCTCAATGGTGACATAAATGTCATCTTCATCTGTGTCAGAGTAATCAACCACTCCCTTCATTTCAATTTTTTGCTTCTTTTGAAGTGGTTTCTCGGGAGGGGAAGAACTTTTAGGAGGTGAATCTAGATCAATTATAGGTAAGGAGCCCTGTGTAGGAGGAGTTAGCACTACACTCTTGGGAGAATCTCCCTCAAGCTCCTCAGAAATAATAGGGGCCATTGGACTCTTTTCTTCATGTGACATCCTCCTCCTTTTATAAATTCTCAACTATTTGGGTTGTTGATACACAAGTATTTCCTCTAATCTCACTTCAACACTTTGTTCAACCATCATTGCTTTTCCTTTATCATGAACCTCTTGTTGCTCTCTCAAAATACCAATAACATTCTCAAAATTATCAATGACATACATGGCCTTGTTGAACTCACCTTGTACATTTGGAAAGGGGTCATACTGAGGATTACCCCTTATCTTAGCTTCCACCATCTTTCTATAAGCTAGGTACTTGGGTTTTCTCTCATCTTATTCCTCAAAATTAAAAATATTCCTGATGATGTCCTAAGGATAGTCAAAAACATCTACAAAGGTACCCTTTTTCTTATCTACTTTGAGCTTGTTGATAAAGCCTTCAAGATCATGATTCCTCGGGCTTACAGTCATTAATTCATAAGGATCTAGTAGATGCTCTAATTTCTTCATTGCCCCTTTTGTCACAATATAATCTGCAAACACAATCCACTCTAGGAAGAACGATCCCTTCCTTGTAGCTTCAGGAAAATGTGCTTCCTGGGCAGCTCCCAACTGCCTCATGATCTCAAGGAAACCTAGTCTCAGAGGAATGTCTATAGGAAAAATGTGTGGACCCAAGCTACTACCATATATCCTGAAGATTGTCTTATCATGATACAAAATCAAATCTCCCCAATTATGGCTCAAATTCAAATGTGGCCTTAGCTCCCTAGGTCTCAAGAATTCATGGATTTCCTTAGGGATCCTAGGTGGCTGATATACCAATGCTCTCCTTATCTTGGATGCAAATGCATTTCTAAACATTACAAAGTTATTTCTTTTATCATCCTTATCCAAGATATGGGTCCAACACTGAACTGGCAAGTTGACTTCATCCTTTTTCCTTTTATAGTGTTATCTCCCTTCCAAAGGATTTTTGTCCCTTATACAGGAACATATGCATTAGCAATGAGTACCACCAGAACTTCACCCATGGTTTTCCTCCCTGTAATCCTACTAAGCCTTCATGGATGTGATCAACCAGGTAGGTTACATAATCATAAACCATACTGCATTGTGAATGTTGCATATGTGCGGTCAAGTAGCTATACTCCTTTTGTAAGGTGTCAAGTGGATTGACACCTATAATTTGGTAGAAAGAGTATACAATATTTTTGAAATAGCTAGAAAAATAGCTCATTGGGAAAGGTTCTAGCTCTCTATCATCAATCTTAACCTTCCTTTGGTGTCTCCCAGTTCCAACCACTGCAGTATGTAGGGGCAAAATTTTTGATCTAATGAATACCTTGGTCTTATTACACTCTGTCCTAATTGTATCCATATCCAAAGTGAGCATACGTGCATTCCTTTCATGCAAATGAAAAACCATTGCAATTTCCTCACTGTTTATTTTTACCATAACCAACCCATCATATATTTTGACTACCTTAGAGACTAGATCATATTTTGATGCAATATCCTTCAAGAGGTCCACATCCATGTACACATTTGTGACAATCAATCTCCCAATATTCAAATCCCATGGGTTACTAAAAGGAGACCCAAGGTTTCTATTTCCAAACCAATGTTGAAACATTTGCTAGCCAATGTAAGGAACTTTGACGTCCTTGATGGAGCATGCTTTATCTATCAAACCCTCCTTCATAGTTGGGCCACGAAACAAGACCATTCCCTCTGGTTTCTTACTAGTAGACCTAGGTAGCAAATCAATCACATCTTGAGAAAGGGACCCAGACTAGGTAGATGAAGAGCACCTTGAACTTTGGGAGCCATGGGCTTAGTTATGCAACAATTCTTCGGGGGCCTTTAAATATTCAATTCTTAATTGCGATTAGCAAGTCAAGATGAGGGGTAAATATGGGCAATTTATAGGGCTAGGGATTTTAAAAGAAATGATTAACCCTAACTTCAAAGAAATGAAAGAAAAAAAAATAAAAAACTCATTTTAAAGCAAATTAAAAGTAAACCCTAGTTCAGAAGACTGAAAAGGGATAAAATTGCATTTTTTGGTACTTACTACTTTCAATCTTGAAAAACCCTAATGCCGGCATGGATAACTTCTGTAATTCACTTCTTAGCCCTTTATATTATCTCAGAGACATCTTCAAATCTCAGATAAGAAAATGTCAACCATATGCACAAGTTTTGAAAGAAATTGAGAAGGTTTACTAGTCACCTCTGCCATTAATGTTCATTTGCGCGAAGCCAAAACAAAGCAATGGGTGTACTTGCAATTTTGAATACATTTCGTCAATCCACAGTTGAGCTAGGCTCCTCGAATGACTCAGATCGATTCAAACTCATTTGAATTTAGAATATGGCTCCAACTCAGACAAACAACCAATAGAAACTTGCTAACAGGACAATCTTTGTGTACATGAGGGCCCCACTCATTAGTAGTCGTAGAGTGCATGTGGTAGCATCTCGCGGGTCTCGCCATTTTTAAAGAACTTGCACCTTCTTTTCGCGAGCTAGTGGGGAACGATAGTGATCATATCTCCTTGTTTGCTCAGCACCGTCAATCTCAAAGTTCTGGGCAGTGGGACAAGACATATCAGCTAGGCCCACATACACATGGCATTGTTTCGCTGACCCCACGATAATTAAACTTTAGTCGTTTTAAATAGGCAAGCCAATGGTGAATGGTCCAGATTAACTCACGTAATCTCGTGATCATCGTACCTGCACAATAATACCATAGTTAATCTTAAAAGGAGGCCTTGACTAAGCCGACAAGACCTTACCCCTCAAGATTTTATGACTAAAGCATAAGTCATTTGTATGCAGAGATTAGAGGCCGAATTTAGGAATAATTAAAACACCTTGTGATTGGGAATGACCAAATAGCTCAAAACAAAGGGCCGGTAAGAAAAGTGAAATGATGACTCAAGAGGTGACTTAAGTCAAAGGTAACCAGACCAACAAGTCAATGAAGAAATAAGACACCTGAGGACAAAGAGGGATTTTGGATGACAAGTTTATTTAAATAAAACCCTAAACCTAGTGAGTAATCACCATACAATGCAAATATTAAGGATAAAAGACCCCAAAATATCAAGTATTTTTGGAGGTCTAACAAGTGTGACATCTGGAATGGCCTTTAAAGCATATGATTATGCAACGTTCTAGACTTTGTTTACTCAAGTTGCTTAAGGGTGTCGCTATGGTCACCATTGTTGTGCTCTTCTTGCTAGTTGGGTTTCCCTCAAACTCTTATTTGTCTACCCATATTTCTTTATTTGTTGTGTGCTCCCTTTCTTAGGTTTGGAGCAATTAGGTCCTCTTCTCAAAGGGTGTTGTTTGTCTAATGGAGCCACTTTTGGTTTCCTATGCTCATTTTTCTTGTGGGGTTGTCCTTTTATGACTTGCAACTAAGTTGTAACTTGTTTTCTTCTTTGTTTGGGCTATTCCTTGAATGTGTTCTTTTGGCTAGGTGGTTTTCAAGTGTTTATCCCAAATCCCAGATGTTGATTCCTCATGTTTCTGTTTATTGGCTAATGGCTAGGCTACTTTTCAATCTTTTATTGAAAACCCAGATGAGTTTAAGCCTAAAATTTGTTATGGTGGCTTTGTGGCTGATTGTTAGTTTTCTTCTCTTCATCCATAGTATGTTCCTACTGTAAAGTTTACTGAAGGATGCTATAGTCACTTGTTTGGTTGTTGTGCTATATTTCTTCTCAGATCCTATGGAAGTGGATTCCAATCCTTTTGAGGTAGAGATGGGAGGTGAAGGTTTTTGGTTTCCTTAGTTGCTGATCCTATTGAGGTGGATGCTTCTCCTATGGAGGTGGAAGTTGAGGGGGTTGGAGATTTTAGACAACGGTGGATTATCTGGTTGTGACATCCTCTCAAGTAGAGGGGATCTCTCTCCTTTAGAGGTGGAGTTTGAGTTGGTTTCCTGGTACTGGGTGAGATTGTGTTGCAAGGAAGCTGATTTCTTACAACTTTTTGTTGTGTATCCCAAAGTCCCTATTGAGGTGGGGTGTTGGGACTTATAGGTTTTATTGAGAAGCAAGGTCTTGTTGGTGTTTTACACCATTTTGTTCTCTATTATTTTGGGCTCAGATATGGATATTTTGAGTGACTGGTTTGTTGACGCTTGGCTAATTCAAGTGGTGCTCAAGTTTATCTAAGGGTTTTTGGTCCCTGTCAAAACCTATTTGTAAAAGAGTTTTAGGCCCCTTCAAAACCTATTTCGTGTAGCTCATTTTGTCTTGTATTTCTCTTCATAACTGATGTTTTTTAGGTTGATGATGGTATGTGTCTTATATTTTAGGAAGCTTTCTCTTTGTTCGGGTTTTAGGTCCTTGCAAAATCTATTTGTGTTGGGTTTTGGGGCCCCATCAAAACATACTTTACCCATAATAAAAAATATCTTATTGCATATTTTAGTATTTCTTTCACCTGCTAATCATATTAAAGTAACAATTTTCATTTATCAACATTTTTACTCATGAAGGTAAAAGTAACTTAGTAACTATGAAATGGGGTGTAACAATTCTTCCTTTAGAATTTTAGAATTCATAATGTTAACATTCCCTAAGTGTTGAATTGTCATTTGGTATCCCTAAACTATGAATCCAATTATCCTTTTATTTTTATTTCCCAGTGATATGAATTTCTTCCTCCCATCCATCCAACATTCCCTTTCTCTAATTGTTTACTTGTGATCCTCCTTGGCATTCTAGTATGTGATTACCCAAAATCTTTCCCATTGAACTGACAAGATTTTCTTACATGCTCTATGTGTTGTTCAAGGCATGAGTTTTTGTAGACCACACTCATGAAGATTATTCCACATATCTCCATTGTACTTTAAAAGTTTCCATTAATGACTATTATTCAATGTAATTGACATGAACACTCCCTAAAATCCCACCAAAATGGCATTTGGGCCATCAGAGGAATATATACATATGTGAGGCCATGTGAAGAAAGCTAAAAATTGTAATGAAATAACTTTCACAATAGAAGAATATGATATGAAATATGTTGCAAATAAGTGATAATAATATGCCACTTTGAGGGGGATGCTTCCAATAGTCTGCAATAAGAACACAATACTCAATATGATGATCAAATAAGACTCACAACCTCCTATATATACCTATTTATGCCTAGGATATCACCTAGTCCGACTTAGATAATCCTATATAAACCCTAGGATGACCTAACTAACTAAATAATAATATAATAATGATAACATGACTTAATTAAAAGTTAAGATAGCCACAAGCTAACTATTCATAACACTATACTCACTATAGGGGTAGGGGCATAAAATTTCCCTCCTCTTTACAAAATCATTATCCTCAATGCTAATTTTTTATTTTTCTTCTTCTTCATCTCCTTTTCTACTTTTGTTTCTTATTCTACTACTTCTTGTTCTTGTTCTTGTTCTTGTTCTTCTTTCTCTTTCTCTTTCTCTTTCTCTTTCTCTTTCTCTTTCTCTTTCTCTTTCTCTTTCTCTTTCTCTTTCTCTTTCTCTTGTTCTACTTCTTGTTCTTGTTTTTATTTTTGTGGCAAGGCCTAGTTCACACTCCAATAGAAAAATATCCCAAAAATTAGGTGATTTTCAACCTTGAGAGTGAATTTTTTAAAAACCCTAATTTTAGAATAAATCACCTATTTCTACTTCAAATGATCTAAAATTTAGAATGTAGTCGGGTATGTGCAGGATCATCATGGAAAAAAAAAGCCCTTAAGTGGCAAAAAATTTAGAAAAATCAGTGTTAGTCAACTTGACATAAAAAATTGAATAAGTTATCTATATTATTTCAAAAATATGTAAGAATAGAATCTGTAGAAAATTGAATGTAGTTTCTAAACTACTAGGTTTATTTAAAATAAATAAAATCTATTTGGTGAAAATTTTAAATTTCAATGCGATGGTACTTAAATTTCAAGAAAAAATAAGTAGGTGTGCTGACCACCTAACCATAATAAAATGATAATATTTTTTTATAAGATTTTATATATAAGTAGAGGACTCATGTATGGATGTGATGCATATTTTTTGTAATTTTTTTCCAAGTAAATAATTAATTATGATTTTTTATTACAACTTTTAAAAATATAAAAAACTTGTATGTTCGACCACCTTAACTTGGTCAAAATTCATGAAATTTAATTTTTATTTTTTTAATCCTATAGTATGTGAAGCATAGAATGTGACACATGTTT
The DNA here is from genome assembly GCA_007258455.2 of Sequoia sempervirens. NCBI lineage: Eukaryota > Viridiplantae > Streptophyta > Pinopsida > Cupressales > Cupressaceae > Sequoia > Sequoia sempervirens. The sequence continues at coordinate 1,094,127,739 of VDFB02271358.1, forward strand.
CAGATTCAAAAAATGTGATACTGTTTGAAAGTTATAGATGTTTTTCAATCGGCCTATCGATCGGACTTTAGTCGTAATTCTAATAGAAAATAAATAATAATTATTTATTGAATTCAAATTAAAACATAATTTATATTGGTGGAAAGTTGAGAATCTCCTCAAAAAACCCTTTTCATTTCATCAATTTTGGGTAAAAAAAAGACGTCAGCCACATACCCTACAAATACCCATAATATTGCCACTTTTTGGCCCATCATGATCCTACACATACCCAGTCTCCTCTAGTATATCTTCCAAAACCCACTAAAAATAAAGAACCAATTCTACAAGGTTTAGGAGATATTGACCTTCCAAATAATTTGGGCTGAAACCCTAGAATTCTACAATAATTCACTCAATTCTACTCAAATTCCTATGAAATCTATAGTGTATCTTCTTTAATATTTCCTTCAAAAACCATTTAAAAATTAGACAAAAATTCACCAAAATCTAGTATATATGGGTTTCACAAAATGACCTCCAAAATTGAAAAATACCTTGTCGTAAAGGTGCCAAGATCATGCTCTCATACCACTTGTAATGAAATAACTTGCACAATAGAAGAATACGATATGAAATATTCTAAAAATACTTGATAATAATATGCCACTTTGATGGGGCAACCTCCTAATCCACTTCGAGGGGCATACCTCCAATAGTCTTCAATAAGAACACAATACTCAACATGATGATCAAATAAGACTCACAACCTCCTATATATACCTATTTATGCCTAGGATATCACCTAGGCTGACTTAGATAATCCTATATAAGCCCTCGACTAACCTAACTAACTGAATAATAATATAATAATGATAACATGACTTAATTAGGAGTTAAGATAGCCACAAGCTGACTATTCATAACACTATACTCACTATGCCCCTACCCCTATAGTGAGTATAATGCTATGAATAGTAATATGGTGGCTATCTTAAATCCTAACTAAGTCATGTTATCATTATTATATAATTATTTAGTTAGTTGGGTCATCCTAGGGCTTATATAGGATTATCTAAGTCAGCCTAGGTGATATCCTAGGCATAAATAGGTATATATAGGAGGTTGCGAGTCTTATTTGATCATCATATTGTGAATTGTGTTCTCATTGGAGATATTTGGAGGTTTGAACCCTTGAAGTGGCTTGCTATTCTCAATTATTATAAAGAATTTGCAACATATTTCATATCATATTCTTATATTATGCAAGTTATTTCATTACAAAAATGGGTATGGAAACCTTAAATGAATCCAAACTACCCTCTAAACATGGAAATGACATTTTGGTTTCCTCAAGTTGCCAAGCATCATATCCAAGGATGAGCTATCACATTGAATATCTTCACTAGTAGAAAAAATCCTACCACCTCAATGGGTTGTTAGGATGCATGTAACCTAAATAATATAAATCCAAGAATGAAAAATGCAACAAGGGTTGTTCATTGAGCCAATTTCTTGATTGTACATGTCTCAAGTTGATTCTATGGCATCAAGTGATGCAAACTTGGTCTATAATGGGACATGATACATTTTTAAACCATAGGAAGGGTATTAAAGGAATATGATACATGTAAATGGTGTGTCTCCATGTTTGTTTGTAATTATTCAAGGGGTATTCAAACCTATTTGTGGATCCTCTCTTTCCATATTTGCTAGTATGAATGTAGCATGGTTTAGATGAATGCATGGAAAATTTTAATTCATCAAAAAAATATGATGGTCTCTGCTTTGATCCATATGGGTTCTTGTAGTCTTGACATGGATTATAAAGTATATCCATTTACATGAAATGGTATCTCTAATTTATATAAATATACACTCATTACATTTATGCTTTTTAGGTGTATCTCCCTCTTCCATTTATGGCATAACTCTTTTTATCAATAGAGTAGGCACTAATTCAATTTACAAAAATCCAAGAATCTTTTATTTGAATATAACTTTGTTCTTTTTAGATTAGGTTTTGAAAATATTTCATGATTCAATTATATAACTTGAGAATTATTCTCACTGGGCACAAATAATTGAGATTGTTAGAGAATTATGTCATGCATACATACACCTTGAACTTGTCTATAAAATGTTAAGTGGATTTTATTATGGTGATATAATACTATTTTCATCATAGGTGCATATGAAGGGATGTATTTATTAGCTTGATAAGAGGTTTTACAAGCACCTAATTAGTCTTTGACCTAGTGATAGATCTTGGGATCAAGCATGCAACATAGCCAATGTTTACTCTACAGTTTTCACCTAAGATTTAACCTATGAAGTGAATAATTCAATGTTTCCAAAAACATGAAAATAATTTTTTTCTTTTCCAATAACATAATTTTCATACTGCATAAAGATCTTCATATAACATTTGCATAATTGAAATATCAAAACCAAGCTTCAAGTAAATGAAACTCATCTTTTCAAATACAATTTATAAATAGAATTTATGATCATATATGCAATTTCATAATTTACAATAGATCAAGGTCAAGGTATCCTTACCTGGATTGTTTTTTCTATTTCACAAGTCTCGACATGCCGTCTGCAAGAGGGAGAGCATCACCCAAGCACTTTACCTCCAACCATAGACTAGTGATCCCCTATAGACCTTCCTAACTGGAAGTGTCCTTGCACTTCGATGAAGAGTTTGGTATGGGAATCCCAAGTATTTCCTATCTAAGTATCTAGTGTTGTGTCCTACATAACATGTACAATCATACAACTATAGACATTATATAACTATGCACGACTCTACTGAAAAGTTATGTAAACCTAGAGCACAGTGAATCGATAAAGTGTAAGCAATGACTATTACACTTTGGCCAAAGTTTGATAAATATAATCAATCTGATTTCTAAGGAAGTGGTTTCATAAGTTCACCCACCTCTAACTCAACTTGGAAATCCTACTGACCTATGGTTAACTCTTCTTTTGGTCTGACCCAAAGGACAACTAACTTAACAAAATCTCCTTCAATAGTGATGACCCACTAAAATTGATTTTTTGACCAAATAGATTTGAATCATTTATCTTGAATACCCTGTTACATACTTGTAACAATCTAGGTCTGACAACTACCTCTTATTCAAGTAATTACCAAGACACAAGGGAATAATCTATTCTCCTATTTTTAAGGTCTTTGAGTTTCTGGGAATGTAAGTCCTCCTCTCAAGATTAAACTACCATGCATAGGTAATAATATAGACTCTTGGTATAATATATAAGATGGTAACATTCAAAAGATAATAAATATGTATTCACTTCTATTACGTTTTCAGATCCTCTTATTCAAATGTAATAGAATCTTGTTCAAAAACATTATATGAAAGACACTATCATATTCCCATACTTAGCTTCTCTTCGCTACTTTAGTTTAACAAGCTGGTTGTTTTGGTTAAACATGAATTTAGAGAGAGTTTTAACCTTCCATTGAAGCTCTCTCTCTCAAATAAATAAATAAATAAATAAATACATACATACATACATACATACGTGTGTGTGTGTGTGTGTGTGTGTGGGTGTAGTATGTATGTATGTATGCATTAATTCAATTTCACATAATCAAATATGATTTAACAATGTATTAAAAAAGAAAACTACTTGATATACCCAATTGGTTTCCCTAGTTCTCATTATCTCTTTGCATTTTAAATTAGCACCATGCATAAATAAACAAGCTTTTCATACATACACTCATACTTTTCTAAACAACCATAATTTGCACATAACAATGGAAAAAGAAAACTCAGATAAATAAAGAGCTTTAATAAGAATTTGAAAGAGAAGGAAAGAGAATCATTATAATCATTCCTAAAATAAAATAGCTTGACTTGATTCTTGGAAATCCTTGCTTCAAATCTACACTATTAATTCAACTTTAAACCCATTGTCTTCTCAATTTCCAGCACTCAGTTCTGTTCTTGCACCTCTTCCTTGCTTCTTAACTATTAATCTACAACTATTGAACAATCTAACTTTAACACTAATAAACTAATCTCACTCTTTGATGTATTGAAATACAGATTTCAATTGCTCTTCTCACAAAGCTTAATTATTTTCTCAAACTCACGTATACGGCTAATCAAAGATTAAAAAACCAATCAACAACCAAACAAAGACCAACTGCTCTTTATTTATACTAAAAATAGTAAATTGCTAATAATAGAAATCATTTTAACTAAGGACTCGAATACCTCTCCAATCGTTGCCACCACTCAAAAACTCTGTCGAGTGTGAGATTTATACTGGTTGAATAGGCATTTAGAAATGTCATGACTTGTATTTTGAAAGAGTCAAACAATTCCAAAGCTTATATGTTAAGATGCAACACTTAATAATGTAGTTTCTAGTTTAAAACAGATAACCAAAACCAAGTTGACTTCAACTACTAATTTCCATGGCTACCTTGGGTGCAACAATACTTTGTTGTTTTTAAGTTTATTGTTGCTAAATAATTATCTTTTTATGGTACACTGGAAGTCAAGTAGATTCCAAACTCTTTACTTGACTTTTTTCCCAAGTTGTGGGCTACATCAAAATAGGAACATATGCCAAAATAACCTCCACTCATCACCTTCACGTGCTTGATAAAATAGTTTAGAAAGTGCAACATGTAGCCACTTCGTGGCATTGATATTGACTTGGTAAAAGAATATGATGGCGCCTATGTTGGAATCCACTCTTTACTCATTTAAATCTACCTTTTACTTGTATATATGTGGCATTATAGCCACTTCATATGGCTTACAAAATCACTTAAATATAATTTTATATAATTATATATATATCATTTAATTGATTGCACATACATTATGTATATGCATATGAGTATACATAGATATTATTATCTACGTATATTCATACCTACATACATACATATATATGCCCCATCATATATATATATATATATATATATATATATATATATTCATATATATTGTTAAAATATACCTTACATGTTATATATACTATGTACAAAGAGTTTTAGTATTTTAATTTAATTTAATTAAATGGTCAAGGAGGAACAAAGATGACAAAAGCATCACTTTCCCTAATGATTCACAAGCCCATCAACTTAGGTTCAAGACTTACCAATACGAAGCTTAGATTGACTCAACAAGGTTCCACTAACCTATGTAAGTGAGTGTGTGTGTTTACTCAAATAGAAATACTAGTGTTCCAATACCAATCTCTTCTCCTAGGTGATACTCTCCCTTTCCCGTTGGAGGGTTTGAACTTTCCTACATCCAAATTAGAGCAATATGTCTCTAGTTACTCGATAACATATATATCATATCCATAATATAGCTTAAGCATCATTAACGTATTTAAAAAGTAATTTCATCATATTGCACATTCATACATTTCATTCAACCATTGAATATCATCAAGACATAAGCTTGCATTAAAATCTTACTTATAAAGTTAAAAGTATTTAGTAAATTAACAATGGGGTGGAACATATCATCCCCTTAAGAATCACTGTCCTCGATGATTTATAGTATCAAAACATAAAATAATAATATGATTTTTTTTCTAAAAGTTTTAAAATATTGAATAATATAAGGAAATCTTTGCTTGATATCATGGTAATCCTCCCATGTAGTAGTCTTCTACACACTGGTCCCACTAGACCTTGCATTGAAGGAACTCTCTATTACATAGGTGGAGCCTATGTGTTTTGAGCACTTTGAGAGGCTCGATCATTACCAATCTTGGGTCTTGTACTTGTAATGAATTCTAATCAATAATATGATTACCACTTATTATATACTTTTTAAGGTATGACACATGAAATAAATTATGCATCCTAGCAAGAGTTGGCGGTAAAGCAATTTTATACGTGATTGGCTTGAATTCTTCAAGAATCGTGAAGGGACCTACATAATGTGGAGCCATTTTGGATGATTTTCCAAACTTAATAAAACTCTTGTGAGGTTTAACTCTAAGAAAAGCATTTTCCCCTACTGATAAACATCTCGGCACACACTTAGCATCTGCATAACTCTTTTTCCTATCGTTTTCTTTCACTAACCTTTTCTTTATCAAATTAACTTGTTCCTCCATTTCTGATAGCATATCTAGACCAAGGCTAATCCTATCTTCTAGCTTATCCCAACTTATAGGAGTTTGGGACTTTCTTCCATATAACACTTCAAATGGAGCCATCTTGATAGCACAATGATAATATTTTTTGTATGCAAATTCTACCAGTGGTAAATAATCTTCCCAATTGTATTCCTAATCCATGCAATACATTCTTAGTAGGTCCTCCAATATTTGTGAACAATAGGAAAAGAGGGAGTGAGGTCACTTTTCTCCTATTATCATTCAATAATGTCCTAGGAGTCCAAATTGGATTGACTATCAACCTCGCAAGGTGAGTCAATTCTCAACAAGGAAGACCTAGGAGGGGGTTCTTTAAGCTTTTAGGGGTTCACTACCAAGAAAATACTTGGAAAAGACAAATAAACATGCAACTCAAAAAAACCTAATAATGCAAGCCAAACAAAGAATGCAAATGATGAAATTATACAACATGGAGTTAGGATATGTGTACCTGAGAAGTCTAGAAATGTTGTGCTGATTTCGTAAATGCAAAGTAGCTAACAAAATATGATGTGGAGGACAAAGACGCTCTTACTATTGTCTTAGTCCCATTTCTATTTTTGGGGAAGATGCAAAATCTTCAAATGTAGAAACTAGATCTTGAAGAATTTCTAAAAAATACCTCGTGGAGGACTAAGACATTGTAGGTGGCGACTTAGTCCCATTTGGAATCTCAAGAATCTCTGAATATGGTCTTGAGGCCTGATGTCTACACTTCCTTCTTCTTTGATCTTAGGTTCTAAAACTTCTAGATTTGGCCTGTAGGTGAGTTTCCATGAAGATGAAAACTTTGCAATGCAACTTTGTAACTTTTCACTTCAAATGATCTTCAAGTATTCAACCTAAATTTGCAATCACAAATGCACAAGAGAGGAAAAAATTGATGATTGTTAGTAAATGGGGGTTTTCCTTGGTCAAACCCCTTGTAGGAAATTAAACCAAATGATGAAAATGAAAATGAGTGAGGGAACCTACTTAAACCTACTTGCTTAGATCTTGACATGTGAAAATGAGTGAGGGAACCTTGTGTTTATACTTATCTATGCTTAATATCCTGAAATTACACCATGCCAAGCTGACACATGAATTCATTAATTAAAGGAGGCTAAATCACACTAGAATTTGAAATTAAATCCTAAAAATACCTCATGGGGGACTAAGATGCCCTAGGTGGCATCTTAGTCCCGAGGCATGAAACTCGAGGAACAGACTCTAAAAAGGGACCTATTCAGGTTCTTTCAAAATTAGGGTCCCAAGACCTTTGGGGGACAAAGATGCCCTAGGTGGCATCTTAGTCCTGACCCAAAAATTAGGGACATTTAGACAAAATCATTAAATTATCATTTATCCATTGGAGAATGTCAGGATTAGCCAAAAAAAAGATATAATTCATAGGGCTTGTGGATGAAAAATAGGACCAATTAAGACATAAATAGGGATAAATAAAGCAAGATAGGCCCAAACAAGTGTGAAAATGCAAGGGTATGCATTTTACTACACTACATTTAGCCCCCACTTTAGTGAGAGGATGAAATTTCTTCAAACTCACACTAAAGTAGCCAACCATGCAATCAAGAGGGGTTCCAATGTACAAATGTTAGTAAGATAGGATGACAATAACCAAGAGGGATGATCAAGCCCCGAAGATAAAGGCCCTATGGAAAACCAACATAGGAACAAAGGAGCATGCATGCAAATAATATATGAAGCCATAACTAGATCGCAAACATACACCATCAAAGATAGAAAAAGAAAAAGGAAAAATGCAACATATCAAGCTTCGACTGGCCATCCAACGCGTTGTGGATCGAGTCTAGGCGGTTTGTCCAAATTTTTTTACAAGTGGAACACATTGTCCACTATGAAAACAAAGCACATGCTCACAAGGGACAATGAAGCTAGGTGTCCAGTAGGTGAGCCCCACGAGGTCCATATCAAAGTCATACCTCCATGACTCTAATAAGGACAAAAATGAAAAATGCACGCTCACAAGGGCTAGTGAAGCTAGGTGTTCACTAGGTGATCCATAATGGACCATATCAAAGCCATACCTCCATGAATTTAATAAGGTAAAAAAGGAAAAATGCAACAAGAGAGAGGGATTCTCAAAGGGATTTTGCTTAGTTCTTGCAAAGTCTCTTCTTAGGGAACATTGTGCCTAATGTCTCCAAGAGAGGACAAATGCAAGGTCTCATCTTAGGGAACTTTGTATTTAATGTTTCCAAGAGAGAAAAAATGCAAGGAAATATCACACAATTGGAGGAAATAAAACCCAATGACACACCACCAAGAAAGGAACACATCACAAGAATAAAGAAAATTTCACAATGAGACATGAGTGTCGATGTATGCCCCCACTTTAAAGCGGTTGCTAACACCATTGTTGTGAGTGATTACTTTAATGTAGAAGAAGACATGAGAGCTTATTCAGAAATCCCTATGCCAAGTCATATGTTTTTGATAAGCTACGTCATGCAATAGGATGGAAGGGTTGCCCCCAAAACTCAATACGTCACATGCGAGCCAACTTAAGGAATGTCATCCACATCCCAAGATTTCTCTTACATATACATGGAAGGCGGTCAACTAGCCAAAAGAGGAAATGATAGGTGACATATGAGGACAAGGCTACCTAACCCCTTGCCCTCACTTAGTGCAAGATAAGGATGAGCCAAAATAATTGATGAGAAATATGCTATAGTGAAACCCAATATCAATTAGAGGAATTAGGTGCCCCCACATAAGGAAGAGCACCAAACTCCTTAAGATGTTGAATTTTACTACTCAGAGCCCTACATTCATTAGTAGAATGACCACGAACTCTATGATATGCACAAAATGAAGTCTTGTAATAAAATTTCTTTCGTGTTCTTGGAGGAGTCTCAACAACATACTTTCTTGATCAAAAGTAGAGGATGTTTTGTTATTATGTGACAAAGGTATCTTTTGTTTAGGAGATGGTGTCAGACCTACAAAAGACTCTTTAGATTGAGAGATTTTGTACTCTTCTTTAAAGGAAGGTGTAGAATCTAAAGAATTTGAATCATTAGTGTTTTGCGAGATGGCATTGACATTAAGTGAATATTTCTCTATTTGTTTCATTTCTTGCAAAGGATAACAATCAAGACCACCAGTGTCTATCAATTCAGAATGCACTATTGTTAAAGTCAGTTTAGGAGAATCTTTTGTGATAGTGTTGATATTAAGTGAAGGCTTGTTTGTGTCTTTCGAGGGACAATAACCAAGACCACTAGTATTTTCTTACATGTGAGGCTCTATAGGGACATAGATACCTTGTTCTCTAGCACCAAATCCTTTTCCACTATAACTGAGTTTTTTCATCATTTCATAACCTCTTCCATAAAGATTCTTCATCTCTTTTGGATTTGGTGGTTTCTCATAGTTAAGTTCATCAAAGTCTGTTGTATAATTTGTTTTGTTTAAAGTGGTTGAGGTGGATGCTTTTGAAGGGTCGTTCGAGTTTTATGTTGACATTACTGCTTTTTCTTTTCCATGTTTCTTTATTATGATCTTCGATCACCCATCAAAGCGAGGTGTGAAATCCAAGGAACCCCAATCATCTTCTAATAGCTTCATAACTTCCTCAATATGTTTTTCTTTGTCTTTGTGTTGCATGAGTTCCACTTGTGTAGTTGTTGTTAATGTTACCAAAGGATTCTCCTTATTTTTCTCAATTTTCAACCAACTATATGGTTTAGGATTGGCTTCGAGTGTGTATACTTTGTTATTGTAAATATACTTCATTTTATGATGAAGAGTAGAAGGCACCCCATTCATTGCATGAATCCAAAATCTAACTAAAATGAGATTGTATGAAAGATCATGAGGCATAGCATGGATCAGTGTTTGTAATGTGGCCTTTCCAACTTTAATAGGTAAAGTGATCACTCCAAGCGGTTGTTTTCACATGTTATCAAAGCCATGAATAGATAAAGAGGCAGGTAGTATTTTTTATTTATCAACACCAATGTTATCCAAAAGGTTCACACTACACAAATTTAAGGTAGAGCCATTGTCAACAAGGGCTCACTTTATCCTGTGCTATTGTATTGAGCTATAATCATGAAAGAATCACATTGTTTTTTCACTTCCAAAGGAGGGAGCTCACTTTGGTGGAAAACAATGTCAAAATTTATTCCTTGAATCATGGCTACTATGTCATTCAGTTTCTCATTAGAAGAGATAGGAGCTTTCTGTAAGGCATTTTGAAGGATAGTGTGATATTTAGGTGAATTCTAAATCAAGTCCCAAAGGGATATCTTTGTGGGGGTATTCTTAAGATGTTCAACAAGATCATACTCCTTTCCTCTTTGTGAAGGAAAATGAGGGGAATTAGGCAATGGTAGGGATGTTGAAGGAGTTTTTCTTGGTTGTGGATTGTTCCTAGTGTTGTATGTCTGACCAATGGTATTGTAACTCAGTTGTTGCAAAACATTGTTCTTAGGTGGTTCAAGGATAACGATAGGTTTGTTTTGAACTTGTGGTTTGTGAGAGGGTAGATGAATGATACGTTTAGGCTCGGGAGAGTACTCCAAGGGGTATCTAATGTGCATAGAATCAAAAGATTTGTCCTTATTTTCATGATATCTTAGTGAAGGGGAGGCTAATGTTACTTCATCATCTTCATCTAAGGAATTACTATTGTCAATGTTCTCATTTTCTTCCACTATTATATCTTCCCTAGTAGGAGAGTTTTTAGGAGAACTACAAATCAAATGTTCTTGACATCCAAGGGTTGGTTCTTCTAAAATGGCTTCATCACATGTAAGGGATTTATCAATGGTTGAATTTTCTTGCTCCTCAGTAGTGGAGATATTAGGAGAAGGCTCTATTTGATTGTTATGATTGCTCATGACTTTATCTTTTTTCTCTAAGGTATCATTCTCTTGTGCTGTACCATCTACCTTAGTAGGAGAGCTTGTAAGATGTTCATCACATTCCATGGTTAGATTTTGTAAAGTAGCTTCATCACAAGTAAGGGAGGCATCAAGAAAAGGAAAACTATGATTACCAAATAGATCGTTCCAAATGGTAGGAGCATTAGGGAAGGGAGGAACAAGATTCTCATGACTCTCGATAGGTGCATCTTCTAATACCAACCTATCCTCTTTGTATCAAGGGGGGATATTAGGAGAAGGATAATTATGGTTATCTATGGTATCATCCTCTTTCGCTAAAACATTCTCACAAGCAAGGGAAGAATGAAGACTAGGTAAGGTGATGTTTAGAAAATTTTTATGATCTCATCTTCTTGTTTTCTAATATCTTCCAAAGGGGGAAGAGGATAGGGACAATCAAGACTCTCAATGCTTGTATCTTGTTTCACCAAGTTACCTTCATCACTAATAGGAGAGGTATCAGGAGAAGAAAAATTATGATTATTATGATTGTCTACACTACCATCCTCACCAATGGGAAATTTAATACTAAGGATTGTGTCAATGGTTTCATGAAAGATAGTAGAAGGATGACAAAATGTTTCTTAATGATGTCATTGGTGTATTCATATTGAACTCATAAGAGGGATGTTGTATTTATGCAATCCATTTTTAACCATATCAAAGCCATGTCTCTTGAAAGAAAACATGCTATCATGGAAAAGTAAAGAAAGTGCAATGCAAGTGAAATGTTTAGATTTGAAACAAAGTAATTTGCTGATTACACTATGCAACAACCTAAAAGATGAAATGTTGTGAATGAAAATTTGGAATGAAGCAATGACATGAAGCACATTAATCTACATTTAGTAAAATGTATGGAACAAGAAGTCAACCCACTAAAATAGATAACCAATGGCAGCAAATAGAAGCACAAAAAAGTAGTTTCAAATCTTGAAAAACTAAAAAAGTCAAAGTCAACAGGGACTAAGATGCCAGTAAGGGCATCTTGGTCCTACTGGTAAAATTATGAAGTTCTAGGGACCAAAATAAGTAGCAAACAATACAGACAAGATTCTGAGCCACAAACCCTAAGAGGGACTAAGACACCAGGAAGGGAGTTTTTGTTTTAGTAGAGGTATTTGTCAGAAAAAATAATAAATTCTAAGTTGTTAACAATGTTCCCAAGTTGCCTATCTAGAGGCCTAATGTCTAGAAATAAAAAAGGGGGTAAATGAATGAAAAAAAAAGTGACTAGTGGCAAGCAATTGGATGCAAATTTGAATGCAATTTTTTTTCAATTTTGAATACAATAACAATGTTCCTAAATGCAATTAAGATGATGAACAATGCACTTTTCAGTTTTTCAATGAAATAAAATGATGCAAGAAAGAAAAAATGCAACCTATATGAACTTTCACTAATGCAAATATGAGAAACCATAGATGCACTTTCACTAAATATGAGAAACCCTAGATGCAATTTCACTAAATATGAGAAACCCTAGATGCAATTTCACTAATGCAAAATGCAACACAAGAATGATTGTTGTTGGCCTCCTACAATGATTTAATAACTAAGCCTTTACAACCATGATTCAGAGATTGGAAATCTAACTTTAATAGCTATTTCAATCATCATGAAGGTGAATTTAACTTGTCAATCCAGGGACGCAAACTTGAAATGGGCCAGCACAGTATGTGCACTAGGAACTCAAAGTAGCCATTTTCATTCTATAGCTAAGAAATACACAATGTTGAAAGTAAATTGCTTGGAAAGGAATAACATAAATGTTGAACATCAACCAACAACTATACTAGGCTAAAATGCATGACATAAATGAAAATATGAGCAAACAAACATGAAACTACTCTATCTGCTTTAGTTGTAGGAACAGTCACAAAATGGAATTTTAGTGGCTGTAGGAATAGCCAGTGCCAGATTCTTAATTAGTTACTGAACAAAAAAAAAAAGATAAACTAAAATAAACTAAAGTAAAAATTTCTCACCAAGTGGGCCCCCTTGGATGAGTATCCTCTAAAAATAATGCAAACTCAGATACTCAAACTTAGAACTTCATTTTATTCACTGAAAATCATGAGTACAAAAGAGTAGCATAACTATATTGCTGGAAACTAAGAATGATAATACATCATCAGATCGTGCAACCTCTTGAGGAGGGGCTTCTAACTCTTATTTATACTACCAAATAAGCAAGGTGATCAACTCCACAAACTAGGAGGACGCCATTTAGGGAAAATAGAGAAAGGTGGAAAGGTCGTTACGCCTGCATGGAATCTAGTTAGACATGTATGTCCAAACATAGATTTAGCACTACAGTAATGCCCATATTTTCTCAATAGCATTAAAGACTAATACAAGGCGGGTACATTCGATTTGCATGGGGAATCTCCTACCGTTGACCTCCATTTGACCTTTGAATGGTTCCCCTATTGGATGTTATGGTGCATGACCAGCTGGCGGTTTCTTTCTCAATTTGGTATCCTCAAATTATATTTGCATGACAATGTTAGTATGCACAATAATTGCATATCTATAACCACCTTAAAGAGAATTAATTAACCACATGCAAAATTAATATAGATAGTCCATATAATATTCCAATGTCATTAAATATTTGTAGAAATAAGATTAAGCCAAATGTCTATGGTTTGAGGAAATATTATGAAAATATCAACATTCAACATCAGGGTTCATGACAACTTCAACAAACAAATCATAAGCTCTACCTAAAATTAGACCGTAAACTAGACTCATCACTCCCCCAACCTAAGGTTTTGTTGGTCCTCCAGTAGGGGAAGGGTTGTTCTTCTGCTTGGTCAATGCTCTAAAATTTTCAAATAACAACTATCCAACATCAGTGTTTGCTAAGCGTGAATCAGGTTCCCAATAGAATCCTCCCAGTCTGTCAAATCTACTACATCTTTGTCTCTCTGCAACAATATCATAGTGGTAGGACCTGAAGTTTGGCATGGGCCACATTAGTATAGGTGGCTGAAAATTTAGGGGAAGCTAGAATTGCCCCTTTTTTCTCCCAATCTGTATATACCTATCAATCATTTTTAGTGTTGCAGCATAGTTCTAGATGGAATGAGGCTCAACTTGTTTTAGCTCATTAGTTAGGCTGTTTCATCTTTGTGATAGGTATCCCCTCATAGTTTCCTCTTTTGCTACTATCTTCACCTCGCTGTACACTACTTCAATCCAAGGCATAATCCTACTACCATAGCTAGGTTTGAAAAGCATTATGTGCCATTCCTTGTAAATCTCCCTTGGGTTTCTTGATTCAACCTTGATGGGCAGGGGGATGTTAGATTCCATTTGCCTATAAGCATTGTATTGTTGCCCCCAACTAATCTCATTTTGTACCCAAGACATGAATTCCCTTAATTGGACATCCCCAACATACAACAATTGATTCCAATCATGGTCTTGAGTCACAACATAGTTATGCAAATAAAACTCACACAACAAATTCTTCATTTTAGGGGAGGCAATCTGATAAGCATTGAGAAAATCAATAGGAGTCTCAATGGAAGGGTTCAAACCTGAGACAATCTTTGATAGCCTAAAAGAGAGATATTTCTCCTTTAGATGCAGAGCATAGACCCTTGGAGGGGTCCTGCATTCCAAAATCTATGGTACCAAGGTCACAATATTGTCCACTTTCTCCTTCAAAGTAGCAATTTCCTCATTGTTTTCTTCAATGACTTCATCTCTCTTTTGAATTTCCTTTTTCAGCCTTTGTTTCTCCTCTTTCCATTCCTCCTCCCTCCTTTGTATCTCTTTCAATAAGTTCAAAATTGATGTGTGTATAGTGAAATCAGGAGGGTTATGAATTCCTACTAGTATTTTTGATGATGCTTGCTCTCCATATAGTACTGGTTGCAAGGATTTAGGCTGTTTAGTTGACTCTGGATGTAGGGGTATTGATTGTTCTCCCAATTCTTGCTGTAGAGCCTCTTGTTCTTTTTCTTGCTATTGTCGCAAGAATTCGTACTCTTGTTCTTGTTCTTGTTGCAAGAACTCCTAATTTTCCTCATACCCTTGATTTTCCACTTGTTCTGTAATGTTAGCAAGATCAACCAGTGTTATGTTTGCTTCTCTCTCAAATATGTCCTCTTCCTCTACATTCACCTGCCCCATTGGAGCTTCTATGTCCCCCCATGATGTTTCTCTAAACTTAAGGATTTTCTGTAGAGGCATATTAAAGGATGGCCCGGTTGGTCTTGATTTTCTAGGAGGGCTTTCACATTTTTCTCTGGTTGCAATATGAATAGTGTCAACCTTTCTCTTCTTAGAGCTTGGTACCTCTTTTTCTATTTGCTTCTTTTTAGATTTACCTTTCCTTATTTCTTCTTCTTTCTTTTGTGCCCTAGTTCTCATTAGGGTGTAAAGGGGAACATCACCATTACAATTTGATGAGGAAATTTCTTTTTCTGAGTGCTGTGTTTCAGAAGAACTAATATCTATGGTTTGTTTTGCTACAGGAGGGTTCACACTTGAGCCTACGCTAGAGGTTGAAGCACCAAGAGTGGCTTCAGCTGTGCTCAATCTCCTACTAGACCTATGAGGTTGAGGTAAAACCCTAGGTTGCAAGTGCTCAAGTATAATTTGATCAATTTTTACGAATTCTTCCCAGGTCATTCCAGACATATTATGCATAGATTTTTCAACTAGCAATTTATTCAGACAATGGTGGGAAAAAAAATTGTCCCTACCTTTTTGAGTCTCGGTTGCCATGATTGAAAGAAGGTTGTATAGCACATTCGACACATTCATCCCCCTCCCGTGCCTCATGTGATTCAAAAGTTTGAAGTACACAGAATGTAGGTTCAACAGGCAACCTTCACAAATGAAGTATCTTATAATATAAACAACTATTTGTTTCAATGGCTCGGGTACAAAGGTTCTTTTTGCACCTTGTTTGTCCACACTGATTGTAGGGTCACTATGCTCTATAAATTCAGCCCTAGCTAACCTAGCATCTTTGGTGGCAGGGTAGTGTTCACCATCGGTAGATAACCCTATAACTTCTGTAATCCTTTCCTCAGTCATCATGACCTCCAACCGTTTTACTGTGGCTTTTCCTTCAGACAATGTCTGGGCGAATTGTAGTGCAATGTCTTCATCAAAACCATCCAGCTTTAGGAAGTAGTCTAACCACCCACAGTTTCTAAATTCAACCAGGTAGGGTGCATCCTGCATTAAAACATTGTACACCAGGGGTTCATTTCAAATTAACCCACCTCCCATTATCTACAATCAAACTATCACTTTGCAAAGTTCCTTCATGCAATTCTTGTCTAAAAGCCAAATTCACCTTCCTGTAACACTTGCTAAATTTCCAACACCAATGCTGACTGAACTTTCCCTTTCTGTTTTACCTTTTCTTTCAACTCAAGATTATGACAGGATCAATAATGGTAAGAAGGATTAATAAAGGAAAGTTATGATGGAGAGAAATGGCAGTGACAGTTGGTGTCACCTCACACATGCAAGCCATCATTCACTCAGATTTCAAATCGGCTCAATTTAAATTGGTTGACATAGACCAACATGGAATAACATGTGGGAAAGATATTCACATCTTTTTCCTCCCCCCCAACCTAAATTTGATCATTTTTCCTCACATGCGAGGTGATAATAATGATTTGACAGAGGCAGGGAATAATGGCATGTTATGGTGAACATCCATATTAATGTACAACAATTAAATGAATGCACTAAAAGATAATTAAGATATAGCAATTAATGTGCACATACTTGAATGTGTGGAGGATTTGTTGCAAAGATTATGGAGAAAGTACTGTTTTCCTTTTTAGGAAATAAGTTGAGCAATTAATGAAAATGAAGTGGATTGAGGTGAGGTGGAATGAAGTGAAGTGATGGAAGAGAGAGAAAGGTGGTGATGGATGGCTGAATGGGTGGATGGGTGAAGAAATGGACTTCCACAAAAGTGGAATTCTTTATTATGACAAGTACATACCTTAATTAGCCAGAAGGAGGGACACTAGGTTGACTTCCTTTGGCTGCAGGAAGCTTGGGTGTTGCATGTTGAGGGAATTGTTGCAAGAACTCTTCTTTGGAAGCTAGCTTGTGGTATAATATGAGGTGATGACCATTGAAAAGCAACTTGAATTTGATAGGGTCAATGGTAGTGAGTTGAACAACACCATTAGGAAAGACCTCAGCAAACTCATATGGTCCTAGCTACTTTTTCTGCAATTTTCTTGCATTATCTTGATACCTTGAGTCATAGAGTAGGGCCCAGTCACTTGGTTAAAATTTCTTGTCCTTGATGAATTTGTCATTGCATTTTATTCTTTGATTCTTCACCACCTCAGTATGATGCAAGGTAGCTTTCCTCATCTCATCCAAAGCATTTAGTTGCATGATTCTTTCTTTTTGTGCCTTAGAGATATCCATCCCCAAGTCTACTGTAGTCCTAAGAGTCTTGTGTTCAAATTCAATGGGCATCATAGCTGTCTTCCCATACAACAACTCAAATGGAGTGAAGTCTGTAGTTGTTTTCTAGGTAGTTATGTAGGCCCAAACAACTTCTGGTAACCTATTCGCCCAATCCTTTCTATGGATAGCCACTATTTTGGTCAGAATGGCTTCAATTTCTCTGTTGTTCACCTCAAATTGGCCATTGGCCTAAGGGTGATAAGGAGTAGACTTCATGTGCCTTATGTTGTACTCATTAACTAATGTTGTAACAAGGGTTGAAGTGAATTGAGCTCCTTGATCAGTCACTATCTCTCTTGGAACTCCATACCGTGTGAAAATTTCTTCATAAAGAAATTTTGCAACCTTATTGTCTCTTGCATGCTTCATGGCCTTAACTTCTACCCACTTAGTTACATAATCAATGCATACCAAGATATAAGACTTACCATTTGATGGAGGATCAATGAGTCCTACAAAATCCAATCCCCACTTGTTAAAGGGAGTGATTACTACTTGAGGATAAAGTGGAATTTCATCAGATTTGGTTGGCCGACCCATCCTTTGGCATCTATCAAATTTCCTTGTATATCTCCCTGCATCCTTGTCGAGTGTGGGCCAATAGTATCTTGTGTTCAAAATCTTCATTTTTGTCCTCTTTGCTACAAAATTCCCTCCATAGGGTTCATTGTGGCATGCATGAAAAATGTCATATGTCTCATCTTCCCTTACACATCTCCTCATGACATGATTTGGTCCAATATAGAACAAACATCGAACAATCCATGAAAAAGGAAAATATTTTTCAATGAGCACTCTTCTCTCTTTTGGAGAGAAGCGAGGAGGAACTCTCCCTCTCACTATAATTAGCTATGTCAACATACTAGGGTGTTTGCACACTAATGAAGAATAGATGCTCATCTAGAAATGAGCCATCTATGGCTTGATTTTACTTTGATGTAGTTAGCCTTGAAAGAAAATCTGCAACAACATTGGTCTTCTCTGGTTTATCCACAATGGTTATGTAAAACTCCTGCATCAACAACAACCATCTTGCTAATCTACCTGAGATGAAGGGTTTATTCATGAGATATCTAATGGCTACTTGATCGGTGTGTAAAAAGAACTGATAGCCTATTATGTAGTGCCTGAATTTGTTCAAGGCATAGATCACTACCAACATTTCTTTTTCTATCACTATATACTTGAATTCAGCTCCCTGCAGATTTTTGTTGATAAAATAAATGACATTTTCAATGGATCCTTCTTCTTGTCCTAACACTACTCCTATAGCATAGTTCGATGCATCTATATGAATGTGAAAAGGGATCTCCCAATTAGGTCCTTTTAGTACAGGAGCATGAGTCAAGGCTTCTTTCAAGTCAGAAAATTCCTTGTCGCAATCTTCTATCCATTAGAATTCAACATCTTTGGTTAGGAGATTGTACAATGGTGTTGCCATTTTTTTGAAGTCTTTGATGAAACACCTATAATATCCTCCATGTCCTAAGAAAATCCTAACATCCTTTTGTTTTGTAGGTATAAGTAGATTAGTGATTAGCTCAATTTTTGTATGATCTACTTGAATTCCTTTGTGAGAGATGTAGTGGCCAAGAACTATGCCTTCCTGCACATCATCATAAAGCACTTTTCACTATTTAAAGATAGATTTTGGTCTTCACATCTGTGTAGGACCTTCCTAAGATTTTCCAATGCTTCATGGAAGTCAACACTATAGGTAGTAAAGTTATACATATAGATTTCCATGCAGTCAAGGGAGATATCTGAGAATATGCTAATGACTGCCATTTGAAAAGTTGCAGGTGTGTTGCATAAGCCAAAGGGAAGTACTAAATAGGCATATGTTCCCTATGGATAGGTAAAAGTTGTCTCCTCATGGTCCTCAGGTGCAATTTGGATCTAGTTATAGCCACTAAATCCATCTAGAAAAGAAAAGTACTACTTTCTTGCAAGTGATTCCAAGACTTGATCTAAAAAAGGCAAGGGAAAATGGTCTTTTTTGGTGGCAGCATTGAGTTCTCTATAATCAACACAAACTCACTATTTTCCTCCCTTTTTGGGCACAATCACCAATGGAGACACGCACTGGCTATCTGAAATGGGGTAGATAAATCCTGCATCTAGAAAATTCTATAATTATCCTTTTACAATCTCTCTTAATGTAGGGTTGATTCTTCTTTGCAACTTCCTTACTGGTTGACAATCATCCCTGATGTATATCCTATGAGTACAAGCTTAGGGTCTAGTCCTTTCATATCATGATAGTCCCATGCAAATGCATGCTGGTGAGTCCTTAGTAAGTTGGCCAATGACAACTGTTGTTCTTCACTAAATTTGTTGTTAATATTCATACATTTTCCTTTTGACACCTGTACTTGTGTAGTTAACTTTATCATAGCTACTTCATTAATGCATAGTACCTTGAGTTCATATGACAAGATTGTATGGAACATACTATTGCTGCAGGAAGTTTGGCTATAGGAAGAGTTGTTGTAGGAAGAGTGGCTACAGGAAAAGCTGGCAGAAGTGTCTTCATGGGATCAACAGAACTAGATGCATGAGAGGATGATGCTTCCTATACTTCACAATGGCTTTAAATTATGTTAGACAACACTTCATATTCATATTAAAGCTACATGAGAGGACTTATTCCTAGCATCATAAGTTATGCCACAGAGTTATCCCCGAGTTCTTCACCAACATGTGGCCATATAGAATTATCCTCATCATGGGATGGCTGAGCAGGAGGATAAAGAACAAGATTTTTGGTGTTCCTCCCATCAGAAATGGTCATGTCACCTGACCGAAATCCAATATAGGCATCTATTGTTGCTAACCATGGCCTTCCAAGAATAATGGGATACTCGCCTAGTGTAGCTTTAGGAGAAAGAAGCATGAAGTCTGCTGGGTACTCCCAAGAGTCTAGAATTACCACAAGGTCCTCCACTATACCATCAGGCTTAACGATAGAACTATCAACAAGCTGCAGGATAGTAGGAGTAGATCTCATGCTTGTAACATTTAGTTGTTGTAGGATTTCCTTACTCATGTTACATTTATTGCTTCCCCTAAATCAATCAGAGCATTCTTTATTTGAATGCTATTTATAACAATTTCTACCACATGACTACTTGGGGATAGTCACTTTCCCAAGCATGATTCCATCCAGCTGTCCCACCACATGAACTGTAGTTGGGTCTTTCTTTTTCCTACCTTACTTCTTGAGGCATTCTTCCTTGATTGATTTTCCATATATGGTAACATCTTTTATGGCTTAGAATAGGGGTATTTGGACTCATATATGCTTCAGCCGATCCAAAATGTCAAAAGTTGTGTCCTCATCGTCTTCCTTTTATTTGACAACTTCCAATATCTGAGGGAATGGTGGTTCTTGTGCAGTTTGCTTGAATGGGATTAGTTTAGGGTGTTTAGGTGCACTTAGCTTAATGGGATCATTCAGAGGTTCCTCTTCCTCTTACACAAGAAGCTTAGTGATAATGGGTGTGGGAGGGGCTGGTAAAGTAGTTCATGAATGCAAATGGATGTCATTCACACTCACATCATATGTAGGTAATTGATTTGAATCAGTAGAGTATACTAGTTGTTGTTGTGATTTATTATTTGGGTTAGGTGTGGGTTGAGCTAGTAGCTGAGTAGGTTTAGATGTATTTGAGCTTGAATTAGTAGGAGGAGGCATTATAGTAGGTTGCAAGGGTTGAGAAGGTGGCTACATCTAATTGGTTGTCTAACTTGGCCATGTTGTCCTCCTCTCCATTGAGATGTTTGCTACTAGTTTCCTCGAGGTGGCTACCAAGGGCCTTGAAACTATTGCCAATTCCCCTAAGGTTGTTGCCACTGGGGTGGAGAGTTTTGATGATTGGACCAAGCATTTGGAAGGTTACCCCAAGGATATAGTGGTTATCCTCCATAATTGGATGGATAGGGGGACTGCCATTGGTTACCAGATGAATAAGAATTGAAATATGGCCCAACAAAAGATAGTTGATCTGGTGGCATACCTTTTCTTGGAGCCCATGGCCTCCTTTGTAGAACATAGTAGACTTGATCTTCTTTAATTTGGATTGGTTTGAACTCAGGTGAAATTTTCTTGTTGTCAATATTAGCTACCATCTTGCATCTATAGTCCTTCTTTTGTCTGCAATGAGGGAAATATTCTGCCAACATTGCCTTTGCCTCCTCATGTTTCTTCTTGGCCTAAAGTCTATCCAGTTGAGTAGCTAGATTATTTATGATATCTTGCTTAAAACCTGCTAGCAAATGAGTAATCTCCATCCTTGAAACTCCACTCGTGAATGACTTACCCATAGAGGATTGGTAAGCTCTCCCTTTCTTTGAAGAAACCCTAGAATACTTCTGACATATTTTCTTGATATCTTCCCAAGGAACTTGGGTGATATCTCCTCTTTCCATCAGGTCCAAGGCATCAGTGCAACTCTCATTAATTCCCCTTAAGAAAAGTAGTTTTTGTGATTCTTCATTAAGGGGATGGTGTGGAGATTTTTGTAGGTAGAACCAAAACCTTGAAATGTAATCCTCCAAGCTCTCATCTTCCTTCTGTTGCATCCTAAAAATGTCATCTCCTCTCATATCACTACCCCTATAATATTCCTTGTACTTCTCAAGGAACTTTTTCTTCATGTCCTCCCAAGTATCCACAATATTTTTTCTTAGGCTCATAAACCATCTTAGTGTAGCCTCTTTTAGAGTGGTAAGAAATAGCTTGAGCCTATGAGCATCAATGGTATATTCATAACTCCTACATAGTATATCAAACTCGAACAAGAAGGTATCAGGGTCTTTTGTAACAAGTCCATAAAAATTAGGAAGTGTTGAAGCAGGGATATTTTTGATGTTGTCAACTTCATTCTGATGAGCAATGGGAAAGGGAAAAGTTGGTTGGTTAGGTCTATTTCTATTTGCATCACCCATGTTTGCTTGATGAACTTCCAAAGCAAAGGGGTTCTCAATTAGATTTTGGTCTTCAGTAGAAGCTTCAAAACTAGTCAGATTAGGAAATGCATCAACAAAGGGAAATGATTCTTTTTCTTCTTCATTTATAGGAAGATTTGAAAGCTCTTCTTGCTGGAATGGATCGAGATTATTAGGAAGGAATATCCCATAAGCATCTCTTCTCCTCCCTTTATGCATGTGGGATCAACTCAGCAACAACCAACTCACACAAAGAATTGGTAAAAGAATAGTGGATCATTACCTTCCTAGATGAGGGGAATTCTAAAAACAAACTTCCAGAAATACTACAACAGGAAAAACTATCAATAACTCCAAAGAACTTCCTAGTTTGAGACCATCCCCAACAACGACGCCAAAAATGTTGGCCTCCTACAATGATTTAATAACTAAGCCTTTACAGTCATGATTCAGAGATTAGACATTTAACCTGAATGCTATTTCAATCATCATGAAGGTGCATTTAACTTGTCAACCCAAGGATGTGAACTTGAAATGGGTCAACACAGTATGTGCACTAGGAACTCAAAGTAGCCATTTTCATTCTATAGCTAAGAAAGACACAATGCTGAAAGTAAATTGCTTGGAAAGGAATAACATAAATGTTGAACATCAACCAACAACTATACTAGGCTAAAATGCATGACAGGAATGAAAATTTGAGCAAACAAACATGAAACTACTCTGTCTGCTTTGGCTGTAGGAACAGTCACATAATCAAATTCTAGTGGCTACAGGAACAGTCAGTGCCATATTCTTAACTAGTTACTAAACACAAAATAATAACTAAACTAAAATAAACTAAAGTACAGATTGCTCACCAAGTGGGCCTCCTTGGATGAGTATCCTCTAAAACTAATGTAAACTTAGATACTCAAACTTAGAACTTCATGTTATTCACTGAAAATCATGAGTACAAAAGAGTGGAATAACTATATTGATGGAAACTAAGAATGCTAATACATCATCAGATCACATAACCTCCTAAGAAGGGGCTTCTGACTCTTATTTATACTACCAACTAAGCAAGGAATTCAACTCTATGAACTGGGAGGACACCATTTAGGGAAAACAAAGGTGGAAAGATCGTTACGCATGCATGGAATCTGGTCAGACATGCAAGTCCAAATGCAGATTTAGCACTGCAATAATGCCCATATTTTCTCAACAACATCAAAGACCAATAAAAGGTGGATACATTTTATTTTCATGGGGAATCTCCTGTCGTCGACCTCCATTTGATCTTTGAATGGTTCCCTTGTTGGATGTTATTGTGCATGACTAGTTGGCAGTTTCTTTCTCAATTTGGTATCCTCAAATTATATTTGCATGGCAATGTTAGTACACACAATAATTGCATATCTATGACCACCTTAAAGAACATTCATTAACCACATGCAAAATTAATATAGATAGTCCATATAACATTCCAATGTCATTAAAGATTTCTAGAAATAAGATTAAGCCCAATGTCTATGGTTTGAGGAAATATTATGAAAATATCAACATTCAACATCAAGTTCCATGAAAACTTTAGCAAATAAATCATAAGTTCTACCAAAATTAGAACATAAAATAGACTCATCGATTGCAACCTAGATCTAGAACTTTAATGAACTCCAAATCAGAAAATGAATGCACAAAAAGGTCAGGTTCACCAAAATGAACAATAAGAAAAGAGGTAGTGAGGTCACTTTTCTCCTATTATCATTCAATAATGTCCTAGGAGTCCAAATTGGATTGACTATCAACCTTGCAAGGTGAGTCAATTCTCAACAAGGAAGACCTAGGAGGGGGTTCTTTAAGCTTTTATGGGTTTTCCACCAAGAAAATGCTTGGAAAAGACAAATAAACATGCAACTCAAAAAAACCTAATAATGCAAGCCACATGAAGAATGCAAATGATGAAATTATGTAATAGGGAATCAAGATATGTGTACATAGGAAGTCTGGAAATGTTGTGAGGATTCCAGAAATGCAAAGAAGCTAAAAAATATGTTGTGGAGGACAAAGACATGGTCCTTACTATTGTCTTAGTCCCGTTTCTATTTTTTGGGGAAAATGTGGAATCTTTGGATGCCGAAACTGAATCTTGAAGAATTTTTTAAAAATACCTTTTGGAGGACTAAGATTCCCTAAGTGGTGACTTAGTCCTATCTGGAATCTTGGGAACCTCTAAATATGGTCCTAAGACTTAATGTCTGCACTTCCTTTTTCTCTGATCTCAGGTTCTAAAACTTCTGGATTTGGCTTGTAGGTTAGTTTCCATGAAGATGACAACTTTGCAATGAAAATTTGCAACTTTTCACTTCAAATGATCTTCAAGTCTTCAACCTAAATCTGCAATCACAAACACACAAGAGAGGAAAAAAATTTTGATTGTTAGTAAATGGGGGTTTTCCTTGGTCAAAACCCTTGTAGGTAATTAAACCAAATGATGAAATGAATGAAATAAAGCATGAAGCATGAAATATGTAAATGATATCACCTTAGATGATGTCTTGTGAAGAAAATATGAAATATGCCATGTAGTGGCCATGAAGATCGTAGATCTTGGATCCTTGGATATGATGTGAACAATTCTTGCAAATAGATCTTCAATGCTACACCCACAATCTTCGCTCAACAACATGAATGGATGCACCAATCCCTTGAAATGATGCTTGAATCTTGATGATGGCTCCAAATGCTATATGAACTACTCTTGAATGCTCTTGTGGACTCAATTTTACTAGAATAAATGCTCAAACAACTTGCTTAGATCTTGACATGTGAAAATGAGTGAGGGAACCTTGTATTTATACTTATCTATGCTTAATATCCTAAAATTACACCACACCAAGTTGACACATGATTTCATTAATTAAAGGAGGCTAAATCCCAAAAATACCTCAAGGGGGACTAAGACACCCTAGGTGGTGTCTTAGTTTCGGGGCATGAAACTTGGGGAATAGAGTCCAAAAACAGACCTAGATTCAGGTTCTTTCAAAGTCAAGGTCCCAAGACCTTTGAGGAACAAAGACGCCCTAGGTGGCATCTTAGTCTCGACCCAAAAATTAGGGACATTGAGACAGAATAATTAAATTTATCATTTATCCATTGGAGAATTTCAGGATTAGCCAAAAAAATATATGATTTATAGGTCTTGTGGATGCAAAATAGGACCAATGAATACATAAATAGGGATATATAAGGCACGGTGTGCCCAAACAAGTGTGAAAATGCAAGGGTATGCATTTTACTACACTACAATTTTGTTTACCCTTTTTGTCTAACCATTTGTCTCAGGGTGATATGCTAAACTTATGTACAACTAAGTCCCAAGTGAGGAAAATAGGGTTTTCCAAAACCTTGACATTACATGAGCATCTCTATCTGAGATAATATTCTCAAGAACATCATGCAACCTAAACACTTCTTGCACAAACTTGTGGGCTATGATGTGTGCCCCATCTGTTAGATTTCCTAGTATGTAATGGGCTACCTTGGTGAGCTTGTCCACCAATACTAAAATAACATTATATCTATTCTTCAACATAGGAAAACCTTGTACAAAATCCATACTATTGATTTGCCACTTCATGTGGATTTAACAGTCCTATCAAGTGATGATCTAATTTTACCCTCTAGCAATCTAGACAACTTGTCACAAACCTTGCATCATCTCTTCATTCCTTTCCAAAAATATAGTGAATTGAGATTAGCCAATAGCTTTTCCACTCCAAGGTTTCCTGAATATGGTGCAAAATGAACTTCCTTCCACACGCTATTCCTTAACTCCTCAGAGTCTAGTACATACATCCTTCCTCTCAATCTTAGTATTCCATTTGGTTCAAAATGGAACCCATCATACCTCGAATCTTGAGGATGTCCATGAGAGCTTGTTTAACTTGATCATAGTATTCATCTCCTTTAGAATTCTACAACACTTGATTCTTGAAATAGGAATGGATAGACATTATCGAGGAGATATGTCTCCTTCGACTTAGGGCATCTACAACTCAATTTTCTTTTCCCTTTATATAGTTGATTTCAAAATTATAATCTGATATCAACTCAATCCATCTCCTCTATCGAGCATTCAGATTTGGTTGGGTAAACAAGTACTTTAGACCATGATGATTGGTATTTAACTCAAATGGTTTCCCAAGAAAATAATGTCTCCACATTTGTAATGCATGAACAACTACTACTAGCTCTAGATCATGTGGAGCATAGTTTTGTTCATACATCTTTAATTTCTTGGACTCATAGGAAATCACTCGCCCTTCTTGTATCAGTATCCCTCCTAATCCTTCCCCTGAAACATTAATAATGACCACAAAATTATCTTCTAGATATGGTATCTTAATAATTGGAGTCGTAGTTAACTTCTTCAATTGGTCGAATGCCCCTTGACATTTTTTTGACCACTCAAACCTTTTCCCTTTCCTTTGAAATTATGAAATGGGAAAAGTTATTTTAGAAAAGTTAACTACAAACTTTTTATAGTATCCAGCCAAACCCATTAAGCTATGCACTTGGTGCACATTCTTTGGTGTAGGCCACTCTAGTATAACATTCATTTTTTATGGATCGACTGCAATTCCCTCTACTGAGATTACATGACCCAAATACTATACTTTCTCTTGGAATAAGGTACACCTAGAAAGCTTACCATAAATTTTATGTTCCCTTAGATATTGAAGAACAATCTGCAATTGTTGTATATGTTCTTCTTCATTCTTAGAACATATTAGAATGTCATCTAAGCTACTAGCACAAACTTATCTAAATAGTCTTTGAACATGTTGTTCATTAGGTTCATGAAATTTGTTGGCACATTTATTAGTCCAAAGTGTAGGACTACAAGCTTGTAATGTCCATACCTTGTTCTAAAGGTTGTTTTATGGATATCTTTATCCTTGAGCCTTAGCTAATGGTATCTTGATCACATACCAATCTTTGAAAATGTTGTTTCCCCACACATCTTATCAAAGAGATTGTCAATACATGGTAATGGATATTTATTCTTTATCATTTATTTGTTAAGCATATGATAATCTATACATAAACATAGTGTACCATCCTTCTTCTTGATGAAGATCACTGGCGCTCCCTAGGGTGATACATTGGGTCTAATCAATCCTTTTGAAAAAAAATCCTATAGTTGAGCCTTTAACTCCATCAACTCAATTGTGGTCATTCTATATAGAGCCTTGGATATAGTTTAAGATCCTAGAACTATATCTATAGAGAAGTTGAAATATCTTTTAAGAGGAAACCCAAGCAATTCATCTATGAAGACATCCTCAAAATACCTTAAAATAGGATACTTTTCCATGTTTGATCTCTATTGTTTCATAATTTCCCCTTCTACTTCTTGAAGTTTTTGAGATTCATACTACATCAAGTCATCTTGAAAGATGAACTCTTTGTAATCATCCATCTTCTCTATTTTGACTATAAAAAGTTGACATCCTTCTTTCTCAACTCTTTTCAATTGAATGGTTGAGATTTACTGTAACTTTACTTTACCGGGTGCACCTTGTAAGTACACTTCATTATCAAGGTCATCTAGACACTCTATTGTTTTATCCTAACATTCAACCTTGGCCCTATGCTTCCATAACTAATTTAACCCTAGAATGACATCATATGATCCTAAGGGAGCTAGGTATAGATTTACTTCCATTGAGAAAATCAAAAGTTCAACCCTTGCCTCAAACAGACGCTGCTCTACCTTTTATCTTGTCTAGTTTTAATATTCTATAAACCATGAATTTTCCATAAAACCAACTTTCCTAGATAACTTGCTTGCTAATTTTGGATAAATAAAATGTTTAGTAGCACTAATGTCTATTAAAATTGAAATTGACATACCAAGTAGAGTATATAGGGTTTCAATTGGGGAATCTGGTACTTCTCTTGATGATTATCCAACACTGCATGAATCCTCTATTGGAATTTCACTTGTTGAAATGGTAGAGGGTTTCCACAAACTACATCCCCTATGTCTTGTTAGGGCACTAGTTAGTGTAATGGTCATCGCCACAAGAGAAGCACCCCGTTGGAGGTCCTCACCTTTGAAAAGGCTTCCCATAATTATCTTCACTCCTTTTTGGGTTTTTGTTATTATTGTTCCTTCAGTCACCTCTTTCCTCATTCTGATTATTTAAGAACCCTTTATCCCCTTTCATCTTGAAGTCTTGAAAGTCAACCTTCTTCTTAAATGTCTAGGAGGGCTATGACCAATTAAACTTCTTGTGACTCTTCTCTTTGTATACATAAATAGACTTCAATTTTTTTTCCTACTTTATGGCCTTCTCATACACCTATTCCATGGTGGTAGGACCATGAACATCCACTTCCCCTCTGATCTAGGCATTGAGTCCCTTAATGAATTTCCTGATTCAGAACCTCTCCTCCTAGTATTGAGGCACACACTTTAGTACAAGTGAGTAAAATTTTCCTAGTAGTCATTGATAGTTGAATCTCCCTATAGAGTCCATTCCAATGTCTAATAAACTTGGTGGAAATCACACAATTCAGGGGAAAACTTGGTTGAACAATCCACTTGACATTGAAAAGAATTTCACTAAATTATCAACCACGTCTAGTAGACTTGTGATGGTACTGGCACTGTATGTACTTTCAAAGACCGAAGATTACCTAAATTATCCTAGTAAAGGTATTATACTTGCTGGAAAATCATAAAAACTCATGACAGTGAAAGAAGTAAATCTGGTGCTTTGGCTATGAGTACCTACAACATAGTCCGTGACTGAACTGTTGTTAATAAGTAAAATGTTGAAACTAACTAGAAACTAATAACTGAACCTATGCTACACTTTGAAGTACTAAAAGATAAATGAATACAATCATGAACATGAACAAAAATTATTAAATTTTTTATATGAGAATCTATCTTAACTTATTATGCAATTATGAAGTGACTGTACTGACATAAATAAAAATTGTAAATGTAGTGAAGAGAAATACCTTGAGTGGCCCTTGCTCAAGTGACTGTCTCCACTAAACTAAATAAAATCTAAATCCTTAGATTCAACTCAATCATATCAACTCAATATCATTCATTACACATTCCAAAATATCACATGAAATCTTGCTCAAAGATTGTATTAAAAAAAACCATCTTTGAACAATCAACATGTCTGTGTATTAATAACTTGAAACTAAAAAGTGTCTGATAACCAAATACACAACTAAAAGCTTAATCAACTAACTATCCTAAAAAATCAAACATCGGTTATATATATGCATGAGGGAGCTTATTCAGAACACAACTCTAAACTAAAACCATTAATTACAACTCCCTAGATATCAGAGTGTAATTAAGATTTAGTTATCCTAACTACAACTAAAAATAAATAAGAATCCAGATAGGATTAGAAATCTATAATAATATAATTGGAACATGGAACATAGAATCAATTATGCGAGAATCCTAATGATAGTAGGGTTCTCCTTCTTCAATGCCTTTATTGATTGTCATAATGATGCACAATTATCTTCATCAGGTGTCTACATGTTGTAGTTATTACACTCAGTGTATTCAGGAACATCCTCTGTTTTTTTGTTTAGGAACTTCTTTGGCTATGGGTTTCATTTTGTAATTGTTATGGGCTACAACATCTTCTCAAGATGTAAGGGGTTAGTTCATAAAACAAACACAATACTAACTACCATGATTAAACACAAATATCAATCATAATTCATACATATTCACATCTAAATCAAGCAACACCATCATATCATAACTATACTTCCATATACTTTAACCAAGTTCAAGGTCTGCATAATAAACATAAAAGATGGCATACTGTAGGAATAATTATCTTAGGAATGTCTTTTAAGCAGCATAAAGATAATAGAAAACTAGCTAATAAATGGGCTCATCACTCCCCCCAACTACCCTTTTGCTTTCCCTTAAGAAAATGAACTAGGGGATAGATTATAGTGTAGTCTAATATCTCTAAGGTCCATGATAGTGTTTACTCCCTTGATTTTATTCAAATAGAATCCCCTATAACATGAAATCCTCCTCATTCTAGTAACTTCAACCTGCTCATATTCCTCCATTTTATCCCTTGTCCAATGTGGCACTAGATAAAGAAGGATAGGTGGTTGGAATGTTAATGGAAACCATTTAAGTGTAAGGTTAGTAGCAATATCCATATACCTATGCACTCTTTCAAGCATATCCATGAATTTATACAATGAATGTGGCTCTTTCCTCTATAGTTTTAGAGTCAGACTATCCCACCTCTATTGCGCATACCTATTACTATGATGCACCAATCCATTTGCCAATGTTTGCATTCTATTATAATCCTACATCCTTAATTTCATGATCTTTCCTCTTGGTCCTTTGTACTCTAGAAGTTGTAACCATTCATTTATGATGGCATCAAGGTTCTTTGATTCCTTTCTTACTGGGAGAGCAATAGATTTCTCTCTCACCTCATATTCTTCCATAAGTTCACCCCTAAAACCTTCATTCCTAAAGTAGGATGCTAGCACTCTAACCTTTAAATCCCCCATAAACATCAAGGGGTTCTATTCTATCTCCTTAATCACTACATATGTAGATAGTATTCACAAAGCTAGTCCTATTTATATGGTGTAGAGTCAGAAAAAACATTAAGGAAATCAAATTTTCTGCTCATTGCTATTGACTGGTTACTTATTAATCTATTAAACTGGAAACTTAAAAATATTTCTTACAAAAACAATGTACAAGTTCGTGTTGGGGGTCTGCACTAACAATTTGGGCAGCTTTATCTGCTACCTCCTCCATTTTGTCTGCTAACTTTTTCAGCTCAATGTCCTTCCCTTCTAGTACTTTGGTATGCTTTGCAATTAGGTTTTCTTTTTCCTTTCCCCAGTTTTCATTTTCTTGTGAAAATTCATTAATACTTTTTCATAACTGATACCTAAGGGATAGAGTTGTATGATGAGTTGGAGTCTTTATAGGAGGGGGTTTGTTATTCTTTGTTGCAAGTTGTGTATCCCCTATTTTAACTATGGAAATTTGTGCCAATAGGTCCAGTTTTTCCCCATGTCCATATGTATGTAGTTTCTCCTCCATGTCTTGAATCTTCATCTCCCTCTCTTTATCCCTTTGTTCATAAGTTTTCACTTGTTCTTCCAATAACTTAATTCTTTCTAATGCTTCCTCTGATTCCTTCCTAACATTCCTTTCTTCTAAAAAATATTTCTTCATCCCTTAAATTTTGATCATCATAACCCCTTGTGTATTCAAAACCCTCATTGTCAGGGATGTCTAGGGATCTCCTCTTGGTTTTATAAGCAACAAAGATATCCTTTGAATATGATTCAAAGGTGGATACATGCCATTTTATTTGGTAGGAACATACACCTTCTTAGGATTTTTTTCCTTTATTTCTGAATCAGTGTCAACCATCATAATGTTTTCCTCTTATGTCTCCTTACCCTTGAATTCCTCTTTTGATTTTTCTATGCTTCCCCTCATAACATATTTTTGTCTCAACCAACCTGAATGCCTAGGTGTATCAAATGTCTCTTTCTATGTATCCTTTTTCTTATGCACCTTTGAAGGTGTAGAAGGGCTACCTCCATTTTTCTTAGCTTTAGGTGTCTTAGAGGTGGATGGGGTCTTCATTGTTACTGGTTACCTAGATGTTGTAGGTGATGATTCTTGCACATTTTTTTCCTTAGATTCACCTTGGCCATAGGTAGGTGAAGCAGTAGGTGAAACAAGATGGGTTCCTCTTATAGGTAAAACTAATGGTTCTATGGTTTCAGGAACTACAGGTTGCTCTAGTATACTATTAATGTCCTGACATTTCACAAAACTCTCTTAGGGTACCTAAGGGTATTGAATTCTAAGACTTATTTTAGTTAATAGGAATATTAAACAATTATGGGAAATATCTAAATCATTCTATTTCCTTTGGTATTTAGACCCCATCCTCTTTAACAAATTGTAGAGGAAATTTGACACATTAACAAGTTGATTATGACAATAATGGCTTAATAATTTGAAATGCATAGTGTAAAGAAGAGATAACATACCATCACAAGCAAGGTACTTGATGATATATGAGGCATAGGAATCCCACACCCACAAAAGTGAAATTCTTTTAATACCTTGGGATGATGAATCCAATTTTTCTTCCCGCTCACAAAACTCTTCTCTTGTAGCCACTACATCTGCTCAAACTAGAAATTTAGCTCCAATCCTTGGAAAAAAAAATACTTGTGCAATTTATCCTTTTGAAGCATCTACTAACAATCCTTTTACAATGGATTTTTCATGTCATAATGTAGCTGCAAACCTCTTGGTTATATCATCATCAAATTCTATCAACTTTAGAAAATAATCCATCCATCCTACCCTTGTGAAAATGGGAAACACTAATGCATCTTCCAATATCTATTTATGTGCAGCTTGCTCCCTTTAGATAATTTCACCTCTCATGGTGATGTATTCTACCTCTGATAAAAAAATCTAAAAAATCAAACCAAATTTTAATCTCAACGGTCCACCAACCCAAGTTATCTGTTATTCTTGCATGCACCTTTCCTTCAGCAACTTCAATTAATTTTCCCTTTTCTCCTCTTTTTGGCTTCTATAAGCTTGAAAGGATTTGAACTAGCTTAAATTTAGGCAATTTCCAACTAGAATTGATAAGAAAAATGTTGTAGATGCAAAACAGGGTATGGAAAAATAGCTTGTACATTTTCTGCATTTTGATTTTTAGATTTTTGTTGAAGGAAACTAAAATTTTGGCTTATGTATTACCCTTCCCCCCAGCTTAAATTCTTGAAGTGTCCTCACTTCAAGTTATGAAAAATAGGTAATTACAAAGTATGGAAATAGAAGTAATGAGTAGAAAGTATGCGAGATTAATGCAAGTACATATTGAACATGTAGCATAGGGAAAATTCTAGGTTAAGCAATTCAAAGCATAAATCAAACTAAACCCAAGCTAATAATCGAGAACAATGGAAAACCATAAAAACATGCATAAATTTTTTTTTTTACCAAACGCAAATGCACTTCCATGAATCGCCTCCATTATCCTTCTCCATTTTGCTATAATATGAAGCTTTCCCTTAGAGTTTATTCAAGTATGCAAGTATGGCCTCATGACAATGATAATAGCAAAAAATTAAAGATTAAGAAAGTTGCTTCCAAAACTCATAAGATTTCAGCAAGAGCAATAATGATAGAGGTAAAGCCAATTTATAGAAAATATGATTTTCGAATGACAGGCTTAGATTAAAAGATAATTAATCGATGATTAAGATTAAAGATGTGACATGCAATAGGGTTAGGGTTGAATTAGTGTGAGTGAGAAAGCATAAATGGTGGAATTAAATTAAAAAGTAATTTAATCATTGGGTGAGACATAGAAGGATAATGATCACATGTAAAAGATAGGATTGACATAGATAAAACAGTCTATTAGAAAGTGGGAATAAATTAATTAAATAATTAAAATTATTTAATTATAGTTGAAAGTGTCGTAGAAATTAATTAAATAATAGTTTATTAAATTTTAGAAAGAAGATAAATTTAATTAGTGATGTAATTAAATAAATAATATTTATTTAATTAATCAAGAAAGAATAAAGGAAAGAATGAATTAATTAAATAATTAAAGTTATTTAATTAATAGAGGAAAAATGACTTTAGAAAATAATTAAATAATTAACATTATTTAATTATGAAAATGCAAATGAGAATTATGTAGAAATTGAGGGTCGCAGGCCTAGGACAATTTTTAGTGTCTACATTTTCCCCCTCTTTGGTACAATGTTGTTTATCATGTTGTGTCAAAGAAAATCAATCAAAACATGCCTCAATGACAACAGGGTAGGGTTGTGCTCCCTCAGAAGAATTTTAGAATTTTTTCAATTTTTTTCAAAAAATTGTAAAATTGTTCTTAAAAGTCAATTTGATAGCTAGAAAAGCAATGGCGAACTCAGTTTCAGATTTTGACAAGTTTAGGGCAGCCAAAGTTGTGTTCAAACATGTAAATGGGTGCATCTAGTTATAAACCCTTAGGTCAAAACCCTATTTTTGAGGGGGTATAAATAGGAAATGGGAAAATCTAGGCTCATTTTTCACTTTTAGACTTAGAAAACTTGGAGCTTTGAGTGAAGATGGAGCAAGTTCCCCATGGCAATGACCACGCTTATAGAGTTCATACATTCAGATGGTTGGAGGGTGTAGGAGATCCTGTAAGTCTCTTTCAACCTACTTTGTCAATTTTTAGTTTCACAAATTTTTAGGTAGCATTAAATGCCAAGTCATTTGTGTCGCTTTGTGAAAGTCACAAATGCTTTTGCCTTCAACACATCTGACTGTGATTTGATGCAATTGTTCTTAAGATAGGCTAGATTAGGGTTTTCTAAGTTATGCGACACAAATAAAAAGGTGTGATGCATTCACGACATCTTTAATCACATTTTCCTTTGCACGACGCAACTGACATTGGTTATGCACAATTGATTAGGGCTTAGCCTCTATTGCTTCTTAATGATGCAATTGTAGTGTTAACTTGCATTTGATATGGGGATTCGACACATTCGGTATATGGGGACACATTTACAATAGTGTGATGCAATTGTTAAGATACCGAAGCATTTGACTTGAAGTGACACAATTAACTATTGACCAAGTTGTCTTAGGTTTAATAGCTTTACTTGTTTAAATGACATGTGCAAAATAGACTGACACAGTGATCGTCACGTTGATCATAGGTTCATCTAGATCCTATTTATACACGAGAGTCATGACTGTCAGAGACCTATCAATTCAGGGATCACATGATTAGCAGTGAGAGGCATAGGTTGGGGCATCTTGGCTTATATCATGCAGTGTCCATGCCCATCATTAGGGTGAACAGGGGTATGTTGACTACATTGGCTGAGCATTGGCACTCAAAGACATGTTCCTTTCATTTTCCTACAGGGGAGGTGACTATTACTTTGGAGGATGTCTATAGGATTTTGCATCTACCGATCTAGGGACAAAGAGTTAGATATGATCTTGTAGGAGGATATTGGACATTGACCAGTTATTATGTATATGATGATATAGCTTAGCTGGGTATTGATAGATACGAGAACAGATGGGAGACATTGGCTGCTCAATATGGGTGATTTGACTGTATTCTATGCACTCTGATAGTTGGGATAGTGATCCCAAATTGTTGAGGACATAGATTTCTAGTCGAATGGGGGGAGATGCTTGTTGGTATGTTGGCCAACAAGACACTATATGCTTGGGGGCCATGTTTATTGGTGATGGTTTATTTTCAGCTATATGACATAGTATATAGGTGAGGATAGTCCATGAGCTACGTTGTGACTCTATTGATGGTCTGGGCTTGGGAGTACATTGTAGTGTTTCGTCCACTTGTTGATCATCACTTTGAGACCATGAAACCATACGTATATATGTACTCAGGGGCAGTGACACAAAAATATGTGGGCGATATTGGTTAGTGGAGACATGAGCTAGACACATTGGTGAGTTTCATCTCGAGGCCTTGTATGGATTGTCATTAGTGGCTAGATGAGGGTTAGCATCTACCTTGGTGCCATTAGGAGAGATATCTGATTGGATGTACTATCCAATCAGTATAAATTATAGAGATGTATTTGCTAGGTCAGGTCCTATGACAGTTTGGGGAGAAGCAAGGTGAGCCTTAGGGAGTAGCAGTGTATGATCGATTGACTACGAAGGTGACACCATGGGGTCCTATGATCCTAGCTACCATAGCAGAGCATGTGATTGATAGATTATAGGCATAACAGTGGGACTGGAGAGGGGGACCAACAGATGTAGGGACCACTCCCAAGTATGATGCATGGTGGAGGGCACATAGGCCTATTTTGTTGATAGATCCAGATTAGTCTACACCAGTTGTCAGATGAGGATAGGGTCCTTGAGGTAGGAGAGGTGGAGGTAGGGGGAGAGGAGATGGAGGCTAAGGAGATGGTGGAGGTCGGGGTGATAATGGAGGTGATGGTGGAACAGGTGATGATGGTGGCGATAGGAGGGGCGAAGGGGATGGTAGGAGAGTTTGATGAAGATTGAGGAGGAGGATGAGACCACTTTCTCCCATTTGAGAGGAGGGAGAGGAGGAGGAGAGAGAGGAGAGAGAGGAGGGT
This sequence comes from Sequoia sempervirens, assembly GCA_007258455.2. NCBI lineage: Eukaryota > Viridiplantae > Streptophyta > Pinopsida > Cupressales > Cupressaceae > Sequoia > Sequoia sempervirens. The sequence continues at coordinate 1,094,164,437 of VDFB02271358.1, forward strand.
CGATAGGAGGAGGAGGCCTTGCTTGATGTAGAGGTCAAGGTAGAGGAGCATGAGAGAGAGGAGCTTGAGGTTTTAGCAACTACAACTACCATGGATGTGGATATGGGAGGGCATGAGGAGCAACAATATGATGAGGATATGGGTGAGGAGGAGTGGATCCTCCATGAGAGGATTATAGATGGAGAGGAGGATTTTGAGGATGTGCCCATTAGGGGTGGTTCTAGGGATAGGGATGAGGAGTTATCTAGATTACAGGCTAGAGTGCAAGAGCTGGAGGCTAAGGGACAGTCTCTATGAGCAGAGAGAGATGGTTTACAAATGGAGAGGGACATTGTAGTCATTAGAGCGCAACAAGCAAAGCAGAGGAGTCTAGATTTTATTGCTACCTATAGTGGATCCTCAACATATATGGTCAGAGCGGTTGCCACTATTGGGCATAGAGAGCAGTACTATAGACAACTCTATGAGGAGGAAGTTCAACCAGAGTGACAAGCTCCTAGTGCATCAGAGGCTGTTAGCAGTGGTTGGTCTCACAACAGGAAATCTAGCTAGGGTGAGAGCAACAACACATGCTCTAGGGATCATGGCAGTACTAGATAGATGTGTTATGACTTAGATATTTTGACACTGATGTTTTATGTCCATTGAGCCTATGAGCTCTTATTTTGAGATACATTATGACATTGTACTGTGACACTTTTTGAGCAATATATATATATATATATCATTTTCGGTAGCAATTATATGATATACAGTTCTCTATTTATGCATGTGATGGATGCCAATGTTTACTTTATGATATTTATCCAACCTATGATGATATGTTAATTCTATATGATGATGTATGCATTTACTTTTATGGTACTATGGGTGTCATGTATGGATTCTATGTTCATGATTATGAGATGCAATGTGATTTATGTATTTACAAATCCATGTACATGTAATTTATTGTGATAATATGCTATACAATTTATGATGGTGAATGCATGTTATGTCATGGATTCGTCGATGCAATGGATGTGTATTTTTTTTTGTTTTCAAATGTCGCATATATACAAGGTGATTTATTTTTTTGTGTCACAAGACTTCATCATAATGCAATAAAGAAGAAATGTTAGTGCAAAAAAATTAGATGTTAGTAATAGAAATCTTCAATATTTTGTTGAAACATAATAGGCCTCACATTAATCATCACTGGGTGTTAAATGATACAAATGGATAAAAAACACCATGATATGAGATAGACCAAGGTGTGCAAGGTCATCCACCTGCTAAAAATAGATAGTTGTAGACAAGGAATGTCCTAACTCATACTAAGGGAAAAGTTTCACCAGTCTTTTTGTCAAGACAAACCGCATACAACAATCAAATAAAAGATGAGTCATGAGACATCATCGCTCCTTTAAATCCATCATAAGACATCCTCGAGGAAGCTTGTAACCTAACTCAAAGACAAAGCCAAAAGACAATTGACAAACAACAGTCAAAGAAAAAGAGTCTTGATACATCCTTGCTTCTCTAAATCCTTCATGGAACATCCTCGAGGAGGCTAGTAACTAGACTCAAAGACAAAGCCAAACAAAAAGATAAGATAAACAAGCCACAATGTCAAAAACCAATAAGAATATTTTCCAAAATTTGATATGTTTGTTGTTTAATTGTCTATGGGATTGATAAGATGATGTTTAATAAAGCCTAGTTTTAAGAATGACACATATCATATAAGACGTTGAGTCTGGTTTCAATCATGTGACCACCTGTATAGGGTAATGATGAAGCCTGGTTTCAGAAAGACACATATCGTATAAGACATCGAGTCTGGTTTTGATCATGTGACCACTTGTATAAGGCAATGATGATTATTTGAATAAATGATTAATGTTTTTTTTTAGGAAGGACACATTCTATATAAGACATAGGTTGATTGTTTTGGTTATTTGAGTGTTTCGACAATTTGTTTTGTATGACTTAATGACCTTGTTGACTTGTTTGTCTTGTTGATGTGTAACTTGTCTTGATGTTTCGACAATTATTTTTGTTTGATAACAATGTCTAACTTATTGAAAGACATGAAAAACCTTAAAGAACTGACCTAGTGTGGCCTCGGGGGCTCATCAATTGATGGCCTTGCCTACATTATACACGTAGAGACCTCATAGTTCGACTAGAATTTGACCAACAATACTGACTAAAAAATATTTGTTTTATTTGAAGATATTTGACATGTGTGAATGTGATGAGCCCTAAAGGACTGACCTAGTGCAGTCTCAGGGGCTCATCAATTGATGGCCTTTCCTACGTTATACATGTAAAGACCTCATAGTTCGACATGACCAATGACTTTGTATTATTGAATAAGGATTGAGTCATGATTTTATTTTGAAAAACCTAAAAAGACTGACTTAATTCCTTAAGGGCACATTGATAGATGGCCTTGCCTATGTCCAGTCATAGAGGCAACGTAGTTCGACAATAACAAAGATTGAATGGTGTGATTGACTCTGACTCTGTTTTTGGGTTTTCTAGCATGTTTTGATTTTATTTTCTTTTTCTTTTTGATGTTTTTGGATTTTTTAAAGACATTTTGTGATGTTTTTGGATGTTTTTGGATTTTTTTTTAAGAAATTTTGTGAGGTTTTTGAATTTTTTTTAGGAAATTTTGTGATCTTTTTTGGATTTTTTCAATAGTTTTATGTCCTCAGAACAACCACTATAAGAACCAAATGATGCAATTCAAGTGCCTATCCTTGGTTGGGTATAAGACCAATTTATTATGAATAAGATGGAAATGGGGATGTGAAATGTGCTTGATGTCAATCGTTCCAAGTCATGGAAAGGAAAACCATTTATTATGGGTGATATGAAAAGGATAAATGGTAAGTTATGTGGATAGGAAAGATAGATGATATGATAGGGAAGTCAGATTAGAATGATGGTAGATGAAGGAGCAAAGTTGACTACACATGGCACTTCTTTGCAAGGTTTTTCACCATGGTACATATCCAAAGCGCTGCCAAAGTGGTTTTCAGTATTGGAAAAATTATTTCTATTTACTATTTTCTTGATTTAATTTTTTAATATTTTTGATGTTACCAAGACACCTGTTTTCCAGGTTTTCACCTAGGTAACAATTTTTTTTATTTTTCCACTTTTTTGTATTTTTCATGATTAAGACAAGGCTCTAAGAAGCTATGTATAGAACCTCTTCAGATGAAGGCTATTGATTGACACTGATAGTGGTTCTCCTTAAAGGGTAGAGAGTTGATTCTCCTGATCCAAAGGCTTCTGTGACAATATAAGGTCCTAGCTAGTTTGGCTCGAACTTTCCTGGTTTTTCTCTTTTTGCTTGATTCTTTGGATTTTCCATTAAAACCAGGTCACCAATGTCAAAATGTCGATTCAAGAATTTCTTGTATCTACGATGAAGATGATTTGTATATGCTTGAAGATTTTCTAGTGCCTTTTGTCTTCGTTCATCAAGGAACTCTAGCTCATGTAGTCTTGACACATGGTACTCTTCATCATCAATATGCCATTTTAGAGATACCCTTAGGGAAGGAATCTCAACCTCAATAAGCAAGATGGCTTTAGAACTGAATACCAATGAATATGGAGTGGAACTAGTGGGAGTGTGGATGCTTGTGCGATAAGCCCATAGGGCAGGGTTAAGCTATAAATGCTAATCATGACCAACATCATTGATAGTCTTTTTAAGGATTTTGAGGATTGTTTTGTTAGATGCCTCATCTTGGCCATTACCCTATGGGTAATATGGAGTGAAAAAGTGGTGTTGGATATAAAATTCTTGGCAGACATGATGGAATTCTTGGTTTTTAAATGGGCTTCCATTATCCTTAATTATGGATTGAGGAATACCATATAGACAAATGATGTAGTTAAGGATGAATTTAGAAATTTGTATGTTGGTTATGTAGGTCAAAGGAATGGATTCAATCCACTTGGTAAAGTATTCAATTGCATTAATGATGAATTTACGAATGTTGGAGGATGTAGGATGTATCTTACCAATGAGGTCAAGTCCCCATTAGGAAAAGGGCCATGGTGACATTATTGGACATAGCTCTTGTGCTAGTGCGCAAATCAAGTCTCCATGAATCTGACATTGTCGACATTTCTTGATAAAGACATATGAGTCCTTTTCCATCATAGGCCAATAATAGTCCAATCTCATTATCTTCTTGGCTAAGGTGGGGCCACTAGAGTGGGATCCACATATACCCTCATGTACCCCATGCAAGGTTGCTTGTTCTTCTTTAGTATCGAGACATCTCAATAGGGTATTGTCTAGGACACGTTTATAAAGGGTATCTCTGATGATGGTATACTTGGCTGACTTATGGATAAATGTCCTACATTGGTTGTTTGAGAGGTTAGGGGGTAGGATTTGGGCATGGATGTAGTCATATATGTCTTTGTACCATGGGGAATTGGGACCAACAAGTTCACACACCATCTATGAATTTGGGACGTCAAAGATAGGGACAAAAAGTTGTTCTACCAAAAACTTGAATTTAGGCATGTTGCTAGGTATGTCCAAGAGTGAACCAATGGTTGCCATGGTGTCTACTTCCCTGTTCTAAATGCAAGGTATTTGATGAAAGATGATACTGTCAAAATATTATTTTGGACTATCTGACATCTATTTGTATGGGGAAAGCTTTTCATCTTTGGTATCATAGTCATCATTAACCTGTTAGATTACCAGCTGAGAATCTTCAAAGACTTGTAGGAGCTTGATCTTCCATTTTATTGCCATTCGTAATCCTATTAAAAGAGCCTCATATTCTGCTACATTATTGGTGCATGGAAAATAAATTCTGAATGACGGGAATAATGTCACCCTTTGGTGTGATAAACAATATGCTAGCCCCTAAACCATGATTTGTGTGGGACCCATCAAAGTATAACTTCCATGTCATTCTAGTGTCAAGAGTGAAGATGAATTCATCAGGAAAATCTGAAACTAGAGGATGATCTTCCTTAGTTGGTGCGCCTTCCAACTGGTTAGCAATAATTTGTCCTTTTATAGCTTTTCTTTCTACATATTAGATATCATATTCACTAAGTACCTTACCCATTTGGCCAAGCATCTTGTTAATGCTGATTTACTAAGGAGATACTTCAAAGGATCTATCTTTGCAATCAACATTTTTTGGTGCTTTAACATGTAGTTCCTTAATCATTGAGTAGTGAAAAGAACCGTATGACAAGCACATTCTATGGGATTGTAATTTAGCTCATAACCTACCAAAGTGCAGCTAATATAATACACTACTCTTTCATAGCCCTCATTATCATTTTATGCAAGGATCCTAGCGTTGATGTGGTTGCTGAAATGTAGAGTATCAAAGGTCATCCATCAATAGGTGGCATTAACACTAGTGGTGTAAGTAGGTAATCCTTGATTCGTTGAAAAGCTTCTTGGTAGTTAGCAGTCCATACAAATGACACCCCCTTTTTGAGTAGATGTTGGAAGGGATGTATTTTGTCTGCTAACTACACTATGAATCGTCTAATAGACTGTAGTCTCCCTGGTAGTATTTTTAGTTGACTTATATTGGATGGTGGAGGCATGTTCATTATAGCTTTCACTTTTGCTGGGTCCACTTCAATGCCTCATATAGAAATAATGTATCCTAGAAATTTTCCTAATTGCACGCAAAATACACACTTTTTAGGATTGAGCCTGACTTTGTATTCTTCTACTCTTTAAAAAAATATTATCTAGAACCTATAAGTGATAAACCCTTGTCAATGATTTAGCTATTAGATCATCCACATAGTATTCCATGAGAGTGTGAATGAGATCATGGAAAATGGTTGTCATTACGCATTGATATGTTGCTCTGGCATTTTTTAGTCCAAAGGGCATGATGTTTCAACAATAAGTTCCCCATGGACAAGTGAAAGTTGTCTTCTATTGGTCTTCAGGTGTGATTATGATTTGATTGTATCCCGAGAAACCATCCATGAGGGATAACCTTTCATATCCTATTGTTAGGTCCACAATTATGTGAATATTTGGCAAAGGAAAGTCATCTTTAGGACATGATTTGTTTAGATCTCAGAAGTATGTACAAATGTGGATGCACCCTATTGGTTTTGTCACTAGTACGAGATTGGAAATCCATTTTTCATAGTCAATTGATCTGATAAATCTGACATCCAACAGTTTCTTTAGTTTAAATTTTACTAATAAAGCACGAGTGCATTTTTCTTAACTTCTACTTCATGGGTTTAACACCCGGTTGTAATGGAAAATGATGTAATATTAGGTCTAGATCCAATCCAGGCATGTCGGCATATGACCATGCAAAGTTGACTTGTCTTTCTATGAAGAAGTTATGAAATTCAGGCTGCTTTGTTTCTATCAAAGATGCTACAAAATAGATTACCCAAGGATTATCTTCAATGCCTATGTTGACTTCCATAGATTCCTCAACCAACATTGGTGAATTTTCCTGAGCAATAGGGAGAACGATCAATCCTCCATCCTTGGGTGCCTCAAAGAGTTTTTTTCCCTTGGATGTGTCATTTTTTTCTTTTTTATCATCCAAAGGTGCCTTTCAATTTTCACCTAGGGACTCATCATCTTTATTTTTCTCATTGTCTTTCTTATTATTTCTAATTTTGTGACTGGAGGGGTGAACGAACTCCCGAAAATAAGCCATGTTATCCAAGTCTATGGTAAATCCATCCTTATGGTCACCACAAGGTATTCCTTCTCATAGTCCTAGAAACTCAGCTATTGCTTTGTCGTTCTCAAAGATATCTAAACGGGGGAGTCTTGTTGATCCCAATCGATAAGCTGGGGATATACTAAGGGCATGTCATCACTAAAAGTATCAAAATTTGAGGGGTTCAAGGTGAAGGATGAATTATTGACATAGTTCCAAAAGGATTTTATGGTGTCTTCCCTATTCCTAGGATGGGGTAAGGTGGGGTTTGATGTGTCCCATGATGGACCAATTTTGAAGTGTTTCTATAATATTTCATCAAATGTAGGCTCATCGGGTTCTCTAAAAGTTTCAAATAGTTCATAGTCATCAAATGATTTTTTAGAACCCCATTCATATTCATTTGAGTTAGTGGAATAATAAGGTTTTTCAGATGGCACATTGGATGTCTTGATATTTTTAGAAGCATTGACTCCCTCTTGTAAAGATGATGCAGTACTAGAAGCACCAATATGGAGTGGTTGAAAACCCATCCCTAGGCCCTTCAGTTGCTTAGAGAAAATGATGGTTTTAGTTTTTCTATTTTGATGTAATCCCAACCCACTATGTCCATTATATCCTTTATCTTGCATTATCTTGAAACCTTTTCCATATTTATCAGTGGATATTTGAGTAGGTAGAGGAGGTTCTTCATTGTCTTCTTTGTATAACCAAGAGGTCACATCTTCTTCATTTATAGCCTCTTTACTTAGTTCCACCCATTTTTTTGAAAGTAATTGTGGGAGGGACATGTATGGTGACCATGGATTGTCTCCTATCTGCTATTGGTAGACCATATGATTTGGGAGGAACCAACTAGCTGACGCAATAAGATGATTTCATATGATACTCTCCACAACCTTTATCCTGGATCTCAACCTTAGGAGTAGAAGGTGGTAGTTTGGAAGTAGATGTTTTGGAAAGGGTGGATGGGTTGACATATTGGGATGAGTTGGATGATGAAGCCTCTTGATTAATAGGCACTTGTCATTGGGGTATTCCACATAGGTTAGTGCAGTACTAGAAAGGATTAGGATCTCCATCTATCATGATCTTGGTGCCATTGTATGGGAATTTAAGGAATTGATGGTAAGTCAAAGGGACGACCTTCATAGCATGTATCCATGGTCTTCCTAGTAAAATACTATATGGAAGGATGAGATCCAAGACTTGGAAATTGGTATCTACAACTATAGGACCAATTCTAATAGGAAGTGTTACAACTCCTTTAGATGATCGCTCTTCATCATCATATGCCTTAATGACAATGCTCTTAGTAGCATCCACATACACCTCTAAGAATCCTAATGCCTTAACTAGTTGGAAGGTACACATATTCAAGCCCGCTCCTTCATCTACCAAGATTCATCTAACTTTTCTTTTTATGGACGAGAACCTCAAGGTGCAACGGGTCATTGTGTTCTATCTTCTTGTTTGAGTAATCTTGTTCAGTGAAGGTAGCATGATGAGAGTTTGTTAGGTAGCCTACCATCTCTTAGAAATTATTAACATCAAGGTTGGTGGGGATGATCATGCTTTGCAAATCTTTGTCTAAAATGGCTCAATGATTGGGTGATATATGCAATAGTTCCAAGATAGAAATTTGTGTTGGGGTCTTCCCCAACTGGTCAACTAAATTGTATTGAGGCTTGGAGGACTCTGGTTGTTGTTGTGGTGAAGGGCCTTGGATGGCTAGCTTAGTTCGGTGAGTCTTGACAACACATTCAAGAGTTTTCTTTATGGTAATAGTGTTGAATTGTCCATTGGTGGCTTGAATTAAGGTTTTCTAGGAATATAGTGACCTTTTTCTTTTCAAGTATTTCAACAGGGCATTGACTAGCTATACTCCTCCATCTTTAGAAGAAGGTGATAAATTTCTCTCCTTCATCTTGTGTAGTGTGACACAAGGTTGCTATTGTGATTTAATTGTCAATGTTAAAGGAAAAATGTTCGATAAATTTTTCAGCAAGTTCACCCCATGATTTTATGCCATATGGAAGTTGAGAAAACCATTCAATTGCTATTCCAACAAGGCTCTGTGGAAAAAGTCTCATGAGATATGTGGGATCATATGCAATTTTTATGCACATTGTGGAAAATTCCCTTATATGTTCAATAGGATTACACTTCCCATTATACTTAGGCAAGTTTGGTATAACATATCCATGTGGGAAATGCATCATGTATAAAGCTTTGTCAAAGGGAAATGGACATAAATCTTTTTCTGAAAAATTCTTTTTGCTAGACATCACCAGTCTATTTGTTGTTGAAGGGATTTCATTTGTGTTTGTAGAACATCCACTTGTTTCAATGATGTGTTGGTTGTATTATTGGGGTCTATGTAAGTGTTTTGGAATCCAACATTATGTGACACATTTTGGTTCAGTGTAGGAATGAAGGGTGGATTTTGGTTTGGAATGTTAGAGAATGGGTTTTGGTTTGATGTTATTTGATTGGGAATGTGTATGTTTTGCAAAGGATTGAGTTGGCTTCCATATTGGATGAAAGGTATGTTTCCTATTAGTGAGAACCCTATTTGTGGTATGGCACTAGTGGCATTGATGCTTGGTATAACACTTGTTATGTTTTTTCTGACTTTAGGCCTTTTTCTTCCAATAGTAGGGCTAAAGGGATTTGACAATGATGCCCCTATGGTGAAATTAAGGCCTTATGTCATGCTCGATGTACCAAATGGTGATGTATGTACTATCGTGGAACTTTGTGTAAGTACTCCAAATGGTATGGCTATAGTTACTTGAGGGATAGAACTACTAGAAGTCATCATGTTTTTCCCTTGGGTAGATGAAGTTTGCAATGTATCAATTTCAAATCTAGGAGGTAGCATGGCACCTTCTACTAGCAATTTTTCTAAGTATCATTGGGGATCATTTTCCAAGTACTCATCTACAAAAGAGGAAAACTTCGGGTCTTGTGCAACAGTGCCTAAGTCTTCAACTACAATGTGTCCTTGTTGGTCTTTAGTGACAAATTTTTCCAATAAATTTTTGTGGGGTCTCGATGTCCCTTGAAAGGGGTTTGAAAATGGACTGATAAAGTCATTTGGATCAACCATCTTTTATCTTTGTTTCCTTATTGACCTTATTTCAACCATGTAATATATGCTCAAAATGTGGATGATGTAGAACTATGTTTATGAATGATATGATTTTAGTCTATGTTTTTGGATTTTTTAGATATAAGGAATGAATGCTAATGCAGCTGTTTTTTTGGTCTTTTTTGGAAAATAAGGAATTTCTAAAATGACGGTGTCCTAGAATGTCTATGTCTAAGTGTGCAAAAGTGTAGGCAAGCTTTTACATGTAATCAATTTTGGGAGATTTGAAAAGAGGTTACTAACCATCCAAAGTTTAACCAAGGATTCAATTTAGTTTGTCAAGGGACCTTTTGTAAGACTAAGACCAAGAGACAAACCGAGTTCCCAAACTAAACTGGGGAGCTAGAAAAGACTCACCAAGATGACAAAAGATGATAAGTGTGACAAGTGACTTGGTTCAATGACAATTTTCGTTGAAGCAAAGGTTTATCCAAAGTATGGAAAGTTGGACTATTTTAAAATCTACAAAGGTAATTGTCCTAAAGTCTAATTGATCTGAAGATAACTAGGACTCCTAAAATGTAACTAAGGTTTGCAACTAGTATGTTTATTACTATGGCTAAATGATAACTAAAAGGTGCAATGGTGAAAAGTGTGAGAAAATATTTCTAGTTTTTGTTCAAAGATCACTGTTAAAGGATAATTAGAGACTGATTTTGACTGTTTGACCTCAGATTGTGATAGTGGAATTTGTTTTTCTAGTTGTCAGGCAATTGCGGTTCAGGTTAATAGATGCATCATTTCGTAGATGGTTGCAGTTTATAGTATCAGATGTGGTTTATAGAGATGCGGTTTACAGTAGTAGATGTGGTTTATACTAGCATATGCAATTCTTAATATCGGATGTAGTTCATAATAGAAGATGCAATTCTTTGTAGCAAATGTGGTTTACTATAAATATGATCTATTTTTTTATAATATTTGGAAAATTTTGTAGGTTTGTTTCAATATGATTTTGATCAAATTTTAGCAAAAAAAAAGACAGTCAGAAAACACTTTGTTTAGGTTTGGTTTTGACGTGAAAAAATTTAATTTGAAAAAGACAAGTACAATTCCTATGGTTGGCCAAGACAATATCTGTTGAGTTCCCACTTGGATTTCTCCAACTACACTTATTCTTAGCGGATGATTAGAAGCTTGGCCACACAGGCTCCCCCTTACAATGCACTCGCTTCTCGGGTAAACCAAGCGTAAAGTTCTCATGAATCTCCCATGACAAAATTTTCATCTCTACTAAGAACCACAACTATGTGGGATGACTTCAAAGGTCCAACCTCTTGCACCAACAAATAGAAGGACTTTAGCAATCTAAAAACAAATGGATTTTAATCTAGGAACCCATTCAGGTGGCTATATGTGAGGCAAGATTAACTTGTCTGTATAACACATCCACACCTGTAATGCTAAGCTTTCTAGTAGCATTCACATTTATATACTGGTTGGGAGTAGCTTGGCTTTAGCTCATTGTCGATTTTAGTCACCTTGGGGTGAGTACTTTTTCCCACCAAGGAAGGCCCTCTAGAGTTAATAAAAATTTCTCTTACATCTAGGATCACACAAGTGCGCAAGGGGAGAGGATACTCTTATTATTAAATCGGGTTTTAATTTAAACATAATGTGTAGAAGTATCAAACACACTAAACAATAGTTTATTTTAAGCACCAAATGAAATATGACATAAGCTAATCAGGTAATTGGTTTCAAAATCAAGTCTTCAACAAACATCCTACATTAGATTTCATTAGTAGTTTCAATTTTAATCTTTGACAAATGAGAGTTGTAGCTTAACGAACCTACAAAAACAAACATTAACTTTCTCTTGCCACACGCTACGAACAGATTATCAGTAACAAGGAAATTCTAATCTATTGAACTAAAAAACTAAATTACTTGCTGAAATTTAAAACCAGGAAATTGTGTTGCAGTATGACAGTTGTGGTGCACTATATGGAGTAGATGAGTTGCAAAATTATCAATTGTGGCTTATGGAATTGTAGTTGTGACACGATACAATAGATGTGGCGCATGGTGTTGGTGATTGCATTGAAGAATACTGGTAGATGTGTCACTCGGTCTTGGTGATTGTGTCGAATCATATGGAAAACTTGCAAAACATAGAAAGTCATACAAAATTTGCAAAAAAAAAAATCCTTCACATTGGGTTCACCAGATGTAGCATAGGGAAAATTCCAAGTTAAACAATTCAAAGTATAAATCAAAATAAACCCAAGCTAATAATTGAGAACAATGGAAAACTATAAAAACATGCATAAACAAATGATTTTACCAAACACACATGCACTTCCATGAATCACCTCCATTATCCTTCTCCATTTCGCTATAATATGAAGCTTTCCCTTATATTTTATTCAAGTATGCAAGTATGGCCTCATGACAATGATAATAGCAAAACATTGAAGATTAAGAAAGTTGCTTCCAAAACTCATAAAATTTTAGGAGGAGTAATAATGATAGAGGTAAATCAAGTTTATAGAAAATATGATTTTCGAATGATAGGCTCAGATTAAAAGAAAATTAATTAACGATTAAGATTAAAGATGTGACATGCAATAGGGTTAGGGTTGAATTAGTGTGAGTGATAATCATGAATGGTGGAGATTAAATTAAAAATTAATTTAATCATTGGTTGAGGCACATAAGGATAAATATTGCATGTAAAAGATAGGATTGACATAAATAAAACAGTCTATTAGAAAATGGAAATAAATTAATTAAATAATTAAAATTATTTAATTAATAGAGGATTGCATGCAAAAGATCAAATCTAATCTAGATAACAGGCTGATTAACATAGAAAGTCTGTTCATTAAAGATAATCAGATATTATCTCGCCAGATAACTGAATGATCTAATTATATCTAGACTTAAGTGATAAGTGACTAATTAGATAACAAAGAGATTATCTAATTATAGAGGAATATGATATGGATAAATCCTTTTATGAATTAAATAATGATTTAATTTGACATTTAAGATTATGGGATTTAATTAAATGAATAAAGATTTATTTAATTAAACATAAGAAGTTAAGGAATAATTAAATAATTAAAGTGATTATTTAATTATAGTTAAAAGTGTAGTAGAAATTGGGTTGGGGCCCTAGCTCAGTTGGCTAAATATTTCCTATTGTAGGAGGTTGGTCACGAGGTCTAGTCTCGCCCACCCCCGTGGTACCGAAGGGTGTGTCGTGCTAGCATTGTTGGTCACGTTAAAAAGTTTACCAGGTGCACTATAGTTTATAGGGGGTCATGCTACTCGATTCCTATAGTCTAAAAAAAAAAGTGTTGTAGAAATTAATTAAATAATAGTTTATTTAATTTTAGAAAGATGAAAAATTTAATTAGCAATGTAATTAAATAAATAATATTTATTTAATTAATCAAGAAAGAATAATGGAAAAAATGAATTAATTAAACTATTAAAGCTATTTAATTAATAGAGGACAAATGACTTTAGAAAATAACATTATTTAATTATGAAAATGGAAATGAGAATTATGAAGAAATTAAGGGTCATAAGCCTAGGAAAATTTTTAGTGTCTACAAAACATAATGAAATTCCATGTTAATTATGGTTGTGAAGTATGCACACCTGGTAGATATTATGAATTCAATTTCCGCACATGTGAAACTTATTTGAATATTATCTACTACATGATGCTAATTTGACATGAGTTAATTGAAATGAATGAATGTATAGAGGGTGGAATTAATGATAGTCTGGCATGTGGTTTGAAATGAAGTGAAATATACGAATCGGGGAAGTTGAAGTGATAGGCTGAATTCTTGACATTCAAAATATGCATCATGAAATGAAATGAGCATATTGCATGTATTAATATGGCAGGTTTATTTGTTGCATGTGTGATGAAAAAGTGGAGTAAAAGGTGATGATCTACAATTAATGTGGCACCAAATTTTGAAATTCTCTTATAGATAACATGGTGGGTTCCTTCTGTAACAGGTCCCAAACTGAAGTTTGATCACTCATGTGTAATGTGCTATAGGTCCCTACTGCAACAGGTTCCTGATTGAAATATAACAACTTTAGTACATGAAGCTATAGGTCCCTACCACAATATGGAGAATTCTGCAAAAAAAATGTGTATCATTGTAATTGTGTTGTGTGTGCATGTGAGGTGGATTAGTAAACTAAACTTGGGTGACCTTAGGGGATGAGTTGTGTAGCTCAACCACTAAATCACTTGAAGAACTTGGTACATTTGTTGTTGAGTCATCATTGTGTGGTTTTGTACTTGTATCTAAATCACTAATAATACCATATTGTTGAATAAGAAAAATAATCAAATCATCTTTTCGTATTGGTTTTTCATAAAGCTTCAAATTGTGGCCATTAACCAACAGTGAGAACCTTACTACATCTATGGTTTCCAACTTGACTACCCCATTAGGAAAAACTTGGCTTATTTCATAGGGTCCCAACCATCTATATTAGAGTTTTCCCTTAAAATATTTATATCTTGAATCATACAATAAGGCCTAATCTCCTACATTGAATTCCTTTGTCTTTATATATTGGTCATTCTATTTTGTCCTCTATTTCTGTACTATCTCTGTATGATGCATTGCTTCCATCCTGATTTCATCCAGCCCATTTAAGTTATGCAATATCTCCTTTTGTGTTGTTGTGAGGTCCATGTCTAAGTCCACTACTATTATGAGTGTTTTGTACTCAAACTCTATTGGGAGAACTATTGTTTTGCTATATAATAGTTCATAGGAGGTGAAACCAGTAGTTATTTTCCATGTTGTTATGTATTCCTATACTACCCTTGGCAATCTAGCAGCCCATTCCTTTCTATGTAATTTCACTATCTTGGTCAAAATACTCAATTTCTCTATTTGTAACCTCCACCTGGCCATTGGCCCGAGGGTGATTAGGTGTTGAATTTGTGTGCCTTATTTCATATTCTTCAACCGATTTTGTGATGAGCTATGAAGTAAATTATGGACCTTGATCAATTACTATTTCCCTAGGTACTCCATACCTAGTAAAATTCTCTTCATACTAACAACATTTCCATCTTTGGAAAACTGTAATGCCTTCACTTCCACCCACTTGGTCAAATAATTGGTGCAAACCAAAATGTACTCATTGTTAGATGTAGGTGAAATTGGGCCAATGAAATCTAGACCCCATTTTTCAAAGGGTGCTAGTGTTAATTGTGGTTGCAAAGGCATTTAATCAGTCTTGGTTGGCTTACCCATTCTTTGGCATTTTTAATAGCTTTTTGTGTACTTGATCAAATCCTTCTGTAAAGTTGGCTAGTAGTAACCTATTCTGAGGATTTTGAATGTTGTTCATTTGGCTACAAAGTGGCCCCTAGAGGGCTCATCATGGCATGCCTCACTATATCAAAGACTTCATATTCTCTTATACACCTCATGATATTGTTTGGGCCTATGTAGAATAGATAACCAAATACCCAATAATATGGGAAACATTTGCTCACCATTTGTCTCTTCTCCTTGTCACTAAATTATTTGCATGTCAGCATACCAAGGTGTATGTATATTAAGAGAAAAAAAATTCTCATCTAGAAATGAGTCATCTACCACCCCTTCTACTGATTGTGTTGGAAACCTTGACATATGCTACTACATTAGCCTTCCTAGGTTTGTCCTCTATTTTGATATCAAATTCTTATAGGAGTAGCCATCTAACTAGCCTACCCCCTACCACAGATTTTTTCATCAAGTATCTTATAGCTGTATGATTTGTGTGGACAAAAATTGCATATCTAGTTATGTAATTCATGAATTTATTGATGGCATCTACTACTGCTAGAATTTCCTTCTCTATAAGAGTGTAATTTAGCTATGCTCCCAATAAGTTCTTGCTATAAGGGGGAAATCAAGCATAAGGAAACAACAATGAAATCAAAAGAAAGAGATCAAAGCAAAGACAAATCCCAACCTACTCATGAAATGAAATTATAAAACAATGAATCGAGCAACACAATCATGAAAGAGAACATAAAATGAATTCATGAATCACAACGTTACCATCCCATGTCGAAGTGTATTCGTATTGATGTCAGATTTCTAGGATCAATATGAAGCCTTGATTGTGAAAAAGCTTCAAAAGGTATGTTTATGGTAATCAAAGATGTAAGTATTTTCTCTTAAGAAATCGGTAGTCAAATCAACATGACCTCTTCACACAAATTTTCTCAATTCTCCAATCATTTTTGAGAAGGAAGAAGGTTTTTTTTTAGAGATTTTTGGTTTTAGATGAATGATCGAGATTGAAAAGTGAAAGATCAAAATCAATGATTGAGAACCATTGAGAGGAAATAGATTGACTAGTTAACTCCTCTAATTGATCAATTTAAGGATTTTAATTGCATAATCAGTGGGATTAGATTGAATGATTTGTGGGATTGAAGAAATCAGGTTGAGTGTTTAATGGGATTGAGAAATTGGTGGAAAGTGATGGGTTAGTTAAACAATTAGAGCGAGAAATCAGTGGTCATGATTTACTCAATCAAAAAGGTGTGAGGATAATTAATTAATTGAATAATTAATTAATTTAGAGATGAATGTGCAAGATAAATTTGAACTAATAAATAAGGGTTTATTTATTAACACATTATTTTGAGTGGATTAAATAATTGATTATTTAATTTGGAGAGGGAAATAGGATTTAATTAAATTATTAATGATAACAATTTAATTGATTTGGATGAATAAGGTATATTAGTGACATAATTAAATAAATTGATGTTTATTTAATTGATCAGGAGGAATAAGGTTAAATTAGATGATGACATGGTCAATTAATTAAATAATGCAAGATTATTCAATTAATAGATATAAATAGGATTAATTAGTGAAAATGATATGAAATGCAATTATATTAATGATAAGGATCTCGATGATGGAAAATTATAATTTAGGATGTGTGATATGCATTAAGTCATTTTACATATCTACATTTTTCCCCTCTTTGAGACAAAATACTGGTTACATTGGTATAAGAGTGAATTTACACCCTAGGTGAAATTCCCCTTTTTGCCTCTATACACTTTAGAAAACCTAAGTCGGAGGCTTAATTCTACTTAAGCCCACTGATGGCAGTCCACTTGGCACCTGTTTTGTGTTTTGGTGGAGGCATTTTTGTCGGGGATGCCTACACAGCACGCAGACGTCCTTGGCAGATTCTTGTGGCTGAGCCAGCAAAGACGTTACTCTTCCCATTGGTAACAAAGTTGTAATGCCTCCTTCGGCCACCCGGCCTGAATATGGTCGTTTCCTTTCTCATTCCTTCATAATCAGTCTTTGAACTTGCATTTAGAGGTTGGATGAAAGATTGGAAGAACTCTACACCACATCAATCTCTCATACTCTCATTCACAAGCTCATTTTCACTCACTTTCAAGCATTCCATAGTAGCAATATCACACTCCATCATGTCGGTAGAGCAAGTTTTGGATCACGCCATTGCAACATAGGCTTGAGTTCCTCTCTTTTCTCCTCCAAGTAGCCTTGAGTGCTCTTGGTGGAGGTGGTAAGCTTCCCTCTCCTCTCCTTTATCATTTGGTTGAGTAGCATAGTACTATTTGTAGTGCTTGTATTTTTGTCACTTCTTTATCTCTTTTCCATTGGTTGTCCGTGGAGGTCGGAACACCTAAATCGGGGTCTGACTAAGGAAGAACCCTATATAGCCACCCCCACAACATTCTCGTTCTTTCTGTGTGGTTGGGTGTATTTCGAGGAGCTAGTTGGCGAACAAGGTCTTCTACGAGATTGTCTTCGTGACCTTAGCCTTGGTATATCTACTTTATCACCTTCGTTTGTACTTCTCATATTTCATAATACTATTTTGTTCTCTTAGAAGTAGTTAAGCTAGGTTGTTAGTCATTTTGGTGAGTCTGATCTAGTCTCTATTGTGATTTGACTATATGGACTACAATGCATTTTTGAGACGCCAATGTGCCATGTTGTCATCCGAATTCCATGCTAACATCCTCAGGTAGAGAGCTCCTGGAGGTGCAGAGTTAGACCTAAAAGCTAACTCTCCTAGACCTACCTTGAAACTCAAGATTGCAGAGTGATCGTAGGACCAAAAATTCCTCATCATTCTCATCCTCATACCCTAAACACAACACTTAGTTGAGGTAATTTAGGGCAGCCCCTAGCATCTTGACCCTCCGTGACTTGGGGTCTTGCACGCGGTGGTCCCCCTCTCTTATATTTTTGGTGAGCATGATGTGTTCACCATTTTGGTTTCATTCTTGTGATACTAATAGTTCCTTTCCTCATACTCTAGGAGTGTTGTAGGCATGAGTGTTGTAAGGTTGTCACCTTGGAGCCCAACCTGCGACCCCTAGTTGACATAATTGGAAGGTTCCAAAGGTATTGCACGGGGAAACCTTAATTGGGTCACTGTCTTATCCATTAACCTTTGGGAATTCTATGAATGAATTGTATAGTGTACATAATGGCCTCCTTCTTGCATCAACCCATCCCCTTTGTGCAAGTTGTGGATAGTAGTGATTGCATAACCTTTACTTCACAAGACTTGCCAATGGGCTTTAACAGGGAACCATCTCCTCTTTACATTCCTGCACGAATCAATGGGAATATCATAGTAGGTGTTCTCATTGACTTGAAATCACAAGTAAATATAATAACATAGGAGATTATGCTAATTAAATTTTTACATAAGGATGGATACAATGCTCCCATAAGTTTCATTCGCATGCATGTCAGGCTTTCCGTTACCCCCTTGGGTAGCATTGCCCTATTGGTCTTAGTTGGGCCTAAGTATGTTAACCTCTTCTTTAATATTATCCTTGGGTCTGAACTCTTTTGTGTAAAGTTGGGCATCCCTTGGTTGTGTTGTGCCCTCAGCACGCACGCCTCATTCGGAATGGGGACCCTCTTTTTCTTTTGCCTTGTCGGGTCATTTTTTTGTTGCCGTCTCATTTTGCATGGCCCATTTTTAATGTCCTGGGTGGGTAACATACCTCTAAAGTCTTATCTTGAGTTGACCGTGTTTCGCCCCTCCAATTTTTTCAAATTCTGGTACCTTACAGAATCTCCTTGGCAGTTTGCCTCTGCTAGCGGCCTCGGGGCCTACCCCATTGAGTTTCCCTGGACAAGTTTCCCCCTTGACTTCGCTGTTCCAAATGGTGGAAGGCTTCCGCCTTCCCGCCTCCTGGGTCCCGGCTCCCTATTCTCCATCCAGCGAAAACTACAAAATTTCTCAGCTGCTTTTTCCCCCTCCAAACTTCCACTCCCAGAATTCCGTGAGGACTTCGCCGTTCCCAATGGAAAATCACCAATAGAACTCCACCCTCTGGGCCCCGAGTTCCCCTTTGCCACCTGTGTTTTCCAAGCTAAATTCCCAATGGCGAACCTGTGATGGAACTCTGTCCCCTGGACCTTGGACCTCTCGTTGTCATTCGCGAATTCAAACCCACCAACCAAACTATTTTCCGTACTTGCATTTAAGAAGGCCATTAATGGTAAGGGGTATAAATATTAGATCCCAACCTATCATTTTCACTTGTCAAGTTTGTAGAGAGGAATTAGAGAGCTTTCTAGAGGAGTCCACCGCCTTCGTCGACCGTCATCCTCGCGTCCGTGACTATCACTTGCCGATCCTTAGTGGATTTCACGCCTTGCTGCATTGAGTTTTCAAGGTAGGTTTTCCATCCACCCTCCCAAGAATTTTTTATGCTTTTAATGCCTAAAATGATGAACAAGATAGGTTAAAAGGATTTTTAATTGACAAAACATGATGAAACTCACAAAACCCATGTCTTCAAAATTCAGAAAAACCTCTGCAAACACCCTCACGATCGATCCGAAACTGAACCTGCGCGTGGCCATTCTTCGCGCAGGGGCATTTTCCTCTCCCGGGCCCCAGACTCTTCTTTCACCGGTGAGACCTACCAAACAAACATCTTTTCCAAAATTGCCGCACCCTCCCCTAGGCCCAGATGGTCAGACTTCCGTCGGTAGTTCGCCGTCAGGTATTGAAAATTTCAAAACGTTGAAGTCGGACTCTGTTTTGGCCTCTTGGGCCTGCACCCCCAGACTTCCGCGTCTGGGATTCCACCAAGCTCCCGCCATTCCCGAACGGTGGAAGGACCTCATCTTCCCAAGCCCCAGAGCCCGCCTTGCAGTTCACCATTGGGCACTTGTCGCAAATCGGCCTCCTGTCATGAACCTCAGTGCTGATCCTCAAACTTCCATGGAGTCTTCGCCATTTTGGATGGTGAACCTGCTCCGTTTTCTTGAGCCTCAGACCCCGCTCCACCTTTTGCCATTTTGTTTTGCGCTCAAACCCACGTTCAAGCACCTCGTCGAGTTTCGATTTGTAGACTTCCCTCCATGGACTTTAGTGGGCACTTCGCCGTTTCAGACGACAATCCATTAGTGTCCTTCCGCTTCCTGAACCCTGAGCCTCCTTTTGCCGCGAGACCGGTAAACACACTTTTGACGTCCTTGACCTCACCAGGCTCCGCCGGTCGGAACTCCGTCCCATCTCCACCGTTCTGAAAGGGGAAAAGTGCATGCTCCTTTCCGGCATTCGGGCTTCGACCTCCCGCTCGCTGCGAAAACTTCATATGAGAATTTGATGTCCAACCCTATTTCTGGGTCTAGTCCGTCGGGCCGCCCCCTCCAAACTTCTACCTGATGATCATCATTTTGAACGGAAAAAGTATGGCAGCTTCCCAGCTCCTCAGGCCCGAGCACTTTAAAATTGAAGAAATACCGGCTGCCCTTGGACCCTCAGGGTCCCGGACCCGAGAGTTCTTTCCCTGGAACTTCGTTTCTGGTTGGATGTTCCAAACGGCTAAACCCAGATGGCTTTCTAGCCTTGTACCTCTGGATGCTCCCAAATCGATCCAAATGACCTCAAATTTGAAATCTGATCTCGACCCATGTGCTTGAATTTGGCCCTCTTTGCTACAAGCCTTTTGAACCATCAAAATTTGGTCGGGAGAAATCTCCTAGATCGCTCTACCCCATTTTCCCTTCCAAGACAACATTCCTACTAGGGAAGTCTGGTCCTTCGGGCCCGAACTGTCTGAAATCCCTCAATTAAAAGACTAATAACATCTGGAAGAAAAAGTATGATTTTATGAATGATAAAATGTCTAAAGTTGATTTCGTCTACAAGATTTTGACTAACGTGAAAGCTTTCATGATCAGTTGCAATGACTATGTCTTTGCTTGCAAGATATATGAAATCAGGTGCAGGACCCTCAGGGGCAGCTGTGGAAAAAGACAAAGGAAAGAAATCGAGCAAGACTCCTCGCGGAAAAGAGTACAAGGACTAGATGAAGTTCCAGTTCTAGGGTGAACCTCTACAATCAAAAATCACCATGGACTGGAAAGAAATAACAGACACCAATATTGGTCAAGTTGAGATTGATGAGTTTACACAAAGGGTCAGAATCAACCTAAAAACCAAGAATGCAAGGCTGATCAGGAAAAGCGGAATCGAAAAAGCCGCGGGCTTCCCCCCATCTCTCATTGCCCCTAAGCTAGTCATAGATTGTTGGTAGGCCTATCAAACTGAGACAAGGACCATCGTCCACAGGGATGGTAATATTCTAGCGGATATGTTAACTAAAGGCATTACAAAGACCTTCCACATTCCCACCTTCATCGAGATGGAGACGCCTACCATAGAGGAGTGCAAAGCAACATGGGATGACAACCCAGCAAGTTGCAAGAAGTTGATAAATCAGTACTGACTCAAAGAGAAACGAGGTAGTGTTGCGAAGGTTCCTCAAGAACTCTTTCGTAGTGATTTCCATGAAGATTACCATGACTTAGTCACTATGCTGAGCAGGGTGATGGGTCTTCCCAATGCTACCTTCTTTCAAGAGTGGATGGTGTACTTCATTGAATAGATCCTCCATGGGAATGAGGATGTCACCAAAAAATATGCATTCTACTGGGGAGGCATAATAAGCAACTGCTTCCATGAGCAGTTCATGAATGTGAAGAAAAGCTCCAAGCTCTACATGACCTCCTACTTGTTCTACTCCTTGGAAGACCAAAGGCAGTACAATGGGTTGTTTGTGGCACCTGATGAGGAGCAAGGTCAAAAATTGAAGGTCTATGACAAGTACCCCCAGCTTCAGTTCAGGAATTTTAAGGAGTACTGTAGGGTCAATGATGCCTTTATTGGTCACATCATCCAACTGCTTGGAGGGGATTTTGAGAGAAGAGTCTCTCATAGTGTGCGGGCATTTCTGAAACAATATGCCTTCCTGTTCCTTCAGTTCCTTAAGTTTACCTACATTTGCGCCCAGGGTTTCACTGAAAGACCAAACAGACTGCTCCAGTACCCCAACGACTGGATCATCCTATTGGAACTTTCCCGACAGCTCTAGCACATACAATTAGTCTTCAGCAGCAAACACTTGGCAGGAATCTCCTATCCCTTGACCCTTGGTCAGGGCATGTACAAACTACAACCTTCCAAGTGCGCTGGGAATTCAGAAAAGGAGCTAGTGGAATACCACATCCAATTGCACACTCCTAGCCCATAGATGGACCCGTATGGGCATGTAAGGAAAGCACTGGGGCCAGAGTACGCTCATTTACACAATGTTGAGGATTTCTGGGAAAATTGTCAAGACGACAAGGAATTGCATGCAAGGCATTACATGTGGATGATTGCGTGCTTCATAAGAAGGGTGCAACCATTTCCCATACTCGATCAGGTTGAGGAGGATGAAAGTATCGTAATGGACCCTAGATACCCTGCAGTCGCCAACTTGCTGATACCAACAATAAAATGGGATGAACAGGAGGTCGATGACCTCAATATTATAACCAAGCTGATCTTAGCCGATACCAAGGAGTGGGTTGATGGCTAGGTAGCCCGACTGAAACAACATGGGGTGATCTTGACATATGAAGGGCTCAAAAGTGAGCCAAGTGCAATGGAGGAGGCTGCTGCCACAACTTCGACGGGCGGGACATCCAAGTCCCCTCCGATCACCAGATCTAGGAAGAGGAAGGAAATAGAGATGGAGCAGTCTCCGAATCCCAAGGTTTACATAAGGAAGGACCTAGGAGGCTCACCTTCCAAAAGGCTCAAACAAATAGGGGGCACCATAAAGTAGCCCGTAATCCAAGAGGAAGAAGCAAAAGGTACAGATCAATTAAAACTGCTTTTGGCTCTCCTTGTGTTGACTGCCCCATCATCTACCTCCCTAGCCATGGTCGCCACATCCCCACTGGCAGTGGACATCTCTGTCCATCTTGCCCCTTCACCTCTGACCAAGCCTGTAATAGTAATTGATTCTTCCTCTGCCATAAATACTCCTCCTTCTTCCACTACAATGTCACCTACCACATCACTCCCATTAGCTACTATAGTGGCATCGATACCTGTTTTTGCCTTGCCTGAGGCCTTCTTGAAGCATATGCAGAGTCTCCCCTCTGAGCTCTCCCAGATCCTTATGGACCCCACTCTTTAGGCTGCCCTAGTACAGGTCCTCGCTACTGCTAAACCTTCATAGCCCCCAGCAGAACCATAGGCTATGAAGGCCACCATGTTAATCTCTGAGGAGTGGGAGAGATGGGAGCAAGAAGCCTCGAAGTAATTTGAGGAGGAAACCGATGAATACCACGAGCACTCGGAGTATGAACACTGCACAATCGATAGGGTGGCCTACGAGGGAGAAGGAACAGGCTCTTCTGAGAGCGGGCATGAGGAGGAGGATGCCGGTGGTAGGGTCATCATGCAAACCTTCGATGATGATCTTGAAGAAGAGATGACCCGACAGCTAAAAGACACTATAGAAGAGGACAATCTAGGAGAAGATAAACCTGAGGGTGAGGCTCAAGCTCTCAAGAGCCTCGAAATTGAGCAATTGAAGGAGCACGCGCACAAGGTTGAGCAAAATGAGGAAAAGAAGGGGGAGGATATAGAGAAAGAAGAAAGTCCCCAGCAGCAATTACCTACCAAGCCTCCCATCAAGCGCCTTGTGTTCATCCAGGACTCCGATGAAGAGGAAGGAGATGCTACTAAAATGGAAGAAAGGGCCCCTGGGGGTAAGGAAATAGAGGTTTGGGCTGAGAAGGGTGAGGGTGATCATGAATCACCTAAGGAAAGGTTTGCTATGCCTGAATCGCTGGAAAGACAGCTTGAAAAG
Source organism: Sequoia sempervirens (assembly GCA_007258455.2). NCBI lineage: Eukaryota > Viridiplantae > Streptophyta > Pinopsida > Cupressales > Cupressaceae > Sequoia > Sequoia sempervirens. The sequence continues at coordinate 1,094,188,468 of VDFB02271358.1, forward strand.
AAAACTCCTATACCAAAGGACCCAAGTGCGAGGCTAGAGGCTATCTTAGCCCAAGCGCAGATCATGACTCAAAAAGAGAAGAAGCCTAAGATCATATCCAAGGTAACAATGGATGCTTCTGGGTCTTGACTTGTGCAGATAGCAATGCATGTGGTAGGCCAGGTTGGTGTAAGCTACAACATCTCCACCCTTGATTTAGGAATTGCTACCAGGGAGAAGAAAGTGGGGCATCTTGAGGATTTAGTGGCTACAGTGGTGCACCTGATAAAACAAGACAAGGTTTTGAAGGATGAGCTCAAAGCACAGGTGGCTGCCTTGACGGATTACATCCAATAGTGGTCCTTAATTGATGACTTGCCCACCAAATCCATGGCTCCACCCCAACTGCTGTCCAAAAAAACAAATTGACAAGTTGGAGAGAAGAAAGAACATGGACAAGACTATAGAGGACTGGTTCCGACAGGTCTTGTACGTTGAGAACATGGGTATTAGCTGAGCTATTTGAATAGCCAACAAGTTCTTGGACCTACAACAGTCTCTTGAGAGCATGAGAAAGATCTGCACTGACTTCCCTCCCATGTATGACTCCACCTATCCAAAGATTGAGGCCATCCTCTAGTTACCAAAAGCCACATGGGAAAAGGGGCTTTCATTCAAAAGGGATGATCACTGGCTGATGGATGTGTGGAGGCGGGATTTCAATAACAAAAAAGAAAGGCTGGAATAGATAATGAGTAAGGTGGATCCAGACATCGAATGGGTTAAGGAAATTAGGGTGGAATGCGTTCGTTATCTCAAGCTGATGACGAAGTATGACATGCCCGTAGTGCAGATGGATCGAGAGAAAATAAAATGTTACTTTCAAAAGAAAATGGAGGACGGGATGTCTAGTGAAATAACAGTGGAATTCATGAGTTTTTCCACCTGTGCCTTCAACCAATCAGAGTTGTTCAGAGATCAGGGCGTAAAATATGATGAGGACTGGAAGAAGCTAGAAGATAATGCCAAAGAATGGAGTTACCATATGCTGCGATACGAGATCATTGAGGTAGACAAGCTCCAGCCAGTCATTCTAAAATTCATGGAATATATAGCTTCAAAGAAGCAAGAGGACAACCCTGTTATCAATGAAGAGCCCCCAAAGGAGTAGCTACAGTAAAAGAGAAATCAACAAAAGACAAAAATGCTACAGTGCCGTCACTAAAGGACAAAATAGGGAAGGAGACAAAATGTTATTTTGAATTGTAATATATTGGGGGTTGGTGAAACCCTATTTTGTAATGAATCTTGGCCACACAATGAGAATTAATCTTGGCCATTCATTTAAATTTTTGGGCACTATAAATAGGGGTCTCCTCTCATTTGCAAAGGGAGTTGAGTTGTTGTAAAGACATGCTGCTAAAATTTCTAATGAAAATACATTGACTTGGTGCATTTTCTGATTTCTTCACATGTTTCGTGGTTCAATCTCCATTGTTAGATGCTTCACTTAGATTTATATTGTTGTTCTAGTTAGCTATGTTCTTGCTTTGATAGATTTTAGAAATGTTGTTCCGTGGTTGTGAAAATTCCTGCTGTGTAGATGCCTTCTTGGTCCATACTTTTTGTTGTTTGTTGCTGTAAATAACTATGTAAAGTTAGTTTGGGCTTAAATTCAAAGCTTCTCCACACTTTCATCTTTGTTCATGCATGCATATGGTGACTGAAAGGTGAAATATTTGCAGACCTTAGAAGATAGCACAAATTTCATGAGACTGTGAGATTTCTGGTTAAGTGAAATCTTGTTTTAAGGAAGCTGCCCATTGTAGGAACTCCATGATTACTGTTCACATTTGGTTGCAGGTCTAGGAAATTTCCATCTTCCCTTCTCTTTTTTTCTTTTTTTTTGAAATGACCTATACTAAGGTTCATTGCACATTGTAAAGCCAAACTTGAAGAAACATCAAGTTCTATCTGTGGGTAGGCATGTTGCCGCTTTCAGATGCATTCTATCTGTGGGTAGATGTATCAACACTTTAGACATGCTCTATCTGTGGGTAGACATGTCGTCACTTTTAGATGTGTTCTATTTGTGGTTAAACGTATTGACACTTTAGACACGCTCTATCTGCAGGTAGATGTGTTGTTGCTTCTAACATGTTCTATCTACGAGTAGACATGTTGTCGCTTCCTAACTCTGTGGAGTCTACTTCCTTGGGGCTTCCTCCATGGGAGAGATCTTGGGGGTTACCTCCTTGCAGGTTTGCGGGCTTGTAAGGAACTTTGTTGTTCCAACTTTATAGTTCCGAGCAGCTATGGAGTCCTTTTTTTTTCCTGCTATAGAGTCCTTTGTTTTTCCTACATCTTCGGGTTCACTAGATCATGGTTTGCTTCCTTGATGGTTCAATTATACTTCTCTAACCCTACTCTCTTCTTGATATACTTTACCAAGCACTCATCAGTACTTGTGCTCACTAAAGTGGAGAAAATTTTTCTAAGAGTGAATTTGCACCCTAGGCACAATTCCCCTTTTTTCCTCTGTACACTTTAGAAAACCTAAGTCAGAGGCTTAATTCTACTTAAGCCCACTGGTGGTGGTCCACTTGGCACCTATTCTATGTGTTGATGGAGGAATTTTTGTTAGGGATGTCTGCATGGCACGCAGATGTCCACACGGCGTGCTTAGGTCCGTACCAGATTCTTGCGACTAAGCTAGCAGAGGCATTACTCTTCCCATTAGTAGCGAAGTTGTAACACCTCCTTTAGCCACCTAACCTGAATATGGTTGTTTCCTTTCTCATTCCTTCATAATCAGTCTTTGAACTTGCATTTAGAGGTTGGATGAAAGATTGGAAGAACTCTACACCACATCAATCTCTCATACTCTCATTCACAAGCTAATTTGCACTCACTTTCAAGCATTCCATAACAACAATATCACACTCCATCACACCGATAGAGCAAGTTTGGGACCACACCATTGCAGAAAAGGCTTGAGTTCCTCTCTTTTCTCCTCCAAGTAGCCTTGAGTTCTCTTGGTGGAGGTGGTAAGATTCCTTCTCCTCTCCTCTATCATTTGGTTGAGTAGCATAGTACTATTTGTAGTGCTTGTGTTTTTGTCACTTCTTTATCTCTTTTCCATTGGCTGTCCGTGGAGGTGGGAACACCTAAACAGGCAGACCCCTATACAACTACCCCCCCAAAATTCTCGTTCTTTCTATGTGTAGATGGGTACATTTCGAGGAGCTAGCTGGCGAATAGGGTCTTCTACAAGATTGTCTTCGTCACCTTGGCTTTGGTATATCTACTTTATCATCTTCGTTTGTACTTCTCATATTTCATAGTAGTATTTTATTCTCTTAGAAGTAGTTAAGCTGGGTGGATAGTCATTTTGACGAGTTCAACCTTCTCTCTAGAGTGATCTAACCATATGGACTGCAACACATTTTTGAGATGCCAACGCACCGCGCTGTCATCCAAATTCTGCGATGACGTCCTCAGACAGAGAGCTCCTAGAGGTGAAAATTTGGACCTAAAAAATGACTCACCTAGCCCTACCTTGAAACTCGGGATTGCAGAGTGATTGTAGGATCTAAAAATCCTCATCATTCTCATCCTCATACCCTAAACACTACACTTAGCTGAGGTAAGTTAGGGCAGCCTCTCACATCTTGACCCTTCATGACCTAGGGTCTTGCACATGGTGGTCCCCCTCTCTTACACATTATTTCAAATAATTTGATGCTTAGATCAAGATTTGAAAAAATTTAACATGTCACATTGTGCCTCAATGGTCAGTGGAAAGATAATAAGACATTGGGATGCCCTCTCGAGAGGTCGACTAGAAAAAAATTACTTTTCTGTGCGAGCTCGCGACAAGTTTCTATTGTAGTCTAGATGCATAAATGACAAAAAGGTAGCTATAGGGCCCATGTTTATGGTTTGAGATGTTCCAAGATGCTCAAAATTTAAACCTAGAAGGGTTCCCAAGGAAAAAATTAGGGTTTGTGGGGGTTAAAATAGGAAATTAGGGTCTCATGTTTCCTCATTTTGCACTCTGAGTCTTAATAAATTCTTTCCTTTGGAGATCTTGTTGTTGTGACTTTCAATTTGTGATGGTGAGGATTCCAGGTGCCCCACACAGAGAAGATGTAGTTTGTTCATTCGAGAGGCCAGTTGGCACAAGCATCATGGTTTGTCTTCTTTCCATTCTCACTTTTATCATTTCTTACTTGTGTAATTAATGTTAAAACTTTAATTGGATGATAGCAATAATTTCATGTTTTTAGCACTATTATCTCAATTTTGTCACTAGAGTACTAGGTTAGTTTACCACAATCATAGAAAGTCCACGCTATAGTTTACTTTATTTGCTATAGTAGAAAGCATTTTCTATTGTTGATTGCTTTTGTGAAAAGTACACGATATTGTAAACCTTTTAAGAAAGTAACCACTAATGCAAAAATGAACTGCTAATGTATTTGTAGCAAGCTTGCTATTGTAAAAGGTAGCCGCTATCATAGTAAACATGGCCGCTTTCATAAAACTATGTTTCTATCATCCAAAAAGGGCTTGCTATTGTTAGAAAATATTGTTTTAGCTAGTTTGTTTGCAGTTTTAAGTTTTTAATTTTTTTTCTAGCAAATTTTTGATGTTGTGGGTTGAATGTTTGTAGGTGGTTCTCAAACCACTGTATTCCTAAGAGCAATGGCCATGAAAACTATTCAATTTGATTAATGGGTTTTAGGAGGTTGAGAAATACTTTCTTGATGATGATGGTCTTCACCACATCTATTATATTCCTAAGATTAGATGTCATAGGTTGATGATGACTACACTTGTCGAGAGATGGCATTCTAAGATGTTGTCCTTCAATCTTTCTACTAGTGAGGTGATGGTTACCCTTGAGGATGTTTGGAGGATTCTACAAATCCCCATTCATGGAGAGCAGGCTACTTATGATGTTAGGTAGGTTACCCTTTCCATATAGCGAGTACTTGGTGTGCAACATCTACAAGTAGTGGATTCTGAGATAGACTTGTCTCCATTCATTGACAGTGTTGATCCTTTATCTATGGTGTTGGCTAGATTGATTCTTGGGCCTTTGATGCCTAATCACAGAGGTTGGGGGTTTCTTATTGGTTGGGACATTTGTATAGAGCTGAGGATGGAGCACGAGACTAGATATGCTTGGGGTCCATGCGTATTTTCGCATCTATACTAAGGCATGCACGAGGCCATATATCGGGGTGACAATTCTATCTCAATAGGCATGACTCTTCTGCATATGTGGGCCTGGGAGAGGATCCCAGTGACCAGGCCAAATGGTATACTTGAGTGAGACGCTGATGATCCCTTTTCTTATAGATATTCTAATTTTTGGCATTACACTTGGCCAGGTAGGTTACATTATTGGAGAGCCATATTTAATGGCATGATTGAGTTTATTTGGAGGCCATGACTAGCTTGTGAGGCTTGGACATATGACATGGAGTAGTTTCCCTATTGTCGACAAGCACAATGGCTGATAGGTCATGTTGATACTATTCTTGAGGCGTATTTTCTATTAGGGTTCTTTAACATTCTGAAGAGAGATATACCAAAATTTTTGATGATTATCATGCACACTTCGAGTGGATGGCTCAATAGGTCAAGGTTTGGGGGCTGACAAAATCCTCTACTATAGTAGTTTCCAAGTTCCAAGCACTTGCCCCATTTGGATGGGGATGGGAAGTTGGTCCTACATACCTAGGTACTACTAAAGATTATGATCAATGGTGGGCTCATTGATGACCCTTATGATTTACTCATCCTGTTGGCGTTGGACCAGTGATAGGTCAAGTTCAGAGGGTGGATGGTGTTACCAACAGGAGGGGTGATTAGGATCAACATGATGGCTAGGATGGGAAACATCAGGATCAACAATAGCCACAAGGACCTTCCCCACAGGGGGATGTAGCAGCTCAAATAACACAACTAATAATAGATAGAGATGCTAGGGCCACAGAGAGGGATGCCAATATTTCTTGGTGCTAGGTTGCAGAGGCATAGGTTGCTATAGTTATTGCATAGTGGGATGCTCTGCATTAGGAGAGAGATTATTTGAGGTAGGAGCTGACCACTAAGAGGAAGTAGAGGCTAGCAACAAATATCTCCTTAGCTTTCACTATTCCCCTAGTTCAGTATCAGGTTGAGTAGGATTGGGTAATGAGAGAGAGCACATATTATCAGACTCTATATGAGGCTTTTTTTCCTAGAGCATCGAGGGCCCCTCGCTTTGGAGAGAATAGTAGTGTGATAGGTGTTGAGTCAGGTATATAATCAGTAATACAACCATAACCATCTCCACAAATTGTCCATCCTCATCCGTCTCCTGCCCATAGTCAACATGTGTCCCATCATGATGGGGATCAGCCACCTCTGAGGTAGGATTAATAGAGCTAATATTTTCATGATCTTATTATATCAAAGACACTTTGTAGACATTATTTTGTATATACATTCATCATCCCATTTGAGACCTTGTATATATGTTTTTTATATTCCGATCTCATACATGATACTTGATTTCCTTTGATGTTGTATCACACCTGACATTTGATGATGTTCCACTTTGATGATATATATGTATATATGTTCGTGTGATATATATATATATATACCATTTTCGATGTGGCTTATTATGTGTTATGAGATGCTTATGGATAATTATAGATGCTTATATTTGTTGATGATTTATGATTATATGCTCATGCTTTTATACTTTTCTAATGAATATCTATGATATGGATGGATGTATGATTTATATATGTCTGTGATGGATAATGATATATGATATATGATGTTTTTCATTTTATTATGTTCATGATATGCACTAATGAATTTGTGGATGTAGGATGCATGTGGTACTAATGATATTGTGATGTAGAATGGAGTTGTTAGTTAGAAGAAGTGTTAGTGTGATTAGAGATTGATAGAAATTTAATGTTGTTAGTAATTGATGAGTTTTCTTTTGCTTTCATAGAGACTTCATAGTTTTTAGAAATCCTTATTGATGTAGCAAACCAACATGATGAACCATGGTATTGATGACCAAGGTGGCATTGCATCCATTGTGTGGACTTTGAATCTACAAACAAAGAGTATTTTTCTTATACCAGACATAGGAAAACCCTATTAGAGTGTATGGGTGAGTTGTTTCAAAAAAATTTAGACCAATTACATACAGAGGTATGGAATACCTATCATGCAATTGCTACACAAATTTCCCCAAAGCAACTTCTGCACACAGAAAAAAACAAGTATTCAACATGGTAGTATCACAAAAATATCTAAGAAATAGAACAAACAAAAATCAATGATCAATGCCCCATTCCTTCCTCTCTAAGTCGTTAAGGACATCCTCGAGAGATCCTGGGAATGTGGAAATAAGATAAATAAAAAAGATAAGATCATCAAATGATAAACAATGTTGTTGTATCACTTGCCATAGATGTTTGATGTTTTAGGATTTTATCCATTAGTGATGTCTATTGTAGGAATAATTTATCCATTAAGACATATGTTAGGATGTTGGATCATTTTTCAAAAGGAAAGGTAGTTCATACTTAAGCATTGTTTTTTCTCTAATAGTGATCCCATCATTTCAATATTTACCTTGGAAGTTTCGATTTGATGGTTTTTTTGCTTATTGGTTGTGTTTGTCAATAACTTTTTGTGAATTTTTTGGATTTTGATAAGATATTTGAATTTCTTTTTTTTTAGGGACTAACCTGGGGCCTCGAGAGCTCATCAATGATGTCCTTTCCTATGTTATACATACAAAGGCTCGTAGTTCGCTTATTTTGACTCAATGTGGCTCATCTTGAGACAACCTATAATGTTTTTGGGATTTTGATGTTTTAAACTTTACTTTGGATTTTGTTTGTTTTTTGGATTTTTTTGACAATGATTGGATGAATAAGGATCCAATATACTACCATTTTTAGGAGGTTTCCCCCAATTTGGAACAAGATTATGTTTATTAGGGTAGATGGATTTTGATTGCGCAACAAGGTTCAACACTTGATTAGTTGTCGATCCATGGTTGGATACACGTTTTATGGGATGAATGGAGTGAGTATGACAAACTGTGCTAATAGATAGAGATGTAGAACTAATTTAAACGTAGTGCTTGTTTACTGGGTTTTCACTATGGTACCGATCTTAGAAGTGCCACAAGGTGGTTTTAACTTTAAAGAACATTTTATTTCTCTTTACTATTTTTCTTGATTTTTTTGATTTTTTTGATTTTTAGATATTTTGGCTTGGGATATTCTGATGTGCTCAAGAGTAAAACCTTTTGAGATGGTTGCTATTTAGAGGTTCTCCTAGAGGTTCTCCTTTAGGAGTAGCCAATTGATATGCTCCAAAGCCATAGCTTGCTGTTATGATAAAAGGACCTAGCTAGTTTAGTTCAAACATACCCTTCCCATCCTAATTCAACTGGAACTTTTGATTTTCTTTCAGTACCAAGTCACCAAATTGAAAGCTTCTATTCTTCATCTTATTTTTATAGCTTCACTTGAGCCAATTCTAATAAACATGGAGATGGTTTAACATGCTTAAACATCTTTCATCTAGGATTTCTAACTCATTAAGTTTGGATACTCGATATTCCTCATTGTTAACCATGTCTTTTAGGGATACTCGGAGTGATAGAATCTCGACTTTGATAGGTAGGATTGCTTCATATCCATAGACCAAGAAAAAAGGTGTCACACTCGAGGGTGTGTCAATGCTAGTTGAGAATCTATGTTGAATAGAGAACCTTGAACAGAGTTTGTGGACATCTTGGTTTTTAAATGGAGTTTTATTATCTGTTATGATAGTTTGTGCAATTCTATATCAAAAGATCAAATAATTCAAGATAAACTTGGATATTTGTTTCCCTATGATGTAAGTTAATCGAATAGCTTCTATCCACTCTATAAAGTATTATGTTGTAGTGATGATGAATTTGTGTCCATTGGATGAAGCAGGAGATATCTTTCCTATCAATTCAAGTCCCTACAGTGACAAAGGCCATGGTGTAGTTATAGGTTATAGCTCTTGTGTCGATGCATGAACAAGATCACTATTTTTTGACATTGGTGACACTTCCTTGAGTAATTAATGGATTCTTTCTCTATTGATGGCCAATAATACCATGTTCTCAACAATTTCTTTACTAGATCAGGTCCACTAGAGTGAGACCCACAAACACCTTCATGCACTTCTTGTAAGGTGATTTGTGCTTCGTCTGCTTTGAGACATTGGATTAATGTACCATCTAGACTTTGATGGTATAGGGTATCTCCTAGGATGGTGAATCAAGAAGTTCTACAGACAAAGGTTTTATTTTGATTATCGTTAAGTTAGGGGGTATGGTCCCATGTTGGATATAGGAAAATGCTTCTTGGTTTCAAGGTGAGTCAAGACCAATAACATCACATAAAATTTTGAATTTTGGGATATCAAATGATGGTATAAGTAGTTACTCCATGAGGAATTTGTATTTGGGAATGTTTTGGGGTATGTCCAGGAGTGAACCTATTTGTTGGTGTGAATAATTGTCTTGTACCTAGCTAATTCAATCAGTAGGTAGTTAGGGGACATATTCACATGGTTAAGTTTACTTAGGATAAAATATTCTTTCTAGAAGTCTTAGTTGGCTTTTCTATAACTTATCTTATCTAGCTATGATGCATCATTTCCTAGGTGATTAGGTTGTTGGTTGTCTCATGTCATAGGATTATGAAATTTGTCAACATCATGTTCATTACTACATCTCAACCTTGCCTTTATAAGAAAGGCATATCATGTACATTTGCATATCAATAGAAATTCAGCCATTAATCAATCTTGCATTGTAAAGCAAGCATTCTTGCCATTCTCTCTCTTGTGGAAGTGGTTTTGGTCGCAACTATTCTTGGGGGTGTTGGGAAGTCACCATTAACTCCCACATGGTATCAGAGCTCTCTAGGTGCTACAGATTCCTTCCCAAATCTGAGGGTTTTTTGTTGGCTTGAAGTTTTTTGCTAGGTGCAGATTGGGGTTTCATTAACCTCACGGTTGAGATCAGAAGATTCCATAGATGAATTTTGACTCTAAATTCGTCCATTTTGGGTAAAGTTGTTTTTGAGGAATTTTTTTTTTTACTGGGACAGCCTCCCAAGTGGTATGATTTTCTCATTTTCACAAAAAAATATTTTGTAAAATATTTTCTGCGGGTATTATTGTTAAAATATTTGGGGTAAATATTTGTATATAATTCAAACAATAAAATTGTGAGGTTTTGGGCACAATAAATATGTGTGGTTTATGAAAAATACGGTCAACATATGTGGAATATTTCGTTGTCAATCTTTCTGTGAATATTGTACATAGGCATTTTCATTATTGCACGGATGTTGGCTTTTCAAATATTTCTCATAGACTGGTCATCAATGGTAAATCTCCTTGTACTATGGTCGCTTGACTCATAACGGTGGCGTACAAGTCCAGGCTGTGCATTTTTCCTGATTCTCCATTTACTCCATCAGATCTACATCAGCCCGAGCTCTTCAGTGGATGGTACTTGGTGCCTTCCAATCTTCTATCGACAATTAAGAGCCTTTATCTCATCTGATCATCAATGGGTTTGTACAAAATCCGTCGGCGTTCGATCCATATTCAGTGGTATGGGTTCATTCCACATCGGGTAATTCACATCGTCCCAATTGCATGCTATTGATTTCGTGGCATATTCAGTGGTCAAAGAATTTATTTACCACTCCAGCAGTGAGTATTGGTCATCCTCCATCCAACGTACTCTCCCTGAATCAGCATATGGTCACATCACCTGTACAGTTCATCTGGTTGTCATTTTGTACCTTCTACTACCGGTCAGATCTGTAGCAAGCGGGTACCATCCTCTTTATCGGAGGTATAGATCCATCGACATATTTCTGGGATCTCCTTAGTCGTTAGCAAAGTTGGCTTCATCATGTACCTCAGCCACCGATCAGATCGACAGAGCATTCACATCGATGGGTATGGCTCCATTATATTTGCAGGCTTTTGTATTTGTCTATCGACTTTTTTTATTAAAAGCTTTATTTAAAGCTGACCATTGTATTAGCCTGCAGTTGGGGCTTTATATTAGCGATGTAATATTTTTTTCCCTTTTTTAAGTCATCGGTCATATGGCTGACCATGTTTGAGCCCTCGAGTGCCAAAAATTTGCACTGAATTAGTGTTCATAGACTCCGATTTTGTCCCCAAAGTGCCTTTTATAGGCCTTTTTTTATTTTTTTCATAACTTCTGCATACGGAGGCCATTTTTCAGAAACGAGATATCATCGGAAAGGTGGAGATTTGAATTTTTCAATGGTGTAGATATTTTTCAGTTTTGTGCCTCTTTTTCTAGGTTGAAGCTAGATCTTCATTTTTCACCACTGAGTTCATATCTTTGTGCTCCGATCTCCGATTTTCTCCAAATTTGCGGCATCGGGAAGGTATTGAGGAGTACTTCAGATCTACCCATGCACTTTTTGCAGATTTGTTTTCAGATTTTCATATTTTTAGTTTGTAGTTGATTTGATAGTTTGGAATACATTGTTGTAAATTTGCAAAAAAAAGTGTAAATCTATTGGGACAAAGGGGTTGATTTCTTGTATTGTGAGGGAAATTTGTTGTTCTTCTCCTATAATATTTCATTGTATCATGGATTTGAAAAAAGTTGTACTTATAAGTCCATATAACTATCATGAGTGGAGATCTCAAATGGAGTTGTTATTGTTAAAATCAAAGTTGCAAAGAATAACATTTGGCCAAGATCCAAAACCTACAGGAGCAAAAGAGAAAAGAAAATGGCTTGATAGAAGGGATGAAGCTATTGGTACTTTGAAGTTGTCCATTTCTCTAGATCTTAGATATCATGTTGCATCTTGCACTCATCCTAATGAAGCTTGGACTACTTTAGAGAGTCTCTTTGGTAAGCCATATAAGATAAGGAAATTTAAGTTGGAGAATGAACTAATGGGTCTTAATCCTTCATATTTTGACAATATCCAAGACTTTTTCTCTAAGCTCAATTCTCTCAGATTGCAGTTATCTAATTTTGGGGTCACTAAAGAGGATGAAAAATTGATTCTTTCTATTCTTGCTAAGCTTGGTCTTGATTATTCAATGTTTATTTCTACATTCTATGCTACAATGGATTCCCTTGGCAATGCATACAAAATTCCTTCTCTTGATGAATTTGCAGCTCAACTCACAAGGGAACAAGAAAAGTTGGTAAACATGGGCACATTGAAATCTTCTACATCTCATGCTCTTGTTGCAAAGGATACAAAGGCTTCAAGTGGAAAAGGTAAGAAGCAGAACAAGGCTCCCAAGTCAAATGAGCAAGGTAAAGATTCTCCTTCACATAGCACTCCTAAGTCTACATCCTCTTCTAAAGAGGAATCATCTAAAAAGAAGTTAAAATGTGTATATTGCAAAAGGTTAGGACATGATGAGCATAGATGTTATAATAAGAAGATTGATGAACTCACACACCTTCTTCAAAAGAATAACATTAAGCTACCCTCATTAGTGTCTTCTACTTCTTTATCATCACAATCAACAACCCCCTCATCATCATCTCAGTCACAGTATACAAGATCTAGATCTGGGCTACACAAAATGAAAGGAAAAGGACTCTTGGCCTCTTCAAGTCCTGAATCACATAGATGGCTTCTTGATTCAGGGGCATCTCATCATATGGCATCTTCTATGGATATGTTCTCTTCTTTTGATCCTTGTAATTCACCTCATATTTTGATGGGTAACAATACATATATGAAGGTAAGTGGGAAGGGTTTTATTGATATGGGGGAAAGGACTTTCAATGATGTACTTTGTGTTCCTTCTTTATCCACTAATCTCCTTTCTATTTATCAAATTACTCATGGGGGTCAAGGTAAAATAGTTGAGTTCACTCTAGATAGGGTGTACATAAGGGACTTGGAGACTAGGGATATTGTTGCTATCGGGATGGTTGATCATTCATCTTGTGTATGTTCCTTTTCACATTTTTCTTTAGAAGATGATAATGTTCCTTTGATTGCATCACACACTCCATTGAGTGTGAACTGTGTTAGTGAGGAGAAGTTTGGTAATCTACACCTTGGTATTCTAGAGACCAGTGCTGAGCTTCCTACTCCTCCACATCTTGCTTCTTCAACCATTGATGCTTCTATTCAGCAGGATGATCATAGTTTTTCAAATCTTTCTTTGTGGGATGAAAAATTGACAGGTATTTCTAACTTGTTCATGGAGTCTCATATTGCAGATTTGGAGGACACACTTGAGGGGATTTCTCTCCTCTTTGATGACAATTTCAGCACAACTATTATCCCATCTACTTTGTCTTTGGAGATTGATATTCATGAGTCTCCTCCTTCACTTGATTTGTCATGTTTCTTGGTTGATTTTGACCATGATTATGTTGTGACTCATTCAAGCTTGGAGACTCCTCATCAGTTTTCAGAGGCATACATGTTGAGCATTCATGCTTACTCATTTTATTCAAATATGGATTGGCTTCTTCATCAGCTTATGAATTTTTTTCTTCCTAAGGGGAGATGTGTTGCATGCAGACATTGGATCATCTTTTGTTTTCAAGCATTCTTCATCAACATTGGAGCTTCTTCATCATGGGGGGCATATCTTATCTCTCTACTTCCCTATTATTTGGGGGTATTTGATTGTATATACATGATGCATGTTGTCCTTGGGGGGTATCATTGAGTCCTCCATACATCATGTCTTTTGTTTTTTTTCTCTCTTTTGGAGAGGAGTTTTGTCCCATAGGGTTTTCTCCTTTTCTCCACTTGTGAGAGAATTGCATTGTTTGTATTTGCATTGTAAATGGGTACCTAACATGGCCTAGTAGTCGGGACCCATGGTCATAGTCTTTGCATAGTGTGCATAATAATCTTCTCCCTAAGTTGCACTTAAGGGGGGGTGTTGGTGTGAATAATTGTCTTGTACCTAGCTAATTCACTCACTAGGTAGTTAGGGGACATATTCACATGGTTAAGTTTACTTAGGATAAAAGATTCTTTCTAGAAGTCTTAGTTGGATTTTCTAAAACTTATCTTATCTAGCTAGGATGCATCATTTCCTAGGTGATTAGGTTGTTGGTTGTCTCATGTCATAGGATTATGACATTTGTCAACATCATGTTCATTACTACATCTCAACCTTGCCTTTATAAGCAAGGCATCTCATGTACATTTGCATATCAATAGCAATTTAGCCATTAATCAATCTTGCATTGTAAAGCAAGCATTCTTGCCATTCTCTCTCTTGTGGAAGTGGTTTTGGTTGCAACTATTCTTGGGGGTGTTGGGGAGTCACCATTAACTCCCACACTATTGTTGTCATAGCATTAGTTGCTCTGTTGTTGATTCTGGGAACCTGCTCAAAGGTGATGACCATAAAGTATAGATTAAAGTTGTCCACCATTATTTTGTATGGCATGAGCTTGTCATCCTTCATCTGGTATTCATAATTTAGTTTCCTTATGACTAGTTGGGAGTCACCAAAGACTTGTAGTTCCTTTATCTTCCATTCTACGACCATCTTCAGTATAGGGATGAGTGTTTCATATTCAGATATTTTGTTAGTACATGGAAAGGAAATTGTACAAGCTTTGGGTATATTATCTCCCTGAGGTGTAAGAAATAAGATACCTACCCCTAAGCCATGTTGAGTGTTGAATCCGTCAAAGTACAAGGTCCAACGACTTGACTGATCGATTAAAATTATGCATTCATATAGAAATTCTGATACTAGAGGTTGATGATCTTCCATAGGTGCATCTGCTAACTAATCTACTATTACTTGTCTCTTTATGGCTTTGCTATCAATATATTCTATAGAAAATTTGCTAAGTATCATGACCCACTTATCGATTCTTCCTATAAGAGCTGCCTTTTCCAATAGATACTTTAAGGGTTCCACTTTTGATATCATCTTTATTTGTCTATTTAACATGTAGTATCTAAGCTTTTGTATTTCAAAGACAACAAATAGAAATGCTCTTTCTATGGGTGTATAGTTTAATTCATAGCCTACCAGAGTTTGGCTGATATAGTATACTACTCTTTCCTTATTTTTTTCATCTAGTTGTGCTAATAGGACTCCTAAAGGTGTCATACTTATAGATACATACAAAATAATTGCATTATCCTAAATTGGAGGCATTAGCACTGGGGGAGTGAGAAAATAATCCTTGACCTATTGGAAAGCCTAATCACACCTGCCATCCCATTTGAATGTTATGTCCTTATGTAACAAGTGGGTGAATGGATGACATTTTTCTACTAACTGTGCAATAAATCTTCTGATGGACTGAAGCTTGCCCTATAGGATACATAGTTGTTTCAATTTTTTTGGAGGAGGAATTTCTAGGATAGATTTAACCTTGGTAGGATTGACCTTGATGCCTCTTTTGGATACAATGTAACCCAACAATTTTCTAGATGTCACACCAAATACACGGTTCTTTGGATTGAGACACAGGTTGTATTCCTCTAGTATATCAAATACCTTGGCTAGGTTAGCCAAATGATCTTTTCTTTTGATTGATTATTATGAAATATAGTGGTCATGGCTCTTTGGTATGTTGCTCCTGCATTCTTCAAACCAAATGGAATGATGTTCCTAAAAAAACTTCCCCATACACAAGTGAAAGTTTTTTTGTGTTGGTCTTCGGGGGCTATCTTTATTTGATTATACCCAGAGAAACCATCCATCTGTGAAAGAATTTCATGCCCCACAGTTAGGTCCACAATCATGTCAATGATGGGTAGGGAAAGTCATCCTTAGGGCATGCCTAGTTGATATCCCTAAAGTATGTGCAAATATATATGCCCCCAGTGGGTTTTGACACTGGTACAAGGTTAAATACCCACTTAGGATAGTCGATAGGTCTAATGAATCCTACATCTAGCAGTTTTTACAGCGCTACTTTGACTAAGAGTGTTATTTGTGGGTGCATATTGCGTAGCTTTTATTTGGAAGGTTTAGCTCTAGGGAACACTGTTAGGTGATGTACTACTAAAGCTAGATCCAACCTGGACATGCTTACATATGTCTAAGAAAAGTTGATTTTGAGTTCATTAATCAATGCTAAGAAGTTTACCTTTTCCTCAGGATCCAAGGAGATGCATGATATGTTATTTTTGGTGTCTCTATTGTTCCCACATTGATAGGTTCACAACCTTCAACCAAGAGTGTTGATTTTTCTTGATATTTTGTAATGGGGAGATTTCAATCCTCCATCTTCGGGTGCCTCAGAGAGGTTTTCACCCTAAGATGTGTCCTTTACTTTTCTCTTTTCTTGATATGATAGAGCCACATTGTGGTTTTCCTTAGGGGATCTCTTTTTGATTTTTAAATTTTTAAATTTATTTTTGTGACTGGAGGACACAATCTCCCCTCCAAAGTATGCTCCTTGTTCAAGATCCATTACAAAACCAGCCTTATGATCTCCTTGTGGTATATCAATTCAAAGTCCCATGAAATCTGTAATAGCTTTATCATTCTGGAATGAGTCCAAAATAGGTGTGTGATGTTGTTGGTCCCAGTCTATTAACTGTGGGTAATGAAAGGCTATTTTATCATTGGTATCGAAAAAGCTTATGGATGTTGTAGATAGGGTAGGGATACTAGATTTATCAAGGTTCCATAGGGTATCTAGGTTATAATCACTAGAGGCACAAGAATCACATTCATATTCATTGGAATCCATTTCAATGTGGTAATCTTTAGATGTAGGTTCAACAGTGATGGTATTTATGTGAAGGTTTCCAAATAGGTTTTGGATATATAAATCATAGTCTATAAGGTTGTAATCATATGATGTCTCAACAATAGTAGAAGGAGCTCTTTCCTCATAAGAGGTGATTTTAGTGCTTGGGGTAATCATATATAATGAACCATAACTTAGTCCAAGATTCTTATTGCACTTTTCTATCATAACTAGTTCTCTTATACCTTGTTCATGTAGACCAAGGCTGCCTTTTCTAGTGAACCCCATTCTTTTTTCTATTTGATATCCTTTATTATTTTGACCAATAGGAAGGGGGGGTAGTTGTTTCTCCCACCCTTCTTTGTAAATCCATAAAGATAGGCCTTCTTTGAACACTTCTTCATCTTGCATGTCTGCCCACTTGGTGAAAATGGTGGGTTTGAGTTCCATTATAATAGCTTGAACACGCTTGATCTCTCATAGTACTTCATAAGTCTTTGGTGTTGGGGGAAGCATTCCAATGAAAAATAATTGGTTGAAATGGTATTCTCTACAACCCTTGTCAAGCACTTGGATCTTGAGATCAAATTTTAGTGGCTCATTTGATAGAGGTGCAATGGAGGATGAAGCTAGTGATGATGGGTCAACATATGAAAAATACTGGAAACATATGTTGTTTCTAGGTATTTGAAGAATATTTTTGTACTTCTCCTCCAATTTTCTATAGTAATGAAAAGGTTCTAGGTCGACATATATGGTAACTTCCTTATCATTATGCGAGAATTTTAAGAACTGATGGAATGATGAAGGGACTACTTTTGAGGCATGGATCCATGGTATTCCTAAAAGGTTGTATGGTAGCTCAAGATCTAGTACTTGACATGTTTCTGATATCACTGATCCTATTTTAACAGGAAGTATGATTGTTCCTTTTGAATTTCTCTCCATATCATAATAGGACCTTATGGTGATACTTTTTTTTGTCTATTACATCATCATAATATCCTAGTTGTTTTACTAATTTTAGGGTACAAATGTTTAAGCCTAAACCGTTATCTATTAGTACTCTCTTGACCTTGTGTTTATAGTCACAAACTTCTAGATAGAGATCTTGATTATGGAAAGATTTGTGTGGAAGGTGTTGATGCCAAAAATTGGCAAGGTAATAGGATTTTGTGGGAAACTCGGTTTATCTGGGACCTATTGCGCTAAACTGAGTGACCTTTGGGTTTTTAAAGAAGCTGACTTCTTTTGTAATTGGGGTTTGGAAAGGGAAAATGAAGCAGATATAAAATAAGAAGATCTAACTATGGTGATGCATCGAGACTTAGATAAAATGCACGATAAACCTATCTTTTGGATTTGGACTAAGGGCCCGTTCAACAATTTTCTATGTCCTAAAATAACATAATTTAAAGATTTAAGCATGAACAGTGCATTATCTGACATAAAATAATCTTTCATAGACTTTTTCTGAAAAGAAGAGTGAAAATACATGGTCTAGATCAACAAACATGCATTTAAATTATAGAAGTTTTGTAAATGAACTATCCAAAGACAATATTGGCACAATATATAGTTTAATAGATAACATGAGAAAAACAGAGAAGCTGAACAAGTGGCATAGTCTACAAGTCTTTTTGCAATAATGTAAAACAACAAAAGGCCTAGTGTCTCCTTAAAATCCCTATCTCCTATGATTATATAACTTTGTAAAAAGCTAGTGGAACTAGAAAACAAAATTCTTCAAAAAACTATGGAAAATATAGAGCCCAAAACTAAAGCAAAGAGAAATATTTATATTAGGCCCTCCATCACTTGGAAAGAAACAATTGAAAATATTTAGAATCAGAGCAATGATGTTGAAGCAATTATTTTCCTCAGCTATTGTAATAGAAAAGATTTGAGACACAACATTTGGTCTCCCTCCATTTAGGTGCATCCCCTATGAATGATGGCAGTAGTCCAACAAATTCTTGTATAGAAAAGTGTCACCCCCTTAGGATAGGTGGTTAGAAAACATGGCAACATCCCACAACTCGTAGTGCAATTCATCCTCTATGTTGAAGAAGTGTGGGCCGAAGAGACGCTTGCTAGCATTTCGCTGCTCATGGTCGATATTTCCTTCCTTCACTAAAAAATTGTGTAGAGAGGGCACGTAGTGAACATTTTTATTGTAGAAACTGCTTGTGGGGCCTGCCAAATCCTTATGTGAATGGGAACTACATGGTACATGAGCGGGGGCCAAAAAAATAGAAAGGACCAAATTCCTTCAGAGAGCAATGAGCAGACACATGGCAGAATCCACAATGACAACCAAAAAGGTGTTGATAAATTTGTTGAAGGCATGGGCCAGTACTTAGCCAAAAATAAAACCTAAAGGGAGCATGGTAAATTTTGAATTCATAGCTTTTGGTGACTATCAGGGGTGTTTCACTTTGAGGAACGTGGAACCCAAAATTTTCTCTGGTTCACAGACTGGAGTGCCATCCATTGGCGATAGAATTAGAGCTTGGAAAGGGCCACCTGCAGAGGCAACTAGTGATCCTTAGATGGTCTTGCTATATTGTGCAAATTCTCCTATGCTCCACCTAGGTCAAGCACTTCCTTATAAGCCATTGTTTCAGGTAAACCGGCCCCTGCCTCACAATAGAAAAGTAGTTGTGCAAGAGGATGAATAACCCCCTCAATGTCTGTTGTGGTGGGAGGATGGCTGCAACTATGGAAAGTGTCTAGGTCTTGCTCCTTTTCTTCAATTATTTCTGCAATCTGCTTGACCGTGGTAATCAACCCATCCTCAAGAAATGGAGACAAAAGACCCATCTCACTGAGCTTGGAGAAATTCTCCTGCATGTCATCCATTGTCTAGTTCAAAGTAGCTACGACCGCTTTAGTTCATTGGAAAGCTGAGTGGCAATGGATAGATTTTTTTATCGTATGGGAAACAACATCCCAATCTTCAATCCCTAGCTTGGCCAGGTCTTCATCAGAGACCAAATATAGATTGGTGAGAAAACTCTTTTCTTCCAAAACCTTTTCTGAGATGAACCGCAGGAATTGCTCAATTGTACCACAAACCTCCTAGCTCAGTTTTGCTTCCTCTGAGATGAACCAGAGTGTTGGTTGCAGTGTTAGGTAGAAGGTTTTAACCTTTTCCAAATAAGAAATATATATCTGCTAAGCCAATGGAATAAGGTCTAGTTGAACAGAGGAGGCTTGGAGAGAGCTTTTAGAGAGGCAATCTCTGCATCCTTTGAGTTAATGACCTCTATCAATTTCACACTTTTTATTTTTGTGGATGCTAGTTGCTCCTTGAAGCTACTCATTTTTTTATGCCAATTCTCCTAGGCTTGAGAGTGGTTCGCTAATTCTCTACCAAGAGAGGAATTTGTCTCCTAAAGCTCTTTTTCTAACTGGGCCTTTCAGCCCTCAAAGTCCTTATGATTCTTTTCTAATTCTTGCTCATATAGAGAACTTTGAGTTGCTAACTCTTTCACCTTTTGTTGCACATTCTACTCCATTGAGGTCAACTGGCTCTGATATTTCTGGTTCCTTTCCTGTAGCTCATTGAGCAATGTGGGGTCAATGGACTAGGACTGATTTAGTTTCTCCTGGAGCTTACTCTACTCTGACTCCTCCGTTTGCACTTTCTCAGACAAGCACGTAACTTCAGCTTCTAGTGATTTCTCCTTCGTTTCCAAAAAAATAATTCTTTCCATTACAAGATTTAGCTGCTCTTTCTTTTTCTTCAATTGATGACTGAATTTCAGAAAGTCGGTCATCACCACCCACTGTGTTTCCTCCATGAGTTCCACCTTATCCTGTGGCTGGGCTACAGTTAGATCAAGCCCCATGACATACATATTGTAATCACCTAGCAGCATCTCACCTTGTGGTTTGGTAACATTTGGGTACATGGTGGTGAATTTCAACATGTGTTGTTCTTCATTTTAAACTGTATACACTTTAGGTTCCACATCCTTTTTATCATCCTTTTCTTTTCGCTTTTGGATCTTAAGGGCTTGCATTTGTTTCATGGTTTCTCCCTGGGATATGAATTCATCTTGTGACTGAACCAGCTCGCCACTAATAGGTGTACCAAGAGGTAGGGAAAAAGAAATACCCATGTAGCGGGTCCTTGTGTTTTCTTTGGTGGGAGATTGATAGTTTTTGGGGAGAAGAAGGGAACCTGCCATAGTTCAGTTTGCAAACTGGCAGAAGGAGTCATTATTTTCAGCAATGGGGTGGTCATAATCGAGTCCATTTTTTGGGAATACTGGGTCAGAATTGAGGTAGTAGAGGAAATAGGGGTGCCAATAGCGATCGAGCTTTCAGAAAGAGAGGTGAGGAGAAATTGAGCAACGACGGTTGGTGTTATGGTTCAGGAAGGTGTTAAGATAGATGGCATAGTTTGGGTGAATTGGGAGAAACCTCCCACAAACATTGTGGTAGGGGTAGATAAAGAAGGGCCGACACTTGTAGTAATGGGAATTGCAGGAATGGAAGAGGACACCAAAGATTGAGAAGTAAGAAAAGTGGAAGCAAAAATTACCTATTCACTGGACGTTGGTGATGCTTTGCTTTTTGCTGGCTGCTTACTTACTTCGAGTTCCTAACCTGACGCGAGCACTTGGCTTGCGGAAAATCCTTGTGATTCTTCTCCCGGAATAGCTTCAATGCATTGTCGCTTAGTGGGTGGGGAGTCTTCAATCTCCATAGTCTCTATAGTTTTTGGCGGTTGTGGCTAAGACACCCTTGTCACCTTAGAGGCCTAGGTGAGTGTCTGTGAGGCTCGTGAGATATTCAGTCGAAGTGACATAAGCAGATTTCCCTATAGACCTCATCCTTTGCTGGGAGGAGGATGCTGATGTCTTAGCTTCCTCCTCTACTTTCTCTTCTCCTTCATTAAGGTCATCTCCTCTACCATTGCTTGAGTCAGAAGCAAGGTTTTCCTCATCCCACAGTCATTCACACTCTTTGTCTTCCTTTACACCTTCATTAGGTATATCATGCCGTTTTGTTTCCTGGTGATATTTCTAGAAGGCTCTGATCTTTTCATTAGTCCATTCTTCCTCATTCCTCAAATTATTGTACAGAGTCTTCCCCATTTTATATTTCTCATCATAATCGGCCACCAGGAAATAGAACTTATGCCATGGCAGCTTGTTGTCTTCCATGGGGATATGAACTAGGTCAACCAACAATTCATCTTTATCTTCTAATGGCCCATGCCTCTGATCCTAGTAAGGCCGAGGGCTATGAGTTACCTTGAGGTGATCATAGGGTAAATCATCGAAAGGGCTATAATCCGACTTGTCACAGATCATTACCAACCCTAAATGAGTTAGTTTATCTTGCAATAGCGGGTGTGTTTGCTTCTTTTTCAGGCCCACTATTTTGAAGGTTTGCGGACAGGTGAAGAATCCCTTCCTCTTGACCTTTTGCTGCTACAGAAGGTAATATCGATGATGCACACCTACTAGAACAATTCCAGAGCCAACACTCAATTAGTCACACATACTAGAAGGTGGAAGGGTTCTCTAGTGAAGCCTCACATTTAGATGAATGTAAAATCTACTCTGAAGAACCAATCACATCTTGAAGTGAAATTTTGCATAAACTATGTCTAAGTCAAGGTGAGCTAATTAGCACACTCCTCTCCTAGTAAATCTATCAAAATAGGAGTCAAGAAATGATCTAAAAATGCATAGCAATCAAAAGTAGAAGAGAGGAGAGGGGTCCAAACAAAAACTGGTTTTTTCCTACCCTTCTTGTCAAAGAAGGATAACTTTAGCCGCTCATCAAAGAAATCAGGGTTTTGATATAAAAACATATAAGCAAGATAGGAGACAAGTCTGAACTTTCATTCAATTGGGTATTTGTTAATTTGTTCTATCATATTCTCTAAGAGGAATTCTCCAAAATCATACCAAAAGTATGACTTATGGTAGTAGAATTGGAAAGCTGGGCCCAATTGAAAAGCATGTACCTCTTGGTCAGTGTTTAGACCAAAAAAAATTTTCATCATTGAAAAGGCATCACGCATGTCTTCCTTGAAAGAACCATGTGGCGTAGGAATTTCTAGTGGCTTCTTATGTTCTGCTTCAACCCTTTTGGTTTCTTCATTGAAAAAATCTCAAGCCTTACCCCTGGTGCTCCATATTTTATCTCCCTTCTTAGGAGTGAATGACTCCACTTCCATCTCTCTTTGCACAGGGTCTAGAATGTACAACATGTTCCAGATGGCAGTTGAGCTAATGTTAATTGAAAGAGTTTGGCCCTCAATAGTGCTAGTACTTGGATTGAAACACCTAATGGCCACATCTACCAACTCTAGGCAGTAGTGCATAGATGGGACCATATACTAAGGAAACCTATTGAACCATACCTTTTCTGCCGCTGACCCTGGCCACTTGGACACCTTCATTCATGTGCAGGAAGATTCCCTCAACCCTTTGGGGTTTTTTGCAAGAAAGGGATCATGAACATTATCCCAATCTTCCTGAACTAAGCTTTGGTCTTTCTAGATTTTGGGCTTGTCCAGCCACCTTATGTTTCCCCATACTGGCTTTTTAGGGATGCCTGGTGTAGCATAAAAATATCCTCGAAGACACCAATGGCTGGTGCTCTTCACAGAGCTTTAGCTAACCTCTACGTAGCCACTGGCCTAACTCCTTGACTTGAACTTTCTACCATTGCTAATTTGCACGAAGCTTTCTGCTTAACTTGAATTCCTCTGCAATTTCAGCTTGACTTTGGTAGTGCTCCAGAACTTTTTTCTTTCTACTTTGAGTAGCATTCTTAAAAGAATTTTTTTAAGTGATTTAAACTTTCTTCATGTAATATTTAGTGATCTTTTCTCAAGGTGGTAGATGAGAACCACTTTTTTTGCATTTAATGCGACATGTACCACCAACCCTTTCGACTTGTGTGAGAAGAATTACTTGCTACTTTTATTTGAAAAGAATTCATAAATACAATTAGCAATCCCATGTACAACATGATTTTCTTGGAACTTGAGCTGACACCTTTCAAGTAGCTTAAGCATTCGTATGCATCGGAAATTAATATCTTAAAAGTAATGATTAGGCTGAATATGCGATTAGTATTTGAAAAGATATGAGTTTCAACTTGGGAAACACAAAATACCTAGAGGATGACACCTCAGTCCTTGGTTGTGCATGACATCATTGATTGTTGCCACTAGCTTAGGCTAATTAATTAGCCCTTATTTGTTTTGCACGCAACAAACTATACTCAGTAGACACAAATGGGTTGGAAATTCAAGTGAGTCTGGGCACAGCTTTCAAGTTGGTACTTAATTAACATCACGTTTATGGAAAGTAGATTACCATTCCATTCCTTAATTTTTCTATAAAGAGGCATCTAAACAATAGTGAAATCACACTTAGTGATTTGAGTAGAATTGGTATTAGGTAATTAGCGTTGTAGTTTAGCATTTACAGTGCGTAGCATTCCCATATGCTAGACTTAGGTGCTTTGCAGGGATAATATTAAGGTATTTGTAAAAATTATGACAAGATGAATACCCTAATTAGGCTAGTGTCACACAAGTCCTAGACTACCTTTCTAGGAGAGATTTCTACTAGGCACATCAAGAGAATGATGAAGAAAGAGCATTCACTATCCATCATAGCCAAAAAATGGGTCTTGGGATGGGACTGCCTCAAGTATGAGGACAAGTATCGAGTTAACACTGATGTGTGCTCACACTTGTGGCCTCCATGTCTGATATAGGAATTCCTAAGACATTAATTCTTTATCTGGTGAAGGAGATTTTCCCCAAGAAATACCTGAATGGCCTCGGTGATATCATTGCAAATGTTGCATATGGTGGGGGGATTCCAATTGCGAGTGACCTCTGAAGGTTTATAGAAGAGGATGTGGTCATGCTGTGGCTACCATTTCTGAGTGGCTTCCATCTCCAGAAACAAGATGAACACCACCAAAGGGTCACTCAAGCCTGCCACTTCCTTTTCTGCATCTACAATGTGGTGACATTCTATGACATCAACTAGTATACAAACTTCAGGAACTTGGTGTTCCCTCTGCCTACCTTTGCTCCGTTGGATGATGTTGTTGTTGATGACCCTATTGACGAGGGTATTGTGGATGCTGCCATTGATGCATCCATTACTGCTGCTCATGTCATGAATTGAAGACTTGCATTTTTCCTTTCTGCTCCTTAAAAAAAAATCTCATAGTAATTAGTCCCTTTTTGTAGATATGCCTAAAAAAGGCTTTCGTAAGATATATAGGAAGAAGAAAAATAGAATATACTTTTGGAAGCATGGCCTATGAGCCATTTTGAAAATGTAAATATCGAAGCATATATATTGAAAAGATATCGTTATATAACCATCTTGTTGTTTCCTTTTGGATTCTACAACTGGGTCATTTTCCTCCCTTTTCAGCATGTATGTATGAATTCAGTGTTGCATGTGGGTGTTTAATTTTTCACTTTGTTCAACTATGATTTTATTTCCCTTACTCTCTTCAATAATGGGTCACTTGTTTCCTTCTACCACAAACTACAAAATAAAATAAAAAGATCGGCCAACAAAACAACAGGGAAGGAAAGGAAAAGCGTATTTACATATTTACATTAGTATGGAAAGCAAGCTTAATTGAATAATTTCAAGTTAATTTCATTGACCAGAATTCCCAACACTTCTTTTTCCATAGTGTCTAACTCATATGCATTGTGTTCCTTAAATTGAATTATTCTGAATGGGCCTTACAAAAGGCTATCAAATTTCTCGTGTTGGCTTGACTTTGCGGTCCTTTCATTATATTTTGGCACTAGGTCTCTGCACTTTAGGCCTTGGTTGAATGCTTTCTTGTCAAACCACCTTTTAACCACTTGTTGGCGGTTAGTCATGGTAGTTAGGGACTTTTCCCTTTTCTCTTGTACTTCTAACAACTTGGATAACCGTACCTCCATTGCACCATTTTGTTCTACTTTGAGGTATTTTAGCAATTGTAGCGCCAGAATCTCCATAGAGATACGCAAGAATTCCTCTTTTCCATAAACTAGCTCATACGGTGAAGCCTTGAGGACTTTCTTTGGAGTTATGTGGTCTACCCAGAGTGTTTTTTAGAGATTTTTGTGCCACTCTCTTTGATATTCCAACCCAATTCTTTTGAGAAGTCAGACCAAATTCTTGTTTGTTGATTCAGCTAAGCCATTCCCTTGTGGGTAATAATTTAGCAATTTTTTAAGGAATATGTCGTGTGTAAGTGAGAATTGACTTACCTTGGAGCCTAGGAAAACTTTAGCATTGTATGAAATGATAGTTTTGGGTAGGCCAAGCCTTATCATTAGTTCCTCTAGGAAATCCACTATCTCTGCCACTGTCGCATTCTTGAGTGGCATGACCTCAATCCATCTCGTGAAGTATTTTGTGGCCATCAAGATCCATTTATGTCCTACGCTAGAGGCTAGGTTGATCATTTCAATGAATTCTAAACCCCATTGTGTGAATGGCTCATCAACCAATATCAGATTGAGAGGCATTGTAGAATTATTTCTTCTTCCAGTGAAGAACTAACATTCTTTGCAAGTTTTCACCAAGGAGTAGGAGTCATTGAATAGCGTCGGCCAAAAGTACCCCACACACATGATCTTGATGGTGGTGGTTTTTGTGGATAAATACCTACCTATGGGACTATAGTGGTAAGTGTCGAGGATCCTTCTTGCTTTCTTTGTGGTAACACATCACAATAGAACGCCGTTGAAATTTCTCTTGAATATGATCCCTTCAATGAGCATGAATCTGTTGTTTTGCAACTGGTAGAATCTCCTCTTCTGAGAAGGAAGACCTAATAGATACTTTCCTATATACATAAAAATTACTCTATCTTCCAGCCAACAACCTTCAGACTCTGACTCGTTTGTTAGGACTAGTTCCAACTGCTCTTCTTCAGGGGCCATTTCTTCCTTATGCACAAGATACTCACATAGTCCTCTTCCTCGAAAAATCTTGGTAGGATTGACCTCAATGTCATACTTGAGGATCTTGGTGATCTAATTGGCTCTTTATTTGATGATTTCTCCCCCCATTATGTACTCACGGACACTAGAATGTGCAACATAGACAATCACCTTATTGCAGGAGATTAGGTGTCGAAACTTTGTGAGCCCATTAACTATGGAAAATGCTTGACTCTCTATAAAGTTGTAGTTTGTTTCATTTTATTTTAGGGTCCAGAGTGAAATGCTATCGGATTCTCTCCCTTTCTCTCATTATCTTTCTGAGTTAAGATAGTAGCAAAGCTTGACTTGCTACTAAATACATACATTATGAAGTCCTTTGATAAGTTTGGGTTAACTAGAATAGGTGCGGAAGAGATAGCATCCTTGACTTTCTCAAAGGCTTCTCTGGCTTCTTTTGTCCATTTAAATATTTGATCCTTTTTTAGCATTAGGTTAATTGTCATGATTATTCCTGTAAAATCAGAAATAAATTTCCTAACAAAATTTACCTTTCCCAAGAAAGATTGGAAACCTTTCTTGTTGACTGGGAGAGGAAGTTATTTGATTGCTTTCACCCACTCGGGATCGATTGAAAATCCTTCTTTAGACACTACGTGTCCTAATAGCTTGCCTTGCAAAACTCTTAAGACACATTTCTTTAGGTTTAGGGATACCCCAAACTCTTGAATTTGTTTGAAAACCATCTCAAGGTGGTCAAAATGATCATCCTTGGATTTGGAGAACACATTCAGATCATCCAAATAAATTAGGATAATCTTAATGATCAACTCATTGAAAGTGATATCCATTGCCCGTTGGAAGGTAGCTCCTGCATTTGAGAGGCCAAACGACATCTTGGCATATGTGAATGTTCCCCACTTGGTAGTGAATGTTGTCTTATGTTGACCCTCCTCTTTGATGTGGATTTGATTGTAATCGGAGAATCCATCTAGCAAGGAAAACATCTCTAACCTGGCCACTGTTTGTAGGATTGAATCCATTGAGGATAGCAGGTAATGATCCTTTAGGATCCATGCTCTATTCAGGTCCTAAAAAATCTACACATAGACATACATCTCCATTCTTCTTTCACCTAGGGACCAGATTGGATACCCACGTACTATTCTTGATGGAGAATACAATCTGTGATTGGATTAGCTTGGATAATTCTTACGCCATGAGCACTTCAATCTTGGGATTTACTAGCCTCTATTTTTGGCGGGCTAGTTTTACACCTTTTTCCAACTCTATTGTGTGTTGGATGATATCAGGATCATATCCCCTAAGGTTGTCATATGACTAGGCCATTACTTCTACGTACTTTGCATATAAGTTAATGAGTCTTTCTTTATCATGATGCAAAACATCCTTTCCAACTTTAAGCTTTCTTCCATCTGCAACTTGAAGGTCCTCATAGTCGCTTTTGTCTGATACAAACTTCCTTTTGTCATTTCTTACATCATCGCAATCAAAAAGGTTTTCAAGAGTGACCAATCCCTTTGGGAGCTTATTTGACTTTAGCTGAATGATTTTTCCTTCATAAGTTTCGACAATCTACAGTTGGAGTTGTTCTAAAAATTCTCCTGATTGTTAGATGAAAGGGTTAATGTGTTCATCACTGTCAAACACTTGCCAACTCTGATCATTGTCTGAAATGGATCATTGGACTATCATTCATACAGAGTGTTTGTTGTGAATGAGGTTGGAGGCAAGGTCAAACTGAGATTTGATCACCGCTATGCAATCCACATCTATATTTTGTTCTCTGGGAATGGTTTGAATGTTGAAAGCTTTGAATCCTTCGATCAGGTCCCAAACTTAGTGTTTATAGGATCGCATGCGAACATTCTTGGCTATGAAAGTTCCTCAAACTTGATTGACTATTAGTTCAAAATCTTTGAACACCATAAATTTCTTAATGCCCATCCATTCCACAAGGCTGATACCTTGCACTAGTCTTTCATAATTAGTTTCATTGTTCGAACAAGCGAACTAAAAATGGATAGACTTCAAAATATTTTTGTTATGTGGGGATGTTAAACATATCCTGGCTCTTGCACCTACCTTGCATCTCACTCCGTCAAAGTGCAATTTCCATATTTTTGGAACTTGACTGCCTTCGGGTTCTTTGACGATCTTTGGGAGCACTTGATCTTCATCAAAGATGACGTATGTGTCCAACCCAGTGGCATGGTATTTTCTAAAAGCATTAGTATCTATATGTTTGCTCAAGAGAGCATCTTCTTGATCAGTTCAATCTCTGGTTACCCTTTCATCTTCTAGTAACTCAATGTAGTACATTTCTTGGTTTGTGATAGAGGTATGATCAGCCTCCAAGTTAATCATGGCTTGGTCAGCCACATGCTCAGAGTGTATAGCTTTAGATTCTATCTTCATCTTCGCACTGCACTTCATTATGAGAATCATGTGTGACCAATCAAGAGACAAGTATCCGCCTACCTTTGAAGTAAACTCTTGGGATAGATAGAGGCCGAACATGGGAGGAACATCTATGATCACAATATCTTGTGGTACTGTGACACTGGGGCAAGTGAATAGAGTCAAGGGAAGGTCCTTAATGAGACAACCATTTTGACTTTGTTCCCATCTAGCTGCATCACTCCTCTTTTCATAGGTTCATGACTGAATCCTAAAGCGTCTACTATTTGTTTCCACATGACTGTAGTATTGGCACCAAAATCAATCAAAGCATTGTGCAATAGATTTTCCCGTACAATAAGAGTTAGGAAAAAAGGTTTGGGTTTTGGCTTATCCCTTACCTCAAAAGAGGCTGCCTCCACACAATTGGTGAGAACTTTAGCATGTGGTGATGGATCGATGACCTTTTCTTCCGGACACCGTTTCATTAGCTTTGTGCTCGTGTCTTCTTAGAGAGCCTTCTGCAATGTCTTTTTCTCTAGAATAGCTAATATATCTCAAAGAGATACATTAGAAGATGATTTCTTCAATTGTTCCACCATGTTGAAGGGTGGTGGGTTCGAAGTATTTTGTTCCCTGGCTTTGGTTATAACAATTTCCTTCCACAGTGGACCTTGTGGTACTACTGTGGAGATACCTGGTGTTCGATTGGAAGCACCTTTGGGCTATGGACTGACCATTTGAGGGACGACTGACTTGCCTGTGAATCTCCTCTTCAAGAAAAATTAATCAAACTACACCTACAACATTTTTTACGGGGACATGTCACTGGAAAACACCACATCTTCTTCTTCCATCCATAAGAAGAGTGCATGATTGGGAGCAATGTCTATTTCTTGTTCTAGAGACATCCCCTACATTTGCACGATGAGTACCACATTGTCCATTTGCTGAGAGGCATATGTATAACTTGCTTGGTCTAACATTGCACCTTGATTGCATTGCTCAACCACCTTCTATTGTAGATTTCCCCATGAGAAATTATGGGGCATATGTGCATCGCTACAAGGGAAACACTAGGGGTTGATATCTTCTACTAAGTTATTTTTCCCCGCCATCAATTCTCAACTTGAGCTTGGGTTGACATTCCATAGTAGAGAAGGCACCAGTACTATTTGATTAGTTGTTTGTGCCCACAAATTGGTGTGAGCACCCCCTTGAAACTGGTTTTGTTGATAAGATCTATCACCTTGATAATTTTGATAGGCTGGCTTTAGTGGCACGAATTGGTTTAGCTTGAGGGTAGTTATGTCATTAGCCATTGTTCGTAGTATCTCCTTGAATTCACTCATCTCATCCTTTGATGATCCTGATGTGGAAGTGGAATTCTATGGGGTGCTTGTATATGTGTACATAGATTGAGGAGGAACCGGGGCACTAGTGGATGCAATTTCCTAAGCAGGAATGGGCATTTATGGAAATATCGACATGATGGGCCAGGGTGGCAAATTTTTGAAATCTATCAAATTATTCTCCACTTTAATGACAAGGTTGTAAGCACCAGGAAAAGTGGTTCCACCCAAAGACTGAATCATTACCAAGATGTTGGCATTGATAGACTTCAAGTAAAATACAAACTCTAGCTCAAGTGACAGACAGATAGCAGCCTGGATTCGCTGCCAAGTGATATGGAATTGAGCATTGTAGTTAGTTGTAGCTTCTTGCAGGGCTCACTTCATAATAGAAAGCTGGTAGTATAGCAAGGAGTGGTCTTCGTCGTTTGAAAATATTTCATAGAGCGGATCCTTGAGCTTGTCTCAGGTGCGAATAGTGCTAGCTAGAAGTTTTTGTTACCAATCCACTGCCTTGCCTCTGAAGGAGGTTACAAGTAATCTTAGAGCCATATTCTGTGCAGTGATGCCTTGCACCAAACATACGGCCACCACATCTTGTAGATGTTTAGCAGGTGTTCTTGAGCCATCTCTAGTGAATTTAGGTATGGCCTTTATAGTGGAGGCCGGGATAGTAGTCCAAATAATGGGTGCTATCGGTGCTACAAGAGGACTTCCAGTGTCCCATGCCACATAGTTTCTATTACCTCCTTGCAACATGGCTAGTGGATAGGGTAGAGGGAGTGAGATGTTTACTAATTGGGTTGTGGGTTGTATTGTGCCTAATCGTGGTACTAGTAAACCAAGATTTTTTGTTGTTTGAGACCTATTAACCTTCTGATGGCTCATACACCCTCTGTAAATATATGGCTCATTTAAGCTTGTCTCACTGGGCGTGCCAAGAAAAAATAAATGTTGATGATAAAAATTGGCAAGGTAATAGGCTTTTGTGGGAAACTTAGTTTATGTGGGACCTATTGTGCTAAACTGAGTGACCTCCATGTTTTTAAAGAAGCTGACTTCTTCTGTAATTAGGGTTTGGAAAGGGAAAAGCAAGCAAATATAAAATAAAAAGATCTAACTACGACGATGTACCAAGACTTAGATAAAAGGCACAATAAACTTGTCTTTTGGATTTGGTCTAAGGGTCTGTTCAATAATTTTCTATGTCCTAAAATAACAAAATTTAAAGATTTAAGCACGAACGGTGCATTCTATGACATAAAATAATCTTTCATACACTTTTACTAAAAATAAGAGTCAAAAGACATGGTGTAGATCAACAAACATGCATTTAAATTATAGAAGTTCTGTAAATGAACTATCCAAAGACAATATTGGCAGAGTATATAGTTTAATAGATAAAATGAGAAAAATAGAGAGGCCAAACAACTGGCACAATCTACAAGTCTTTCTACAATAATGTAAAAAAACAAAAGGCTTGATGTCTCCTTAAAATCCCTATCTCTTATGATTCTATAACTTTGTAAAAAGCTAGTGGAACTATAAAACATAATTCTTCCAAAAACTCTAGAAAATATGGAACCCCGAACTAAAGCAAAGAGCAGTATTTATAGCAAGCCCTCCATCGCTTGGAAAGCAATAATAAAAAAGATTCGAAATCAGAGAAATGATGTTGAGGAAATGATTTTCCTCTGTTGTTGTAACAAAAAAGATTCGAGACACAACATTTGGTATCCCTCCATTCAGGTGCATCCCCTATGAATGATGACAGTGGTCCAGCAAAGTCTTTTGTAGACAAGTGTCGCCCCCTTAGGATATGCAGTTAGAAAACATGGTAACATCCTACAACTCATAGTGCACTTCATCCTTTGCATTGAAGAAGTGTGTGCCGAAGAGATGAGTGGCAACATTTCGCTGCCCATAGTAGATATTTCCTTCCTCTACTAAAAAATTGTGTAGAGAGGACACGTAGTGAAAATGTTTACTTTAGACACTGCTTGTGGTGCCTGCCAAATCCTTATGTGAATGGGAGCTATGTGGCATGTGAGTGGGGGCCGAAAAAATATCAAGGAGGAAATTACTTCAGAGAGCGATGAGCAGACACGTGGCAGAATCCGCAACGACAACCAAAAAGGGGCTGATAAATTTGTTGAAGGCATGGGCCGGTACTTAGCCAAAAATCAAACTTGAAGGGAGCATGGTGAATTTTGAGTTTAGAAAAGGTATTTCTCAGAAAAGACGAAGTGATGGGTGGAGGTGATGTTACCAACCATGGCTTGAAAATGATCAACATTAAGGTTGTTAGAGACTAATGTTTTGACAAGATATTTCTCCAAGATTTCTTTATGTGCTGGTGAAAACTTCAAAAGCTCAAGGATGGAGATTAATGTATAATATTTATTTAATTGTTCTACAATGTTGTAGTCATTTTATGGCTTAATTGTGGCTTTTTCTTGGGTTGGGGCTCCTTGTATTGTGACTCTCCCTCTTCGTGTAGTTACATTACACTCGAGATCTTTGCCTAGTATGGCTATAACATTGATGGTATGATTTTCTTGAGAGATGTTTCCTGTGACTTCATCGTAGGTGAAGTTGTCTTTATGGGAATGTTTCCCTTTATAATTGTCATTTCCCCTAGAATGGTTGAGGATTGGATCCTTGTAGATTTTTAAATCTTTATTTCTAGGATAATGTTCTATGTCGATTTCTCCTTTTTCTATTAAGTCTTGCACAATATTTTTTAGCCTCATGTAATTGTTGGTGGTATGACTCTTGATCTTGCGAAATTTGCATTGGTCATTCTCATTATACCAAGGGGGTTTGAATTTTGGATCATCATAGCTTGTTTTGTCATTTATCTTGATAAGGTTTGTTTGGACCAACTTGTGCATAATTACCTCCATGGGTTCTCCTAATGGATTGAATTTTATTCTAGGTTGGTCATATTTCCTTTGTAACCTCCTTTGGTTATCCTGTTCTTGGTTTGGTTGTTGGTTATTTGGCTGGTCGTTTTGAGGATAATTGAATTGGTTGTTTGGTGCATTGTTTGGAGTATAGCTTTGTTGTGTTTTTTGAACATTATTTTGTGTACTAATAGGAGGTTGTATGTTTCAAACAATGTTGGCATCAACCACTCCGTCGTTGGTTATGTTTTTGTTCTTCACCCATATCTTTAGTTTGTCATTTGAACTAGAAGCTTGGTCCTTGGGGTTGTATATTTTAATTACTCCCCTTGCTATAAGATCTTTTTTGATGAGCAAACCCTTTTCAATAGTCTCCTGGAAGTTACTAGGGCACAACACAAGAAGTTGGTAGTTGATGTCCACATGTATGTTAGAGACAAAGATGTCTATGCGATGTTTCTTGGGAATGGGCGATTTACATTTGTTGGCTTTGTGTCTCCATATATGTAGATACAAAGAAAATGATTCATCTTGGATTTTTTTTATTTTGTAGATATTGGAGATCATTATATCCTACTCTATGTTGAATGAGAAATGATTGACATATTTGTCTAACTACTCATTAAATGTTTTGATACCAAGCAGTAGATGAGAGAATAACTCGATAGAATCCCCATCGAGAATTCATGGGAAAAGACTCATTAAATAGGTATCATTGCATTGTAGATCCATGCAAGCTACTGAGAATACTCACAGATGCCCTATTGGATTCCCTCTTCCCCTATATTTTTCAAATTTTGGTATTTAAAAGTTTTTTGGGAAAGGTATCATAGATAAGTTTTGGTTAAATGGATATGGACATATATCTTATAGAGCATAGCTCTTCTTTGGCTTTCCAATTTTTATGTCTGATATTCTTTGGTTGCGGGTTTGAATTTGCATGCTTATGTCATTAGTTGGTGTACTTGATTGATGATTTTGTGTGTTGTAGCCTTGTTGTATTATGACATTTGTTTGGTCATAAATGGGATGTTATGTAGGTATGGGACCTTGCTAACCATTTTGTGTGTAATGAAGGTTAATTCCTTGTTATGTGTTGTAAGTATGTTGATTTTGTGGTACACCTTGATATTGATTTTGAGATACTCCTTGATATTGATTTTGAGGGATACCGTGGTATTGCATTTGAGGTATACCTTGTTGTTGTGGAATAGAAGTTTTAGTTTGGGTTTGTTAAATACCGTGATGTTGTGTTTTGGGTATACCTTGGTAGTTTGTTTTGGGTATACCTTGGTGTTGTTGTTGAGGAATACCTTGATGTTGTGGATTTTGTTGTGATTTCCCTTGTTGATATTGAGTGTTATTTGAAGGCTCATAAGATGATGTTTGTTGTGGCATGTATTTTCCTAGTGTTGGGATGTTCCCTTGTTCGTCCACTACATGTTGGGGTGGTCCTGTTGGAAGGATTCCCACGTTCTACATAGTGTTGTGTGGTGGCATGTTTTGAGTTGAATTTCCTTAATATTGTTACATTACCATTGCTTGCTCAATTTTTGATGGTTTCCTAAACAACGAGTTATCCATAGGTTGTGGTTTAGATTGATTATTGTTTTGTGAGAAAAAAGTGGTATCTTGGGATACACCATTGGTTTTGGTATGTCTCTTACCATTGTTTGATCTCCTAATGGAATGAGATTAGGATCCTTAAGAATATCTACATTAAAATCTATGGGTAGTTTGGCACCACTTTGTGCTAGTGTAAGGAAATAAGACTTTACGTTCTTCCTAAGAATTTTGTCCATAAGTTTCTACATCTCTGGATCTTGGGAGTACTCTCAAAAAATTTCGTCAGTAATTTCCTCGTCACTATCATATTCTTCTATGATGACATTTTAAGAACTAGAAGGTTGGTTTTGTCTAGAAATCATGTTTTGATGTTTAAGAAATGTTTCCTCATCACTAGGTGGTTGATTTTGTTTAGCCTTAAACATAGGTTTCCCTTGAGGAGTTGAAAGTTAATTTGGATCATAACCCCATGATTGAGGTCCCTTGGTAGTGGTGTTTGTCTTGGGTGAACTAGAACTACTCTTGTTGGATTCCATTCTCTTTTTGTGTTGAGATCTCGTTGTAGTCATAAAAAAGTTCAAGACCTTGGTGAATTTTGTGATCACTAAGTATGAAATGGGATGGTGTTTTGTTTTTGGTTTTTTTTTGTTAAAATGAAATATGAAGATGATGTGTGAAAACCTTTTGTTCAAATTTTTTTGATGGTTTTCTATGGATTTTATGTTTGATGATCAAGACCTTAGGATAAGTGTATGAGTGATTTGCTGGATGTTTTGATATGATGCTAATCTTAGGAAACAAGGTGCATAAGACTTGGAATGATATTTTAATCTATTTTTAGAGGAAATTTTGATACTCTAATTGAACTATCTATGAGGTTATAAGAAAAGGTTGATTTTAATATCCTAGAAAATGATAGCAAGAGGATAATCCAAGTTGTGTTTGATATGTGGCTTAAAGCTAGGTTGATGTTTTGATTTATTGATGGATATGAAAAGGTGTTGATATGGTTTGTTGCAGGTTTGATTGTTTGTGTTTCAAAGGATGATGGATTAATAAATTTTGGATCAATTATGATAACAAAAATGTAGGACAATAGCAATTTCTATTTAGGATAGTAGCGGCAATTTTTTGAACAACAACAGTTCCTTTCACATAATGACTACGAAAATTTTAGCAAAAGTGATCTCTATTTAAATCTATGACTAGTTCAATAGAGAGGACAATAGCGGTCCTTTGAAAAAAATTGGTGAAAACTTAGGATGACAGTGATAATTTTTTGGAGCAAAAGTGACAAAAATGACAGTAGTGGCTATGTTTCCAAAAGTTCCAATTTCTTGATAATAGTTTGTTGGATACGTTTGCAAGTTTGAGATGCTTGATCCGATGTTTTGATGGAAAGTGATGCATACAACAAATAATTTGAGCTCCAATGATTTAGCTTTTAGATTATCAGCCAACACATCCTAAGGAATAAAAGGTACACTCTTCTCTGTAGGCTTACCTCAATCCCGAAGGAGTGATTGAATCTAATCTATAGAGGGAAAAAATAGGATATATCAAGGAAATGTACCATCTTGATACTCCAAGAAAAAGAGTCCCTTCTCTTAATGCTTTATGCCTCAACTATAGATATGATGTGGTAAGTAACTTCTTGGAATAGTGTTATTCCCATGCACTACTTTGAAGGATGTTTCGAGAAACTAGATAGGCTTCTAAAACAAGGTATTTAATAAAACCATGAACACAAGGGGTGTAAACCATATGTAAGATACTTAAAGCTTTATCCATTCCTACCCAACTCATGCATTCATATGAGGATTAGGAACTATCATGTTACCATGCCCCTCATATAAGCTACTTTCTTTTGATTTCACAAACTTTATATAGACCATCGGTAAAAATTCTTTTAGGGTTGCTTATGAGTTCTCCAATGCAAGATGTACCTCATTAGAAATCCCTTATCCTTAAAATTTGGTGACCACAAAAAAGTGAAAAAATCCCAATGTGCTTCTCATCACCCTGGATCTTCAAAAGATATAGGGGGAGAGGATACACACTCAACTTGCCAATCATGGTGGAAACTGCATACAATTCATAGCAATTTGATTTTAAGCCCCAAATTGAAGTGTGTAAAGATAAAAATTCATTTTTTAGATGCACCAAGTTCAAAACATTTGAGAATTTAAACAAGAAATGCCATTTGCAATCAGGAAAGGTATTTTTTCAATTTTAGGCACCAAATTAAAACATGAAGATTGTAACCAAATTTCTAATGCACCAAAGTAAATGATTCAAGTTATGTTCATTTTTATTGCACCAATTGAAAAATGGGTTCATTTTAATAGCACCAACTAAAAATAAGTTCATTTTAATAGCACCAAAATGAAAGCATTTGATTTGTCTTGTTCATTTTTATTGCACCCAAAATGAAATGTGATAT
This sequence comes from Sequoia sempervirens, assembly GCA_007258455.2. Taxonomy (NCBI): domain Eukaryota; kingdom Viridiplantae; phylum Streptophyta; class Pinopsida; order Cupressales; family Cupressaceae; genus Sequoia; species Sequoia sempervirens. The sequence goes on from VDFB02271358.1 coordinate 1,094,225,894, forward strand.
TTGTAGGTTCTTTTTAGGTACACCAAAATGAGATGTGAAATCAATTTTAAGTACACAAAAACAACTCTGAAAGTTGATTGTTCAATTTTAAATATACCAAAATGAAGTGTGATATTTGTAGGTTCTTTTTAGGTACACCAAAATGAAATGTTTTAACTAAAAATTCTTTGAAAATTGAAAGGTCTTGGACCGTTCGTCAACTCTGCAAGCAAAACAGTTAGTTGTTCACATGAAAACTTGTCATAATCCTCCAAGGGTTGCACCAAAAATGTTAGAAAACCTCACAAGCATAGAAAAAAATTAGTGGTTAGGGTCAAGTAGATTAAAAATCAAATAAAACTTTGCAAATTGAAGTTGAACAAAAATCAGAACGACTATGGCTCCTTTAGACGATAGTGGCTTGAAAAAAGTATAGTAACGGTTCTATTTAGGATGAAAGCGGATCTATAAATGTTATCTCCCTTAGGAACTTGCAACACAAAACAAACAATAGCGGCCTTTCTGACAATAGTGGTTGGCTTTAGGACAATAGCAGTTGGATTTAGTATGATCGTGGTAAAGTTGTAATGAAAATCGTGTCTAGATTTTGGGACTTCCACGTTCCAAATAGCAATAGTGTTTCCTACAAAAGACGTTAGCATTCCAAAACCTGTAATTGCTCACAAAACCTTATGAAAATATTATTGTTAAGGACCTAGGTCCCACTGGGCATGTCAAATTGATGTAAGGGGGAAATTAAACATAAGGAAACAATAATGAAATCAAATGAAAGAGATCAAAGCAAAGAAAAATCCCAACCTACTCATGAAATGAAACTATAAAACAATGAATCAAGCAATGCAATCATGAAAGAGAACATAAAATGAATTCATGAATCACAACATTACCATCCCATGTCAAACTGTATTCATATTGATGTTGGATTACTAGGATCAATACAAAGCCTCTATTGTTGCGCAAAATCTTCAAAAGGTATGTTAATGGTGATCAAAGATGTAAGTGTTTGCTCTTAGGAATTCGATAGTCAAGTCAACATGACTTCTTCACACAAATTATCTTGATTCTCTGATCATTTTTTAGAAGGAAGAAGTTTTCTTTATAGATTTTTGATTTCAGATGACAATCGAGATTCAATAGTGAAAGATCACGATCAATGGTTGAGAAACGTTGAGAGGAAATAGATTGATTAGTTAACTCCTTTGATTGATCCAATTAAGGATTTTAATTGCATAATTAGTGGGATTAGAGTGAATGATTCATGGGATTGAAGAAATCAGGTTGAGTGTTTAATGGGATTGAGCAATTGGTGGAAAGGGAAGGGTTAGTTAACCAAATAGAGTGAGAAATTAGTGGTCATGATTTACTCAAGCAAAAAGGTGTGAGGATACTTAATTAATTGAATTAATTTGAATTAATAAATAAGGGTTTATTTATTAACACATTATGTTGAGTGGATTAAATAATTGACTATTTAATTTGGAGAAGGAAATAAGATTTAATTAAATTATAAATGATAAAAATTTAATTGATTTGGATGAATAAGGTATATTAGTGACAATTAAATAAATTGATGTTTACTTAATTAATCAAGAGGAATAAGGTTAAATTATATGTTGACACAATGAATTAAATAAATAATGTAAGATTATTCAATTAATAGATATTGTTGGGAATTGTAGTTGTGTTGCTAATATGTGGTTGTCATTGATGTCAACACTATTAGCATTGACATGTTGAAGGGTGCATATGTCAAGGATATTGAGAAAATTGTAAAATAAAAAGTTATAGGAAGTCTGTGGATTAGTCAAGGTTGTGAAGGTGTTTTATTTTGTACGTGGAAGTTTAGCTGATGTGGACTAAAGGGTTTACTATTGAGAGTTTCTAGATCATCCACCAGAAGTTTTAGAGGCGAGCATGATTATTTGTGTAAGTTATGGGAATTTGTGTTCTGACAGTGTTTTTGTGGTCTTTGTTAGTGTTCCTGATTGAAGTCTGTATGATTCTAGTGATTTTACCTACTGCAGATGTTTCTTGGTGCTCATGGATGCTTCTAGTATGTTCTCTATCATTTTTGCATGTTCGCATTGATTAGTGTGCTTGTGGTCAAATATTTTCTTGAGCGTGTTCTATTTTTCTTGTTCTTGGCCGACATGATGGTGGTAATGTGTTGTGGATTTTTGGAGTTCAAAATTTAAATGTTTGGAATTCTTGAGGATATTTTTTTTGATCCTATCTTAATCCTGGTTGATGGTGTTTGATCCACATTGAAAATTTATTTGTAATATTGAGCCAACATTGCCAATAATGTAAAATATCTTTTGTATTCTTTGGCCGACTAAGTTAATGTTGATGTAAATCCATATAGCGGATATATAAGCAAGGTTGTGTTAGTGAAGAAAGTCGCATGTGTGTGTATGTCTATGTTGTAAGTGTGTGAATATTGTTCAGATCATTCAAAGGCAGAGCAGAGTGTGAAGAGTAAGAGCGAAGTGAAGAATTTTTTTTTGTGCTTAATTGGAACTGCACTCTAGCTTTTGCAAAAGCTATTCTATCAGTTCAAATCCCTGTGGATCTAATCCATTGTCTATTGGGAAGTGAGCCCTTTTGTAATTGAGCAGTGAGCTCTAGGAAGTGAGCCTGAATGCATGTGCATTCCCTTTTATTTTACATTATACTTATAATAGGGTATAATCTTGTGGACTAACATCCACTGTGGTTTTGCCCCTAATAGGGTTTCCATGCAAAAAAATATTGGTGTTCTCTATGTTTCTAGTGTTCTAATTGTTTGTGTTTAATTTATTATTCATCAGATCAGAGATTAAGTTAAGTGTGAAAAGTTTATTGAATTTTAATTTTCTGTGACAACTGATTCACCCCCCCTCTTAGTTGTGTTTCCTTGTTTTTCCAACAATTGGTATTAGAGAAGGTTCTTCTAAAATAAGTTTAAAAGCTTGAGGTGATCTAAAATGGAATCATACAAGAAGGAAATCCCTAGATTCGATGGAACCAATGATTCATTGTGGAATACAAGAATTGAGTATCATTTGAAGTGCATTGCTGAACCCTACTAGTTGATCACAATGAATTAGTATGTTATCCCTGCAAGTGGTCCTTCCACTGTTGATGAGAAGAAGGATGCTGAGAATAATGTCCAGGCTATGGAAGCTTTGTTGAGTGCTCTAACAGATTCATAGATGACAAATATGCTAGGTTTGAAGACAACTCATGAAATGTGGAAAAAGTTGGAGACCTTGTATGAAGGAGATGTACATGTGAAGATGGCCAAGCTGCAAAGTTTAAAAGAAAAGTATGAGAGACTATAGATGGGTGAAGATGAGAATATCTCTTCCTTTATGTAGAGAGTGATTGAACTAGTGATGGACATCAGATGTACCGGTGGTGTCCTTGATGAAGATGAAATTGTGGCTAAGGTACTCAAATCATTACCTCCCTCCTACAAATCAAAGGCTCATGCTATTGAAGAAACCAGATCTATGACAAATTTGACAAGAGATACACTGGTTGGTAAGTTAGTTTCTTTTGAGTTGAGCGAATTTGGTGAATCTGTTCCTAAGACTGAGACTACATTCAAAGCTACTATATTTGAGAGAAACATGTCAATATATGAACTAGGTGAGAGTTCTAGAAAGATATTCAAATATGAGGATTAAATGAAATAGCTTGAAGATCAAGAAAGAGAAGTAGAAGAACTTGAAGCAATGATTACAAGAAGAGAAGGTAGAGGAAAAGGTAAGCATGAAGGAAAATTTCCTCTTATATGCTTTTCATGCAATAAAATAGGTCATTTTGCATCAAGGTGTCCTGATAGAGTCCCTAGACCTAAGCCTAACAAACAAAAAATTCAAAAGAAATGCTATTTTGCTAAAGAATATGAATCAAATGATGAGCCTGAAGGAAATGGAGATGGATGTGTGTTCATTTCCATTAAGGAGAGTGATCTAGAAGCCATTGAGTCTACTACAATTGAAAAATATCTTGCAACCCATATACAAGAGAAGGATGAGTGGGTAATTGATAGTGGATGTTCACATCACATGACTGGTGATAAGAGAAAATTTATAAGTCTAGAAAATTATGATGGCGGGATTGTAAAATTTGGTGACAACAATGCCTGTGAGATTCATGGTAGAGGGTCTATCTATCTTGGTGGTAAGCTCAACACTGATGATGTTTTATATGTTGAAGGATTGAAACACAATCTGTTGAGTGTTGGAAAGATGGTGCATAAGGGTTATGATCTTCAATTCAGAGATGGAAGATGCAAGATATATGGAAGTTTTAGAAACCTAATTGCTTCAAGTAAATAGACAAAAGGTAATATGTTTCATCTAATTGCTGCAAAAGAAAGTTGTTTGATTGCACAAGTAGATAAAAATTGGCTATGGCATAGAAGGTTGTCGCATCTAAACTTTGATAACATTGTCAAGATAAGTTCTTCTCAAGCCATTAGAGATCTTCCTAAGATAGTGAAGCCTGCTAACACAATCTGCAAGGAGTGTCAAATGGGTAAGCAGACAAGAACCTCCTTCCAAAGAAAATAGTATCATACAAGTAGATTGCTGGAGCTGGTGCATACAAATCTATGTGGTCCCTCCAGAGTAAGAAGTCTTCATGGTGAAAGGTACTTTATGATGATCATTGATGATTATTCTAGAATGATATGGGTTACTTTTCTAAGAGAAAAATGTGAAGCATTTGGAAAGTTTAAAAGTTTCAAAGAAATGGTAGAAAATGAGAAAGGCCCGAAAATAAAATTCCTATGGTTAGATAGAGGTGGTGAGTTTACCTCTAGGGAGTTGAATTCCTTTTGTAAAGAGAATGGAATCAGAAGACAACTATCTGCTCCTTGAACCCCTCAACAAAATGGTGTTGCAGAGAGAAAGAACAAAACTATTTTGGATGTTGCCAGAACAATGATGTTAGAAGGTAATGTGCCTGACATCTACTGGAGTGAAGCTGTAAGCACTATTGTATACACTTTGAATTGGGTAAATGTGAATTGTGACTCTAGTAAGACTCCTTATGAACTATGGTTTGGTCATAAGCCTACTGTCAAATACTTTAATATTTTTGGAAGCAAGTGCTACATCAGAAGAGATGATGATATAGGAAAATTTGAAGCAAGAAGTGATGAAGGAATCTTCCTAGGTTACTCTACCAAAAGTAAAGCCTACCGGTGTTTCAACAAAAGACTGAGGAAAATGGTTGAGAGTACAAATGCCATAGTTGATGAGGACTTTGGTAAATCATCCAGATGCAATGGCTATGATTTAGATGAAGACAATACAAAGGAAAAAGTATTTAGACACAAAATAAACTTTAGATCGTGCCATATGTTCTGGTAAGACAACCTCAAACTGTTCTAGTAAATCATGATAGTCAGGAAGCAGAGACAAGTGTGAGTGTAGGAGAAAGAGAAGAAGAACCGGAAGTGTGACATAATCCAAATGTTCTAAGGTATGTAAGATTGAATCATTATAAAAATAAAATTATAGGAGATAAGAGTAATGGTGTGCAAACTAGAAGAAAGATTGCAAAGGAATATTGTCTGATCTCCCAAATTGAACCTAAAAATGTCCAAGAAGCCTGTAATGATGAGTACTGGATGGAAGCCATGAAAGAGGATCTGATGCAGATAGAAAAGAACAATACATGGGTACTTTTTCCTAGACATAAAGATAAGAATGTCATTGGTAAAAAATGGGTCTTTAGGAATAAGCTAAATGAACAGGGTGAAGTAGTCAGAAAAAAGTAAGACTAGTCTGCAAAGGATACTCACAAATGGAAGGAATTGAATTTGAAGAAACCTTTCCCCCTATTGCCATAATAGAAGTGGTAATATTGTTTCTTGCTTATGCTACATACAAGGACTATAAGGTCTATCAGATGGATGTAAAGTCAACCTTTCTAAATGGTGAATTAGAAGAAGTCTACATTGAACAACCTAATGGATTCCAACTGACTGACAAGGAAGATATGGTGTGCCAGTTGAAGAAAGCTTTATATGGAATAAAGCAAGCCCCCAGAGCCTGGTATGCTAGATTGGAAAAATACTTATTGAAGCTTGGATGCAAAAAAGGTATTGTTCACAACAACTTGTACTTTAAGTTAGATCATGACAAAGAATTGAATATTGAAGTTTTTGTTGATGATATTATTTTTGGAGGAGACGATAATCTATGTATGAAGTTTGCTGATCAAATGAAGAATGAATTTGAGATGAGCATGATTGGTGAAATGAAATTATTTTTGGGATTATAAGTTACTCAGTTAGACAATGGGATCTTCATATCACAGTCCAAGTATGTGAAAGAACTGTTAAAGAAGTTTGGTATGGAGGACTCAAAACCTATTGGTACTCCCATGGTAACTGGATGTAAGCTAACATAGAATGATGACTCTCCCAAAGCTAATCAAACAAGATGTTGATCAATGGTTGGAGGATTTCTCTATCTAACTTAGACTAGGCCAGCCATTATGAATGTTGTATGTATGGTTGCTAGATTTCAGTCTGATCCAAAAGAGTCTCATGTGATTGTAGTTAAGAGAATCTTCAGGTATCTGAAAGGAACAATTGATTTTTGGATTTGGTATCCAAAAGATCATGATATTATCCTAAATTGCATATACTGATGCTAATTGGGAAGGAGATGTCAATGAAAAAAAGAGTACCAGTAGTGGTGCATTCTTCCTAGGGAAGAAGTTGGTGTCTTGGTTGAGCAAAAAATAGAATTCTATTTCTTTGTCAATTGTTGAAGCAGAGTATATTGCTGTTGCTAAAAATTGCACATATGTGATGTGGATGAAACAAATGTTAAGAGATATCAGGGTAGAATATGATGAACCAATTTCCATATACTGTGACAACTCAAGTGCAATCAAAATATCAAAGAATTTGGTACTAAACTCAAAGACTAAGCACATATCAATCAAGTTCCATTTCTTAAGGGAGAAAGTGAATGAGAAAGAAGTCAGACTGGAGTATGTACCCACAAAAGAACATATTGCAAATATTTTCACTAAGCCATTACCAAAGGATAATTTTGAGTATCTTAGAGGGTTTCTATGGGAAATCACTCCTCTTGATAGAAACTAAAAGATGCATTTTCATGCATCAATCGGTGTGTATCACTGCGATATCCTAGTCCGGATTGATGTTTTTGTGGCTGCTACTTAGGGGGAGTAGTTAGATGTGAAGATATGTGGTTTTAGAGAGTGTACATGGAAAGGTATTTCTTACCTTTTCCATTGATGTCAAAGGGGAGAAGATAAATGTGAAAAATCCTTGTGTTCTAAGGGGAAGAAGAGTCTTGTACAAAAGAAGAAGATTTGTGGATTAAAGATTTGGGTTGATGGTATTTTTTACATCTTGTGTTGCCATTAATGCAAAAGGGGGAGATTATTGGGAATTGTAGTTGTGCTACTGATATGTGGTTGTCATTGATGTCAACACTATTAGCATTGAGATGTTGAAGGTTGCATATGTCGAGGATATTAAAAAAATTATAAAAGAAAAAGTTACAGGAAGTCTATGGATTAGTTAAGGTCGTGAAGGTGTTTTTTTTATGTACATGGAATTTCAGCTACTATGGACTAAAGGGTTTACTGTTGAGATTTTCTAGATCATCCACCAGAAGTTTCAGAGGTGCACATGAATCTTATTTGTGTAAGTTATGGGAAACTGTGTTCTGACAGTGTTTTTGTGGTCTCTGTTAGTGTTCCTGATTGAAGTCTGTATGATTATGGTGATTTTACCTGTTGCAGATTTTTCTCTATTGTTTCTTGGTGCTCATGGATGTGTCTAGTATTTTCTCTATCATTGTTGCATGTCGATGTTGATCGGTGTGCTCATGGTCAAATATTTTCTTGAGCATGTTTTGTTTTTCTTGTTCTTGGCTGACATGATGGTGGTAACATGTTGAAAATTTTTGGAGTTCAAAATTTAAATGTTTGGTGCACTCGAGGATATTTTTTTGATCCTATCTTAATCCTAGCCAATGGTTTTTGATCCACATTGAAAATTTATTTGTAATATTGAGCCGACATTGCTGATATTGTAAAATATATTTTGTATTATGTGGCTGACTAAGTTGATGTAAATACATATAGTAGATATATAAGAAAGGTTGTGTGAGTGAAGAAAGTAGCATGAATGTGTATCTCTATGCTGTAAGTGTGTGAATATTGTTTAGATCATTTAAAGGCAGAGCAGAGTGTGAATAGTAAGAGTGAAGTGTTCGAAGAAAGTTTTTTTGTGCTTAATTGGAACAGTACTCTGGCTTCTACAGAAGCTATTCTATCAGTTCAAATCCTTGTGGATCTAATACATTTTCTTTTGGGTAGTGAGCCCTTTTGTAATTGAGCAATGAGCTCTAGAGTGAGCTTGAAAGAATGTGCATTCCCTTTTATTTTCCGTTATACTTCTAACAGGGTATAATCTTGTGGACTAACATTCACCATGGTTTTCTCCCCTAACAGGGTTTCCACACAAATAATTCTTGGTATTCTATGTGTTTATGGTGTTCTAATTGTTTGTGTTTAATTGCTAGTTCATCAGATCAGAGATTAAGTTAAGTGTGAAAATTTTATTGAAGTTTAATTTTCTGTGACAACTGATTCACCCCCCCTCAGTTGTATGTCCTTGTTTTTCCAACAAGAAATGGGGTTAATTAGTGAAAATGATGTGAAATGAAATTATATTAATGATAATGATGTCGATGATGGAAAAATTCAATTCAATATGTGTGATATGTGTTAAGTCATTTTTACATGTCTACACTTGCTAAGGTACAAAATAACATATTTTGTATTACCTTCTTTCTGACCCGGAACTACTCCAATAGAAAAATTTGGAGAATTAGTGTGTATATGGAAGGGTAATGTCCAATTTTCCCCCTCAAAATAGGTGCACTGATTAATATTTCCTTAAGTTCCTCAAAAAAATGTTGGCACTCTGATGTCTAGTCAAACTCTATATCTTTAGTCAGTAGAACAAACAATGGTGTTGAAATCTTACTAAAGTCCTTAATGAACCTCCTATAATAGCCTACATGGCCTAGGAAGCTTCTAACATTTCTCCACCTTTGTGGAACAAGTAATGTAGAAATGATCTCTATCTTATGTGGGTCAACTTGAATCCCTTCACTGAAAATGAAATGCCCTAGAAAAATTCCCTAAGTCATCATCATAAAGCACTTTTCATTGCTTAGGGACAAGCTATGCTCTTTACATATTTTCAAAACCTTTTCCAAATTGGTAAGGGTTTCTTCATACATTTCCCCATATGTGGTAAAGTCATCCATATATATCTCCATAGAGTCATGAGCATAATTAGAGAAGATGCTAAGCACTTCCCTCTAGAAATTAGTTGAGGCATTGCATAACCCATAGGTTAGGATAGGATAGGCATAAGTACCCCAAGGGAATGTGAATGTTGTTTTGTTTTGATCCTCTAGAGCAATATTTATCTAATTGTAGCCACTAAAACCATCTAGGAATGAAAAGTACTTCTTCCCTGCTAAAGATTCAAGCACTTGACCAATGAAGGGTAATGGGAAGTGGTCTATCCTAGTGGTTGTGCTTAACTCCCTATAATCTACACATACCCTCCATTTTCCACCTTTATTAAGGAAAATAACTAAGGGTGATACCCATTCACTGTCAGATATAGGATAAATGACACCTACATCAAGTAGGTTATGGAGTTTATCCTTCTCTCAAAGGAAGGTTCATTCACCTTTGAGGTTGTCTAATGGACCTCTAAAAACATCATTTATATAGATCCTATGCATACAAAAGTTAGGATCTATGCCCTTCATGTCATGGTGGTCCCATGCAAAGGCTGTTGCATGTGCCTCCAATAGTGTATTTAGGGAATTTTTCTGCTCTTTAGTTAGTGAATTATTTATGTTCAACATTTTTCCTGGCAAGCTTTCTAATGTTTTGGATGATGCTTGCACATATGAGAGGTCAAGTCAAGGAATTTTTGGTATACACTATTGTTGCAATAAGGAATAGTAAATTTGAGATATTTCTTCTAATGAATTGGCAGGTATAATGTTCTACAAAGGATCTTGTAGGCATGAAAGATAGTCTTGTTGTTGTTGGTTCCTGTACCGCATTCATTCTGTATTATGTGAGCAATAAGATCATCTTCATCTTGATCATCCAACAAGAAGTATTTGGTGGTAGTGATAAGGAACTTATGGCCATTTGATGAGATGGGATGAATTTTTCCTACAAGGTCAAGTCCCCATTGGGAAAAGGGCTGGGGTGAAGTGATGGGTTGCAACTCCCATGCAAGTTCATGAGCGAGGCCGCTATGTATCTAGCACTATTGACATTTTTGCACAAATTGATAGGTATCATACTCCATTGTAGGCCAGTAGTATCCTAGTCACATGATCCTTTTAGATAGGGTCAGACCACTAGAATGGGATCCACATATACCTTTGTATACTTCACATAAGGTAGTTTTTGCTTCATTAGTGTCGAGACATCTGAGTTAGGTGTTGTCAAAGCTATGTATATATTACAAGGTATCACCAATGATGGCGAAGCAAGTGGCTTTGTGGATGAAGGAATTGCATTGATTTTTGGAGAGGTAAGGTGGTAGGGTCTGGGAATTTAAGTAGTCATAGATATCTTGGTACAAGGGGGAATTAGGTCCAACAAGCTCACATACCATTTCAGACTCTGGGACATCAAAGGTAGGGACCAACAACTGTTCCACTAAGAAATCGTACTACAACATATTGTTAGGAATATCCAAAATAGACCCAATAGTGGACATGGCATCAACTATTTTATTTTGAACACATGGTACTTGGAAAAAGGAGATGTCTACAAAGTACTGCATGAAACTATCAATTATTCATTTGTACGGGGTCAAATTCTCATCCTTAGTATCATAGTTATTGTTGACCTATCGAATGACCAATTGTGAATCACTGAAGACCTATACACTCTTGGTTTTACATTTTATTGCCATATGCAATCCTGTAAACAAGGCTTCCTACTTTGCAATGTTATTTGTGCACGCGAAGGCTATCTTGAAAGATTTAGGGATTTTTTCACCTTGAGGGGTAACAAATAATATACCTACACCTGATCTATGATTAGTATGTGATCCATCAAAATACAATTTCCATGTTACTCCCATGTTCAGTGTGAATATTGAATTGTCAAGAAAATCTGAAACCAAAGGGTGATTGGCTTGTGTGGGGCCATCTGCTAGTTGGTCAACAATGAATTGTCCTTTTATTTCCTTACGTTCCACATACTGAATTTTGTATTCACTGAGTATCATGACCCATTTAGCCAATCATCCTGTTAATGTTGCCCTTATGAGTAGATATTTTAGGGGATCTATTTTTTCTACAAGCTTAGTTTGATGGTTTAACATGTAGTGTCTCAAATTTTGAGTGGCAAAAAGCCACTACAAGACAAGCACGTTCAATTGGACTATAGTTAAGCTCATATCTAACCAAAGTGCAACTAATATAATAGATTTCATGTTCCTTTTCCTCATGGTCATTTTGAGCCAGCAATGTCCCCAGTGCAGCTGTAGTGGTCAAGATGTACATAATTAGGGGTTTCCCATCAATAGGAAATATGAGGAAAAGAGGCATCAAGAGATACTCTTTAATCTGTTGAAAAGATGCCTCACACTTGTTTGCCAAATAAAAGGTACTCCCTTGTCTAATAAATACTAAAAAGGTTGAAATTTATCAGTAAGTTATGCGATGAAGTGCCTAATAGACTAGAGTCAGTCTTGTAGCATTCAGAGTTGACTGAGTCCTTTAGGTGGAGGCATATCTAATATTGCTTTGACTTTTTTTAGGTCTACTTCAATGCCTTGATGGGAAATAATGTATCCCAAAAGCTTTCTTGATGTCATGCTAAAGACACATTTCTTAGGATTTAGGTAGACCTTATATTATTCTAGCCATTTGAAAATCTTGTCAAAGACTCTTAAGTGATCCCCATGTGTCAAGGATTTTTCCAAAAGATCATCAGCATAGTCTTCCATCAATTTGTGCATGAGATCATGAAATATGGTGGTCATAGCTCTTTAATAGGTTGTTCCTGTGTTTTTCAGTCTGAAGGGCATGGAATTCCAATAGTATATGCCCCATAGATAGGTAAATGCAGTCTTGTGTTGGTCTTCAGGAGTGATAAGGATTTGATTATACCCCGAGAAGCCATCCATGAGGGACAACATCCCATAACCTGTTGTTAGGTCTACTATGATGTCTATATTCGGGAGTGGGAAGTTGTCCTTCGAACATGCTTTGTTCAAGTCCTATAAATCTATGCAAATATAGTTTTTTCCATTTGGTTTGGTTATTGATACAAGGTTTGAGATCCAATCTGAATATTCAATAGGTCTTAGCTATTTGAGGGTGCATTTTTCTAAGCTTTTGTTTGATCGGCTTTGCATTTGGATGCAACAGTAGATGATGTTGGACCAACTTGGGATCTAACCCTGGTATATCAACATAAGACTGGGTGAAATTGATTTGGCGTTATATGAAAAATACTTGAAATTTTGGTTTTTCCTCTTCTGTTAGGGATGTTGCAAAGAGAACCGTCTTAGGATTATCTATAGTATCGATGTTGAATTCTATTACGTCTTCAATCATCATCAGGGATCTCTCTTGACTGGCAGAGAGAAAATACAACCATCCATCCTTGTGTTCCTTAGAGAGGTTTTCACCCTTGGATACGTTCTTTCTTTTTACTTTTTCTTGGTCAGAAGGCGCCTTACATTTTTCACCTAAAGACCATTCTTTTTTTTTGTCATTTTTGGGACTAGAGGATGGGACAATCTCACTAAAATATGTTTCGACATCAAGATCTATAGTGAAGCTATCCTTATGGTCCCCATGTGATATGCTCTCTTATAGTCCCATAATTTCAACAATGGCCTCATCATTTTCAAATATGACCAAAGTAGGTGGATCTTATTGGTCACAATCAATCAATTGTGGGTAAACAAGGGAGATGCCATCATCAGTGTTAGTGAAGGATGGGGAAGTAACTGATAGGGTAAAGATATAGATATTATCAAGGTCCCAAAAGGATTCTATCCATGCTCTTCCTTCTATGGTATTTGGTGGGTTAGGTTCATAAAAGGAGTCAACATGAATATTAATATCCATGAGGTTGGTAAAGGATGGACGAGGTATGTCGAACTCCTGAAATACATTATCAAGCTCATAGTCACTGGTGGTACAAGATTCCCACTCATATTCATTAGAGTCGGTGTCACCATAATAGATGCCGATAGGATCCTCAGATGTCTCAACGTCTTCCAAAGGACTCACATCCTTATTTGAAAGAACCTTAGTACATGAAGTGCCAATCTTAATTGGTACGAATCCTAGCCCTAAGTTCTTCAGCCGCTTAAGAGGCATCAAGGGTTCTCTCATTCCATTTTTATTTATACCAAGTTCACTCATTCCATCATAATCATTTTGTTTCATGAGCTCAAAACATTTTCCATATTGCTCTATTGGTAGCAGTGGTAGGTCATCTTTATCTTTATAAATCCATGTTGTAATGTCCTCAATGTCTTTGTTGTTTAACTCTCTCTAGCTTGTGAAGGTGGTGGTGGGAGGAACTTTAATGGAATTTTTTGGTTCCATATTGAAGCAAGGCCTACCATAAGACTAGGGATACTTAAGTAGCTTTGTGATGCAATAGGTAGTATTTAGTTTATACTCACCATAACCTTTGTCTTGGATCTTGATTTTGGGGCTGGTAGATGGGGTTTTGGATGTGGATGATTTAATGAGGGTGGAGGGATCGACATAGCTAAATGAAGTGGATGTGGGAGCTTCTTGATTGATAGGCATCTGGAATTCAAGAACTCCCCTTAAATTAGTGCAATATTGGAAGGGATCAGGATCACCAACGATCGTGACTTTGGTACCATTATACGAAAATTTTATGCATTGATGATAGGTGAAAGGCATGGATTTCATGGTGTGAATCCAAGGTCTACTGAGGAGAAGGTTATATGGGAGTTCAAAATCCAAGACCTAGAATGTGGTGTCCATAAGTGTGGTTCCAACTCTGATAGGGAGTGTGATAACACCCTTGGAAGAGCATTATTCATCATCATAGGCCTTGATTACAATAATTTTACTTGTATCTACACATGCTTTAGAATAGCTAAATTACTTGACCAATTTTAAGGTGAAAATGTTTAGTCTAGCTCCACCATCTATCAACACTCATCTAACCTTGTGTTGATGGACAAATACTTCAAGGTGCAATGGGTCATTATGGTTAGAATTTTGTGTAGAGTAGTCTTTGTCTGAAAATGAGATATGGAGTGAATTAGCCAAGTATCCAACCATGGTTTCAAATCGGTTGACATCTAGGTCAGTAGGAATGCAGGTTTCTTTCAAAGTCTTATCAAGGATAGCTTTGTGTTTAGGTGATAGGTGTAACAACTCAAGATAGAAATGTGTGCGGGTGTCTTGCCCCATTGGTCAATAAGATTATACTGGTGTTTAGATTGTGGATGCTTTGAAGAAGGACTAGATAAAGTAACCTAATCCCTACAAGTAGTGATGACACATTCACAAACATTTTTAATGGTGATTGTGTTGACATAGTCATCAGTGACATGGAGGTGATCAATTACCTTTGAGTAATGACAAGAATTATTGGTGTAATTGGCCTAATTGTCTATTTGTCGACCTGAGGTGGAGGAATCTCCTAAACCATGGTCTTGTAGTGGACTCTTGAAGATCGTATGGTCTTGATTAGAAGTTTTTTGTTATCCTTCGACTTCTATGGTACCATTTTCAATTAGGTATTAGATTATGTTCTTCAATTGATGACATGATCAGGTCATGTGCCCTTTGATGTGGTGGTAGTCACAAATGGCATTGTTATCCCTCCAAGATGGTTTGAACTTTCTTGGGTTGTATGGTTTGGGATCTTGGAGTTGTATGACATTTGATTGTACTAGCTTATTAAAGACAGATTCGATTGGTTCCAATAAAGGAGTGTATTGTCTTCGTGGGTATTGCCTTGGTTTTCTTGGAAGTCCTCATTCTTGAGTATTTTGTACCATGTTAGCCATGTTGTTATTCATGTTGGGTGCTTTAAGAGTCAATGTGTGTCCTGTTTTGTTCATAGATTTTGCATCTACGACTCCATCATTTGTTATGTTCTTATTGCAGGACCAAAACTTGCTATTTTCATTAGAGGTTGTTGGTTGTGTGTGTTTTTATTTCCATATGTAAGTTCACCTATGGTGATTAGGACCTTTTCCAGTGTCATACCTTTCTCAACTATGTCTGCAAATGTGGCACAAAAATTTACTTGTAAAGGGTGTTTCAACTTTGACTTGAGGTTTTCTATGAACATGTCCACTTTTTTATTTTTAGGAATCTTGATGGGACGTTGACTTGCCATACTACGCCATATTTGGAAGTAATAAAGGGTTATCCTTCATCTTGTGTCAAGTGGTATAAGGTAGAAATTGTGACATCATTTTCAATCTTATAAGAATAATTCTTCGCAAATTTATTGGCAAGGTCATCCCATGACTTTATAGATCGTTTAGGTATCATTACAAACCATTCAAGTGCAAGCCCAATAAGACTTCTAGGGAAGAGTCTCAAAAGGTAGGAGTGATCGTATGTGGCATCCACACAAGCAGTGGTGAATTCTCGTATGTGCTTGAGATGATTGCTCTTTCCCTTATACTTGGTGAAAGTAGGGATAATATATCCAAGAGGGAAAGGAGGAATGTATATGCTAGTGTCATATGGGTAAGAATGTAAATCATGTGATGAGTATGTCTTCTTGTTTTACACTTGCATCCCTTCCACTTTCTTTTGTAGGGAAGCCAACTGGTTAGTTAATGCGTCTATTACAAGATTGTTGGAAATATTGTTTTGAGTTCCCATATTTGTGTTGTGTGGTCCCATGTTTTGTTGAGATGACATGTTTTGGTTCAGAACATTGTGCGTATGTGGTGGATTTTGATTATGTCCATGAGTATGAATGTGTGATGTGTAAGTTGGGATGTGAGAAGTGGTTGAGCTATGTTGCATTTTTTGGGTGTGTTGTCCATGTAATTTTTTGTTGCCAAAAAAAGATACATGTGTGTAGCCATGTGATATGTTAAGAGGTGTCATTTGTGATCCTTTTCCTTGTTGAAAATGATTATAACCATGTTAAGTGTTTGTATTTTGACTATGTGAGTTGTTCGTGGTTTTTCCTTGGAAGGTGTTTGTATTGACATGAGGACCTTGTGACACGGTGTTTGTGTTTTATTGAGGTCCTTGTGAAATTGTGTTTATGTTTGATTGAGGTCCTTGGATGAGAACCCTTCTTGCCTTAGGTCTACCAAGGATGTTAGATGTGGATACCCCTATGACCTGAGATGATGACCCAAAGGGTTGCATTGTGAATAATGGTTGTGATGTGGTTTGTTTCATGGGTTGTGACATAGATTCTGTCACAAATATTGATGAAGTGTTGGTAGTTGTGGTATTTGGGCTTGTTGTTCCAATATGTATGGAAATTGTACGTTGTGGTGTAGATTGTCCTTGAATTGTTTGTGTGTTGTCCTTGGGTGGTGTTGCTACGCATAAGGTATTGACATCAAATTCTCGAGGTAGTTTAACTCCTTCATGTAATAGTTTGGATAAATATCATTGAGGGTCCAACATGAAAATTTTGTCCACAAGAGAGGCAACATCAGGATTTTTTGTGGCAACCTTTACTTCTTCTATGAACAAATTTCCATCTTTGTCTCTAACAAGGAATTGTTTGAAAGGATTTTGTCTTTGATTGTTTATAATATGTAGACCCCAAGTTGACATGTTCATGACTTTCAAGGTTGGTATTGTTGTGAGGATCATTAGTGGTATTGTCAAAATTGAGGGTGCTAGTGTAATTGTAAAGGTCGTCATCTTCATGAAAGAGATCCATTGCTCAGCGTTTCTTTTGAAATATAGTTTCAACCATATAAGACTTGCTCAAAATGAAGGTGGATGGTATGAGACTATGTTTTTGATATTTTTATGAAATTTAAGGTAGCCTAAATGCAATGAAACTATTTTTTTTGGTATTTTTGGTATTCTAAGGAAGAAAGATGTCTAATGTATGCAACAAGTGTTGGATGTTATGAAGTATAGAATGTATGAAAATTCCCTTTTAGGTCTAAAATGTTGTGGTATGAAGGATGCAAATGACTAAGAGGTGATGGATACCTATAGTGAACTTGCGGGTTTAGACACTTTTGAAAGATGTAAGAATAGGATCACTAACTAACCAAGGGTGAACCAATGTTTCAATTAGGATTTTCAAATGGTATTTTTCTAGGACAAGTGAAAAGAGTGACAATGTTAGTTTCCCAACTAGACTTGTGAGTAGAAAATTATCACCAAAATGACAAAGGACTAAGTTAAAAAGTGACTTGGTCAAATGACAATATTTTGTTGAAACAATGATTTGTGCCAAGGTATAGAGAGTTCTTCTATCCTAAAATCCACAAGGTTTCAAGCCTAAAGGATTGGAAAAGGTAGCCTAATGTGATGTTAGGTATGCAAGTAATGAGGATGCTAAGGTACCTAAAATGGTGACCTAATAATGGAAATGATATGTAAGGTGAATTGATCAAGTTTTTGGTTTTAAATAGGAATCACAACAAGAAGTTGGTCTAAAAATGGATCTCAAAGGTTTGAATATGATTTTGGAAAGAGTTTGACTTGATTTTGATTGTTTTGCTTGAAAATGTTGCTTGGTTTGAAGCTGTCAAGTGTTGTAATTTCCAAGTGTAAGATTTGTTTGCTTGTTTTTATGAAAGACACACATAAAACACAATGTTTTGAGTTTGATCTTGGTGTGAAATGGAAAACACTATGAAATCACTTTGTACAACCCTAGGCTTCTCAAGACATACCACTCCATAGATCCCCTATTGGATTTCTCTAGCCAACCAAACAAGGTAGACAAATAGAGACTTGGTGGAACTGACTCTCCTCCATGACACTCACTTCTTGGGCACACCAAGTCTCGATTACCCAAATAGGAATTTTTTCCTCTACACATGAATGGTGAAAATGTGGGGCGGCTTCAGAATGACCATTCCTGTGCTAGCAAGTGAAAAGGGATTTTGGCCACTAACACAAAGGTTCTTAGTGAATACTTAGGGACATGGCTCCCTACAAGTGTCTAGCAAGCCATTTAAGGCTTTAATCACTCTAGTAGGGGCTCTTATACATTTTATGATAGGTACCCTATTTCGAGTGACACTATATGACAAGGGAAAAGACCACCCTGAGGACTTGACGGTTTAGTCTTATCCTTTTATATACCAGCCCGAGCAAAAAACCAATTGGAGTCATTCCCTCTTATGAGGTAGGCCCCTCTAAAGGTAACAAAAGCAAGACAAGTATGTTATTTTTGATCTCCAAGATCACATGAAGCACAAGGAGAGAGCATACACAACACCTTTATCTCACAATCGTATGGGGGTTCATTTTAATTCAAAATCCAAATTTGTGGGTGGTTGTACAAAATGTCTAAAGGTGTTTCTGATTCTCAAGATCACTAAATAGTGTGAGAGAAGAGCATAAACACGTAAAGGAAAAGTGCAAACCACAAGATAATGAAGACCCTTGTTCTTTTTCACCCTCAAAGAAATATGTGAAAAAGACACTTAATGCAAGGTTAATTTTATAACTAATTAGTGGATATGCAAGGTTAATTTTAACCAAATGAGTGTGATATGAAAGTTGTAAATTTTAAACCATATGTGTGACTATGCAAGTTGTATTCATTTTAACCCATGAGTGAGATAATGCAGGTTATAAATTTTAATCTGAATGAGTGTATATGCAAGTTAATTTTAACCAAATGAGTGTATCAAAACCAGATAGACAACTTAGCAAGATCAAAAGAAAATTCCTCCTTTCCACCCATGGCACATGTTGGAAATCAGATGTTAGCAACAAAAAACCTCTAGACTACCAAATGGAAAAGGAAAAAACAAATGAAAAACTCCAAATTTAAACCCCCTCTTATTGAAAAAAAACCTAACGTTTTAAAGATCTGATTTTTCACGAAATATTTTTCATCCAAATTAAAAACAAAAAGTATAGACCCCAATTAAAATTCTGAGAGCTTTCCAAAAATATAAGAAAATATGAAAAATTCACTATTTTGCTCCCAAATTTAATTTTTCATGAAAAATCATAAAAAAATATAAATAATTCATAACAACTCCCAAAATTCTGATTTTTTTACTGGAATCCCTTGGTATAATCCTCAACGCACAAAAAAATATTGAAAGAAGATCTACAACTGATTGTGAGATATGATGAAATATGTCTAAAACCCTTATTTTCAAAGATCTACCTTTTTAATAGTTAATTTTCACCCAAATTAAAAACATAAAGAATAGAACCCTATTAGAGTTGTAAGAGCTTTCCAAAAATATAAGAAAATCCAAAAAATTCACCGTTTTGCTCCCAAAATTATTTTTTCATGAAAAATCATAAAGTTTTTATAAATAATTCAAAACAACTCCCAAGATTCTAATTTTTTTACTAAAATCCCCTGATATTATCCCCAACCCACAAATAAAAAATTGAAAGAAAATGTATAGCCGTTTGTGAGATGTCACCAAATCATTCTGAACCCTGGGCTTGTGTCTCCAACCCTAGTTGCAAAATGTTAGTCTCTAAATTTTTGCACAAGGTAAGGTTAAGAAAATCTACAAAAAATCATTTCACATCGAGTTCACAAATGTAATCTAGGGTAAAATTCTAGGTTAATGTAATAAAGCATAAAAACTAACCCTAAACCAACAATGGAGTACAAGTAAGCATAGAAACATGAAATATAGAACAATATTACCATAAAGTGTTCATGCCATCATTGCTTCACCTCCATTGCCCTTCTCCATTTTTCTTGAATATGATAATTTCCCTCAGATTTGGGTGTGCAATTGTATCCTATGACAATGCCTAGCAAAATATTGAAGATAGTTGTCTCATACTAATAGCATGTACTTGCATTAGCTCCAGATGTAAATGTCTAGATAGCCTAAGATGTGTAGATTGTAGATAACACAAGATGTGTATATGTCAAAATGACAAAGATAAATGTATTTTATAAAAAAGACAAATTTGGATGAAGGATTGAGATTGAATTTCAAAGAGATGTGTCAATCAATGGATAAGAATGAAAGTTATAGTATGAAATAGGGTTAGGGAAAAGTTAGGGAAAAGGTAGAAATGAATGGATAAGATTGAATTATTTTATAATTCAATCAATGTCTGAGAATGAATGAGACAATAGGAGATAAGATTTGATGAGATTGACACATAAAAAGAGGTTGCTGGAGGAAATCAAATGAATATTAAATTATTTGATTTGAGAGGAAAATGACTAATTAAATAATAGAAGCATTATTTAATTGTAGTAGACATGTGACAAATTAAATTTCTTATTAAGTAATAATTTCATTCAAAAGTGGGACATTATTTGATTTGAAAGGAAGGTGACTAATTAAATAATAGAAACATTATTTAACTGTAGTAGACATGTGAAAATTTGACTTTTGAATTAAATAATTGTATGCATGTAAAAATGGTCACATTATAATAAGTCTGGTAATTAATTAAATATAAATCATTTAATTAATCTCCTAAAGTCATCTACATATAAATAAATTTAATTATTTATTTATATTGTTCATTAATAAATAAAGAGCTTTATTTAATTAATTACCATCTCCCATATTCCTCTTAATTAAATTAAATAAATTTTCATAATTTATTTATATTTGATTATCATGTTATTCCAAATTTGAAAATTTGAATTCAAAAATGGAATATTCCTTGTCTTCATCTCATAGTTAAATTAAATATTTTAAATATTTAATTTAATGCCTTCTAAATCCATCTCTCTCACATAATTAAATATTGCTTATTTAATTATGCAAATTTCTAATCTCATCTTCACATATAATTAAGTAAGTTTATTTATTTAATTATGAAATTCATTTCAACTCATTCTTCAAAATGGCAACCTTCCTTCGGATCTGAATGAGAAAATTTGAAGAAGAGGAAACCTTCTATTTCTCACTCAACTCTCAAAAAAATCTCTTACTGTTCATCTTATCAGACTGAATCTCAACTGTTGATCTTTGCCAACTAAGCTTTTGCCATCGAAAATCTATAAATTTAACCTTTCACAAGCCATTTGAATCGAATCTTCAGACATCTTTATGCTGTCAAAATATTCTATCTTTCATCCATCATTCTCCTTCAAACCTTTACCATATCGTTATGCTGCTGAAGTGAACAACCAACATTCCTCCATTATCAACCTGAAAAAATCTGGTATTCTTGGTATAGTATGCATTTATTTTTAAATCTCGTTCTTTAGTTGTCATTTTGTTGAGTTTGGTCTGATGATCTGAGAGCTATCTGGAAAAAAACAAAATGTTGAAGTTAGAGGAGGATAAGACGGTTTCGAGAAGCTGCGATTACGGTTTGCATTATTCTGTTTCTTTTCAGCTTTTTGATTTAATGTCTTATTAACATGTGTTTGATTTCTATTTAATTAATCCAATATTTCACACACACAATAATAATTTCATTCTTGAAAAGTAGGATATTATTTGATTTGAAAGGAAGATGACTAATTAAATAATAGAACATTATTTAATTGTAGTAGACATGTGACAATTTGACTTTTGAATTAAATAATAATTTCATTCAAAAGTGGGATATTATTTGATTTGAGAGGAAGATGACCAATTAAATAATAGTTCTCTAAACATTATTTAATTGTAGTAGACATGTGACAAATTGATTTTTGAATTAGATTTAATAATTTAATTCAAAATGGGAGGAAAATGACAAATTAGTTACAAGCAATTAAATAAATAAAAGTAATTTAATTTGTGCTAGGAGAAAGGCTAGAGAACAATTAAATAATTAGAATAATTATTTAATTATAGTAGAAAGTAGATAGATAATTAAATAAATAAAATTTATTTAATTAATCAAAAGAAGAAATAAAAAGACATAAATGGATTAATTAAATAATTAAAATTATTTAGTTAATAGAAGACTTATGACAGTAGACATGGAAATTGACAAGGAAAAATGGTATTAGCTAGTCTAGGACATTTTTCAGTGTCTACAACAAGCATTCAACATAATAACCATAGGTGATTTTAGACAAGCGGTCCCTCTGTGTATATGCATGCAAATGTTTTAGCTCTCCTATGTAGCATATCCATGATTACATTCTACCGAACAACTTCCAGTATGCATATGTTTTTCTTTAAAAGGCATGATAATAATCTCTAATGACTATTTTGATGCAATAACAAACAAAAAGTGTTGAGACATGATTCAAGAGTTACCTAGAATTCCATGAAGGGTAAGCTCATACTGCTATGCTAGTCATGTTAAATAAGAAATTAACCATAGATCCAATACCTCTAAATTGCACACTTTGAGTCGAGCAATTCAACTTACCTCAGCTATTGGTATCCACATTGTTTGGTCGGTGAAAGAGTTTGACATCCTGGTTGTATCTAGTTCAATGCCATTCTTGGCTTGGTTCTCCCTTAGCCTCTTCTTGTAGTCCAAATTTCTTAATGTAGTCTACACACTCAAGGCAAGGTCGGGGCGAAACAGGGGCTCAGGTGACAACATAAAAGGAAAAACTCTCTGATCAAGATTTCCTACTAGCGCGCTCTCTCTCTCTCTCCTTTTTTTTATCAGATACCACCCGATCTTAAGAGAGCCACACCAATAGCTCAACTCCTTATCACTTAGAACTGCCCCAAGATTACTCGACCTCCTCTGTCTATCTATCTCCTCCTTGCTTTCTAAAATTCCTTGCCACTATCAATGATAGTGGGGTGCATTTTCATGCTAACTGGTATAAACAGTCATGTATCCAATATAGTGACATGTAGATTTCAATTTCATTTATTTCATTTTGTTTTATTTAGCATTCCTCACACGAGCTTAATGTTTCCTAGAACATGCAAAAGTCATCAAATCTTTATATTTACTTTTATTGACTTAATTCATTTATTATTATATTTTATTTTTATTTTCAACATTCAATATAAATGAGAAGCATAAATTAATTTTCTTATAATCTAATTTTCTCATTTTCATATTTAGAAAATGCAAGGAATTGGGATATGACACAAACAAATTTCTCAAATAGCTGAATCACACCTTTCTAGCTCTCATTCCCAAAAATGATGATCTGCAAACAATGGCTGACTTTCAACCTATCAGTCTATGTAATACCATTTATAAGATTTTCTCCAAAATTCTAGTGAACTAGTTGAAACCTTTCCTGGAAAAAATGATTAGTTCAAGCCAAGAAGGATTTATTTTGGGTCGTCATATCATAGACGCTGCTATTGTGACTCACAAAATTTTGCACTCCATGGATAGATGTAACAATGCTAGTATGGATTTCAAGCTTGACATTTCAAAAGATTATGAAAAAGTCCTATAGAGTTTCCTACTCAAAGTTTTAGCTAAGGTTGGATTCAATTAGAGTGTGATTAACCTCATTTTGGAATGCACTACAACTATGAAATATTTTGGTTTGGTCAATGGGGTTCCCCATGGGTTCTTTAATGCTAGGAGAGGTATAAGATAGGGTGATCCTCTATCTCTATACATGCTTGTAATGGTTGTTGAAGTTCTAAGTAGGAATGTTACTAGAATATTGTCAGAGGGCTCTATTAAGGGAGTTAAACCTGCCACCACCCTGGAACCAGATATCTTACAACAACTTTTTGATGATACCGTATTGTTTGAAAAAGCTTTGGTTGTGGAAGCAAGAAAATGGAAAGATTACCTTAACAACTATCCTACTTGTTCAGGCCAATGTATAAATTACAACAAGAACATGATTTATTTCTTTAATAACACTCATGTTCTATAGGACAGAGTGACTGCTATTTTGGGTTGTGTGAGTGTGTCCCTTCCTTTAGTGTACTTGGGTCTTCCTCTTACTGCTAAAGAAGTTACTCTCACCTTTTGGAACTTTTTCCTTGAGAGAGTTCAAAGGAAACTAGTGGTGGAAAGGCTCAATCCCCAGTCATGCCGGTAAGCTGCAACTCCTTACTACCACCCTTCAAAGGATCCCAACTTATTTCTTATCTATATTTAAAATTCCTAGATACATAGTAGAAAAATTTGAAAAAATATAAAGGAATTTCCTCTGGTCATATACAAAGGAGAAAAAGAAGCTGGCACTGATTAGTTGGGACAAGGTCTACATTCCTAATTAGGTGGGGGACTAGGTATAAGGAATATCTAACCTACCAATAAAGCCTTACTTGCAAAGGTTGGATGGGACTAATTAAGGAACAAGAAGAACTAGTGTAGGCTTATGAATGCTAAGTACCTAAGAAAATACCCTTTAATCAAGTGTCTCAAATGAACACCCCAACGGCTCATTAGTTTGGAATAATATCTACAAGATGAAAAAGTTGTTACACTTTGGTCTGAGATAGAAGTTAGCGGATGGAAAGAACGTTAGTTTCTAAGAGGACTCCTAGCTGATTGAAATTCCCCTTTCCCAATCTAATTTCAAGAATATGATGGGTCCTGAGAGGCTGTACTTTGGCAGAAATGTTAGTGACTACTTTTTTGGTCTTCATGGTTCTAGGAAAGGAAAATGTTGGAATTACGTTGCCCCCTCTTCCTGAAATTAAGGCTATTGGATAGGAATCTATAGGACATCCTCTCCCTAACTAGAATTCCCATCTCAAATATGGAGGATGCTTTCTATTGTGTTAAGGAATATAAGGGAAACCTCTTTTTTACGTCAGTTTATGGTTTGCTATTGAACCAAGGAAATTAGTGAAAATTATGGAAATAGATTTGGAACAAACATTTAACACCAAAAATCAACTTCTTCTAGTGGATGACTTGTCACAACAAGATTCTAACTCATGATAATTTAAGAAAAAGGGGATTTCAAATCTCAAATAGATGCATGCTATGCAAGAATAATAAGGAGTTGGTTGGCCACCTATTACTCCACTACTCATTTGCTACTGAAGTCTGGGATTTGGCTTTTGGTAAATTGGGGATTCATTGGACCATGAATGGTGACATTAAGAACTTTATTGAAATTTTTTCTAACCCTTTTCACCATCCTCTCCCTCGTGAAATCTGGCGTCAAATTCCTCTGAACTTTTGATAGTGTTTATGAAAATAGAGGAACAATTGGATCTTCAAATATATTAAAAAAATACCTAAGGAGGTCTTTAGCATTGGGTGCATACTTGTATCTGAGAATGTCTCTTTATATGATTGGAAACCCCCCAAAAAAGCTCCTAGAGTGTGGGAGATCAACATGGAAAAGCTCATGGAACAAAAAAATGGAGATCAACTCCTTTGATAACTCTAAAACTCTGGATAGACTTAACATGGTTTGGAAATTCCTGGATACTAGTTGGCACAAACTTAATCTTGATTGGGAGGAAAAAGGGAACTCGGGGATGGCTAGCATTGGAGGAATTATTAGGGACTCTAAGGGAAAATTAGTGGCAGGGTATGTGGGTGGTATTGGAGCATAGAATTCTATGACAACGAATGATAGAGCATTGATCAAGGGCATTGAAGTTTCTATCACTCTTGGTATAAAAAAATGCATATTGAAGGTGACTCCAAGATGGTGATTGAATCTATTAATCATGGTCTTTGTCATGGGTGGAGTATTAGAGATATACTCTTGGAAATAAATTATTTGATTTCTAAGTTACTAGAACAGAAGAATCTGACTCACATTTTTCATGAGGGAAATTAGGTGGTGGATGCTTTGGTCGGCCTTGGTTCTTTGTTAGATCCTATCAAAATGCTAGAGAAGACTTGGGGCTCTCCCTATGAATATACAATGATTTATCCTTGATGAATAAAAAAATATTACTGTTAATGATGGAATCCAACCTTGTTGATTTGGGCGGGTACATGTGGCTCTATACATTTGGGCATTTGATGATGTGGAACAAGCAGGATGACATGGAGAGGATTAGGACAGAAGTTGGGCAGTGTTTTGAAATGATGGTGGGGAATGGTTGGGCTCTTCAAAATATTTATGGGAAATCTTGTCAAAAGTACCACAATTCAAATCAAGTTTTTAGAAACATGTGTAAGGCCAAGTATATCTTCATATTTTTGGCTATTTATTACCCGATCAAGGTTATCATAGCTTTTAGCTTAAGTTTCATGTACTTAAAAAAGATTTATTATGAGCCTATGACCATACTTTTTAGGAATGTATGTAATGCCAAAGTTACCCCCAAATTTTTTGCTAATAATTACCCAATCAAAGTTATCATGGATTTTAACTTAAGGTTGATGTACTTAAGAAAGATTCTTTTATGGCCCCGCAACCATAAATTTTATGGAAATGACCACTTAATCGTGTGAATATCTAGAATCCTTAATTAGGCATGATTCTCCTTATTGGCTTGGTGATGGCAATAAATGGCTGGTAAAGGTTATCCGTTTCCATTTTGAAAATTTGATAACTTTGTTATCTTGGGTAAGTTTCATCATTCGGTGTGAAGAGATGTGAGGTGATAGGATTCAAATCGGGCTTGTATCCTATGATGAATTTTGTAGAGAACTTATTGTTTGGCACATTTTCATGGAGGAAGGAATTGTGCCTCTTATGGAAAGCCTGATGGCTCATGATGAGAAGCTAGTAGTGCAATTCACTAGTTCTTGGAGTGATAGGAGAGTCACTATTGGTGGAATCTCTTTTGAAGTTAATGAGGATGTTATTGACAAGGCAACATTCCTATCCTGCACTGGTTAGAAGCTCAAGAAGCACACTAAGGTACAATATTTACAAAGCCTCAATGCTTTCTTTTGGGAGAATGAGAAGCTTGTTAAGAAGCACTCAGGATTCGCAAGGGAGTTGTTGCCAAAGTCGCGGGATCATGTTTTCTTAGCTATCATGAAGTATGTTACTTTAGAGGGGATATTTAAAGTCTTTTATTTCTACCATCTATCATTACTTAACCATCTTAGGCACAAAATGCTTATAATTTTTCTTTTCTTTTTGCATTCCTCCCTAGAAAGCTCGATTAAGGAAACCCTTGATTTTGCTACTTTGAAACCTAATAAGCTACCACCTCTAGCATTACACTAGGGCCTTATACTTTGGCTCTACCATTTTAATTTGGTCCTCTGCCCCCCCAAACTATCTCTACCATCCATGTTGAATAGCATGAACCATCTGACCACTCCCCAAAAAAACCCTCCCTTGTTGCTTATATTAGACCAACAAGGAAGAACACCCCTATGGACTATGAACCCAAAGATGTGCCTAAATCCAAAATCCTAGCCAAAAAGAAGAATGGGGGGATGAGTTTTTCCCAGTATAAGGTGGAACCCATGCTTTGTGAGTTAAAAAATACCCCCACTAGGAAAGACAACAAACTGACAGCCAAGACCAAAGGAAAAAGGGACACCCAATGTAATTTGTGGAGATGTCAATCACATAAATTGAGGAAAGAAGCCCTGTGGTCAGAGATTCTAAAGGTGATACTATGGTGGTAGCTAGTGTAGACATTGAGAAGAAAAAAACTAGTGTTAGAAGGTCTCATAGGTTGGTTAAAAAAATGAAAGAGGAGACTTTTGACAAGATATCTAGCAGCGTAGAGTAGACCGATGAAAACAAGGCATGTAAGTGACAAGATATTGCTGAGGAAATGGAGTTTTTTGAAGGCCCCATTCACTTCTCGGAAGTGAAAAAAATGATTAATGAGGATTCTACCACTCAATCTTCAAATCACATGGTTGGGGAGGAGGAGATGATTAAGGGGGCAAATGACAAGGATGAGGACTTCAACAAACTATTGGCTCAGGTGGACAAACTCAAGAACAAAATTTTACTCAACTAACATGCTCCATGATAAAAAAATCATCCATAAGTCCATTGTGACTCTCTTAGAGGTACTCAAAGAGGTAGTAGAAAAGAAGACTAAGGGTGAGGGACCTGAATGGGTTGGTGATGATGTCTTGAAGCTTGTCAGTGAGAAGTGGGAGGGATTAGCCAAGTAGTGGGTGGGTCTATGTTTTGGTTGGTTGGGTCTTTCCTCTATTGTCGGTTCGTTGTGTTTGTATGTTATTTGGTTTCTTCTGCTTTTCTGGTCTAGGCTTAATGTTGTAACTTTGGACTTGGTCTCTTTTTGGACCCCTAGGCTCCATGTGTAAAAGGTACTGCATTCTGTAAATGTAGCTTACTTTATTAAAAACATAAAATCAATATTAATTAATAAAAAATATTATTAGGTAAATTAAAATTTAAAAACTAAAATTGTATTTCAAATAAAATATTAAAAAAAAAAAAAACTATATTAAAATTATTAAAATAAAAATTCTAACTTTTATTAAAAATTACAAGTAACACCAAACTTAAAAAGTGAAAAATAAAATGAAACCTATTCAAAAGATAAAAATTTAATTCATAATTTATTGATTTATTATTATTAATATTATTATTTGAAAAAAATATACAAAATCTTATTATTATTTATCTTAAAATCTAAGTTTCAAAAGTTTAAAAGAAAATAAACAATTCTTATTCTATCTATTCTTAATTGAAAGCTAAGACTAGATAAGTTATTTTTTCTTTAATTATATATTATATTTTTTAATACTTAAAAAAATATAATGGTTGACATCACTTCAATGGTCTTGCATTTTTATCTACAATTTTTAACCATTGATTTTTAAAATTAATTCGTTCACTTCATATAAGGAATATCATCAATGTAAAAATATACAACATTATAATGAAGTTGATCCCATCTTGACTAGAAACACAAAAAGTATACAATCCATATCCAATATACTTCATATGATTTTTAGAAAATATGGTGAATTGATCCTTTATTTTAAGAATGAAGTTATAAAATTTGTATTATAAACAATAATCTTCTTTAAAATATGATGAAATCTTGTATGGTTGTTTTGTTTTGTTTCCTTTGTTTCAATATCAACTCTAGATTTCTTTTGAAAGTTTCATTAATGTTTGAAAATACAAATGGTCAAAATAAAATAAACATTCATTTCTTATATTAGTATCAAAATTGTAAATATGTTAATCTCTTAGTTCAATACCCATGATGAAAGATAAATGTAAGAAATGAAATATGTTGATGCTATAATGTTTATTAACATCTATATAGATTATCTCAACAAGAAGATTGGAACATATAGTGATTAATTGTTCAAGTGATTTAGTGTCCATGAGGTTGACCCATTTTAGAGCAATCCTATGCTCCTTTGTATGGTAGAGAGTTTTAAAGAAGGTTAACAAGTTTTAATCTCTATTATCACTATATTAGTTTGGTATGAATGTTGATTAAGAACTAGGTAAAAAATAATTGTTAAGGAGAATTGATTCCTTAAAGGATAGATTATTGTAATAAAAAATCTAAATATTAGATAGAGGCATAATATGATTTTATTGAAGATCAATATCCCATTGACATATTAATTCAAATGATATCTAAATATGAGGCCAAGTTCAAGCTAGGTATTCAATTGTTAAAGGAGAAGTAAACCTAGACCTATTTGTAGATTTGGTGAAAGATCCTAAGTATTTTGAAATAAAATTTTTGGATAAATATGATACTATGAAGGTCAAGTTTATTTCCACTAAAATAAACTCCCATGCTACTTTATGATTGATCCATAACTAGGGAGGATATCCCTCATGCATTTTTCATCGACTATGAATATTGCTTGAGTAAATCTTGCAACAAAATTCAAACCTTATTTCCACCAATAAAAATGGTTAAACATACAATATTTCCCATTCAATAGACTTGTGAGATAGAAATAAGAGCATAATAGAGAAGATACACTACAATAAGACTCAGAAATTATAGAAACACAAGATTTTACAGCTAGACAAACCTTAGACAAGGAGAAAAATCTAGAAGCTTAGAGAAAAGGTCCTCATTCCAATAACTCTCAACCTTTTCAAAAGTGATACATTTCCTTTAAGGTGTATGCATAAGAAATATGGAGTTAAAATAATAGACAAAGAAAAATTGTAGAACTTAATAAACAATTTCATTAATCTATCATGGGTTATATACACATACAATGACTACTATTGTGGAGATCTAAGTGGTTGTGTATTTATAATGTCTATGCAGTAAACCTATCTATAATTCATAACTCGCAAGTCAATTTTATATCATTTTCCTCATCATCTCCTAATTCATCAATTTTAGTTAAATAATTTCTAATTATTTGATTAAAGTCATTATTTTTATCTATTAATTGAATAATTAATATTATTTGATTAATTCATTTAAATTCATCAATTCCCCCTAAATTCACATTAGTTAAATAATTTTGAATTATTTAATTAAATTTATATTTATATTTCCCCACCTTGATTAAATAATTTTCAATTATTTAATTAATAAATTATTTTTCCCTCTCACACATGATTAAATCATTTTTCAATTATTTAATTAAATTCTAATTTCCTCTCACCTCACAATTAAATAATTTCTTAATTATTTAATTATTAATTTTTCTCAAACTTGCACATGACATATTCCATTTTTAAAAAAGGGAATATTACCTTTTCAAAATATCTTCCCTCCAAAATATCCTAAACTAATTTCCTTGAAACGAGAAGATAATTTTTTATCAACTAAAGTTCTCATTAATCCTCTACCATTGATCTCTTGATCTAATCTCATCCATTTATCTTCATCCTTTGATCTCTACTATTGATCAAATCTCTTAAAATTCTATAAAACAAGCCATTTTCTTCGTAAAGATTCCTTCACAATTCACATGAGAAATTCATATTATTTTGAGATATTTTTTGAGAATTTGAGCATCACAATTGTGAGTAAAAATCAGCATCAAAGCTTTTACAACATGGTTTATGCACAATTTAAAAAATCCACATCCTAAATTGACATATTTCTCCAATGGAGTACTAGGTTTTCTTTGTTTTCTTTGAATAATTGATATTAATTTGATTTGTAATCTTGATTTTTGTTTATTCATTGATTCAATTTCAATCTATTTCATTGAGTATAGGTTTATTTTATCTTTCCTTTATAGGTATTTGATGTTTTCTAAACCCAATTGTTTAAATCTATATTTTAATCATTACCCATTATTCCCCTATGACACTAACTAGTTCCTAATTTCTAATGACATCAAAATTGCTAGATGCCCTATAAATCTAACTTACAATTATATACCACCCAACCATTTATTAGTAAATATTATAAAATGGGTTTATTTCCTCTTTTTCACTTGTACATATAGTGAAAAATTAAACCTTAGGTGCCTCTTTTATACTGACTTGATTTTACATATCTTTAGAAACATCTACATGTTCATTTGGTTGATAAAAAAATAGGGGAAATGATATAAAGAAATAGTATCTCTATGTTTAGAGATCCTTAGAAACTCCCTAACAAGAACTTGAACTTCTTACTAACTCAAAGCTTGAGCCATGTCAATCAGATGATATGCAAGTGAAGGAGTGAAGAGTATAACTACCACAACATTAGTATTAGGGGTGAAAGACATTACCTTAACACTAGTAGCAACTTGCTTTGTGTTGACTACTTTTGCAACCTCTTCAACTACTTTATATTTCTCATTCAAATCTTCATTATATTTCTTTAGTTTGCAACTATCTTTAACAACCTTCTAATTTCTAAATTATTGGTTAAGACATCATAAATATTCAATTTAGAGACATATTTATTTTACAAGGATCCATTTGGCATATGCATCTTCTTCTTATGTGAGGACATCCCTATATTTCTTTTTGTATTTATTTCTCCATTATTTTCCTCTTGTTTCCTTTTCTTCTTTTTGTGGCTAGCATATTTGGGAAAAAACACACCTTCATCTTGATTAGTGGTTCACATTCTTTCCTATTTATTAGTGAGTAATTACTTCCGACATGTAAAAAGAAAAGTTTAGTGAGAGATTTGACATCATCCTTCAATGGTTTTCTCTCTTTTATACCTTTGTCTAATTTATTCCTTTCATTTATTCAAGTCTTTCTTTGGAAATTCATATGGAACAAAATGGTTGTCATGATCATACTAAAATAATTCGTCACCTTCATTTACATCTAACTGATCAACATTCGAATCCTCATAATACTTGTGCGCAACTTCATTTTATTGGAATCCTTTGTTTTCTTTAAGTTTTATAGCAACAACACTTTCTGACCAATCGTGAGGAAGATAACATATGTCACACCAAGTATTTATTATTCTGATTGTAAGTGATGGATAGGAGCAGGAATGGCTGCATTCCCCAGCGTTCGACCGTTGAACCTGGCGCTGGTGTGGCTCCTGCGTTTACTGCTCCTGCTTCACACGCTACTGCGGATGGGTCACGTGGTAGGGTTGATGTTCTGGCTTTCAACCTGCTGAATACTGTTCCAACTAAGGGGGCTGCAAATGTTGTTGGCCGCGGTCTGCAGGCATTTGGAACGGCCAATGGAGGTGGTCTGGGCAGCAATGGCCCTGTGTCTTTGGTGTCTCGCGGAAGGAAGGTTATGGGTGTTGGCTCTATGGCCAAAGCCAAGAAGTCTGTGGGTCCCAAGCTTGGGTCTTTTGGCAGATTTATCCCTGTCAGGAATGCCATTTCAGTGAAGCTAAAAGATGAAACAGGAGAATAAATTGAGGAGGTTGTTGCTGATCTTTTCCTTTGTGGGGTGATCTGCCGGTTCAAAGGTTTTTGGCCTAACCTTCCTCAGCTGCATTACTGGATCTCCAGCAAATGGGAACCTTTAATTTCAAGTAATGTTCATATTTATCCCTTGGCTAAGAGATTTTTTGCAGCTAAATTTGACAATGCTCAGGATAGAAATGTTATTTTGTGTGAACTTTTTTTTAGCTGGGACGATAAATATTTGTTGATGATCAAACCCTGGCACTCTGATTTTAACCTTATTTTTGAAACTTTTAACAAATTCCCGATTTGGGTTAGATTTCCTAATCTCCCCTTTCACCTTTGGCATGAATCTCTTCTGGAGGAAGTGGGTGAGGCCCTTGGTGATTTTTTGATGGTGGATGAAGAATCTTCTGACATTTTTCATTCCACCTATGCTCGCATACTGGTTGAAATAAATGTTTCAAAAGGGCTTTCTGCCGAGGTCCTTCTTAAATCTTCTAAATGCTCTTGGGTCCAATCTTTGGATTATGAAGGGATTCCCTTCCAATGTAGACGATGCTTCAATACTAGACATGATGCTGCACATTTCGGTTTTGAGAAAAAAGAAAAGTTAACTACTTGGTAGAGAGGTGCTTCTCAACAGCATTATACGGTTGAGAAGAAAGCTGATCAGAATAAGAGTTTTTCAGAGGTGGTTGCTTTTGAATCATTGGGTCTTGGGACACCCCCTCCGGTTGTCTCAAATGGCGGGGTTGCTAGGGCTACCCCTATTGAATCAAAGACTTCCTTTTTAGGTGTATGTGCATCAGCTTCCCTTTCTGGTGGCTCTTCCGAAAAATCATTATCTATGCAAAGGAATCAAAATGAAACTCCTACTATTTTGGTTGTTGGCTTTCATCCTCTTGAAAGTAGCGAGCCGGTTTGGCTTGGTAAAACAACGCAAGTGGAAGAAGGTTGGATCACAGTTAAAGGAAAAAAAGATAAATCCTCTAAGCCCTCTTTCAACATGATTCTCCACTCCCACAAGAAAAGTGTAAAATGTAAATCTTGAATTGTCCTGTTTTGGAGCTGGTCTTTTTTGCTAGCTGCTTGTTGTCTTTTTTGCAGCCTTGCTCTTTTTGTTTAAGGGTTTAAGATCCCTTCAAAATTTCTTTTTCCCTCTATCAAAAACATATCACACCAAATAAATCTTGTTGAATATTCATATGATCCTTCCTCAAGGTATTAGGGCTGTGTTTCTCTTGGTATATACCTACTTTGTACTCCTTGAGAGAAATTTATTTTTGTTGGGTTGAAGTCTTTTAGAATAATGATAATCAAGTAAGGTATACTATGCAATATTTGACCTTCATTGAACTATTTGGTAGAATATTTAGAGGACATACCTTTCTCATTCTAGAGTACATACATTTCTCATTCTTTGTAACCTTGTATAACATATCCTTTATGGCTCCCATTACCTTGTCCAATTTATCCTCAACAATGAGGGGCTTAATAGAAGTTATTGCACTTAATTTATGATTCTTAACACCAAACCTTTTATTTTCTTTAATAGATGCACTAAAATTACTCTCTATATTAATAACCATGGCATAATATTCCCTTAGTATTTGAGGGTTCTTATCTTGTAAGCATTAGCCCAATTTTAAATCAAATGCTCCACAATATAGAACAAGGTACATAAGCTCATTTGGACTCACATGGGGAGGCACTTTCCTTGTCGTCATAGTAAAATTATTTAAATTAAAAAATATTTCAATAATCCCTTTCCTCATAGTATTTATATTATGGATTGCAAGCTTTGGATCCACTCTTTCTTCATATTGTAGTAAAAAAACCACATAAACTCATTCTATAAATCTATGCTACTATTTGGAAGAACTTTATAAAATTATTTTGTAATTTATTTCAATGACTACACAAAGATCTTCATCATGACCTCATATTCTATTTTGTATTCATCCATCACATCCATGAAATACCTCAAGTGGTCCTCACCAATGAAAAAATTGCTACCATAGAATGTTGACACTTTTTCTCTAATCTCATCTAGAAAGGGATTAGGAAAACTAGGAATGCTATAAACTTATAGTTTTTTGTATATTTCTATTCCTAAAGGAAACATCACTTAAGAAAATATTTGAGCTTGAATTCTAGGGCTAAGCCCTACATTTTTTCCTAAAATTTGGTGTTGGTGGTTCTATGGATGTTGCTTGAAATTATGAGATTATTGATTTGGAACAATGTGTGTAATATTTTTATTTACATTATATTTTTAACAACATTTAGAGATTGAAAAAAAATTCATGTTGATTTATTTTTTCATCCAATTGAGCAAGTTGAGTGTTTGCTAATGAATTTTTTTCTTCTATTTAATGTTGCACTTCTCTAAGGTGGTCAATAAGGTCTATATGTTGATTTAATTCCCTTTTCCTATGTTCATTATTTGATTGAGTATTTAGATCAACATTATGGAATCAATTCTCTACTTCTTGTTCATTTCCTTGAGATGAAGTAGGATAATTTTAATGTTGATTTACCATTTTATTTCTTAGATGTGGAGGCAAAATAAAATTCATGTCAACATTCTCTATATGTAGATTTAAGGATTATCTTTATTTCTTATATCTACATGTATCTCATTTCTAGGCCTATCACATGATTATGCCTAAAGATTCTTCTACTAGTTTTGATTCTATTATTATCTGAATCCTTTGATGCATAATGATCATGATCTTTGATGCATCTATTATATCCTAAGTACATAATTTTTCAATTCATTGAGAATTAGGTAGAGATGGTATACCTATATTCTTGGCCTTCCATTTTTCTTGTCACTTCATCACATCAAAGGAAATTATACTAGGAATTTCTTGACCTTTTGATCACTAATCCCTTTCTATTCCTATATCAGATTATATTCTAAAATTTAATTTTGGATTTTCCATGATAGAGATACCACTCCTTAAAAAGAAAAAAAAAATTCTAGGTCAATAAATATTATGATTATAGTAACAGAGTACCATGATTTTCTTGGCTACAACATAGTTATTGATTAACCTGGGTCTTCAAGTTGAATCTTTATATAAAATATTCCTTGATAATGACACCAATTTTTTGGTGTTCTAAGATGTAAAACCCAAATCCATAAGCCCTAATAAACTCCCATGTGTTAGGGGTGTCAAACCTAGTAAGAGTACCATGAACCTATGTTCAAATTTGGGAATCTTAGTACCAATTATTGAGGTGGGTAAGAACTCCTTTACTTCTAGCTCTACAATCCCAATGAGGGTTTTTCTAAGGTACTAGAGCATATATTACCATAGAAATAAAACACTCACCTTGACAAAAACCATATCTATTGCACATTGTTCTCTTATTCTAGTTGCCACTTCATTCCTATATGGTAGTTTGGAAGACTCGAGGTTAAGCACCTTATTAAATAGAAGATCTAACACATAAATATCACCAATTTTTATAATAACCCTTAAAGTTTTACATACATTTAGAAATGGAAGTTGTAACACACAAACAAATAAAATTGAAAAGATATTTGAATTTTTATATTTTGAGTGTGTAGTGGATGACGACCTAACAAGAATCTAGTAATAAACTAGTGCTTTTATCTAGTTGGACAAAAGAGTCTATGAATCCACTCAAACATGAAATGACTAGAACTAGGGTGATACCTTAATCAAGATATCACAAAAGACTATGCCTTTCAAAATCTGCAAGAAGACTAGGCTCTATAATTAAAATAAAAAATGAGTAGTAGAATATTAAATGATTATACTTAGTAATTCAATAGCATATCCATACATCTCTTTTATAGTTTTGAAAAGATACCTTACAAAATATATGTAAGGATTAAATTACAATCATCTATCTAGCTAATTAAACAACACACATCCAAAAATGTAAACCGTACACATGAACACACTCAATGAAGGTTGATTATTTTATTATTTAGTTGATATGCAAAGGTTACAAGTTCTTACTACACATTTGCGATGTACCCAATTCATTATAGTACCAAAATAACTAACCTAGAAGTGTAAATTAAAAACCTTAGGGATTCCTATGAATATCTTTATTTTATTGGTTTTGTAATTGCTCCTCTCTAATTCTAAAATGTTATCCCCTCTACAAAATAACAACCAAGATAAATATATCCACAACAAGAAGTCATGCAATTAGTCAATAAATTGTGGCACACAAGGAAACCCTAACCACGACCTCCTCTAATTCTTAGACAAGTGTCTTTTGCAAACTCAATTTGACAACCAAGAGGTGTAAAATAACATTCCATTGATCCTTTTCATACTTGAGGATTCATGATTTGTGGGTTTGAATGAAATAATGAGGGAAAATTCCCATGAAGTCCATTAAAATCATGTCTTGGATGTGCTACTCTGGAAAAAGGGGAGCTATAAATAATGAATTATGGGCACCTATTTTCTTCTTAGATTAGTGCCAAAATACATTAATAGTTCATACAAGGCTACTCACATATAAAAAAGGTAGTTGTGCACCTTAATCATGCTACAAAGGAGGTAAGTTTAGAATATGTCATGACATCATCCTCAATTTACTTGCAAGGAATCATTAGTAGGGAAGAAGGAAATGAGAACCTATAGAAGGTTCAATCATTTTATGGAGCCACCAAAATCTTTGACAACTATCATCCTTTTCCTTTGTTTCATCTTTCCTTACATACTCAGCCCTTTGCTCCTCCTATCTAATTCAAAATTTGGAACTAGAACCTTTGGTTCCTTTTTGGAAGGTTACCAACACCTTGGGAAACTCCAACTACTAGCTTCTTCTTGATCAGGTTCCCAACTACTTAGGAACTAGAACCTGTCAAAGGATCCCTTGTTTGTAGAAACCATTAGAAATTCTAACACTTCACCCTTTGATATTTTTCTTCTTTCCCTCTCCCTTTGAAGGTTTAGTAGAAATCAAGAAACTTTTAGAGGTTCTCATGGTTCCAAGAGCACACAAAAGCTCCAATTTATTGTTATTCTTTCTATATCATCTTCTATTCATCCTTTGCACACCCATACTTTTCTTCCTCCCATGTTGTTTGTGCTATCCATTAGGTCTTGGAGGGGACTCTAGAACTTGTTGAGAATCCTATAGTTCCCTTTCACTTCATCTATCCTATTGGGGTTGAAGCCAAAAATGGTAACTAAAAACTTGGTTTTGGGTTTTTAGTTACCCTTCAATCATCTCTTGT
Source organism: Sequoia sempervirens (assembly GCA_007258455.2). Taxonomy (NCBI): domain Eukaryota; kingdom Viridiplantae; phylum Streptophyta; class Pinopsida; order Cupressales; family Cupressaceae; genus Sequoia; species Sequoia sempervirens. The sequence goes on from VDFB02271358.1 coordinate 1,094,263,886, forward strand.
CTTGGCATATTTCAAGAACCTTTATCAAGGGTTCCATGGGAATTTAAAACCATTGGTTCCTAGTTCTTGTGAAACCTTTGATTTTCCACCTTATCTTTTGTCACAGGTTCCATGGGAACCAAGAACCATTATATCTTTGTTCCTATGGAACCTCTGTCCCTTTCTTTATATTTTGTCAGGTTTAAGGGTTAAGAGAAACCTATCGAAGATTCTATAGGAGGTATGAATTCTTGGTACCTATAAGATATTCAACAAATGGGAATATACTAATGGAGTTTTTGTAGGAACTAATAACTAAAGCCTCTTAGTGCTTACGAATGCTTTAGCAAAGGGAATTTCATAGACATAAAATCTCTTACCTTTCTCTTAATTAGCCAAGTTAAGAAAAATAATTTTGGGGAACTAACTAAAGGATGTAAAAAAGGGGGAAGATTAATGCAATATCTAGAGGAAAAAACTCAAGCAAGATAGTGCATTTAAAATCTATCATATAAACTATAATTGACGAGAAAAAAAAAAGGAAAATAGAGTAGACCATTAGAGAAGAATAAGGTAAAATGAAACACAAAAAAATGGGGTGCTAAAAGTATATACTATTTTTGTTTTTGAAATGGTCGATTTTATATGTGTATTTGAATGTAATTGGTATATAATTTTATTGGAATATTTTTATTGATGGGTGAGTTGGGATATGTTTAGTGGAAAAAAATATTTTTGTTATTATTGTTGTTGAAATAATGGTTGCTAATAAGTAGGTTGAAATATAGGTGCTGGAAGGTAAGGTGTTGTGTTTTGTTGTGATGAGTTGTGGGATAGAATCATGGTTACTTAATAAATTGATGTTTTTGGTATGGATAAAGGTGATAAAGATTTAAATAGTTGTGTCATGGATGGGAATGTTATTTGAGTTAGAGGAATTTTTGTTGTTGTTTAAGGTGGGTTAGATTAAAAGATGAATAGGGTTAGATGATGGATTTTATTGTGAGGTAAATGAATTCAAGGCCCTATTGGATGTAAGAGGATTGGATTATGATATGTTAATAAAGTTAGCAAATTTTGGACATCTAACTATGGTGTCGAAAATATCATTGTGTACATTTTCACACTTAATCTAGGAATAATCAATGATAAATTGGACTTGATATTGCCTTGATCTAGTGTTGTGATGAGTTTTACACATCCACATTAGGTTTTGGGCCCTTCTAAGCTAAATAAACTTAACTTTTCCCTAATTTAATGTTGTAAAGTGTATTTATTGACACCTTCACATTAAATTTAGAAGGCCTATAAACTAAGGTAGACCTACTCTAGTGTTGTATTGTGTTTTACACATTCACATGGGATGTAGGGCCTTTCTAAGCTAAATTGACCTAATTTTTCCTAAATTTAATGTTATAAAGTATATTTATTTACACTTTCACATTGGATTTTGGGACCTATTGCATTTATGACCTTTATATCATCATTAATAGGCCCCTATGACCCCATATTATGCATCCCAAGGCTTATTCTAATAAAAAACTTGACAATATGAACAAATAAACTTAATTTACACTCCCCGACACTTTAGCAATCAAAATAGGCCTTGTGGGACCCATTCACCACTTTGGGTGAATGAGTCCCATCTAGGTGGGACCTGTAGAAACTTAAAAATGACCTAGGCCTACAAGCTCTATTTTACCACTTTTGTCCTAGCATAATTATGACATTTAATTATGTCTTTGGTCCACATTCAACTATTGATTAAATAATTCATAATTATTTAATTAATTCGTGTCCTTTTATTCTTCATGATTATTAAATAAATAAATTTTATTTATTTATTAAATACGTCATTAATTGTCTAAGTCTTCCCTTAATTAAATAAATTTCTTAATTTATTTAATCACCCTTCTTCAGTCATTTCCTCCTAATTATTAAATAAATAAGTTTTATTTATTTATTTAATATGTCACTAATTGTCATAATTAAATGAATTGATTAATTTATTTAATTATTCATAATATCTGCTAAATTAAATAATTATCTCTAATTATTTAATTGTCAAAATTAATATTCCTCTCATTTTAAATAAATTAAATTATTTAAAATGTCATCAAATTCTTAACTGACAGTCCATTATGGTAAATAATCTAAAAATTGATTATTTATTATTTCACAAAATCCATATTCTGAATTAATTTAATTCAAAATGGTAACTAATCTTCTAAAAATCAAGTAATCGGGCAGATTCTTGATTTTCCAAATCTGATCTTTAGTTCAACTCTTATCTTCTTAATTTTTGAAAATCTTTATTTTTGAATTAATTATCTCATTTATTCTCCACCATCGATTCAATTCTCTCAGATGAAATCTCGACCACTCGTTTAAGGATTTTTCCCTAACCCTGATTAGGGATTATCAAATTTAATCTGGGCCTCTGATTTTAGGTCTCTGTCAAAAGTCAATCTCGTCCATCCATTCAAAATGGCATTTTCTATAAAATGCTATTTTGTTCTCATTTTTAGATTACGCACTGACATACTTAGATATTTCATAGAGATTGTTGTATTATTGTCACATTTCATTAAGTTCTAATCATATTGTCATAGGCTTAGTCATTTTAGAAGAAAATCCTTCAAAGCTTGTGTAGGACTTCATCAAGGATTGCTCGCACGTTCGATCTGAGGGCAACACAAATCAACAAGTTAGAAGGTGTAATGGAGATCAGCCATGGAGAATGAAAACATTGGGTGAGATTGTTCTATTTTATGTGTTTTCGTTTATTGTTCCTTTGCACTTCATTATTTCTTTGGGTTTATGCTTTCAATTCATTTGATAAACTAAACTTAAAAATAACCCTTAGATACATTGGTGAACCCGACTTTGTTCCTTTTATTTTTTCCATATGGTTTTGTGTGTTTTTGTCATTTTTGTAGGTACAGGTACGGAGTGACGCAGTTTTTTTTTAAAAATCGTGACGCATTTGATGCATTGCGACGCATTTGCAGAATAAAATACTGCAATTGCTCTGTCATGCTGCATTTGTATTCCCTAGCTGCATTTGACACACAGAGTGACGCATTCGCTCTGTCGTGACGCATTTGACTGGTAATGTTTTCTGATTATTTGCATTCGGGTTTTTTTGTTTTCTGTATTCTTTTTATTCTAGTTCTTCTGCATTCTGCTTAGTTAGGTTTTTGTGGTACTAATTTTCATTTGCAGCATTTGGCGGTTACTTTTCATGGGTCAAAGGCAAAAATTCAAACTCCTAACTTGTGGTCTTGCAGGTTCGAATGTCGAAGAATAAACACTAAAACATTGTGCCTATTTTTTTTCTTAGATTAGTTCACGCTTACTTTCAATGCAATTAAAAAGAACAATGTCTTCAAATTTGCATGACTGTGTTTGCAAAATGGTAAGTGAGTATGCTCTCACCTTGTGAAAACTCGGTGATCAGAAAACTAGACCTGTTTTTATATGTTATTATCCTCACAACTTAGTAATTGAAGTATCCTCTCCCCTTGCGCATCTGTGCGATCCTGGGTGTAAGAGAAATGGTTACTAACTCTAGAACTTGGGCCTGTTCTAGTGGGAAAAAGTACTCACCCCAGGATGACTCAGACCAGTAGTACCCTGACACCGAGGGACTTCCAGCCAGTATATAAAAGTGCGTGTGGTTCTGACGAGATGGATCCGAAAGGGGACTCTCACCGCATGGATCATGCCCTACAAATGGAATGCCTGTATTAAAAACCTTTTGTCTTAGTTTCCAACCATTCTTTAGCCATTGCTTGATATAGTGCAGGGTATAGTATCATGCCCGAAGACATTCACTACTGATCCCCTTGAGTAGAGATAGCAATTCTTGGGAAGTCATTACCCAAAGAATCCAAATTTGGTGTGATCGAATGACGTTAATGAGCCATGGAGGGGAGCCAATGCCACCAAAATTCTAAGCTATCTGCTCTCAAGAAGGAAAGGTGTTTATCACCAATCTGGGGTATAAAGCTGGGTTGTATCAAGTATACAAACCCTTGGCCTATTGGCCCTTTAGGATTGTACTTCTCTTATGTGCGATTGGTTACATTCAAAACATTGTGCTTGTCAAGTGCTTTCTGGATTCACCACATTTACATTTCCAAACAAAACATTCAACATTAGACAAATCAAATTTTCCCTAAAAATGTCAAGAAACTCAATTTCTAACAAATTGAGTCGCATCTGTTGAACCACAATCAATTTTCTGAAACAAAAACGCTCTATTAAACCACATTTGACATCTAAAATGCCACATTTGCATGCGTCGCGACACATATGAAACTCACAGAGCCACATCTACCAAAATGAGTTGTATTTGTCAGTCCCCAAGCCGCATTCGCTCAAAATGAAACGCATTCGCAAAATCATGATGCATTCACAACCTCAAACGACGCATTCACTTGTCACAAGTAAAAAATTCATACAAAGTCAAATCTGAAGTCTACACCTTGTCAATCATTTGTGAAACAATATTTCGAAGGAGATTCTATCAGAAACCAATTTTGAAATTGCTCAAATTTTTGACCATTAGTTTGTATTCTTCACCATAGGTTTCATCCTCCATTCTTTTTAGTCGCATACATTAGGCATTAGTTTGTCCCTAGGTTTTACATCTCGCATAATTTAGATTAGGAAAATGTCAGCATAATTTGCAACGTCATTGCTTTCAAAAATAGGTTCTCTTGGACTAAATTATCAATCCCTTTTTTAGTCATTGTCCCTTTTGTGAGATTTTCCAACTCAACAGTCTAGTTAGGAAAACTCACTAGTCATTTAGACCTTGTCATCTTGTCCTTTTCAACAAAGTACTTTAGTAACCAAAATTGAAAACAAATATTGAGCTTATAAGTGCTTAGGTATCCTTGTCTTAAATTGCATTATAAGTTTAGACATTGCATATTTTATTCCCAAAAAAAATAAAAAAATCCAAAAATATTATTCATCCTAGTCATCATTTTGAACTTAGACTTTGCATAGTGTCATCTTTTCATTTAGTTGTCATTTTCATTTGAGCAATCTCATTTTATGGTGGAAACTAGACTCCAAAAACAACAACGATAAATGGAAAACTTTTGACAAGATCCCACTTCCACTGTCAACAATCCCACATATGACCCAAACTAGACTTTTGATGATCCATTTGGCAATAAAAACAATCAAACTCTCACAACAATACCTTCCTCATCAAATAGTCCATTTGAACCATTCTTGCGTAAGGATGAATACGGTCAAATACTTGAGGAAAACCTAAAGGTAGCGGCACAAGATCCAGAGGCCTCTCAATTCATTGAACAAATGGTCCCATACGATAGAGATATATACTTAGCCATACTCTTGAGTCAAGGAGCTAAGTTACCACACAAATTCGACATCAACATGTTGAGATCAACATCTCTTGAACCTAATAACAACAACACGCATAACATGTCACATAGTGGTTAGCCTCCAAACACTACGAGCAATACTTTCTTTAACACTACAACGACAGTGCATGCTACCTCCAACATCCCACACACCTCGAATATAATAAATGGTACATCCATTGGAGGATCACAATCTACCACAGTGCCCACAATATCCAAAACATTGTCACAATCGGCTGGAACCACCTTTGGCTCCACGACAATGTGGGAAAATTACTCCAATCCTCTTTTTACCAATATGGTAAATGCGACGAGGGCATCATCAAGTCATACCAATCCCCCTTCGACAGCTACATTGAATACCATGAGTACACCTTCAACATACCCTCTCATTGGTATCTCACAAAATCCTTTGGGTGGGGGTAAACAACATATATTTATTCAAGGACAACAACAAAATGTGAATACGTCAACACTGTCAAATCCCATAAAATCCCAAGGACAACATTCGACCACCCCCCTTGTCCAAACCCAACAATTTGGACAAAGTAGTCAAAACACACAACCCATGGCATCATTAACACATCACAATGTTCATGGTCACCATGTCCCCCAAATAATGACACAAATGGCTGGGGGACACATCCCAACTTACTCATCCCACATTCATACTCACCAACATACCCCCAACCCTAACTTTCAGTACCAACAACACGCCAATCCAAACACATCATACATGTCACAACAATCCATACTGCCACAATACACCAATATTCATAGAAAACAAATGGGGACCTATGGTTCAACGTATGCAACCAAAAACGACCCTGTAATAGAGGCCTTGCAAGCAAAAATGATGGGTCTAGAGAAAAATATCCAAAACATACACATATCAGGCAAGAAATCAGAAATATCATATGATCTAAACATATACCCATTCGACATGAGCTTATACATGCCACCATTTCCTCTGGGATATGTCACCTAATTTTACAAAATACAGAGGCAAGACAAACCCCATTGAACATGTTCACGAATTTGCAACCAATTGTATGGACGTCGCCTATGAACAAACATACTTGATGATACTTTTTTCAAAAAGTCTGGCGGGTCCTGCCCTTGAATGGTTTTCCACTCAAAAGGATATCCAAACATGGGATGAGCTTAAACAAAAATTCATAAAAAATTACGCATACAACATTGACATGGACACTTCTATCACTAGGTTGTGCAATCTCACACAGGAGGATGCTAGTGAGACATTCATCCCATTCTTTCAAAAATGGAGAAGTCTAGCTAGTTAGTGTCACATTGACATACCCAAAAGGGAAAAGGTCAACATGTTCATTCAAACACTTTTGGGTCCCCTAAAATATGCACTGCAAGTGCATTGCTGCACAACCTTCACGAACCTAGTCAAAAAAGGGGTCCAGATTGAGAAAGCCCTTATCACAAAGGGAGAACTAATGTACAGTCTCAAAAATGCAAATGCAAATCCGCCCGTTGACAAGAATAAATACTGAGTCAAAAATAAACACGTTACAAATGACGGTGTTGTGGACGCCAAGATTGAAAACATTGTGGGTCTTGTACTGGCCCTAAAAGAGGTTCAACAACAAAACAAACCAACAACGACATTGAAACCCCCTACCAATGTCCCTTCAAACAACCAGAGCAACCAAAATAATCAGGGACAATATCATCAGATGAGGCAATTTCCTAGGGGTCGCACATACACTTCTTTGGGTGAACCCATTAAAGAAGTCCTCAAGAAATGCCTCTAGAATGGGGTCATCACACTTCAAGAACCAAAACCATATGACCCAGGACAATTCAAACCAGCATGGTGGAACGATAATGCATTTTGCGAGTACCATCGGG
>VDFB02271358.1:1094271250-1094467797 GCA_007258455.2 Sequoia sempervirens
TGTTTCACTTTGAGGAACATGGAACCCAAAATTTTCTCCGATTCGCAGACTAGAGTGCCATCCATTGGTGATAGAATTAGAGCTTGGAAAGGGCCACCTGCAGAGGCAGCTAGTCATCCTTAGATGGTCTTGCTATATTATGCAAATTCTCCTATGCTCCACCTAGGTCAAGAATTTCCTTATAAGCCAGTGTTTCAGGTAAATCGTCCCTTGCTTCGCAATAGAAAAGTAGCTATGCAAGAGGACAAATAACCCCCTCAATGTCTATTGTGGTGGGAGGATGACTGCAACTTTGGAAAGCATTTGGGTCTTGCTCCTTTTCTTCAATTCTTTATGCAATTTGCTCGACCATGGAAATCAACCCATCCTCAAGAAATGGAGACAAAAGACCCATCTCACTCAACTTGGAGAAATTCTCCTGTATGTCATCCTTTTTCTGGTTCAAAGTAGCTATGACTGCTTTAGTTCGCTGGAAAGTTGAGTGGCAATGGATAATTTTTTTTGTCGTCTAGGAAACAACATCCCTATTTTCAATCCTTGCCTTGGCCAGGTCTTCATCAGAGACCAAATATAGCTTGGTGAGAAAACTCTTTGCTTCCAGAACCTTTTTTGAGATGAACCGCAAGAATTTCTTAATTGTACTGCAAACCTCCTAGATCAGTTTTGCTGCCTTTGAGATGAACCAAAGTGTTGGATGTAGTGTTAGGTAGAAGGTTTTAACCTTTTCCAAATAAGAAATATATACCTGCTAATCCAATGGAATAAGGTCTGGTTGCACAGAGGAGGCTTGGAGAGAGCTCTTTAGAGAGGTGATCTCTGCATCCTTTGAGTTAATGACCTCTATCAATTTCACACTTTTTTATTTTTGTGGATGCCAGTTGCTCCTTGAAGCTGCTCATTTTTTTATGCCAATTCTCCTTGGCTTAAGAGTCGTTCACCAATTCTCTGCCAAGAGAGGAATTTGTCTCCTGAAGCTCTTTTTCTAACTAGGCCTTTTAGCCCTCAAAGTCCTTATGATTCTTTTCTAATTCCTGCACATATAGAGAACTTTGAGTTGCTAACTCTTTCACCTTTTGTTACAGATTCTACTCCATTGAGGTCAACTGGCTCTGATATTTCTGGTTCCTTTCCTATAGGTCATTGAGCAATGTGGAGTCAATGGACTAGAACTGATTTAGTTTCTCTTGGAGCTTTCTCTGCTCTGACTCCTTCATTTGCACTTTCTCAAACAAGCATGTAACTTCAGCTTCTAGTGATTTCTCCTTCATTTCCATAAAAATAACTCTTTGCATTACAAGATTTAGCTACTCTTTCTTTTTCTTCAATTGATGACCGAATTTCAGAAAGTTGGTCATCACCACCCACTATGTTTCCTCCATGAGTTCCACCTTATCTTGTGGTTGGGATGCAGTCAGATCAAGCCCCATGACATACATGTTGAATTGTAAACTGTATACACTTTAGGTTCCACATCCTTTTTATCATCCTTTTCTTTTTGCTTTTGGATCTTGAGGGCTTGCATTTATTTTGTGGTTTCTCCCTGGGATATGAATTCATCTTGCAATTGAACTAGCTTTCCACTAATAGGTGTAACAAGAGGTAGGGAAAAAGAAATACCCATGTAGCAGGCCCTTATTTTTTCTTTGGTGGGAGATTGATAGTTTTCGGGGAGAAGGGAACCTGCCATAGTTCAGTTTGCAAATTGGCAGAAGGACTCATTAGTTGCAGAAATGGGGTGGTCATAATCGAGTCCATTTGCTGGGAATACTAGGTCAGAATTGAGGTAGTAGAGGAAATAGGGGTGCCAATGGCAACCGAGATTTCAAAAAGAGAGATGAGGAGAAATTGAGCAACGACGGTTGGTGTTATGGTTCATGAAGGCGTTAAGATAGATGGCATAGTTTGGGTGAATTGGGAGAAGCCTCCCACAAACATTGTGGGAGGGGAAGATAAAGTAGGGCCGACACTTGTAGTAATGGGCATTGCAGGAATGGAAGAGGACACCAAAGATTGAGAAGTAAGAAAAGTGGAAGCAAAAATTACCTGTTGACTGGACGTTGGCGGTGCTTAGCTTGTTGTTGGCTGCTTAGTTCGAGTTCCTGACTTGCTGCGAGCACTTGGCTTGCAGAAACTCCTTGTGATTCTTCTCCCGAAATAGCTTCAATGCATTGTCGTTTAGTGGGTGGGGAGTCTTAAATCTCCATATTCTCTATATTTTCTGGCTATTGTGGTTGAGACACCCTCATCACCTTAGAGGCCCAGGTGAGTGTCTATGAGGCTCTTGAGATATTCAGTCGAAGTGACATAGGAAAATTTCCCTATAGACCTCATCCTTTTCTAGGAGGAGGATGTTGATGTCTTAGATTCCTCCTTTGCTTGATCTTCTCCTTCATTGAGGTCATTGCCTCCACCATTACTTGAGTTAGAAGTAGGGTTTTCCTCATCCCATAGTTGTTCAAACTCTTTGTCTTCCTTTACACCTTCATTAGGTATACCATGTCGTTCTGTTTCTTGGTGATATTTCTAGAAGGCTCTGATCTTTTCATTAGTCCATTCTTCCTCATTCCTCAACTTATTGTATAGAGTCTTCCCCATTTTATATTTCTTTTCATAATTGGCCACCAGAAAATAGAACTTATGCCATGATAGCCTATTGTCTTCCATGGGGATATGAACTAGGTCAACCAACAATTCATCTTTATCTTCTAACAGGCTACGCCTCTGATCCTAGTAAGGCCGAGGGATGTGAGTTACCTTGAGGTGATCATAGGGTAAATCATTGAAAGGGCTGTAATCCCACTTGTCACAGATCATTACCAACCCTAAATGAGTTAGTTTATCTTGCAATAGTGTTTGCTTCTTTTTTAGGCCCACTATTTTGAAGATTTGCAGATAGGTGAAGAATCCCTTCCTCTTGACCTTTTTGCTATTGCAAAGGGTAATATTGATGATGCAAACCTGCTAGAACAATTCCAGAGCCAAAAATCAATTAGTCACACATACTGGAAGGCGAAAGGGTTCTTTAGTGAAGCCTCACATTTAGATGAATGTAAAATCTGATCCGAAGAACAAATCACATTTTGAACTGAAATTTTGCATAAACTCTGTCTAAGTCAAGGTGAGCTAATTAGCACATTCCTCCCCTAGTAAGTCTTGCAAAATAGGAGTCAAGAAATGATCTGAAAATGCATAGCAATCAAAAGTAGAAGAGAGGAGAGGGGTCCATACAAAAACTGGTTTTTTCCTACCCTTCTCATCAAAGATGGATAACTTTAACCGCTCATCAAAGAAATCATGGTTTTGATATAAAAACATATAAGCAAGATAGGAGACAAGTTTGAACTTTCATTTAATTGGGTATTTGTTAATTTGTTCTATCATCTTCTCTGAGAGAAATTCTCCAAAATCATACCAAAAGTATGACTTCTGGTAGTAGAATTGGAAAGTTGGGCCCAATTGAAAAGCATGTACCTCTTAGCCGGTGTTCAAACCAAATAAAAATTCCATCATTGAAAAGGAATCACACATGTGTTCCTTGAAAGCACCATGTGGCGTAGGAATTTCTAGTGGCTTCTCATGTTCTGCTTCAACCCTTCTGGTTTCTTCATTGAAAAACTCTTGAGCCTTACCCCTGGTGCTCCATATTTTATCTCCCTTATTAGGAGTGAATGACTCCACTTCCATCTCTCTTTGCATAGGGTATGGAATGTACAACATGTTCTAGATGGCAGTCGAGCTAATGTTAATTGAAAGAGTTTGTCCCTCAATAGTGCTGGTACTTGGATTGAAACACCTAATGGCCGCATCTACCAACTCTAGGTAGTAGTGCATAGATGGGACCATATACTAAGGAAACCCATTGAACCATACCTTTTCTGCAGCTGACATTGGCCATTTGGACACCTTCATTCATGTGCAAGCATATTCCCTCAACCCTTTGGGGTTTTTTGCAAGAAAGGGATCATGAACATTATCCCAATCTTCCTAAACTAAGCTTTGGTCTTTGTAGATTTTGGGCTTGTCTAGCCACCTTGTGTTTCCCCATACTGGCTTTTTAGGGATGCCCAGTGTAGCATAAAAATATCCTCAAAGACACCAATGGTTGGTGCTCTTCATAGAGCTTTAGCTAACCTCTGCATAGCCACTATCCTAACTCCTTGACTTGAACTTTCTGCCATTGCTAATTTGTAAGAAGCTTTCTGCTTAACTTGAATTCCTTTGCAATTCCAGCTTGACTCTGGTAGTTCTCCATAACTTTTTTCTTTCTACTTTGAGTAGCATTCTTAAAAGAAAACATTTAAGTGCTTTAAACTTTCTTCATGTAATATTTAGTGATCTTTTCTCAAGGTGGTAGATGAGAACCACCTTTTTTTGCATTTAATGCGACATGTACAGCCAACCCTTTTGACTTGTGCGAGATGAATTACTTGCTACTTTGATTTGAAAAGAATTCATAAATACAATTAGCAATCACATGTACAATGTGATTTTCTTGGAACTTGAGCTGACACCTTGCAAGTAGCTTAAGCATTCATATGCGTTGGAAATTAATATCTTAAAAGGAATGATTAGGCTGAAGATGTGATTATTATTTGAAAAGATATGAGTTTCACCTTAGGAAACACAAAATACCTAGAGGATGACACCTCAATCCTTGGTTGTGTATGACATCATTGATTGTTTCCACCAACTTAGGCTAATTAATTAGCCATTATTTTTTTTGCATGCAACAAACCGTACTCAGCAGATGCAAATGGGTTGGAAATTCGAGTGAGTCTGGGCACAAATTTCAAGTTGGTACTTAATTAACATCACATTTATGGAAAGTAGATTACCATTCCTTTCCTTAATTTTTCTATAAATAGGCATCTAAGCAATAGTGAAATCACACTTAGTGATTTGATTAGAATTGGTATTAGGTAATTGGCATCATAGTTTAGCATTTGCAATGCAAAGCATTCCCATATGCTAGACTTAGGTGCTTTGCAGGGATAATATTAAGGTATTTGTAAAAATTCTAACAAGATGAATACCCCAATTAGGCTAGTGTCACACAAGTCCTAGACTACCTTTCTAGGAGAGATTTCTACTAGGCACATCAAGAGAATGATGAAGAACAAGCATTCACTATCCATTATAGCCATAAAATGGGTCTTGGGATGGGACTGCCTCAAGTATGAGGACAAGTATCGAGTTAGCACTGATGTGTGCTCACACTTTGTGGCCTCCATGTCTGATATAAGAATTCCTAAGACATTAATTCTTCATCTCGTGAAGAATATTTTCCCCAAGAAATACCTAAATGGCCTCGGTGAGATCATTGCAAATGTTGCATATGGTGGGGGAATTCCAACTGCCATTGACCTCTGGAGGTTTATAGAAGAGGATGAAGTCGCGTTGTGGCTGCCATTTTTGAGTGGCTTCCATCTCTAGACACAAGATGAGCACCACCAGAGGGTCACTCGAGCTTTCCAATTCCTTTTCCGCATCTACAACGTGGTGACATTCTATGACATCGACTGGTATACAAACTTCAGGAACTTGGTGTTCCCTCTGCTTACCTTTGCTTCGTTGGATGATGTTGTTGTTGATGCCCCTATTGAAGAGGGTATCGTGGACGTTGCCATTGATGCATCCATTACTGCTGCTCATGTCATGAATTGAAGACTTTCATTTTTCTTTTCTACTCCTTAAAAAAAAATCTCATAGTAATTAGTCCCTTTTTGTAGATATGCCTAAAAAAGGCTTTCGTAAGATATATAGGAAGAAGAAAAATAGAATATACTTTTGGAAGCATGCCCTATGAGACATTTTGAAAATGTAAATATCAAAGCATATATATTGAAAGTATATCCTTATATAACCATCTCGTTGTTTCCTTTTGGATTCTACAACTGGGTCATTTTCCTCCCTTTTCAACATGTATGTATGAATTCAATGTTGCATGTGGGTGTTTAATTTTTCACTCTGTTAAGCTATGAGTTTATTTCCCTTACTCTCTACAATAATGTGTCACTTGTTTCCTTCTACCACAAACTACAAAATAAAATAAAAAGATCGGCCAACAAAACAAAAGGGAAGGAAAGGAAAAGCGTATTTACATTGGTATGGAAAGCAAGCTTAATTGAATAATTTCAAGTGAATTTCATTGACCAAAATTCCTAGCACTTCTTTTTTCATAGTGTCTAACTCATATGCATTATGTTCCTTACATTGAATTATTTTAAATGGGCCTTCCCAAAGGCTATCAAATTTCTAGTGCTGGCTTGACTTTGTAGTCCTTTCATTATATTTTAGCACTAGGTCTCAACACTTTAGGCCTTGGTTGAATGCTTTCTTGTCAAACCACCTTTTAACCACTTGTTGGTGGTTAGTCATGGTAGTTAGGGAATTTTCCCTTTTCTCTTCTACTTCTAGCAACTTGGATAACCGTACCTCCATTGCACCATTTTGTTCTACTTTGAGGTATTTTAGCAATTGTAGCGCTAGAATCTCCATAGAGATAGGCAAGAATTCCTCTTTTCCACAAACTAGCTCATACGGTGAAGTCTTGAGGACTTGCTTTGGAGTTATGTGGTATACCCAGAGTGTTGTTTAGAGCTTTTTGTGCCACTCTCTTTGATATTTTGACCCAATTCTTTTGAGAAGTCGGACCAAATTCTTGTTTGTTGATTCAGCTAAGCCATTCCCCTGTGGGTAATAATTTAGCAATTTTTTAAGGAATATGTCGTGTGTAAGTGAAAATTGACTTACCTTGGAGCCTAGGAAATCTTTACCATTTTTTGAAATGATAGTTTTGGGTAGGCCAAGCCTTATCATTAGTTACTCTAGGAAAACCACTATCTCTTCCACTGTCGCATTCTTGAGTGGCACAACCTCAGTCCATCTCGTGAAGTATTTTGTGGCCATCAAGATCCATTTATGTCCTATGCTAGAGGCTAGGTTGATCATTTTGATGAAGTATAAACCCCATTGTGTGAATGGATCATCAACTAGTATTAGATTGAGAGGAATTGTAGAATTATTTCTTCTTCCAACGAAGAACTGACATTCTTTGCAAGTTTTCACCAAGGAGTAGGAGTCATTGAATAGTGTCAACCAAAAGTACCCCACACACATGATCTTGATGGTGGTGGTTTTTGTGGAGAAATACCTACCTATGGGGACTATAGTGGTAGGGTCGAGGATCCTTCTTGCTTTCTTTGTGGTAACACATCACAATAAAATGCCATTGAAATTTCTCTTGAATATGATCCCTTCAATGAGCATGAATCTATTGTTTTGCAACTGGTAGTGTAATGTCTAGAAAGTGCAAAAAGAAAAGATTAAAACAAACATGTAATTCAAATCTAAATCTCTAAATGTAATATAATTCTAAGCAACAAAGAACAAAGGAAAGTCAAAAACGTAAATAAAACTTGAACAATCTCACCAAATTTGTACATATTTCCATGATTCATCTCGATTGCCCTTCTTCATTTTTCTGTTGTAGTATAATTGCCCTCAGATTTTGAAGAGTTTGTGCAAGTATAGCCTATGATAATTATTTAGAAAAACATTGAAGATTCAAGATAGTTTCTCCAAAAAGTCATAAGATTTTGAGAGATTGGAATGATGAAGACCAGATCAATTTATAGAAAATTGATTATTTGAACAATAGGCCATGATTGAAAGATCAATGAACGGTTGAAATTGACTAATTAGTCATGCATTATGATAACAATTAGTACTGACATGAGTGATATAAATTAGAAATAGAATTAAAGATTAAATAAATGATTTAATCTTCCAGTTTGGTATTCAAAAATAGAAGAATTATCTTTGCATGACAAAGATGAAGATGGATTAAAGTAACTCTTGTTTGAATGCATGCACAAGGTTTAATTAATTAAATATGAATATTTAATTAATCCACATGTACATGCAAATGAGTTAGAACTAGATGATTGAATGATTTGACGAAGAGATTACTCAAGAACACCACTCAGACATTAAATCAAGAGTTAATTGAGTGATTTGAATAGATCTTTGAGTCAAGTAAAAGTGAATACTTAGATAACTCACACAATTATCTAAATATAGAGGAATGCGTTAAAATAGAATTCATGAATTAAATAATTCATTTAATTCAAGATTTGATATTTGAAGAATAATTAAATAAATAAAGATTTATTTAATTAAATGATGAAGGATTTAAATGAATAATTAAATAAATAAAGAATTTATTTAATTATAGTTGAAGTATGATAAAGAGTAAAATTAAATAAGAATTTATTTAATTTGACAAGAAGGATAAGGTTAATTAGTAACATAATTAAATAAAAAGCGTTTATTTAATTAATTAGATAGAATAAAGAAAAGTGTGAATTAATTAAATAATTAAGATTATTTAATTAAATAGAAGAATTAATAGAAGAAATATGAAGATTATTGAAGTCATAGGCTTAAACTAGATTTCAGTGTCTATGTTTGCCCCTCTTTGATACAATGTCATTTCGGCGTTGTGTCAAAGAAAATCAATAAAAATATGCCCCAATCATGCCCCAGTTTGAACAGGTGAAGGTATGCCCCCTCAAGAAAATTGACAAATTTTTGAAAAAGTTTAGAAAAAGTTGGAAATGATCCCGATTAGTCCATTGGATAGCTAGTAATGTAGTGGAGTTGACGGAATTAAAGTCGGACATGGTACGAACGGGTACGGGTTGATTGAAGTTGGAAGTTTACGCGGCCAGTAGAAAAGAATGCCACCAAAATCCTAGGTATATATAGAAATTGGGGTAAAAACCAATTCATTTTCACCCACCTAGCTTTGAGAATTGACAATTTTCTCTGCACCCATAGTAACGATGTCTCCTGTTCTAAACACCCACCATCGAGCTTATAGGATCTGGACCTTCAGGCGGCCAGCCAACGCGGACCCCCCGGTATGTACCCTGAACTTGACTTTTGAAATTTTTAATTTGCATGTGTTTTTATGCATTTAACTCAAATTTTGGTTATGCATCATTTTGTTAAATGCCACATGTGAATGCGCAAACTACGCATTTGCATGTGGATCAACGCATATGCAATAGCACGTAGATAGATTAGAGTAGATTTTGTGTGGTTCGACGCATTTGTGGTTTACTTCAACGCATTTGATAAATAGCATTGCATGTGCATTTAAATTAGTTGCATTTTTTAATATTGTAACGCATATGTATTTAATTCAATGCATTTGCATTTATTTAAACAAATTCGCATTTATTTCAACGCATTTGCATTTGACATGTAATTGTTCGCAATCATTTGTTATTATTCATGCATATGCATTGTAATGGATGCATTTGACAATTAGTGATGCATATGTGTAATTAAATGACACATTTGATTTTTATGGACCACATATGTAAAATAACGACGCGTGTACAAAATAATGACACATTTGCGAAACAATGACACATTTGAATAGTAGTTAATTTAGTTATTTTGCACTAGGATATATGTTTGATGCTGACATGAGGCATGTATAATGCTATTGCAGGTTGTGTTGGAGAGTGTATACATGCGAGAGTCGAGACCGATGACTTCTCAATTCAAAGATAGCTTGTGGAGTGCAGAGCGATAGATTATATGGCACCTAGGTCTTCTACACATTACGGACATGCCACAAATTCGGGAAAATCGGGGTTTACTTACTGCCTTATGCGAGTGGTGGTACTCGGAGACATCATCCTTTCACCTGCCTACTAGAGAGGCTATAGTGAATTTAGAGGACATCTATAGGATTTTGAGACTGCCTATCAGAGGCACACAGGTGAGTTATGATACCTAGAGGGGTATTATCGAGATGTGCTGATACTACCCACATGCTGATGTCAGGCAGTTAGGGCTAGATCACTATGAGATTATATGGCATGTATTAGTGCAGAGGTATAGGCAGCTGGACTGTCTATTGTGTACATTGATAGGTGGCATAGTACTTCCTAACTGTCGAGGTCATGATTTTCCCGTGGGGTGGAGGGAGATGCTTGTAGGCATGTTAGCACGGTGAGTGGTCTATGCTTGGGGTTCCTGTCTGCTTGGGATGTTATATTTTCACTTACATGATATAGCCTCCTGAGAGGCTCAGTCCATGAGTTGTGGTACCACGCTCTTGATGGTATGGGCACGGGAACACATTGCAATCTTTCGACCACCAGTGATAGTAGATGTACAACATGAAGCTCCTTATGCCTTCTGCTATGCGGGGGCAAACACTTAAAACCAAATAGGAGATACAGGATATTTCAGGCATGACATAGACATGATGGTTCAGTTTACATGGAGAACATATCTGGGATGTGTTGAGTGGTCGGATGAGGATGAGCACTTTCCATTTTTCTGACAGACATAGTACTTGATTGGGCGGACAGTGTCAAATGTCTACATCATAGAGCATCACTTGCCAAATCGTGTCCTACGACAATTTGGAGAGATATAGGATGTGCCGAGAGGATGGGCTGAGTTCACAAGGTCATTGCAAGAGATCCCCCTATGGGGTCCAGAGATTCTAGTGGCCATAGTTGAGGTAGACATTGATGCATTATAGGCAGTTCCTTAGGGGTGGAGAGATGGTCCAGCAGACCCAGGTACCACAGAGGAGTATGATTAGTGGTGGGCCATGCATAGGCCAATTCCTTTGACAAATCCAGATCAGCCAACGCTAGTAGAGTGGCGAGGGACATGACCACAAGGCAGGCATGGTAGAGGTAGAGGTCAGAGAGGTGGAGGAGGCCAAGGTGATGATGGAGATGATGGTAGAGGTGGGCAGCGAGGTGGTAGTAGAGGGAGACATGGATGGAGCGGATGAGGGCCACCATTGTCACCAATTCATGAGGAGGGATGGGGAGAGGAGGATGTGGCCATGCTAGATATTGGCAGAGGTGGGGAGGAGGTTCATGTAGAGATTGGTAGAGAGTAGGAGCATCTCAGAGAGGAGGCCATTCTAGATGTTTCTGCAGAGGGGGAGGCAGAGCGAGAGGAGGCAAAGATTGATTCCCTAGGCTTGCTGGGTGCTTAACAGGAGGATGATGAGGAGAATGATGATCATGAGAGAGAGATTCAGGACTAGATTTTGGAGGAGTTGGATGAGGATGAGGATGGTGTACTGAGGGCCAAACAGGATGACACAAGGGCAATTGATCCTGATACAACTACATTGCGTGTTCACATTGCATCCTTGGAGGAGCAGATGATGGTCCTGATGTCTGAGAGAGATGTGTTACGGATGGAGAGGAACATAGCCATCATGGACAAAGATTAGGCCATAGGTCGGAGATAGGAGACTAAGGAGAGATTCATAGAGCTTAGAGCTTTATGTACTAGACCATCAGTTTCCTTTACAGAGAGTTAGTCAGAGCTGGGGAGAGGGAGACTTATTGCCATGATTTATATGAGGCAGAGGTTCCCCCAGAGAGACGGGCTCCCAGCTTCTTGCAGGCACATAGCAGTAGGTCACAGACTAGGACCCACACTAGGACAGTTAGTACTGAGGGTGTGGAGCAACCACAAAGATCAGGTCCATATGATAGGCCTCACTTAGCTCACAGGTCATCTGGTTCTTGACATCATTCATCCACACACTCCAGCCATTATAGCAGTGTAGTTCAGGATAGGGGCACTTCTTGATATGTACCGAGACATTGTATTATGATTATATGGCTTGCGGGCTTCCATATTTATATGATACATTATGACATTGTGATGTGACACTGTTCAACAATATATATATGATTTTGGTAGAAATTCTCATGGTGTGCATTTCTATTTATTGATTATGTAGTCGTTTATTTATACATGTGATGTTTATATGATATGCCTTGTGATGTATGATTATATGTACTTTATGATGTGTTTATACAACTTATGATATGATCTTGATTCTGTGTAATGATGTATACATTAATATGTATGGTGTCGATAAATGTTATGTATGCAATGTATAATGATGAGATGTAATATGATGTTATATGTACAATGATTTCTACATGTGATGCTATACAGATGTAGTGTAATGCATGTATTTACATTTATGATGTCCATAAATGCTGATGATATGTATTGTATAATGATGAATATCTATTATGCCATGATGTCCTAGATATGATCAATGCCTATATGTATGTTTCTTTCTAACATATATGTGTATATGCAGGATGACTTATATTATTGTGTGTCATAGGACTCCGTCATAATGCAAGAAAGAAGAACTGTTAGTATGGAAAGAAAGATTGAGAAATAAGGAAAGAAATACGATGAATGTTAGTATTAGCAATCTTCAATGTTTTGCTGTATCACAAAAGGTATTGCACTTTATCATCATTGGGCGGGACTAATACAATTGGAGACAAACACCATGATATGACATAGATCAAGGTGTGCAAGGTCATCCACTTGCTAACAACAGTCAATCGCAGACAAGGATTGTCATTAACGCATACTAAGGGCATAAGTTGCCCCAATATTTTTGTTAGGAAAAACCATAGACAACAAACAAAGTAAAAGACGGGTCATGAGACGTCATTGCTCCTCTAAATCCTTCATGGGACATCCTTGAGGAAACTAGTAACATGACTCAAAAATCCAATTTAAAAGATAGGTGACAGAGAGCAGTCAAAAAAACAATTGTGATACATTGTTGCTTCTCTAAATCCTTCATGGGACATCCTTGAGAAAGCTAGTAACATAATTCCCATCATAAAGTCAAATGAAAAGATAAGATAAATAAGTCAAAAAGTAAAAAAGCCAGTAAAATATTTGCCAAAACTTGATCTTGTTTGTTTGATTTGTTTTGATTGATAGAATGATTGATTGATTGAGCTTGATTTTACGAGATACACATACTGGATAAGACATTGAATCTGGTTTCGATGTTATGACTATCTGTATTAAGGCATGACAAAGCCTAGTTTTAGAAAGACATGTATCATATAAGATGTTGAGTCAAATGTCGTTGATGTGATAACCTGTGTAAGGCTATGCTTGACTATTTGACAATGTCAATTATGCAGGAAGGACTCATCCTATATAAGACATAGATTGTTTTTCCAATAGCTGTATTTAGGAAGGAATCATCCTGAATAAGATACTGGTTGGTTGCTGTGATGATGTCTATTTCGAGGTAGGACACATCCTATAGTAGACATTTGTTGATATGTTTTGATTGTTTCCTTAGTAATTTGGTTAATTTGACTTAGAGACATTGCTGACTTGTTCACCAGATTGATGCATGACTGGATATGATGTGCTGACAATTGACTATGTGTGATGACAAACCCTAAAGGACTGACCTAGTGTGGCCTCGGGGGCTCATCGACTGATAGCCTTGCCTATGTTATACATGCAAAGACCTCGTAGTTCGACCTGAATTTGACTGACAAGACTAACTACAAATAGAAGATGTGTGTGACAGTGAATGTGATGAACCCTAATGGACTAACCTAGTGTGGCCTCAGGGGCTCATCAATTGATGGCCTTGCCTACATTATACACATAGAGACCTTGTAGTTCGACACGACCAATGACCTTGTCATATAAACATATGAATTGAAGCATGATTTTATACAGACAAACCTAAACGGATGGACCTAATGCCTCAGGGGCACATCGGCAGATGGGCTTGCCTACGTCCAGTCACAGAGGCAACATAGTTCAACAAATGATAAAGACTGACAAGTACGACATAATTTGACTCTGTTTTTGGATTTTTGAAATGTTTTGATTTTTTTGACCTTTTGAAGTTTTCTGATATTTTTTGTGTTTTCTCAGGTCATTTTGTGATTTTTTTAGATTTTTCTATGGTTTTACATCTTCAACATAGCCAATGGAAGAACCAATATGACACACGTCAAGTGTTTTCCCCCAGTCAAGTATAAGACCAATTGATTATGAATAGGGTAAAATAGGGGATACGAAATGCACTCGATGTCAATCATTCCAGGTTATGGGAAATACTACCACTTATTATGATTGGTATATACAAGCGATGGATATGAAAGATAAGGGATATGTACAAGGATAGGTAGTATGTACAAGGATAAGGACTATGTACAGGGTAGTGGACTATGTACATGGAAGTGGACTATGTACAGGGTAGTGGACTATGCACATGGAAGTAATAGATTAGAATAATAGTAGACAAAGGAGCAGAATCAACTACACATGGCACCTATTTTCCTAGTTTTCACCATGGTACCTATCCAAAGTGCCACCGATGTGGTTTTCACTATTGGATGAATTATTTGAATTTACTATTTTCTAGATTATATAATTTTTTTGGTGTTACCAAAACATTGTTTGCTAGGTTTTCACCTTGGTAAAAATTTATTTTTTATTTTTTGATTTTTTTGTATTTTTGCTAATTAAGACAAGGCTCTCCGAAGCTATGCATAAAACTTCTTCAGATGCAAACTATTGATTGGTGAGGACAATGGTTCCCCTTCCAGAGTAGAGAGTTGGTACTTTCCTGATCCAAAAGCTTCTATAAAAATATAAGGTCCTAACCAGTTTGGTTCAAACTTTTCTGGTTTGTCTCTTTCTACTTGATTCTTTGGGTTCTCCAATAAAACCAGGTCACCAATGTCAAAGTTTCTATTCAAGACCTTCTTGTTATAGCTACGACGAAGGAAATTCTGATATGCTTGGAGATGGTCTAGTGCCTTCTGTCTTCACTCATCCAAGAATTCTAGATCATGGAGTCTCGATACTCGGTACTCTTCATCATCAATGTGGCCTTTCAAGGATACCCTTAGGGAAGAAATCTTGACCTCAAAAGGAAGAATAGCTTCAGAACCAAATACTAGTGAATAGGGAGTGGCGCCAATGGGAGTACAGATACTTGTGCGATAAGCCCATAAGGTAGGATTAAGCTGTAAATTCCAGTCACGACCCGCATCATTGACAGTCTTCTTGAGGATTCCAATGATGGTTTTGTTAGATGCCTCTACTTGGCCATTACCTTGTGGGTATTATAGAGTGGAAAAGTGATGTTGAATATGAAATTCATCACACAGATGGCAGACTTCTTGATTCTTAAAGGGGCGGCCATTATCAGTAATAATGGACTGAGGGACACCATACCGACAAATGATATAATTCAGGATAAATTTAGAAATCTATGTCAGTAATGTATGTCATAGGAATGGCTTCAATCCACTTTGTAAAATACTCAGTGGCAGTGATAATGAATTTGTGTCCATTAGATGAGGTGGGGTGGATCTTACCTATGAGGTTGAGTCCCCATTGGGAAAAGGGCCACGGTGATGTTATAGGACGGAGCTCCTATGCCGGCACATGTATCAAGTCTCCATGAACATGGCATCAGCGAAATTTAGTTACAAAGACATATGAGTCTTTTTCCATAGTAGGCCAATAATAACCCAGTCTCATAATATTTTTGGCTAAGATAGGAACACTAGAATGGGAACCACATACACCCTCATGCACCCCATACAAGGTTGCTTGTGCTTCAGTAGAATCAAGACATTTCAGCAGGGTATTATCTAAGGCACATCTATATAGGGTGTCTCCAACGATGGTGTATTTGGCTAAATTGCAGAGGAATGTCCTACATTGGTTGTTTGATAGGTCAATGGGTATGAATTTGGAATGAAGGTAGTCATATATTTCTTTGTATCATGGGGAATCAGGACCAACAATGTCACACACCATTTCAGAATCTGGGATATTGTAGGCTAGGACCAAAAGCTGCTATACCAAGAACTCAAACTTAGGCACGTTGTTAGGAATGTCGAGAAGTGATGCAATATCCATAGCATTTGCTGCCCTATTTAAAACATGAGGTATCTGATGAAATTCAACTTTGTCAAAGTACTCTTTAAAGCTATCAACCATGCATTTGTAGGAAGCAAGCTTCTCATCCATAGTCTCATAATCATCATTTACCTGTCTAATTACCAGTTTAGAATTGCCATATACCTGTAGATTCTTAATTTTCCACTTGACTACCATGTGTAACCCTGTCACTAGAGCTTCATACTCTGCTATGTTGTTAGTACATGGAAATTCAATCTTGAATGACTTAGGGATGGAATCACCCTGTGGTGTGATAAATAGTATACCAGCCCCTGAGCCATGATTTGTATGTGAGCCATCAAAGTACAATTTCCATGTTGTGTTTGTGTCCATTGTAAATATAAACTCATCAGGAAAGTCTACAACTAATGGGTGATCTGCTTGTAGTGGTGCATTGGCTAACTGATCAGCAATGACTTGTCCCTTGATAGCCTTTCTCTCTACATATTGGATATCATACTCACTAAGTATCATAACCCATTTGGTGTTAATGCTGCCTTGCTGAGAAGATATTTCAAAGGATCTATTTTAGCAATCAACATTGTTTTATGGTCTAGCATATAATACCTTAGTTTTTGGGTAGCAAATTCTATAGCAAGACAGGCACGTTCAATGGTACTATAGTTGAGCTCATAACCTACCAAAGTCCAACTGATATAATAGACTGCCCTTTCATGACCTTCATCGTCATTTTGTGCAAGAAATGATTCAAGTGATGAATGGGTTGTTGTAATATAAAGAATCAATGGTCTTCCTTCAACAAGTGGCATTAATATTGGCTATGTGAGTAAATATTCCTTAATCAGTTGAAAAGCCCCTCCACACCTAGCTGTCCATGCAAACGGTACCCCTTTCTTAAGTAGATGTTGAAAAGGATGTGTCTTATCTACTAACTACACTATAAATCTTCTGATGGATTGTAACCTTCCTTGTAGCATCCTTAGTTGACTGAGATTAGTGGGTGGAGGCATGTCTATGATTGCTTTTACTTTAGCCAGATCCACTTCAATGCCTCGTCTGGAAATGATATAGCCTAATAACTTTCCCGACTTCACCCAAAACACACATTTCTTGGGATTTAGTTTCACTCTATACTTCTCTGGCCTTTGAAATATTTTGTCTAAAACCTGTAAATGTTTTTCCCTTGTCTTGGATTTAACAATAAGGTCATCAACATAATCTTCCATAAGAGTGTGTACTAGATCATGAAAGATAGTGGTCATGGCATGTTGATAGGTTGCTCCAGAAATTTTGAGTCCAAAGGGCATAACATTCTAGCAATATGTTCCCCAAGGACAAGTGAAAGCTATCTTAGGTTGGTCTTCAGTTGCAATTCTGATATGGTTATATCTGGAAAATCCATCCATAAGGGACAACATCTCATATCCTGTTGTCATGTCGACTATCATGTCTATGTTAGGCAAAGGGAAGTCATCATTAGGGAAAGCCTTGTTGATATCTCTAAAATTGGTGCAGATGCGGATGCCCCCAGTTGGTTTAGTGACTGGTACAATATTGGAAATCCAATCTGCATAGTCGATTGATCTAATGAAACCAACATCTAATAGTTTCTTGAGTTCTGCCTTGACTAGTAAAGCAATTTGTGGATGCATTTTCCTCAATTTTTGTTTCACTGGTTTAACACCTGGTTGTAAAGGTAAGTGATGTAGAACAAGTTCAGGATCCAACCCCGGCATGTCTACATAGGACCAGGCAAAATTTATCTATCTCTGTGCAAAGAAGTTATGGAATTCTTGCTACTCTTTTGTTGTCAATGATGCTGCAAAATAAACCAGTCAGGGATTCTCTTTTGTACCTATGTTGACTTCTACTAATTCTTCAATGACCATGGGTGACTTTTCCTTTGTAACGAGGACAATGTTCAAACCTCCATCCTTAGGTGCCTAAGAGAGGTTTTTTCCTTTGGATGTGTCCTTTCTTTTTACTTTTTCATTGTATAAAGGTGCCTTTCGGTTTTCACCTAGAGACTCATCCTTTTTGTTCTTTTTCTCATTTTTGCGACTGGAGGGTTGAATAGATTCCCCAAAATATGCTTTGTTGTCCAAGTCAATGGTAAAACCAGCCTTGTGATCACCATTAGGTATGCCTTCTCGTAATCCCAGGAACTCAACAATTGCTTCGTCGTTCTCAAAAATGTCTAAGATGGGTGTGTCTTGTTGGTCCCAATCAATGAGTTGGGGATAAACTAAGGGCATGTCATCATCAGAGTTATCAAAGTTTAATGGGGTCAAGGTAAAAACTAAGGTGTTCATATGGTCACAAAAGTATTGTACTAAGTCTTGTTTTCTCTTAGGTTTAGGTCTAGGCGGATTGAGAGGTGGGCCTAATGCCAAGGTTTGATTATTTGAAACAGATGTATCAGGTTTCCAAGAGGTAGGATCAAGTGATTCCCAATAGTAGTGTTTAAACCACTCCTCCTTTGTCATTTTCTTTGGTGGAAAAGAATTCAATGGATTTGGTAAGGATCTTAACATTAAGTCAAGTTCTCTAAATAACTTATCAAGGTTCATGGAGGAGGTAGAGGATAGGGAATCCCACTCATAATCGTTAGAGTCGAGGGAGTCACAGTGATATTGGTCCTATGGTTCATGAGATGTCTTAATATCTTCTGAAGCACTTCCTTCCTCAAGTAAGGGTGATGTGGTACTAGGAACACCAATTTGAATCAGTTGAAACCCTAGCCCCATGCCTTTTGGCCATTGAGAAACAAATATTGGTTCAATCCTCCCATATTGATGTAAGCCTAAACCAATTTTTCCATCATATCCCTTGCTCTGCATGATTGTGAAACCCTTTCCATATAGATCTATAGGAATGTGAGCAAGTGAGAGAGGTTCTTCATTATCTTCCTTGTACAACCAGGAAGTGACATCTTCTGTATCTACAGCTTCTTTGCTTAGTTCACCCCATTTAGTGAAATTTGTTGTGGGAGGAACATGTATAGTGACCATAGACTGTCCCCTATCTAATGTAGGTAAACTATATGACTTAGGAGGAATTAGATGGCTAACACAATAAGATGTCTTCACATAGTACTCTCCACAACCCTTGTCTTGGATCTCAACCCTAGGAGTGGTAGGAATTGAGGGAGAAAGAGATGTTTGAGTGAGTGTGGATGGATCAACATGGGAAGATGGATTAGACGATGAAGCCTCTTATTTTATCGACACTTGGCATTGGGGGATCTCTTTTAGATTGGTGCAATATTGGAATAGATCTGGGTCACCATCTATAGTTATTCCTGTGCCATTGTAAGGGAATTTAAGACACTGATGATACATGGAAGGGACCACCTTCATGGCATGAATTGATGGTCTACCTAGCATAAGGTTATAAGGAAGGGTGAGATCCAAGACCTGGAACTTTGTCTCCATTACTGCAGGACCAATTCTGCTAGGAAGTGTTACCACCCCCTTTGATTTTTGTTCCTCATCATCATAAGATTTAATGACAATACTTTTGGTTGTGTCTACACATGCTTATGAGAAACCCAATGCTTTAATTAGTTTTAAAGTGCACAGGTTTAACCCTACTCCTCCGTCTACCAAAACTTGTCTAACTTTGGTATCATCAACAAGGACTTCTAGATGTAAAGGATTGTTATGGTTCATTTTTTCAGTTGCATAGTCTTGTTCAAAAAATGTGGCATGATGATTATTGGTCAAGTATCCCACCATTTCCTAGAAACGATTGACATCAAGGTCATTAGGGACCATGGTGTTCTGTAAAGCCTTATCGAGAATAGATCGATGCTTAGGGGAAATATGCAACAGTTGCAAGATTGATATTTGGGTTGGGGTCTTCCCCAACTGGTCAAGCAGATTATATTGTAAGTTGGAAGGTTGTGGTGTTTGCTATGATGGAGGGCCTTGGATAGTGATTTTAGTATGATGAATATTGACCGTGCACTCAGGATTTGCATTGATAGTAATGGTATTGATATTCTCATCAGCAGCGCGAAGGTGATGAATGATTATGCCACCATTATAATCATGCTTGATACTTGCATAGTTGGCTAACATATTGGTCTTAGTACTTGCATAGTTGAATGATGTAGTGGATCATAAAAGACTTGATGATCAGTGTTTGATGACTTTTTTTTATGTCCACTAACTTCAATTATTCTCCTTTCGACAAGATCCTATATGATATTCTTCAGTTGTTGACAGTTTTGTAGGTTATGTCCCTTAGTTCTATGATAATCACAAAAGGCATTATCATCCCACCAAACTAGTTTAAATTGTCTTGGATCATATTGTCTTGGTTCTTGCAGCTGTATAAGATTATGTTGTAACAGTTGTTTGAATACAGACTCAATGGATTCCTCTAAGGGAGTGAACTCACCTTTTTGAAACCTCCTTTGTTGTTGGGGATGATGAGTATTTTGGACCATGTTAGGAGGTTGATTGACAACATTAAGCATGTTGTAAAAAGTGTGAGGTCCTTGTAATGTGATGAGTGGTCCCGCTTGTAGCATTTTAGCATCAACTACCCCATCATTGGTGACATTTTTGTTGCGAGACCAAAATTTGTTACTGTCAGTGGGGGTGTTTTGCACGATCAGATTTCTATTGGATGTTGATGTATTAATTTTTCCTTTTTCAATGAGATCCTTTTCTATTATAACCCCTTTTTCCACTAGTTCCGAAAAAGACATACAACAATGTACCCTTAAGTTACTTAATTTTGCATGAAGGTTTTCCTGGAACATAGCGACTTTTTGTTTTTCAGGTATTTCGACAGGACACTGGCTGGCTATAGTCCTCCACCTCTTGAAGAAAGCGATAATTTTTTCACCTTTGTCTTGTTTTGTGTGACACGAAGTTGCTATATTTATCTCGTGGTCTATGTTGAAGGAGAATTGCTCCACAAATTTCTCAACAAGTTCACCCCAAGATCTAATGCCAGAGTCTAGACCTGAAAACCACTCTAGTGCAATTCCTACAAGACTTCTTGGAAATAGTCTCATAAGATATGTGGGGTCATAGGCAACATCTATGCATATGGTAGAAAATTCCCTTATATGTTCTATTGGATTCTATTTGCCATTGGAATTAGGGAGATTCGGTATGACATATCTGTGAGGGAAAGGGGTCATATACAATGATCTATTAAAGGGAAATGGACATATGTCCTTTGTTGAAAAGGATTTCTTAGTTGACACCAAGATGTTATCCATTTGAGTTTTTAGTGCATGCATTTGTGTTTGTAAGACGTCAACCTGGGTCAAGGATGTGCTAGGCGGATTATGCGGATCCGTGTATGTATTCTGAAATCCAAAGTCTCGTGATGGGTTTCAATTGAACATTGGTATTTGAGGAGGGTTTGGATTCAGAATTTTGGTAAATGTATTCTGGATCAGAGTCTACATAAAATGGTTTTGACTTGGGATCTGTGTGAACAGATTGTGACTACCAATCTGGGAGAAAGGATTCTGATTCAGAATCTGTGTAAATGGATTATGATTGCCCGTCTAGGAAAAAGGATTCTGATTCAAAATCTATGTAAATGGATTCTAATTTCCAGTCTGGGAAAATGGATTCTGATGGCCATATTGGAATGAGGGAATGCCTTCTATGTGTATAATCCGTGGTATAGTACTAGTGACTTGATCACTAGGTATGGCCATCGACTGTGGTATGGTATTCATGACACTGACATATGGTGTAGAAGCTAATGTTTTAGGTCTTTTACTCCCAACAAGAGGACTGAAGGGAGTGGATGATGAGGCCCCTACAATGAAATTAAATCCCGATGTCATGCCAGATGTACCAAATGGAGATGTATGGATTGTTGTACTCTGTGTAGGTGTGCCAAATGGCATAGTTGTGTTGACCTAAGGTATAGTAGTACTAGCAGTCATTGTATTTGTCCCCTATGTAGGTTGAGTTTGTAAGGTGCTGATATGAAATCCTATAGGTAAGGTAGCACCTTCAGCTAGCAATTTGGCTAAGTATCGTTGACGATCATTTGCTAGGTACTCATCTATGAAAGAGGAAAACTCAGAATCCTACGCGACAGCCTCCATCTTCTGTTGTAATGTGACCTTGAGTGTTTCTAGTGGTGAATTTGTCTAATAGAGTCTTGTGAGGTCTTGAGGAAAATGGATTGATGCATTTGGGTTCGACATCTTTTCTCTCTCTCTCCTCTTAGACCTAGTTTCAACCATGTAAGATTAGCTCAATATGCAAGGAATGCAAAACTACGTCTATGGACAGTATGAATCTATTCTATGTTTTTGGGATTTTTTTGATGCAAAATAAGGAATGTTCTAAGATGACACTAGTCTAAGATGACAATATCTAAAGATGCAAAGTCTAAGCAAAAATTCTAAGGTAATCAAATCTGTAAACCTGAGACTGGGGGACCAACTACCTAAAGTCTAACCAAGGCGTCAATTTTTGTTAAGTCAAGGAACCACTGTAAGGAAATGATCAAAGATAAGTTGAGTCTCCTGATGAGACTGATGATCTAGGCAGACTCTCTATAGGACAAAGGATAAGATGATAGGACTAGGTTCAATGACAGATTTCATTGACACTATGATTTTTCTAGAGTGTAGATGGTGGACCTATCCTAAAGTTTGTAAAAATGACCTTCCTAGAAGTGTACTCTAAAGAAAAAATGTATTCTAAGATGAGACCAAACTCTAAATTAGGACAACTATGGTAATGACTATATGAACCTAAAGGATGCAAAATTGAGCAAAATCATTTCCTGTTTCTGTTCAAAGTCTACTTGTGGGATTCCAACTAAAAGAATGGTATAACCGTGTTGACTAGAAATTGATCATGAATTCTAGTTTTCTAATCAAGAAAATGCGTCGTAGGATTTCACATATGTGGTTAAGTTTACTAGTTGCGGTTAAATTTCACAATTGCAGTTTTCTAATGATCAATTTCATGTCCCTAATAAAGTTTAATGTTTGACTCTAACAGATGTGGTTAACCTTCTAACAGATGCGACTCGTAATGACAGTTGCAACTCAGAATATAGCATATGTGGTTTTTCGCAAAGCAAGTGCGAGCTAATCTGATAGATGCGACTCTACGCTAAACAGATGCGATTGAAAATAATAGATGCGACTCTAAAAATCAATTGCGACCTTTTGGTGAACAATTGTGACTCTCTGTGTATTTTTAGTGATTTGATATTTAAAACTGACTCTGTTTTCCATGATCAAATGCTGGCAAACAAGGACAATCATAAAACAAAGTATTTTTAGTTTGATTTTGGACTCAAAGAACATTTAAGTTGACAACAGACAAGCACATCCTAATAGGCCAAAAGGCCAAGGGTTTGTATACTTGGTATAGCCCACCTAAATACCTCGGATTGGTGATAAATACCTTTCCTTCTCGAGAGCGGATAGCTTAGAAATTTGGTTGCATTGACTCCCCTCCACAGCTCATTAACGCCATTCAAGCACACCAATTTTGAATTCTTTGGGCAATGACCTCCCAATAACTGCTATCTCTACTTAAGGGGATCAGTAGTGAGTGTCTTCGGGCATGATACTATACCCTGCACTATACTAAGTAATGACCAAAAAAAGGTTGGTCTCTACAACAAAAGGTGTTTAGTATGGGCATTCCATTCATAGGGCATGATCCATGCGGTGAGATTCCCCTTTTGGATCCATCTTGTTGGAACCATACACATGATTCTTGGGCTTTCCCCAAGAATCCACTTTTATATACTAGCTGGAAGTCCCTCGGGTTTAGGGTGCTACCGATCTGAGTCATCCTGGGGTGAGTACTTTTTCCCACTAGAATAGGCCCAAGTTCTAGAGTTGGTAACCGTTTCTCTTACACCCAGGATTGCACAAATGCGCAAGGGGAGAGGATACTCTAATGTACCAAATCATGAGGGTAATTACACAATTGTGCTTTCACACCAAACACAGTAGACACTTGTTAATTTTAAACCAAATGAAATATTTGCTACACTACCAAACAATCTATTTCAAAAATTTAACTAAGGTCTTCGACATGCATTCTGCAGAAAGATTCATTAGTAGTTTTTAGTATTGTCTTTGCCAATTGTCCTACAAAAACTTGTTAACTCCAAAAACAAAAAGCCCACACGCTGAAAATCCGATTTTAGTAACACAAAAATCAATTGAAAATTTTAGATTTCCAAAAATAGAAACAAAAAGGTTACCAGTAAATTGTGTCACTATTTTACCAGTTAGATGCATCGATGTTCTCTGCAGTTACATTCTCGGTATTTTACCAATCAGTTGCGATTCAAGAATTTGCAAATGCGTCAGAATTTTTCAGATGCATTGTTTCTAGTGTTAGATGCGGTTCATAAAGTCAATTGCATCTCTTCGTCAAACTTATGCGTCTTCGAATGTTAATTGCGGCATTTCGTCAAGCTGATGCATCGTTCTGTATGAAAAATCTGCAAAAATCAAAATAAAAATCTACAGATACATGAAGATGGTATCTTCATGTCGGGTTCACCAAATGTAACATCTAGAAAGTGCAGAACATGCAACGTAAATCTAAATCTCTAAATGCAATCTAATGCTAAGCAACAAAGAACAAAGGAAATTCAAAAATGTAAATAAAACTTGAACAATCTCACCAAATTTGTACGTATTTCCATGATTCATCTCGATTTCCCTTCTTCATTTTGTTGTTGTAGTATAATTGCCCTTAGATTTTCAAGAGTTCATGCAAGTCTAGCCTATGATAATGATTTAGCAAAACATTGAAGATTCAAGATAGTTGCTCCAAAAAGTCATAAGATTTTGAGAGAGATTGGAATGATGAAGACCAGATCAATTTATAGAAAATTGATTATTCGAATGATAGGTCAGGATTGAAAGATCAATAGATAGTTGAGATTGACTAATTAGTCATGCATTATGATAACAGTTAGTACTGACATGAGTGATATAAATTAGAAATAGAATTAAAGATTAAATAAATGATTTAATCTTCTTGTTTCGTATTCGAAAACAGAAGAATTATCTTTGCATGACAAAGATGAAGATGGATTAAAGCAACTCTTGTTCTAATGTATGCACAAGGTTTAATTAATTAAATAGGAATATTTAATTAATCTGCATGTACATGCAAATGAGTTAGAACTAGATGATTGAATGATTTGACGAAGAGATTACTCGAGAATGCCACTCAGACATTGAATCAAGAGTTAATTGAGCGATTTGAATAGATCTTTGAGTCGAGTAAAAGTGAATACTTAGATAACTCGCACAATTATCTAAATATTGAGGAATGAGTTAAAATAGAATTAATGAATTAAATAATTCATTTAATTCAAGATTTGATATTTGAAGAAAAATTAAATAAATAAGATTTATTTAATTAAGTGATGGAGGGATTTAAATGAATAATTAAATAAATAAAGAATTTATTTAATTATAGTTGAAGTATGATAAAGAGTAAATTAAATAATAATTTATTTAATTTGACAAGAAGGATAAGGTTAATTAGTAACATAATTAAATAAAAAGCGTTTATTTAATTAATCAGATAGAATAAATAAAAGTGTGAATTAATTAAATAATTAAGATTATTTAGTTAAATAGAAGAATTAATAGAAGAATTATGAAGAATATTGAAGGCGTAGGCTTAAACCAGATTTCAGTGTCTACAGATAGAATCTCCTCTTCTAAGAAGGAAGACCAGATAGATACTTTCCTATATGCATAAAACTTACTCTATTTGCCAGCCAACAACCTTTAGACTCTGAGTCGTTTGTTAGGACTAGTTCCAGCTGCTCTTCTTCGGGGGCCATTTCTTCCTCGTGCGCAGGATACTCACACAGTCCTCTTCCCCAAACAATCTTGGTAGGATTGACCTTAATATCATACTTGAGGATTTTGGTGATCTAATTGGCTCTTTTCTTGATGATTTCTCCCTCTATGATGTACTCGTACACACTAGAATGTGCAACATAGACAATCACCTTATTGCAAGAGATTAGGTGTTGAAACTTCGTGAGCCCCTTAACTATGGAAAACGCTTGACTCTCTATAAAGTTGTAGTTTGTTTCATTTTATTTTAGGGTCCGGGACTGAAATGCTATCGGATTCTCTCCCTTTCTCTCATTATCTTTTTGAGTTAAGATAGTAGCAATGCTTGAATTGCTACTGAATACATACATTATGAAGTCCTTTGATAAGTCTGGGTTTACCAGAATAGGTGCGGAAGAGATAGCATCCTTGACTTTCTCAAAGGCTTCTCTGGCTTCTTTTTTCCATTTAAATATTTGATCCTTTTTAAGCATTAGGTTAATTGGCATGATTATTCCTGTAAAATCAGAAATAAATTTGCTAACAAAATTTACCTTTCCGAAGAAATATTGGAAACATTTCTTGTTGACTAGGAGAGGAAGTTATTTTATCGCTTTCACCCACTCGGGATCGATTGAAACTCCTTCTTTAGACACTACGTGTCCTAATAACTTGCCTTATAAAACTCTGAAGACACATTTCTTTAGGTTTAGGGATACCCCAAACTCTTGAATTTTTTTGAAAACCATCTCAAGGTGGTCAAAATGATCATCCTTGGATTTGGAGAACATAGTCAAATCATCCAAATAAATTAGGATAATCTTACTAATCAACTCACTGAAAGTGATATCCATTTCCCGTTGGAAGCTAGCTCCTGCATTTGAGAGGCCAAACAACATCTTGGCATATGCAAACATTCCCCACTTGGTAGTGAATGTTTTCTTATGTTGATCCTCCTCTTTGACATGGATTTGATTGTAATCAGAGAATCCATCTAGCAAGGAAAACATCTCTGACTCGACCACTATTTGTAGGATTGACTCCATTGAGGGTAGCGGGTAATGATCCTTTAGGGATGCTCTGTTTAGGTCCTAAAAATGTACACATAGACATATATCTCCATTCTTCTTTCAATTGGGGAACAGGTTGGATACCCACATACTATTCTTGATGGAGAAGATAATCCGTGACTGTATTAGCTTGGTTAATTCTTACACCATGAGTGCTTCAATCTTGGGATTTACTAGCCTCTATTTTTGGCGGACTAGTTTTACACCTTTTCCAACTCTATTGTGTGTTGGATGATATCAGGATCATATCCCCTAAGGTTGTCATATGACTAGGACATTACTCCTTCGTACTTTGCATAGAAGTTGATGAGTCTTTCTGTATTATGATGGAAAACGTCCTTTCCAACTTTAAGCTTTCTTCCATTTGTAAATTGAAGGTCCTCATAGTTGCTTTTGTCTAATACAAACTTCCTTTTGTCATTTCTTGCATCATTGCAATCGAAAAGGTTTTCAAGAGTGACCAATCCCTTTGGGAGCTTATTTGAATTTAGCTGAATGATTTGTCCTTCATAAGTTTCAATAATCTACAGTTGGATTTGTTCTACAATTTCTCCCGACTGTTAAATGAAAGGGGTAATGTGTTCATCACTGTCAAACACTTGCCAACTCTGATCATTGTCTGAAATGGCTGGTTGTACTATCATTCATACAGAGTGTTTGTTGTGAATGAGGTTGGAGGCAAGGTCAAACTAAGATTTGATTGCTGCTATGTAATCCACATCTGTATTTTGTTCTTTGGGCATGGTTTGAATGTTGAAATCTTTGAATCCTTCGATCAGGTCCCAAACTTGGTGTTTATAGGATTGCATGCAAACATTCTTGGCTATGGAATTTCCTTAAACTTGATTGACTATTAGTTCAAAATCTTCAAACACCATAAATTGCTTAATGCCCATCCATTCCACAAGGTTGATACCTTGCACTAGTCCTTCATAATTAGTTTCATTGTTCAAAAAAGCGAACTACAAATGGATAGACTTCAAAATATTTTCCTTATGTGGGGATGTTAAACATATCTTGGCTCTTGCACCTACCTTGCATCTCACTCCATCAAAGTGCAATGTCCATAGTTTTGGAACTTGACCACCTTCGGGTTCTTTGACGATCTTTGGGAGCACTTGATCTTCATCAAAGATGACATATGTGTCCAACCTAGTGACATGGTATTTTCTAAAATCATTAGTATCTATATGTTTGCTCAAGAGAGCATCTTCTTGATTAGTTCAATCTTTGGTTACCCTTTCATCTTCTAGTAACTCAACGCAGTACATTTCCTACTTTGTGATAGAGGTATGATCAGCCTCAAAGTTAATCATGGCTTGGTCAGCCACATGCTTGGAGTGTAGAGCTTCAGATTCTATCTTCATCTTCGCACTGTGCTTCATTCTAAGAATCATGTGCGACCAATCAAGAGACAAGTATCCGCCTACCTTTGAAGTAAAATTTTGGGATAGATAGAGGCTGTACATGGGAGGAACATCTATGATCACAATATCTTGTGGTATTGTGACACTGGCGCAAGTGAATATAGAAAAAGGGAAGGTCCTTAATGAGATCAACCATTTCGACTTTGTTCCCATCTAGCTGTATCACTCCTCTTTTCATAGGTTCATAGCTGAATCCTAAAGCATCTGCTATTTGTTTTGGCATGACTCTAGTATTGGCAACAAAATCAATCAAAGCATTGTGCAATAGCGTTTCCCCTAAAATAAGAGTTAGGAAAAAAGGTTTGGGTTTTGGCTTATCCCTTACCTCGAAAGAGGTTTCCTCCATACAATTGGTGAGAAATTTAGCATGTGGTGATGGATCGACGACCTTTTCTTCCAAACACCGTTTCATTAGCTTTGTGCTCATGTCTTCTTGGAGAGCCTTCTGCAATGTCTTTTTCTCTAGAATAGCTAATATATCCCAAAGAGATACATTAGCAAATGATTTCTTCAATTGTTCCACCATGTTGAAGGGTGGTGGGTTCGAAAGATTTTGTTCCTTGGCTTTGGTTATAACAATTTCCTTCCATAGTAGACCTTGTGGTTCTACTGTGGAGATACCTGATGTTCGATTAAAAGCACCTTTGGGATATGGACTAACTCGTTTGAGGGATGACCAAATTTCCAGTGAATCTCCTCTTCGAGCGAGTTTAATCAGAATACACCTACAACATTTTTTACGAGGACGTGTCATTGGAAAACACTACATCTTCTTCTTCCATCCTTAAGAAGAGTGCATGATTGGGAGCAATTTCCATTTCTTGTTCTAGGGGAATCCCCTTCATTTGCATGATGAGTACCACATTGTCCATTTACAGAGAGGCATATGCATAACCTGCTTGGTCTGAAGTTGCACCTTGACTACACTACTCAGCCATCTTCTATTGTAGATTTCCCCACGAGAAATTCTAGGGCATATGTGCGTCACTACAAGGGAAACACTAGGGGTTGATATCTTCTACTAAGTTATTTTTCCCCACCATCAATTCTCAACTCGAGCTTGGGTTGGCATTCTATAACAGAGAAGGCGCTAGTACTATTTGATTAGTTTTTTGTGCCCATAGATTGGTGTGAGCACCCCCTTGAAACTGGTTTTGCTGATAAGATCTCTCACCTTGATAATTTTGATAGGTTGGATTCGGTGGTGTGAATTGGTTTAGTTTGAGGGTAGTTATGTCATTAGCCATTGTTTGTAGTATCTCCTTGAACTCACTCATCTCATCCTTTGATGATCCTGATGTGGAAGTGGCATTCTATGGGGTGCTTGGATATGTGTACATAGATTGAGGAGGAACTGGGGCACTGGTGGATGTGACTTCCTGAGCAAGAATGGGAATTTCTAGAAATATCTACATGATGGGCTAGGGTGGCAACTTTCCGACATCTATCAAATTATTCTCAACTTTAATGAAAAGGTTGTAAGCACCAGGAAAAGTGGTTCCACCCAAAGATTGAATCATTACCGAGATGTTGATATTGATAGAATTCAAGTAAAATAAAAACTCTAGCTCAAGTGATGGACATATAGCAGCCTGGATTCACTACCAAGCGATATGGAACTGAGCGTTGTAGTTAGTCGTAGCCTCTTGTAGGGATCACTTTATAATAGACAACTGGTAGTATAGCAAGGAGTGGTCTTTGTCGTTCGAAAATATTTCATAGAACAAATCCCTGAGCTTGTCTCAAGTGTGAATAGTGCTAGCTAGAAGTGTTTGGTACCAATCCACTGCCTTTCCTCTGAAGGAGGTTACAAGTAATCTTAGAGCCATATTTTGTGCAGTGATGCCTTGCACCAAACATACGGCCACCACATCTTGCAGATGTTTAGCAGGTGTTCTTGAGCCATCTCCAATGAATCTAGGTATGGCCTTTATAGTGGAGACTAGGATAGTAGTCCAAATAACAAGTGCTACCAGTGCTACAAGAGGACTTCCAACATCCCATGCCATGTAGTTTCTATTACCTCCTTGCAACATGGCTAGCAGATAGGGTAGAGGGAGCAGGACGTTTACTAATTGGGTTGTGGGTTGTACTATCCCTAATGGTGGTACTAGTAAACCATGATTTTTTGTTGTTTGATACCTATTAACCTTTCGACGGCTCATACACCCTCTGTAAAATCTGGCTCATTTAAGCTCGTCTCATTGGGCATGCCAAGAAAAAATAACTGTTGATGCTAAAAATTGGCAAGGTAATAGGATTTTGTGGGAAACTTAGTTTATGTGGGACCTATTGTGCTAAACTGAATGACCTCTAGGTTTTTAAAGATGTTGACTTCTTTTGTAATTAGGGTTTGGAAAGGGAAAAGAAAGCAGATATAAAATAAAAAGATCTAACTACGACAATGCACCAAGACTTAGATAAAAGGCACAATAAACCTATCTTTTGGATTTGGTCTAAGGGTCCGTTCAATAATTTGCTATGTCCTAAAATAACAAAATTTAAATATTTAAGCATGAACAATGCATCCTATGAAATAAAATAATCTTTCATACACTTTTACTGAAAATAAGAGTCAAAAGACATGGTCTAGATCAACATTTAAATTATAGAAGTTTTGTAAATGAACTATCCAAAGACAATATTAGCAGAGTATATAGTTTAATAGATAACATGAGAAAAATAGAGAGGCCAAACAACTGGCATAATCTACAAGTCTTTCTACAATAATGTAAAACAAGAAAAGGCTTGGTGTCTCCTTAAAATCCCTATCTCTTATGATTCTATAACTTTGTAAAAAACTAGTGGAACTATAAAACATAATCCCAAAAAAACTATGGAAAATATGGAACCCCGAACTAAAGCAAAGAGCAGTATTTATAGCAAGACCTCCACCACTTGGCAAGCAACAATCAAAAAGATTTGAAATCAGAGCAATGATGTTGAGGAAATGATTTACCTCTACCGTTGTAATAGAAAAGATTCAAGACACAACATTTGGTATCCCTCCATTCAGGTGCATCCCTTGCAAATTATGACAGTGGTCCAGCAAAGTCTTGTGTAGACAAGTGTCACCAAAAATCAAACTTGAAAAGAGCATGGTTAATTTTGAGTTGAGAAAAGGTATTTCTCAAAAAAGACCAAGTGATGGGTGGAGGTGATGTTACCAACCATGGCTTGAAAATGATCAACATTAAGGTTGTTAGAGACTGATGTTTGGACAAGATATTTCTCCAATATTTCTTTACGTGCTGGTGAAAACTTCAAAAGCTCAAGGATGGAGATTAATGTAGGAGTTTTCTTTAATTTTTCTACAATGTTGTAGTCATTTGATGGCTTAATTGTGGCTTTTTTTTGGGTTGGGGCTCCTTGTATTGTGACTCTCCCTCTTCGTGTAGTTACATTACACTCGAGATCTTTGCCTAGTATGGCTATAACATTGATGGTATGATCGTCTTAAGAGATGTTTCCTGTGACTTCATCATAGGTGAAGTTGTCTTTATGGGAATTTTTCCCTTTACTCTTGTCATTTCCCCTAGAATGGTTGAGGATTGGATCCTTGTAGATTTTTAAATCTTTATTTCTAGGATAATGTTCTATGTCAATTTCTCCTTTTTCTATTAAGTCTTGCACAATATTTTTGAGCCTCATGCAATTGTTGGTGGTATGACCCTTGATCTTGTGAAATTTGCATTGGTCATTCTCATTATACCAAGGGGGTTTGAATTTTGGATCATCATAGCTTTTTTTGTCATTTATCTTGATAAGGTTTGTTTGGACCAACTTGCGCATAATTACCTCCATGGGTTCTCCTAATGGAGTGAATTTTATTCTAGGTTGGTCATATTTCCTTCACAAACTCCTTTGGTTATCCTATTCTTGTTTTGGTTGTTGGTTATTTGGTTGGTTGTTTTGAGGATAATTGAGTTGGTCGTTTGGTGCATTTTTTGGAGTATAGCTTTGTTGTGTTGTTTGAACATTATTTTGTGTACTACTAGGAGGTTGTATGTTTCAAACAATGTTGGCATCAACCACTCCGTCATTGGTTATGTTTTTGTTCTTCACCCATATCTTTAGTTTGTCATTTGAACTAGAAGCTTGGTCCTTGGGGTTATAGAGTTTAATTACTCCCCTTTCTATAAGATATTTTTTGATGAGAAAACCCTTTTCAATAGTCTCCTAAAAGTTACTAGGGCACAACATAGGGAGTTGGTAGTTGATGTCCACATGTATGTTAGAGACAAAGATGTCTATGTGATGTTTCTTGGGAATGGGCCATTTACATTTGTTGGATTTGTGTCTCCATATATGTAGATACAAATCAAATGATTCATCTTGGATTTTTTTTTATTTTGTAGAGATTGGGGATCATTATATCCTACTCTATGTTGAATGAGAAATGATTGACATATTTTTCTAACAACTCATTAAATGTTTTGATAAGAAGTAGTAGATGAGAGAACAACTCGATAGCATCCCCATCGAGACTTCATGGGAAAATCCTCATTAAATAGGTATAATTGCATTGTAGATCCATGCAAGCTACTGAGAATACTCACACATGCCCTATTGGATTCCCTCTTCCCCTATATTTTTAAAATTTTGGTATTTAAAAGTTCTTTGGGAAAGGTATCATAGATAAGTTTTGGTCAAATGGATATGGACATATATCTTATAGAGCATAGCTCTTCTTTGGCTTTCCAATTTTTATGTCTGATATTCTTTGGTTGCGGGTTTGTATTTGCATTCTTATGTCATTAGTTGGTGTACTTGATTGACGATTTTGTATGTTGTAGCCTTGTTGTATTATGACATTTGTTTGGTCATAAATGGGATGTTATGTAGGTATGGGACCTTGATGACCATTTTGTGTGTAAGGAAGATTAAGTCCTTGTTATGTGTTGTATGTATGTTGAATTTGTGGTACACTTTGATATTGATTTTGAGATACTCCTTGATATTGATTTTGAGGGATACCGTGGTATTGCATTTGAGGTATACCTTGTTGTTGTGGAATAGAAGTTTGAGTTTGGGTTTTTTAAATACTATGATTTTGTGTTTTGGGTATACCTTGGTAGTTTTTTTTGGGTATACCTTGGTGTTGTGGATTATGAGGAGTACCTTGGTGTTGTTGTTGAGGAATACCTTGATGTTGTGGATTTTTTTGTGATTTCCCTTGTTGATATTGAGTATTATTTGAAGGCTCATAAGATGATGTTTGTTGTGGCATGTATTTTCCTTATGATGGGATGTTACCTTGTTGGTCCACTACATGTTGGGGTGGTCCTGTTGGAAGGATTCCCATGTTCTGCATAGTTTTGTGTGGTGGCATGTTTTGAGTTGAATTTCCTTAATATTGTTACATTACCATTTCTTGCTCAATTTTTTATGGTTGCC
The DNA here is from genome assembly GCA_007258455.2 of Sequoia sempervirens. Lineage (NCBI taxonomy): Eukaryota > Viridiplantae > Streptophyta > Pinopsida > Cupressales > Cupressaceae > Sequoia > Sequoia sempervirens. Next base: position 1,094,304,769 of record VDFB02271358.1, read on the forward strand.
TAAACAATGAGTTATCCATAGGTTGTGGTTTAGATTGATTATTGTTTCATGAGAAAAAAGTGTTATCTTGGGATGCACCATTGGTTTTGGTATCTCTCTTACCACTGTTTGATCTCCTAATAGAATGAGATTAGGATCCTTAAGAATATCTACATTAAAATCTATGGGTAGTTTGGCACCACTTTGTGCTAGTGTAAGGAAATATGACTTTACGTTCTTCCTAAGAATATTTTCCATAAGTTTCTACATCTCTGGATCTTGGGAATAATCTCAAATTTTTTCGTCAGTAATTTCCTCGTCACTATCATATTCTTCTATGATGACATTTTAAGAACTAGCAGGTTGGTTTTGTCTAGAAATCATGTTTTGATGTTTAAGAAATGTTTCCTCATCACTAGGTGGTTGATTTTGTTTAGCCTTAAACATAGGTTTCCCTTGAGGAGTTGAAATTTAATTTGGATCATAACCCCATGATTGAGGTCCATTAGTAGTGGTGTTTGTCTTGGGTGCACTAGAACTACTCTTGTTGGATTCCATTCTCTTTTTGTGTTGAGATTTCATTGTAGTCATAAACAAATTCAAGACCTTGGTGAATTTTGTGATCACTAAGTATGAAATGGGATGGTATTTTGTTTTTGATATTTTTTTGTTAAAATGAAATATGAAGATGATGTGTGAAAACCTTTTGTTCAAAGGTTGTTGATGGTTTTCTATGGATTTTATGTTTGATGATACAGACCTTAGGATAAGTGTATGAGTGATTTGTTGGATGTTTTGATATGATGCTAATATTAGGACACAAGGTGAATAAGACTTGGACTTATATTTTAATGTATTTTTAGAGGAAATTTTGATACTCTAATTGAACTATCTATGAGGTTACAAGAAAAGGTTGATTTTAATATCCTAGAAAATGATAGCAAGAGGATAATCCAAGTTGTGTTTGATATGTGGCTTAAAACTAGGTTGATGTTTTGATTTACTGATGGATATGAAAAGGTGTTGATATGGTTTGTTGCAGGTTTTATTGTTTGTTTTTCAAAGGATGATGGATTAATCAATTTTGGATCAATTATGATATGCACCAAAATATAGGAAAATAGCAGTTTCTATTTAGGATAGTAGCAACAATTTTTTGAACAACAACAGTTCCTTTCACAGAATGACTACTAAAATTTTAGCAAAAGTGATCTCTATTTAAATCTATGACTAGTGAAATAGAGAGGAAAATAGCGGTCCTTTGAAAAAAAGTGGTGAAAACTTAGGATGACAGTGATAATTTTTTGGAGCAAAAGTGATAGAAATGACAGTAGTGGCTATGTTTCCAAAAGTTCCAATTTCTTGATAATAGTTTGTTGGATACGTTTGCAAGTTTGAGATGCTTGTTTGATCCAATGTTTTGATGGAAAGTGATGCATACAACAAATAATTTGAGCTCCAATGATATATCTTGTAGATTATCAGTCAACACATCCTAAGGAATAAATGATACACTCTTCTCTGTAGGATTACCTCAATCCCGAAGGAGTGATTGAATCTAATCTATAGAGGGAACAAATAGGATATATCAAGGAAATGTACCATCTTGATACTCCAAGAAAAAGAGTCCCTTCTCTTAATTCTTTATGCCTCAACTATAGATATGATGTGGTAAGTAACTTCTTGGAACAATGTTATTCCGATGCACTACTTTGAAGGATGTTTCCCGAAACTGGATAGGCTTCTAAAACAAGGTATTTAATAACACCATGAACACAAGGGGTGTAAACCATATGTAAGATACTTAAAGCTTTAGCCATTCCTACCCAACTCATGCATTCATATGAGGATTAGGAACTATCATGTTACCATGCCCCTGATATAAGCTACTTTCTTTTGATTTCACAAACATTATATAGCCCACCGGTAAACATGCTTTTAGGGTTCCTTATATGAGTTCTCCAATGCAAGATGTATCTCATTAGCAAGCCCTTATCCTAAAAATTTGGTGACCACAAAAAAGTGAAAAATACCAAAGTGATTCTCATCACCCTGGACCTTCAAAAGACATAGGGGGAGAGGATACACACTCGGCTTGCCAATCATGGTGGAAATGGCATACAATTCATAGCAATTTGATTTTAAGCCCCAAATTGAAGTGTGTAAAGATAAAAATTCATTTTTTAGATGCACCAAGTTCAAAACATTTGAGAATTTAAACAAGAAATGCCATTTGCAATCAAAAAAGGTATTTTTTCAATTTTAGGCACCAAATTAAAGCATGAAGATTGTAACCAAATTTCTGATGCACCAAAGTAAATGATTCAAGTTATGTTCATTTTTATTGCACCAATTGAAAATGGGTTCATTTTAATAGCACCAACTGAAAATAAGTTCATTTTAATAGCACCAAAATGAAAGCATTTGATTTGTCTTGTTCATTTTTATTGCACCCAAAATGAAATGTGATATTTTTAGGTTCTTTTTAGGTACACCAAAATGAGATGTGAAATCAATTTTAAGCACACCAAAACAAGTGTGAAAGTTGATTGTTCAATTTTAAATATACTAAAATGAAGTGTGATATTTGTAGGTTCTTTTTAGGTACACCAAAATGAAATGTTTTAACTAAAAATTCTTTGAAAATTGAAAGGTCTTGGACCATTTGTCAACTCTGCAAGCAAAATAGTTAGTTGTTCACATGAAAACATGTCATAATCCTACAAGGGTTGCACCAAAAATGTTAGAAAAACTCACAAGCATAGAAAACAATTATTGGTTAGGGTTAAGTAGATTAAAAATCCAATAAAACTTTGCAAATTGAAGTTGAACAAAAATCAGAACGACTATGGCTCCTTCAGATGATAGTGGCTTGAAAAAAGTATAGTAACGGTTCTATTTAGGATGAAATCGGATCTATAAATGTTATCTCCCTTAGGAACCTACAACGCAAAACAAACAATAGCGGCCTTTCTAACAATAGTGGTTGACTTTAGGACAATAGCAATTGGATTTAGTATGATCGTGGTAAAGCTGTAATGAAAATCCTATCTAGATTTTGGGACGTCCACATTCCGAATAGCAATAGTGTTTCCTACAAAAGACGTCAGTGTTCCAAAACCTGTAATTGCTCACAAAACCTTATCAAAATATTACTGTTAAGGACCTATGTCCTACTAGGCATGCCAAATTGATGTAAGGGGAAAATTAAACATAAGGAAAAATAATGAAATCAAATGAAAGAGATCAAAGCAAAGAAAAATCCCAACCTACTCATGAAATGAAACTATAAAACAATGAATCAAGCAATGCAATCATGAAAGAGAACATAAAATGAATTCATGAATCACAACATTACCATCCCATGTCGAACTGTATTCGTATTGATGTTGGATTACTAGGATCAATACAAAGCCTCTATTGTTGTGCAAAATCTTCAAAATGTATGTTAATGGTGATCAAAGATGTAAGTGTTTGCTCTTAAGAATTCGATAGTCAATTCAACATGACTTCTTCACACAAATTATCTTGATTCTCTGATCGTTTTTGAGAAGGAAGAAGTTTGCTTTATAGATTTTTGATTTTAGATGACAATCAAGATTCAATAGTGAAAGATCATGATCAATGGTTGAGAAACGTTGAGAGGAAATAGATTGATTAGTTAACTCCTTTGATTGATCCAATTAAGGATTTTGATTGCATAATTAGTGGGATTAGAGTGAATGATTCATGGGATTGAAGAAATCAGGTTGAATGTTTAATGGGATTGAGCAATTGGTGGAAATGGAAGGGTTAGTTAACCAAATAGAGTGAGAAATCAGTGGTCATGATTTACTCAAGCAAAAAGTGTGAGGATAATTAATTAATTGAATAAATTTGAATTAATAAATAAGGGTTTATTTATTAACACATTATGTTGAGTGGATTAAATAATTGATTATTTAATTTGGAGAAGGGAATAGTATTTAATTAAATTATAAATGATAACAATTTAATTGATTTGGATGAATAAGGTATATTAGTGACATAATTAAATAAATTGATGTTTATTTAATTAATCAGGAGGAATAAGGTTAAATTATATGTTGACACAATGAATTAAATAAATAATGTGGGATTATTCAATTAATAGATATTTTTGGGAATTGTAGTTGTTTTGCTAATATGTGGTTGTCATTTATGTCAACACTATTAGCATTGAGATGTTGAAGGCTGCATATGTTGAGGATATTGAGAAAATTGTAAAATAAAAAGTTACAAGAAGTCTGTGGATTAATCAAGGTTGTGAAGGTGTTTTATTCTATACGTGGAAGTTCAGCTGATGTGGACTAAAGGGTTTAATATTGAGATTTTCTAGATCATCCACCAGAAGTTTAAGAGGCGAGCATGATTATTTGTGTAAGTTATGGGAATCTGTGTTTTGACAGTGTTTTTTTGGTCTTTGTCAGTGTTTCTGATTGAATTCTATATTATTCTGGTGATTTTACCTACTGAAGATGTTTCTTGGTGCTCATGGATGCTTCTAGTATGTTCTCATCATTGTTGCATGTTTGCGTTGATCGGTGTGCTTGTGGTCAAATATTTTCTTGAGCATGTTCTATTTTTCTTGTTCTTCGCCGACATGTTGGTAGTAATGTGTTGTGGATTTTTGGAGTTCAAAATTTAAATGTTTGGAATTCTTGAGGATATTGTTTTTGATCCTATCTTAATCCTGGTTGATGGTTTTTGATCCACATTGAAAATTTATTTGTAATATTGAGCCAACATTTCCAATATTGTAAAATATATTTTGTATTCTCTAGCCAACTAAGTTAATGTTGATGTAAATCCCTATAACAGATATATAAGCAAGGTTGTGTTAGTGAAGAAAGTAGCATGTGTGTGTATGTCTATGTTGCAAGTGTGTGAATATTGTTCAGATCATTCAAAGGAAGAGCAGAGTGTGAAGAGTAAAAGTGAAGTGTGAAGAATTTTTTTTTGTGCTTAATTGGAACTGTACTCTAGCTTTTTCAAAAGCTATTCTATCAGTTCAAATCCCTGTGGATCTAATCCATTTTCTATTGGGAAGTGATCCCTTTTGTAATTGAGCAATGAGCTCTAGGAAGTGAGCCTGAATGCATGTGCATTCCCTTTTATTTTCCATTATACTTATAACATGGTATAATCTTGTGGACTAACATCCACTGTGCTTTTTCCCCTAATAGGGTTTCCACACAAAAAAATATTTGTGTTATCTATGTTTCTGGTGTTCTAATTGTTTGTGTTTAATTGCTTGTTCATCATATCAGAGATTAAGTTAAGTTAAGTGTGAAATGTTTATTGAATTTTAATTTTTTGTGACAACTAATTCACCCCCCTCTCAGTTGCGTTTCCTTGTTTTTCCAACAATTGGTATTAGAGAAGGTTCCTCTAAAAGAAGTTTAAAAGATTGAGGTGATCTAAAATAGCATCATACAAAAAGGAAAGACCTAGATTCTATGGAGCCAATTATTCATTGTGGAATACAAGAATTGAGTATCATTTGAAGTGCATTGGTGAACCCTATTGGTTGATCACAATGAATTAGTATGTTATCCTTGCAAGTGGTCCTTCCACTATTGATGAGAAGAAGGATGCTGAGAATAATTTATAGGCTATGGAAGCTTTGTTGAGTGCTCTAATAGATTCAAATATGAAAAATATGCTAGGTTTGAAGACAACTCATGAAATGTGGAAAAAGTTGGAGACCTTGTATGAAGGAGATGTACATGTGAAGATGGCCAAGCTACAAAGTTTAAAAGGAAAGTATGAGAGACTACAGATGGGTGAAGATGAGAATATCTCTTCCTTTATGTAGAGAGTGATTGAAATAGTGATGGGTATCAAATGTGTCGGTGGTGTCCTTGATGAAGATGAAATTGTGGCTAAGGTACTCAAATCATTACCTCCCTCCTATAAATCAAAGGCTCATGCTATTGAAGAAACCAGATCTGTGACAAATTTGACAAGAGATACACTAGTTGGTAAGTTAGTTTCTTTTGACTTGAGTGAATTTGGTGAATCTATTCCTAAGACTAAGACTGCATTCAAAGCTACTGTATTTGAGAGAAACATGTCAATATATGAACTAGGTGAGAGTTCTAGAAAGATATTCAAATATGAGGATTAAATGAAATAGCTTGAAGATCAAGAAAGAGAAGTAGAAGAACTTGAAGCAATGATTGCAAGAAGAGAAGGTAGAGGAAAAGGTAAGCATGAAGGAAAATTTCCTCTTATATGTTTTTCATGCAATAAAATAGGTCATTTTGCATCAAGGTGTCCTGATAGAGTCCCTAGACCTAAGCCTAACAAACAAAAAATTCAAAAGAAATGCTATTTTTCTAAAGAATATGAATCAGATGATGAGCCTGAAGGAAATGGAGATGGATGGGTGTTCATTTCCATTAAGGAGAGTGATTCAGAAGCCACTAAGTCTACTACAGTTGAAAAATCTCTTGCAGCCTATATAGAAGAGAAGGATGAGTGGGTAATTGATAGTGGATGTTCACATCACAAGATTGGTGATAAGAGAAAATTTGTAAGTCTAGAAAATTATGATGGCAGGATTGTAAAATTTGGTGACAACAATGCCTGTGAGATTCATGGTAGAGGGTCTATCTATCTTGGTGGTAAGCACAACACTGATGATGTTCTATATGTTGAAGGCTTGAAACACAATCTATTGAGTGTTAGAAAGATGGTGCATAAGGGTTATGATCTTCAATTCAGAGATGGAAGATGCAAGATATATGGAAGTTTTAGAAACCTAATTGCTTCAAGTAAACAAACAAAAGGTAATATTTTTCATCTAATTGCTGCAAAAGAAAGTTGTTTGATTGCACAAGTAGGTGAAAATTAGCTATGGAATAGAAGGTTGTGGCATCTAAACTTTGATAACATTGTCAAGATAAGTTCTTCTCAAGCCATTAGAGATCTTCCTAAGATAGTGAAGCCTGCTAACACAATCTGCAAGGAGTGTCAAATGTGTAAGCAAACAAGAACCTCCTTCCAAAGCAAACAATATCATACAAGTGGATTGTTGGAGCTGGTGCATACAGATCTATGTGGTCCCTCCAGAGTAAGAAGACTTCATGGTGAAAGCTACTTTATGTTGATCATTGATGATTATTCTAGAATGATATGGGTTAATTTTCTAAGAGAAAAATGTGAATCATTTGGAAAGTTTCAAAGTTTCAAAGAAATGGTAGAAAATGAGAAAGGCCTAAAAATAAAATGCCTATGGTCAGACAGAGGTGGTGAGTTTACCTCTAGGGAGTTTAATTCCTTTTTTGAAGAGAATGGAATTAGAAGAAAACTATCTGCTCCTTGAACCCCTCAACAAAATGGTGTTGCAGAGAGAAAGAACAAAACTATTTTGGATGTTGCCAGAATAATGATGTTAGAAGGTAATGTGCCTGACATCTACTAGAGTGAAGCTATAACCACTGTTGTATACACTTTGAACTGGGTATATGTGAATTGTGACTCTAGTAAGACTCCTTATGAACTATGGTTTGGTCATAAGCCTACTGTCAAATACTTTAAGATTTTTGGAAGCAAGTGCTACATCAGAAGAGATGATGATATAGGAAAATTTGAAGCAAGAAGTGATGAAGGAATCTTCCTAGGTCTACCAAAATTAAATCCTACTGGTGTTTCAACATAAGATCAAGGAAAATGGTTGAGAGTACAAATGTCATAGTTGATGAGGACTTTGGTAAATCATCTAGATGCAATGGCTATGATTTAGATGAAGACAATACAAAGGAAAAAGTATTCAAACACAAAATAAACTTTAGATCATGCCATATGTTCAGGTGATACAACCTCAAACTATTCAAGTAAATCATGATAGTTAGGAAGTAGAGACAAGTGTGAGTGCAGGAGAAAGAGAAGAAGAATCGGAAGTGTGACATAATCCAAATGTTCTAAGGTATGTAAAAATTAATCATTTTGAAAATCAAATTATAGGAGATAAGAGTAATGGTGTTCAAACTAGAAGAAATATTGCAAAGGAATATTGTCTGATCTCCCAGATTGAACCTAAAAATGTCCAAGAAGCCTACAATGATGAGTACTGGATGGAATCCATGAAAGAGGAGCTGATGTAGATAGAAAAGAACAATACATGGGTACTTGTTCCTAGACCTAAAGATAAGAATGTAATTGGTACAAAATGGGTCTTTAGAAATAAGCTAAATGAACAGGGTGAAGTAGTCAGAAACAAAGTAAGACAAGTCTGCAAAGGATACTCACAAATGGAAGGAATTGATTTTGAAGAAACCTTTTCCCTTGTTACCATAATAGAAGTGATAAGATTGTTTCTTGCTTATGCTGCATACAAGAACTATAAGGTCTATCAGATGGATGTAAAGTCAACCTTTCTAAATGGTGAATTAGAAGAAGAAGTCTACATTGAACACCCTGATGGATTCCAACTGACTGACAAGGAAGATATGGTGTGCCAGTTGAAGAAAGCTTTATATTGAATAAAGCAAGCCCCCAGAGCCTGGTATGCTAGATTGGAAAAATACTTACTGAAGCTTGGATGCAAAAAAGGTATTGTTGACAACAGCTTGTACTTTAAGTTAGATCATGACAAAGAATTGAATATTGAAGTTTTTTTTGGTGATATTATTTTTTGGAGGAGACAATAATCTATGTATGAATTTTTCTGATCAAATGAATACTGAATTTGAGATGAGCATGATTGGTGAAATGAAATTATTTTTGGGATTATAAGTTACTTAGTTAGACAATGGGATCTTCATATCATAGTCCAAGTATGTGAAAGAACTGTTAAAGAAGTTTGGTATGGAGGACTCAAAACCTGTTGGTACTCCCATGGTAACTGGATGTAAGCTGACATAGAATGATGACTCTCCCAAAGCTAATCAAACAAGATGTAGATCAATGATTGGAGGATTTCTTTATCTAACTTAGACTAGGCCAGCCATTATGAATGTTGTATGTATGGTTACTAGATTTCAGTCTGATCCAAAAGAGTCTCATGTGACTGCAATTAAGAGAATCTTCAGGTATTTGAAAGGAAAAATTGATTTTGGGATTTGGTATCCAAAGGATTATAATATTATCCTAAATGCATATATTGATGCTAATTGGGAAGGAGATGTTGATGGAAAAAAGAGTACGAGTGGTGGTGTATTCTTCCTAGGGAAGAAGTTGGTGTCTTGGTTGAGAAAAAAATAGAATTCTATTTCTTTTTCAACTGTTGAAGCAGAGTATATTGCTGCTGCTAACAATTGCACACAGGTGATGTGGATGAAACAAATGTTAAGAGATATCAGGGTAGAATATGATGAACCAATTTCCATATATTGTGACAACTCAAGTGCAATAAAAATATCAAAGAATCTAGTACTAAACTTGAAGACTAAGCACATATCAATCGAGTTCCATTTCTTAAGGGAGAAAGTGAATGAGAAAGAAGTCAGACTGGAGTATGTACCCACAAAAGAACAAATTGCAAATATTTTCAATAAGCCATTACCAAAGGATAATTTTGAGTATCTCAGATGATTGCTATGGGTAATCACCCCTCCTAATAAAAACTAAAAGATGCATTTTCATGCATCAATTCATGTGTATTACTACCATATCCTAGTCCGGATTGATGTTTTTGTGGCTGCTACTTAGGGGGAGTAGTTAGATGTGTAGATATGTGGTTTTAAAGAGTGCATATGGAAAGGTATCGCTTACTTTTTCCATTGATGTCAAAGGGGAGAAGAGAAATGTGAAAAATCCTTGTGTTCTAAGGGGAAGAAGAGTCTTGTACAAAATAAGAAGAGTTGTGGATTAAAGATTTGGGTTGATGGTATTTTTCACATCTTGTGTTGCCATCAATGCCAAAGGGGGAGATTGTTGGGAATTGTATCTATGTTGTTGATATGTGGTTGTCATTGATGTCAACACTATTAGCATTGAGATGTTGAAGGCTGCATATGTCGAGGATATTAAGAAAATTGTAAAAGAAAAAGTTATAGGAAGTCTATGGATTATTCAAGGTCGTGAAGATGTTTTTTTCTATATGTGGAATTTCAGTTGCTGTGGACTAAAGGGTTTACTGTTTAGATTTTCTAGATCTTCCACTAGAACTTTCAGAGGTGCACATGATTATTTGTGTAAGTTATGGGAAACTGTGTTCATACAGTGTTTTTGTGGTCTCTGTTAGTGTTCCTTATTGAAGTCTGTATGATTCTAGTGATTTTACCTACTGCGGATGTTTCTCTATTGTTTCTTTGTGCTCATGGATGTGTCTAGTATGTTCTCTATCATTGTTGCATGTCGACATTGATTAGTGTGCTCATGGTAAAAGATTTTCTTGAGCATGTTTTGTTTTTCTTGTTCTTGGATGACATGATGGTGGTAACATGTTAAAAAAATTTGGAGTTCAAAATTTAAATGTTTGGTGCACTTGAGGATATTGTTTTTGATTCTATCTTAATCCTAGCCAATGGTTTTTGATCCACATTGAAAATTTATTTGTAATATTGAGCTGACATTGCTGATATTGTAAAATATATTTTGTATTATGTGGCTAACTAAGTTGTTGATGTAAATATGTATAGTGGATATATAAGAAAGGTTGTGTGAGTGAAGAAAGTAGCATGAATGTGTATCTCTATGATGTAAGTGTGTGAATATTGTTCAGATCATTTAAAGGTAGAGCAGAGTGTGAATAGTAAGAGCAAAGTATGAAGAAATTTTTTTATGCTTAATTGGAACAATACTCTCACTTTTACAGAAGCTATTCTATTAATTCAAATCCTTGTGGATCTAATCCATTGTCTTTTTGGTAGTGAGCCCTTTTGTAATTGAGCAGTGAGCTCTAGGTAGTGAGCTTGAAAGAATGTGCATTCCCTTTTATTTTCCATTATACTTCTAACAAGGTATAATCTTGTGGACTAACATCCACCATGGTTTTTCCCCTAACAGGGTTTCCACACAAATAATTCTTGGTGTTCTATGTGTTTCTAGTGTTCTAATTGTTTGTGTTTAATTTCTTGTTCATCGGATCAGAGATTAAGTTAAGTGTGAAAAGTTTATTGAAGTTTAATTTTCTATGACAACTAATTCACCCCCCCCTTAGTTGTATATCCTTATTTTTCCAACAAGAAATGGGGTTAATTAGTGAAAATGATGAGAAATGCAATTATATTAATGATAATGATGTCGATGATGGAAAAATGTAATTCAATATGTGTGATATGTGTTAAGTCATTTTTACATGTCTACACTTGCTAAGGTACTAAATAGCATATTCTGTATCACCTTCTTTCTGACCTAGAACTACTCCAATAGAAAAATCTAGAGCATTAGTGTGTATATGGAAGGGTAATGTTCAATTTTCCCCCTCAAAATAGGTGCACTGATTAATGTTTCCTTAAGTTCCTCAAAAAAATGTTGGCACTCTGATGTCTAGTCAAACTCTATATCTTTAGTCAGTAGAACAAAAAATGGTGTTGAAATCTTACTAAAGTCCTTAATGAACCTCCTATAATAGCCTACATGGCCTAGGAAGCTTCTAATATTTCTCCACCTTTGTGGAACAAGTAATGTAGAAATGATCTCTATCTTATGTGGGTCAACTTGAATCCCTTCACTAAAAATGAAATGCCCTAGAAAAATTCCCTAAGTCATCATCATAAAGCACTTTTCATTGCTTAGGGACAAGCTATGTTCTTTACATCTTTTCAAAACCTTTTCCAAATTGGTAAGGGTTTCTTCATAAGTTTCCCCATATGTGGTAAAGTCATCCATATATATCTCCATAGAGTCATGGGCATAATTAGAGAAGATGCTAAGCACTTCCCTCTAGAAATTAGTTGAGGCATTGCATAACCCATAGGTTAGGATGGAATAGGCATAAGTACCCCAAGGGAATGTGAATGTTGTTTTTTCATGATCCTCTAGAGAAATCTTTATCTGATTGTAGCCACTAAAACCATCTAGGAATGAAAAGTACTTCTTCCCTGCTAAAGATTCAAGCACTTGACCAATGAAGGGTAATGGGAAGTGGTCTATCCTAGTGGTTGTGTTTAGCTCCCTATAATCTACACATACCCTCCATTTTCCACCTTTATTAAGGAAAATAACTAAGGGTGATACCCATTCATTGTCAGATATAGGATAAATGAAACCTACATCAAGTAGTTTATGGAGTTTATCCTTCTCTCAAAGGAAGGTTCATTCACCTTTTAGGTTGTCTAATGGGTCTAAAACCATCATTTATATAGATCCTATGCATACAAAAGTTAGGATCTATGCCCTTCATGTCATGGTGGTCCCATGCAAAGGCTATTGCATGTGCCTCCAACAGTGTATTTAGGGAATTTTGCTACTTTGTAGTTAGTGAATTATTTATGTTCAACATTTTTCCTGCAAGATGTCTAATGTTTTGGATGGTGCTTGCACATATGAGAGGTCAAGTCAAGGAATTTTTTTTATACACTACTATTGCAGTAAGGAATAGTAAATTTGAGATATTTCTTCTAATGAATTGGTAGGTATAATGTTCTACAAAGGATCTTGTAGGCATGAAAGATAGTCTTGTTTTTGTTGGTTCCTACCACATTCATTTTGTATTATGTGAGCAATAAGATAATCTTCATCTTGATCATCCAACAAGAAGTATTTGGTGGTAGTGATAAGGAACTTCTAGCCATTTGATGAGGTGGGTTGAATTTTTCCTACGAGGTCAGATTCCCATTGGACAAAGGGCCGGGGTAAAGTGATGGGTTACAACTCTTGTGCAGGTGCATGAATGAGGCCGTTATGTATCTAGCACTATTGACATTTCTGCACAAATTGATAGGTATCATACTCCATTGTAGGCCAGTAGTATCCTAGCCACATGATCTTTTTAGCTAGGGTGAAACCACTAGAATGGGCTCCACATATACCTTTGTATACTTCACATAAGGTAGTTTGTGCTTCATTAGTGTCGAGACATCTGAGTAAGGTTTTGTCGAAGCTATGTATATATTACAAGGTATCACCAATGATGGCATAGCGAGTGGCTTTGTGGATGAAGGACTTGCATTGATTGTTGAAGAGGTAAGGTGGTAGGGTATGGGAATGTAAGTAGTCATAGATATCCTGGTACAAGGGGGAATTAGGGAGAACAAGCTCACATACCATTTCAGACTCTGGGACATCAAAGGTAGGGACCAACAACTATTCCACTAAGAAATTGTACTACAACATATTGTTAGGAATATCTAAAATAGACCCAATAGTGGACATGGCATCAACTAATTTATTTTGAACACATGGTACTTGGAAAACGGAGATGTCTACAAAGTACTGCATGAAACTATCAATTATTCATTTATATGGGGTCAAATTCTCATCCTTAGTATCATAGTTATTGTTGACCTATCGAATGACCAATTGTGAATCACCGAAGACCTATAGACTCTTGATTTTACATTTTATTTCCATATGCAATCCTATCAACAAGGCTTCATACTTTGCAATGTTATTCATGCACACGAAGGCTATCTTGAAAGATTTAGGGATTTTATCACCTTGAGGGGTTACAAATAATATACCTACACCTGATCCATGATTAGTATGTGATCCATCAAAATACAATTTCCATGTTACTCCCATGTCCAGTGTGAATATTGAATTGTCAAGAAAATTTGAAACCAAAGGGTGATTGGCTTGTGTGGGGCCATCTGCTAGTTGGTCAACAATGAATTGTCCTTTTATTTCCTTATGTTCCACATACTGAATGTCGTATTCACTGAGTATCATGACCCATTTAGCCAATCATCCTGTTAATGCCACCCTTATGAGTAGATATTTTAGGGGATCTATTTTTTCTACAAGCTTAGTTTGATGGTTTAACATGTAGTGTCTCAACTTTTGAGTGGAAAAATCCACTGCAAGACAAGCACGTTCAATTGGACTATAGTTAAGCTCATATCTAACCAAATTGCAACTAATATAATAGATTTCATGTTCCTTTTCCTCATGGTCATTTTGATCCAGCAATGCCCCCAGTGCAGCTGTAGTGGTCGAGATGTACATAATTAGGGGTTTTCCATCAATAGGCAGTATGAGGACAAGAGGCATCAAGAGATACTCTTTAATTTGTTGAAAAGTTGCCTCACACTTGCCTTCCAAATAAAAGGGACTCCCTTGTCTAATAAATACTAAAAAGGTTGACATTTATCAGTAAGTTATGTGATGAAGTGCCTAATAGACTAGAGTCGGTCTTGTAGCATTCAGAGTTGACTGAGTCCTTTAGGTGGAGGAATATCTAATATTGCTTTGAATTTTTTCAGGTATAATTCAATGCCTTGATGGGAAACAATGTATCCCAAAATCTTTCTTGATGTCACACTGAAGACACATTTCTTAGGATTTAGGTAGACCTTATATTCTTCTAGCCATTTGAAAATCTTGTCAAAGACTCTTAAGTGATCCCCATGTGTCAAGGAATTTTCCAAAAGATAACAACATAGTCTTCCATAAATGTGTGCATGAGATCATGAAATATGGTAGTCATAGCTCTTTAATAGGTTGTTCCTGTGTTTTTCAGTCTGAAGGGAATGACATTCCAATAGTATATGCCCCATAGATAGGTAAATGCAGTCTTGTGTTGGTCTTCAGGAGTGATAAGGATTTGATTATACCCCGAGAAGCCATCCATGAGGGACAACATCTCATAACCTGTTGTTAGGTCTACTATGATGTCTATATCAGGAGTGGGAAGTTGTCCTTCAGACATGCTTTGTTCAAGTCCTATAAATCTATGCAAATACAGATTTGTTTGTTTGGTTTGGTTATTGGTACAAGGTTTGAGACCCAATCTGCATATTCAATAGGTCTTATGAAACCAACATCCAATAATTTCTTAAGTTCCACTTTGACTAGCATAGCTATTTGAGGGTGCATTTTTCTAAGCTTTTGTTTGATCGGCTTTTCATTTGGATGCAATAGTAGATGATGTCGGACCAACTTGGGATCCAACCCTGGTATATTAGCATAAGACCAGGTGAAATTGATTTGGCATTCTATGAAAAATGCTTGAAATTTTGGTTTTTCCTCTTTTGTTAGGGATGTTGCAAAGAGAACAGTCTTAGGATTATCTATAGTATCGATGTTGAATTATATTACATGTTCAATCATCATCAGGGATCTCTCTTGATTGGTAGAGAGAAAATCCAACCCTCCATCCTTGTGTTCCTTAGAGAGGTTTTCACCCTTGGATACATCCTTTCTTTTTAATTTTTCTTGGTCAGAAGGTGCCTGATGGTTTTCACCTAAAGACCATTCTTTTTTTTTTTGTCATTTTTGGGACTAGAGGGTGGGACAGTCTTACTAAAGTATGTTGCGGCATCAAGACCTATAGTGAAGCTAGCCTTGTGGTCCCCATGTGATATGCCCTCTCGTAGTCCCATAATTTCAACAATGGCCTCATCATTTTCAAATATGACCAAAGTAGGTGGATCTTATTGGTCACAATCAATCAATTGTGGGTAAACAAGGGAGATGCCATCATCGGTGTTAGTGAAGGATGGGGAAGTAATGTATAGGGTAAATATAGAGGTATTATCGAGTTCCCAAAAGGATTCTATCCATGCTCTTCCGTCTATGGTATTTGGTGGGTTAGGTTCATAAAAGGAGTCAACATGAATATTAATATCCATGAGGTTGGTAAAGGATGGACGAGGTATGTCGAACTCCTAAAAGACATGATCAAGCTCATAGTCATTGGTGGTGCAAGATTCCCACTCATATTCATTAGAGTCGGTGTCACCATAATAGATGCCGATAGGATCCTCAGATGTCTCAACGTCTTCCAAAGGACTCACATCCTTATTTGAAAGAACCTTAGTACATGAAGTGCCAATCATAATTGGTACGCATCCTAGCCCTAAGTTCTTCAACCACTTACGAGGCATCAAGGGTTCTCTCATTCCATTTTTATGTATACCAAGTTCATTGACTCCATCATAATCATTTTGTTTCATGAGCTCAAAACATTTTCCATATTGCTCTATTGGTAGCAGCGGTAGGTCATCTTCATATTTGTAAATCCATGTTGTAATTTCCTCAATGTCTTTGTTGTTTAACTCTCTCTATCTTGTGAAGGTGGTGGTGGGAGGAACTTTAATGAAATTTTTTTGTTCCATATTGAAGCAAGGCCTACCATAAGACTTGGGAGACTTAGGTAGCTTTGTGATGCAATAGGTAGTATTCAATTTATACCCACCATATCATTTTTCTTGGATCTTGATTTTGGGGCTGGTAGATGGGGTTTTGGATGTGGATGATTTAATGAGGGTGGAGGGAGCACTAGTGATGTGGGAGCTTCTCGATTGATAGGAACCTGGCATTCAAGAACTCCCCTTAAATTAGTGCAATATTGGAAGGGATCGGGATCGCCAATGATCGTGACTTTGGTACCATTATACAAAAATTTTAGGCATTGATGATAGGTGAAAGGCATGGATTTCATGGTGTGAATCCAAGGTCTACCAAGGAGAAGGTTATATGGGAGTTCAAAATCCAAGACCTGGAATGTGGTGTCCATAAGTGTGGTTCCAACTTTGATAGGGAGTGTGATAACACCCTTGGAAGAGAATTCTTCATCATTATAGGCCTTGATTACAATAATTTTACTTGTCTCTACACATGCTTTAGAATAGCCAAATTACTTGACCAATTTTAAGGTGCAAATGTTTAGTCTAGCTCCACCATCTATCAGTACTCATCTAACCTTGTGTTGATGGACAAATACTTCAAGGTGCAATGGGTCATTATGGTTAGAATTTTGTGTAGAGTAGTCTTTGTCTGAAAAGGAGATATGGAGTGAATTAGCCAAGAATCCAACCATGGTTTCAAATTGGTTGACGTCCAGGTCAGTAGGAATGAAGGTTTCTTTCAAAGTCTTATCGAGGATAGCTTTGTGTTTAGGTGATAGGTGTAACAACTTAAGATAGAAATGTGTGCAGGTGTCTTGCCCAATTGGTCAATAAGATTATATTGGTCTTTAGATTGTGGATGCTTTGAAGAAGGACTAAAGTAACCTAATCCCTATAAGTAGTGATGACACATTCAAAAACCTTTTTAATGGTGATTTTGTTGACATAGTCATCAACGGCATGGAGGTGACCAATTATCTTTGAGTAATCACAAGAATTATTGGTATAATTGGTCTAATTGTCTGTCTGTCGACCTGAGGTGGAGGGATTTCCTAAACCATGGTCTTTTAATGGACTCTTGAAGATTGTATGGTCTTGATTAGAAGTTTTTTGTTGTCCTTCGACTTCTATGGTACCATTTTCAATTAGGTATTGGATTATGTTCCTCAATTGATGACATGATGAGGTCATGTGCCCTTTGATGTGGTGGTAGTCACAAACGACATTGTTATCCCTCCAAAATGGTTTGAACTTTCTTGGGTTGTATGGTTTGGGATCTTGGAGTTGTATGACATTTGATTGTACTAGCTTATTAAAGACATATTCGATTGGTTCTGGTAAAGGAGTGTATTGTCTTCATGGGTATTACCTTGGTTTTCTTGGAAATCCTCATTCTTGAGTATTTTGTACCATGTTAGCCATGTTTTTGTTCATATTGGGTGCTTTAAGAGTCAATGTGTGTCATGTTTTGTTCATAGATTTCGCATCTACGACTCCATCATTTGTTATGTTCTTGTTATAGGACCAAAACTTGCCATTTTCGTTAGAGGTTTGTTGGTTGTGTGTGTTTTTATTTTCATATGTAAGTTCACCTATGGTGATTAGGACCTTTTCCAATGTCATACCATTCTCAACTAAGTCTACAAATGTGGCACAAAAATTTACTTGTAAAGGGTGTTCCAACTTTGACTTGAGGTTTTCTATGAATATGTCCACTTTTTTATTTTTAGGAATGTTGACAGAACATTAACTCGCCATACTACACCATATTTGGAAGTAATAAAGGGTTCTCCTTCATCTTGTGTCAAGTGGTATAAGGTAGAAATCATGTATCATTTTCAATGTTATAAGAATAATTCTGTGAAAATTTATTGGCAAGGTCAACCCATGACTTTATAGACCATTTAGGTATCAGTACAAACCATTCAAGTGCAAGCCTAGTAAGACTTCTAGGGAAGAGTCTCAAAAGGTAGGAGTGATCATATGTGACATCCACACAAGAAGTGGTGAATTCTCATATGTGCTTGAGATGATTGCTCTTTTCCTTATACTTGGTGAAAGTAGGGATAATATATCCAAGAGGGAAAGGAGGAATGTCTATGCTAGTGTCATATGGGTAAGGGTGTAAATCATGTGATGAGTATGTCTTCTTGTTTTACACTTGCATCCCTTCCACTTGATTTTGTAGGGTAGCCAACTGGTCAGTCATTGTGTCTATTACAAGATTGTTAGAAATATTGTTATGAGTTCCCATATTTGTGTTGTGTGGTCCCATGTTTTGTTGAGATGACATGTCTTGGTTAGAACATTGTGCATATGTGGTGGATTTTGATTATGTCCATGAGTATGAATGTGTGATGTGTAAGTTGGGATGTGAGAAGTGGTTGAGCTATGTTGCATTTTTTGGGTGTGTTGTCCGTCTACTTTTTTTTTTGCCAAAAAAGGATCCATGTGTGTAGCCATATGATATGCTAAGAGGTGTCATTTGTGATCTTTGTCCTTGTTGAAAAGGATTATAACCATGTGAAGTTTTTGTATTTTGACTATGTGAGTTGTTCGTGGTTTGTCCTTGGAAGGTGTTTGTATTGACATGAGGACCTTGTGACACGGTGTTTGTTTTTTATTGAGGTCCTTGTGAAATTGTGTTTATGTTTTATTGAGGTCCTTGGATGAGAACCATTCTTGCTTTAGGTCTACCAAGGATGTTAGATGCGGATACCCCTATGACCCGAGATGATGACCCAGAGGGAGTAAATGTTAAGCCAAAGGGTTGCATTGTGAATAATGGTTGTGATGTGGTTTGCTTCATGGGTTGTGACATAGATTGTGTCACAAATATTGATGAAGTGTTGGTAGTTGTGGTATTTGGGCTTGTTGTTCCAATATGTATGGAAATTGTAAGTTGTGGTGTAGATTGTCCTTGACTTGTTTGTGTGTTGTCCTTGGGTGGTGTTTCTAGGCATAAGGTATTGACATCAAATTCTTGAGGTAGTTTAACTCCATGTAATAGTTTGGATAAATATCAATGAGGGTCCAACATGAAAATTTTTCCCACAAGAGAGGAAACATCAGGATTTTTTGTGGAAACCTTTACTTCTTCTATGAAAAAATTTCAATCTTTGTCTCTAACAAGGAATTGTTTGAAAGGATTTTGTCTTTGATTGTTTATAATATGTAGAGCCCAAGTTGACATGTTCATGACTTTCAAGATTGGTATTGTTGTGAGGATCATTAGTGGTATTGTCAAAATTGAGGGTGCTAGTGTAATTGTAAAGGTCATCATCTTCATGAAAGAGATCCATTGCTCAACATTTCTTTTGAAATCTAGTTTCAACCATATAAGACTTGCTCAAAATGAAGGTGGATGGTATGAGACTATGTTTTTGATATTTTTATGAAATTTAAGGTAGCCTAAATGCAATGAAACTATTTTTTTTGGTATTTTTGGTATTCTAAGGATGAAAGATGTCTAATGTATGCAACAAGTGTTGGATGTTATGAAGTATAGAATGTATGAAAATTCCATTTTAGGTCTAAAATGTTGTGGTATGAAGGATGAAAATGACTAAGAGGTGATGGATACCTATAGTGAACTTGAGGGTTTAGACACTTTTGAAAGATGTAAGAATAGGATCACTAACAAACCAAGGGTGAACCAATCTTTCAATTAGGATTTTAAAATGGTCTTTTTCTAGGACAAGTGAAAAGAGTGACAAGGTGAGTTTCCCAACTAGACTTGTGAGTAGAAAATTATCACCAAAATGACAAAGGACTAAGTTAAAAAAAGACTTGGTCAAATGAAAATATTTTGTTGAAACAATGATTTGTGCCAAGGTATAGAGAGTTCTTCTATCCTAAAATCCATAAGGTTTCAAGCCTAAAGGATTGGAAAAGGTAGCCTAATGTGATGTTGAAGTATGCAAGTAATGAGGATGCTAAGGTACCTAAAATGGTGACCTAATAATGGAAATGATATGTAAGGTGAATTGATCAAGTTTCTGGTTTTAAATAGGAATCACAACAAGAAGTTGTTCTAAAAATGGATCTCAAAGGTTTGAATATGATTTTGGCAAGAGTTTGACTTGATTTTGATTGTTTTACTTGAAAATGTTGCTTGGTTTGAAGCTGTGAAGTGTTGTAATTTCCAAGTGTAAGATTTGTTTGCTTGATTTTATGAAAGACACACATAAAACAAAATGTTTTGAGTTTGATCTTGGTGTGAAATGGAAAACACTATGACAGCACTTTGTACACCCTAGGCTTCTAAAGAGTTACCACTCCATAGATCCCCTCTTGGATTTCTCCAGCCAACCAAACAAGGTAGACAAACAGAGACTTGGTGGAACTGACTCTCCTCCATGACACTCACTTCTTGGGCACACCAAGTCTCAATTCCCCAAATAGGATTTTTTTCCTCTACACATGAATGGTAAAAATGTGGGGCGGCTTCATAACGACCGTTGCTGTGCTAGCAAGTGAAAAAGGATTTTGGCCACTAACACAAAGGTTCTTAGTGAATACACATGGCTCCCTGCAAGTGTCTAGCAAGCCATTTAAGGATTTAATGACTCTAGTAGGGGCTCTTATACATTTTACGATAGGTACCCTATTTCGGGTGACACTATATGACAAGAGAAAAGACCGCCCTGAGGACTTGACGGTTTAGTCTTATCCGTTTATATACCAGCCCGAGCAAAAAACCAATTGGAGTCATTCCCTCTTACAAGGCAGGCCCCTCTAAAGGTAACAAAATCAAGACAAGTATGTTGTTTTTGATCTCCAAGATCACATGAAGCACAAGGAGAGAACATACACAACACCTTTATCTCACAATTGTATGGGGTTCATTTTAATTCAAAATCCAAATTTGTGGGTGGTTGTACAAAATGTCTAAAGGTGTTTCTGATTCTCAAGATCACTAAATAGTGTGAAAGAAGAGCATAAACACATAAAGGAAAAGTGCAAACCATAAGATAATGAAGACATTTGTTCTTTTTTACCCTCAAAGAAATATGTGAAAAAGACACTTAATGCAAGGTTAATTTTATAACTAATTAGTGGATATGCAAGGTTAATTTTAACAAAATGAGTGCGATATGAAAGTAGTAAATTTTAAACCATATGTGTGACTATGCAAGTTGTATTCATTTTAACCCATGAGTGAGATAATGCAGGTTATAAATTTTAATCCGAATGAGTGTATATGCAAGTTAGTTTTAACCAAATGAGTGTATCAAAACAAGATAGACAACTTAGCAAGATCAAAAGAAAATTCCTCCTTTCCACCCATGCCACATGTTGGAAATCAAATGTTAGCAACAAAAAACCTCTAGTCTACCAAATGGAAAAGGCAAAAACAAATGAAAAACTCCAAATTTAAACCCCCTCTTATTGAAAAAAAACATAATGTTTTAAAGATCTGATTTTTCATGAAATATTTTTCATCCAAATTAAAAACACAAAGTATAGACCCCAATTAAAATTCTGAGAGCTTTCCAAAAATATAAGAAAATATGAAAAATTCACTATTTTGCTCCCACATTTAATTTTTCATGAAAAATCATAAAAAAATGTAAATAATTCATAACAACTCCAAAAATTTGATTTCTTTTACTGGAATCCCTTGGTATAATCCACAACCCACAAAAAAAAATTGAAAGAAGAGGTGGGTGTGTAGTAATGATGAAGATGGATGTCATGTGGCATCTGTCAAAAAGTATCAGTACCCTGAGAAGAATGGGAAAGAATGGGGGAGAATATTTGCACAACCGAAAACCATAGGGTGAGTGTTAATGCAGTGATTATGAAAAATGTAATCCTAATTCAATTAACCATCTTTGGAGCACTGGTTTTTGCTATAGCATAAGACACGATACACCAAGGTTCAGAGGACCGAGGTAAAATTAGTGTCTAATGCATGAGACAAACACGCCAGACAAGAAGGCCATCCCAATACCCCAAAGTATCGAAAAAAAGACTTTAGTCGGGCCCAGTATTAGGATAACCGCAAACACAGAAGGATGCCCCAACATAACACAAGACCTCGGGGATCTTGGTGGGTACTATGTGGGACAGCCAAGAAGACACAATCAAAGAAAAGATCATGATATGCCCCTATGTGAACTAGTCAAAACACGCCATAATATGATGGATCATGGTGGCCTTGACAAGTGATTATAGGGAGCTCAAATGATAAACGAAAACCAAAAGTATCAAAA
Organism: Sequoia sempervirens; assembly: GCA_007258455.2. Classification (NCBI taxonomy): domain Eukaryota; kingdom Viridiplantae; phylum Streptophyta; class Pinopsida; order Cupressales; family Cupressaceae; genus Sequoia; species Sequoia sempervirens. The sequence continues at coordinate 1,094,327,165 of VDFB02271358.1, forward strand.
GATAACAATCAATTTCAAATGTCCATTGCCATAGGATCAAGGGGATGGATGGGATTGATGAGGTCTTGTTAGGAAGGATGTATCCTGTTAAGACCTATGCTGGATGCTAAACGAAAAGATCGATATGATAAAGGTTATTTAAAATTGATCGGATTTATTGATACAAGTGGGTCTTGTTTGTTTAGATAGAGGCATAACTTGATGAGACAACCACAAAGGGGACAAGACACAACCTAAAGACCTAGGGGCTCGGGGGCCGATCAAAGATTGGCCTTGCCTACGTGAAAGCGCAGAGCCCTCGTAGTTCATGAAAAAGGACCATGGATAAAGCGGAAAGAGGACAATGGTGACCGATGATGGACACAAGATATGACCAACAAATGCCCCGGGGGAGGATCGAATGACCAACCTTGCCTACGTGAAAGCGCAGGGGCAACGTAGTTCGACAAAAAGATGGAAGTGGGACAAGAGGATGAGATCAAGATGGAGACCGACACGATGGATGATCCTATATGATGACACGGACCGACGGATGAAAGACATAAGCTCGAAGTGGGACATAAGGAAGCTCAGGATGAGGGACAGGTAAGATGAGCCGTCCAATGCTCAATCGACAAATACCAAGCGGCCTAGGTTGATGCGGGGGGATGAAGGTGTGGATGATAACACTAGGATACGAGGTAGATAATGATTAAGCCCTCTATGGATGACGCCTGTTACCAGGTTTTCACCATCCATACTTATCCAAGGCGCCACCAAGGGGTGGTTATTCAAAAGATAAAAAATTAATTCATAATTTATTGATTTATTATTATTAATATTATTATTTGAAAAAAAAATACAAAATATTATTATTATTTATCTTAAAATCTAAGTTTCAAAAGTTTAAAAGAAAAAAAACAATTCTTATTCTATCTATTCTTAATTGAAAGCTAAGACTAGATAAGTTATTTTTTCTTTAATTATATATAATATTTTTTAATACTTAAAAAAAATCTAACGATTGACATCACTTCAATGGTCTTGCATCCTTCTCTACAATTTTTAACCATTGATTTTTAAAATTAATTCGTTCACTTCATAAAAGGAATATCATCAATGTAAAAATATACAACATTATAATGAAGTTGATCCCATCTTGACTAGGAACACAAAAACCTTATACAATCCATATCCAATATATCTTCATATGATTTTTAGCAAAATATGGTGAATTGATCCTTTATTTTAAGAATGAAGTTATAAAATTTGTATTATAAACAATAATCTTCTTTAAAATCATGATGAAATCTTGTTCATGTTATGTTTTGTTTTCATTTCCTTTGTTTCAATATCAACTCTAGCTTTATTTTGAAAGTTTCATTAAATGACTTTGAATGTAATACAAATAGGTCAAAATAAAATAAACATTCATTTCTTAGATTAGTATCAAAATTGTAAATATGTTAATCCTCTTAGTTCAATACCCATGATGAAAGATAAATGTACGGAAATGAAATAATATAGCTGATGCTATAATGTTTATAATTAACATATCTATATAGATTATCCTCAACAAGATAGATTGGAGCAAATAGTGTATTAATTGTTCAAGTGATTTATTGTCCATGAGGTTGACCCTATTTTAGAGCAATCCTATAGCTCCTTTGTATGGTAGAGAGTTTTAAAGAAGGTTAACAAGTTTTAATCTTGGCTATTATCACTATATTAGTTTGGCAGATATGAATGTTGAGGTTAGAGAACTAGGTAAAAAATAATTGTTAAGGAGAATTGATTCCTTAAAGGATAGATTATTGTAATAAAACAATCTAACATATTAGATAGAGGCATTATATGATTTTATTGAAGATCAATATCCCATTTGAAATATTAATTCAAATGATATCTAAAATATGAGGCCAAGTTCAAGCTAGGTATTCAATTGTTAGCAAGGAGAAGTAAACCTAGACCTATTTGTAGGATTTGGTGATAAGATCCTAAGGAGGTATTTTGAAATAAAAAATTTGGATAAATATGCATACTAAAAAGGTCAAGTATTATTTCCACTAAAATAAACTCCCATGCTACTTTATGATTGATCCATAACTAGGGAGGATATCCCTCATGCATTTTCCATCGACTATGAATATCTGCTTGAGTAAATCTTGCAACAAAATTCAAACCTTATTTCCACCAATAAAAATGGTTAAACATTACACTATTTCCCATTCAATTGGAGACTTGTGAGATAGAAATAATCTTGAGCATATTCATAGAGACAGATACACTACAGGATAAGACTCAGACATTATAGAAACACAAGACTTTACAACTAGACAAACCAAAATTAGACAAGGAGAAAAATATAGAAGCTTAGAGAAAAGGTCCTCATTCCAATAACTCTCAACCTTTTCAAAAGTGAGTACATTTCAAACTTTAAGGTGTATGCATAGAAAAATATAGGAGACATAAAATAATAGACAAATTTTGACACGAAAGTTCAGAGTAGATCGATGAAAGGAATTGGCAATATAAACAATTTCAGGATTCTACCATCTATCATGGTTGGGGAGGAGGAGATGGGTTGATAAAGGGGGTGGACTCGACATGCATGATAAACTACTGAGGGACTTGTGGGTTGGCGATGATGTCTTGAAGCTTGTCAGTGAGAAGTGGGAGGTTAGCTAGGTTTGTATGTTGTGTTGATTTATAATGTCATATGCAGCAAACCTTTGGATCCTATAATTCATAACTCACAAGTTATAGATGGGGAACCTGTTGATCTCCTAATTCATGGTTTTAGTTAAATAATTTCTTTGATGAAAAACATTTTGACTATTAATGGAATAATTAATATTATTTGATTAATGTTTAAATGATCAATTCCCCCTTTTTCACATTAGTTAAATAAAAATTTTTTATTAAATTCTATTTCCCCCTCCCCACCTTGATTAAATATTTTCAATTAATTAATTAATATAATGTTTCCATTCACACATGAGGTTATCAACAATTAATTTAATTAACTTAATTTCCTCTCACCTCACAATTAAATTTTTAAATTATTTAATTATTATTTTTTCTCAAACTATTTACAATCAAATTTTTAAAAAAGGGAATACCTTTTCTCAAGATGACTATTCCATTTTTAAAAATTATATTTTTTTATTCAAAATTCTAAAATTTCCTTAATGAGAGATCATTGATCATTCTCATTCTCCTCTACTTAGATTTCAAATTTATCTTCATCCTTTGATTTTCAAATTTTAAAATTCTTATCAAATTTTTTTGATTCTTCACATTGAGGATTCATATTATTTGAGATATCATTTTGCTTTGAACATTGAATGTGCATTCAAAATCATATTGTGCTTTTCAAATGATTTATGCACAATTTAAAAAATCCATTAAATTGACATATTTCTTAATTGGATTTATTTTTTGTTTTCTTTATTTATTGATATTATTTGATTTGTATTTATTTGGTTGATTTTTTAAACCCATTGTTTAAATCTATATTTTATTCATTACCCATTATTAACCTATGACACTAACTAGTTCCTAATTTCTAATGACATCAAAATTGCTAGATGATTTAGAAATATATTTACAATTATATACCACCCAACCATTTTTAGTAAATATTATAAAATGGGTCTATTTCCTCTTTTTCACTTGTACATATAGTGAAAAATTAAACCTTAGGTGCCTCTTTTATACTGACTTGATTTTACATATCTTTAGAAACATCTACATGTTCATTTGGTTGATAAAAAAAATAGGGGGATGATATAAAGAAATATATCTCTATGTTTAGAGATCCTTAGAAACTCCCTAACAAGAATCTTTACTAACCAAATCTTGAGCCATGTCAATCAGATGATATGCAAGAAAAAGAGTATAACTTACAACATTAGTATTAGGGGTGAAAGACATTACCTTAACACTAGTAGCAACCTTTTGTGTTGAATACTTTTGAAACCTCTTCAACTACTTTATATCTCATTCAAATATAATTTATTTCTTTAGTTAACTATCTCTAACAACCTTCTAAATTGGGTATGTGCAAGATCATCATGGAAAAAATAGGCCCTTTGTGGCAAAAAATTTAGAAAAAAAGAGAGAGGTAACTTGACATAAAAATTTAAAAAGTTATCTATATTATTTCAAAAATATATAAGAATATAATTTGTAGAAAATTGAATGTTAGTTTCTACTACTAGATTTGTTTAAAAGAAAAAAAAATCTATTTGGTGAAAATTTGAAAATTTTGTAGTGGTACTTTAATTTTTAGGAAAAAAATAAGTAGGTGTTTGTCTAACCACACTAACCACAAAAAATGATAATATTTTTTTATAATATTTTAGATATAAGTAGAGGACTCTTGCCCTGATGTGATGCATAATTTTTTGTAATTTTTTTCCAAGTAAATAATTAATTATGAATTTTTTATTACAATTTTTAAAAAAATATAAAAATTTTTATGTATGACACCTTAACTTGGTCAAAACTTCATGAAATTCAATTTTTTATTTTTTTAATCCTATAGTATGTGAAGCGTAGAATGTGAAACATGTTTTGGATTCAAAAAATGTGATACAATTTAAAAGCTATAGATGTTTTTCAGTCAGCCTATCAATTAGGACTTTAGTCGTAATTTGAATAAAAAATGAATAATAATTTTATTAAATTCAAAGTAAAGCATAATTTTATCAATGGAAAGTTTGAATCTCCTTTGAAAACCCTTTTCTTTTCATCAATTTTGGGTAAAAAAATAGTCGTCAGCACATACCCATCATATTGCGACTTTTTGGCCCATGTGCACATACCCTTCTACATTATTGGTTAAGACATCATAAATTAGAGACATATTTAAAAGGATCCATTTGGAAATGTTCTTCTTATGTGAGGACATCCCTATATTTCTTTTTGTAAATTTTCTATATTTTTCTTGTTTCCTTTTCTTTCTTTGTGGCTAGCATTTTTGGGAAAAAACACACCTTCATCTTGATCAGTGGTTCACAATTTCCTATATTTAGTGAGTAATTTACTCAACATGTAAAAAAAAATTTTAATGAGAGATTTGACATCATCCTTCAATGGTTTTCTCTCTTTTACCTTTTCTAATTAAATTCTTTCATTTATAAGCTTTCTTTGGAAATTCATATGGAACAAAATTGTCTGATCATTACTTTCATCACCTTCATTTACATATAATTGATCAACATTTGAATCCTTATAAACTTGTGCACAAATTCATTTTATTGGAATCCTTTGTTTTCTTTAAGTTTTATAGCAAAACACATTTTGACCAATCGTGAGGAAATAACATATGTCACACAAAAAAATCTTGTTGATTTTCCCTTCCTCAAGGTATTAGGGGTGTGTTTCTCTTGGTATATACCTGGTTTGTACTCCTTGAGAGAAATTTCTTTTTGTTGGGTTAAAAGTTTTAGATAATGATAATCAAGAAGGGTCTACTATGCAATATTTGACCTTCATTGAACTATTTGGTAGAATATTTAGAGGACATACCTTTCTCATTCTAGTTACATACATTTCTCATTCTTTGTAACCCTATTATCCTTTATGGCTCCCATTACCTTGTCCCTTTATCCTCAACAATGAGGGGCTTAATTAAGTTATTGCACTTAAATATTCTTAATTCAAACCTTTTATTTTCTTTTATATGTGTGAACCTTGATATTTTATGCTACTCTAAATGTGCAAAATAACTAAGAAATATGAATGACAAACTATCAAGGACACCTCAAGATTAGCCAAAAGAGAGTTAGAATAAGAAAGGAAATAGATAAACAACATAGAAACAATATCACCTTGTTGTTGATTTCTCCTTGATTGGCCCTTGATTAAAATGGATTGTGTGCTCCTTAGATGGTGGATTGAAGATCACTACTATATGCTTGAATGTAAAATGCAAGTGGATGTGATTGAAAATTGGATGAGTGCATAAAATGGCAGCATGTAGTTGCAAATTGATTAAGTGTTGAGAAGGCAAATTAGCAGCATAAGGTTGCTCAAATGAAAGTTTTGGAAATGCCCTTGAGGAGGGGGTATTTATAGGAGAATTTGAATTCTCTAGAGAATTCAAGGGTCAAGATTGCTCCAACAAGGCAAGATGAAGGGCTATGGTGGGTTGAGAACCCACAAGCCCTCACATCTTGACATGTGGAGGGTGAAGTGGCCAAGGGTATGAGATGGAAATGAGTTGTCAAAAAGGTACATGAGGTGGAAAAGGACATGCACCTTGGGGATGAGAGGATTTCCACAAAAAGGGATTTCTTGTCCCCAAGTGGGAGTGAAAGGGACTTTTGAGGAATTTTAGAATTCCTCAAAAATCTACATGGGAAAAGGAAAGGTGGTTGGGGATAAATGTGAATTAAAATTCACATTCCTAGGATGATCTAGAGGGTAAAAGGTGGGCTCAAAAGGTGGGACTTGGTCACATGTGGATTGTGACAAGTCCAAGGTTCTAGAAGCCTTGGAGAATGGAATGTGAATTAAAAATTCACATTTAAAGGAGAGGAATCTAGGGCAAATAAATGTGAATTAAAAATTCACATGGGAAAGGGGGTTAATAATCAAAAAGGAAAAATGGAAGAATTGACCAAAAAGTGGTGCTAAATTTAGCTAATGACTTTGATTAAGGTTGTGCAAATATTGGATTAGGCTAATTAACAGAAGATTAGAGGCAAGTGGCAAATGTAGGAGGATGTGACATTAATCTTTGATTAAGAGGATGCACATCATAACCTTGAATTAATTAATTAATTCAGATTAAGGTGAGGTTATGGAGGATGTGACAAGGAGAGAGAAAATGAGGAATTTTAAATTGATTTTTAAATCAAAAAGAGAAGGAATGACTAAATTAAATAAATTAGTGTATTTATTTAATTTAGAGAGGAATAAGGTAAAAGACAAAGTATCAATTATTAAATTAAATACTTTATCGGTATGAGACAAAGGGTGCGATATTAATTTAATAAATTAATATTACTATGCTAGACGCAGAGACAATAAATTTAATCATATGGAAGTGATTAAATTTAGATGTCTACACATGCACTCACTCTATATTAATAACCATGGCATAATATTCCCTTATAATTTTAGGGTTCTTATCTTGTAAGCAATAGCCCAATTTTAAATCAAATGCTCCACAATATAGAACAAGGTACATAAGCTCATTTGGACTCACATGGGGAGGCACTTTCCTCGTCGTCATAGTAAACTTATTTAAATTAGAAAATATTTCAATAATCCCTTTCCTCATAGTTTTTATATTATGGATTTCAAGCTTTGGATCCACTCTTTCTTCATATTGTAGTAAAAATCCCACATAAACTCATTCTATAAATCTATGCTACTATTTGGAAGAACTTTATAAAATTATTTTGTACTCTATTTCAATGACTACACAAAGCTCTTCATCATGACCTCATATTCTATTTTGTATTCATCCATCACATCCATGAAATACCTCAAGTGGTCCTCACCAATGAAAAAAATTGTTACCATAGAATGTTGACACTTTTTCTCTAATCTAATCTAGAAAGGGATTAGGAAAACCATGAATGCTATAAACTTATAGTTTTTTGTATATTTCTATTCCTAAAGGCAACATCACTTAAGAAAATATTTGAGCTTGAATTCTAGGGCTAAGCCCTACATTTTTTCCTAAAATTTGGTGTTGGTGGTTCTATGGATGTTGCTTGAAATTATGAGATTATTGATTTGGAAAAATGTGTGTAATATTTTTATTTACATTATATTTTTAACAACATTTAGAGATTGAAAAAAATTTCATGTTGATTTATTTTTTCATCCAATTGAGCAAGTTGAGTGTTTTCTAATGAAATTTTTTCTTCTATTTAATGTTGCACTTCTCTAAGGTGGTCAATAAGGTCTATATGTTGATTTAATTCCCTTTTCCTATGTTCATTATTTGATTGAGTATTTAGATTCAACATTATGGAATCAATTCTCTACTTCTTGTTCATTTCCTTGAGATGAAGTAGGATAATTTTAATGTTGATTTACCCTTTTATTTCTTAGATGTGGAGGCAAAAGAAAATTCATGTCAACATTCTCTATATGTAGATTTAAGGATTATATTTATTTCTTATATCTACATGTATCTCATTTCTAGGCCTATCACATGATTATGCCTAAAGATTCTTCTACTAGTTTTGATTCTATTATTATTTGAAACCTTTGATGCATAATGATCATGATCTTTGATGCATCTATTCTATCCTAAGTACATAATTTTTCAATACATTGAGAATTAGGTAGAGATGGTATACCTAAATTCTTGGCCTTCCGTTTTTCTTGTCACTTCATCACATCAAAGGAAATTATACTAGGAATTTCTTGACCTTTTGATCATTGACCCCTTTCTATTCCTATATCTTATATTCTAAAATTGAATTTTGGATTTTCCATGATAGAGATACCACTCCTTAAAAAGAAAAAAAAAATCTAGGTCAATAAATATTATGATTATAGTAATAGAGTACCATGATTTTCTTGGCTACAACATAGTTATTGATTAACCTAGGTCTTCAAGTTGAATCTTTATTTAAAATATTCCTTGATAATGACACCAAGTTTTTGGTGTTCTAAGATGTAAAACCCAAATCCATAAGCCCTAATAATCTCCCATGTGTTAGGGGTGTCAAACCTAGTAAGAGTACCATGAACCTATGTTCAAATTTGGGCATCTTAGTACCAATTATTGAGGTGGGTAAGAACTCCTTTACTTCTAGCTCTAAAATCCCAATGAGGGTTTCTCTAAGGTACCAGGGCATATATTACCATAGAAATGAAACACTCACCTTGACAAAAACCATATCTATTGCACATTGTTCTCTTATTCTAGTTGCCACTTCATTCCTATATGGTAGTTTGGAAGACTTGAGGTTAAGAACCTTATTAAATAGAAGATCTAACACATAAATATCACCAATTTTTATAATAACCCTTAAAGTTTTACATACTTTTAGAAATGGAAGTTGTAACACACAAACAAATAAAATTGAAAAGATATTTGAATTTATATATTTTTGAGTGTGTAGTGGATGACGACCTGACAAGGATCTAGTAATAAACTAGTGCTTTTATCTAGTTGGACAAAAGAGTCTATGAATCCACTCAAACATGAAATGGCTAGAACTAGGGTGATACCTTAATCAAGATATCACAAAAAGCTATGCCTTTCGAAATGTACAAGAAGACTAGGCTCTATAATTAAAATAAAAAAATGAGTAGTAGAATATTAAATGATTATACTTAGTAATTCAATAGCATATCCATACATCTCTTTTATAGTTTTGAAAAGATACCTTACAAAATATATGTAAGGATTAAATTACAATCATCTATTTGGATAATTAAACAACACACATCCAAAAATGTAAACCGTACACATGAACACACTCAATGAAGGTTGATTAATTTATTATTTAGTTGATATGCAAAGGTTACAAGTTCTTACTACACATTTGCGATGTACCCAATTCATTATAGTACCAAAATAACTAACCTAGAAGTGTAAATTAAAAACCTTAGGGATTCCTATGAATATCTTTATTTTATTGGTTTTGTAATTGCTCCTCTCTAATTCTAAAATGTCATCCCCTCTACAAAATAACAACCAAGATAAATATATCCACAACAAGAAGTCATGCAATTAGTTAATAAATTGTGGCACACAAGGAAACCCTAACCACGACCTCCTCTAATTCTTAGACAAGTGTCTTTTGCAAACTCAATTTGACAACCAAGAGGTGTAAAATAACATTCCACTGATCCTTTTCATACTTGAGCATTCATGATTTGTGGGTTTGAATGAAATAATGAGGGATAATTCCCATGAAGTCCATTAAAATCACGTCTTGGATGTGCTACTCTGGAAAAAGGGGAGCTATAAATAATGAATTATGGGCACCTATTTTCTTCTTAGATTAGCGCCAAAATACATTAATAGTTCATACAAGGCTACTCACATATAAAAAAGGTAGTTGTGCACCTTAATCATGCTACAAAGGAGGTAAGTTTAGAATATGGCATGACATCATCCTCAATTTACTTGCAAGGAATCATTAGTAGGGAAGAAGGAAATGAGAACCTATAGAGGGTTCGATCAGTTTATGGAGCCACCAAAATCTTTGAAAACTATCATCCTTTTCCTTTGTTTCATCTTTCCTTACATACTCAGCCCTTTGCTCCTCCTATCTAATTCAAAATTTGGAACTAGAACTTTTGGTTCCTTTTTGGAAGGTTCCCAACACCTTGGGAACCTCCAACTACTAGCTTCTTCTTGATTAGGTTCCCAACTACTTAGGAACTAGAACCTGTCAAAGGATCCCTTGTTTCTAGAAACCATTAGAAATTCTAACACTTCACCCTTTGAGATTTTTCTTCTTTCCCTCTCCCTTTGAAGGTTTAGTATAAATCAAGAAACTTTTAGAGGTTCTCATGGTTCCAAGAGCACACAAAAGCTCCAATTTATTGTTATTCTTTCTACATCATCTTCTCTTCATCCTTTGCACACCCATACTTTTCTTCCTCCCATGTTGTTTGTGCTATCCATCAGGGCTTGGAGGGGACTCTAGAACTTGTTGCGAATACTATAGTTCCCTTTCACTTCATTTAGCCTATTGGGGTTGAAGCCAAAAATGGTAACTAAAAACTTGGTTTTGGGTTCTTAGTAACCCTTCAATCATCTCTTGTCTTGACATATTTCAAGAACCTTTATCAAGGGTTCCATGAGAATTTAGAACCATTGGTTCCTAGTTCTTGTGAAACCATTTATTTTCCACCTTATCTTTTGTCACAGGTTCCATGGGAACCAAGAACCATTATATCTTTGTTCCTATGGAACCTTTGTCCCTTTCTTTATATTTTGTCAGGTTTAAGGGTTAAGAGAAAACTATCGAAGATTCTATGGGAGGTATGAATTCTTGGTACCTATAAAATATTCAACAAATGGGAATATACTAATGGAGTTTTTGTAGGAACTAATAACCAAAGCCTCTTAGTGCTTACGAAGGCTCTAGCAAAGGGAATTTCATAGACATAAAATCTCCTACCTTTCTCTTAATTAGCCAAGTTAAGAAAAAATATTTTGGGGAACTAACTAAAGGATTTAAAAAAGGGGGAAGATTAATGCAATATCTAGAGGAAAAAACTCAAGCAAGATAGTGCATTTAAAATCTATCATATAAACTATAATTTATGGGAAAAAAAAAGGAAAAAAGAGTAGACCATTAGAGAAGAATAAGGTAAAATGAAAAACAACAAAATGGGGTGCTAAAAGTATATGCTATTTTTGTTTTTGAAATGGTCAATTTTATATGTGTATTTGAATGTAATTGGTATATAATTTTATTGGAATATTTTTATTGATGGGTGAGTTGGGATATGTTTAGTGGAAAAAAATATTGTTGTTATGATTGTTGTTGAAATAATGGTTGCTAATAAGTAGGTTGAAATATAGGTGCTGGAAGGTAAGGTGTTATGTTTTGTTGTGATGAGTTGTGGGATAGAATCATGGTTACTTAATAAATTGATGTTTGTGGTATGGATAAAGGTGATAAAGATTTAAATAGTTGTGTCATGGATGGGAATGTTATTTGAGTTAGAGGAATTTTTTTGTTGTTTAACGTGGGTTAGATTAAAAGATGAATAGGGTTAGATGATGGATTTTATTGTGAGGTAAATGAATTCAAGGCTCTATTGGATGTAAGAGGATTGGATTATGATATGTTAATAAAGTTATAAAATGTTGGACATCTAACTATAGTGTCGAAAATATCATTGTGTACATTTTCACACTTAATCTAGGAATAATCAATGATAAATTGGACTTGATATTGCCTTGATCTAGTGTTGTGATGAGTTTTACACATCCACATTAGGTTTTGGGCCCTTCTAAGCTAAATAAACCTAACTTTTCCCTAATTTAATGTTGTAAAGTGTATTTATTGACACCTTCACATTAAATTTAGAAGGCTTGTAAACTAAGGTAGACCTACTCTAGTGTTATAATGTGTTTTACACATTCACATGGGATGTTGGGCCCTTATAAGCTAAATTGACCCAATTTTGCCTAAATTTAATGTTGTAAAGTATATTTATTTACAATTTCACATTGTATTTTGGGACTTATTGCATTTATGACCTTTATATCATCATTAATAGGCCCCTATGACCCCATATTATGCATCCCAAGGCTTATTCTAATAAAAAACTTGACAATATGGACAAATAAACTCAATTTACACTCCCCGACACTTTAGCAATCAAAATAGGCCTTGTGGGACCCATTCACCACTTTGGGTGAATGAGTCCCATCTAGGTGGGACCCATTCACCATAGATGATTAATGAGTCCCATTTGGCCTATTTTGAGTGGGAAAATTTGGGTTTTAAGTCCAAATTTTATGTATGTTAGCCTTTAGGATCTAACACATGGGATATTAGATAGTTTTCCTATATAAATGATTTTTCAAATCACTATTTCATATAAGCCTACATGATATCATGAAAAGCACTCAAGAGCTAAGAATTCCAAGACTTCACAAGATCATCAAGAGAGCATTCAAGAGAAAAATTCTTCATCAATTTTTGCAGCAATTCAAGATCCATCATCATGTCAAGGATATCAAACATCAAGCATGTTATTGAGCTAGTGTTGTGATGTAGCATTGAAGATCCAAGATCAAATATTGTTCTACTCCTATTGTTAAGATCAGGATCTACATACTTCATGGCCATTTCATGTTGAGTGATAGATTTACAAGACATCATTTACAAGGAATCATGCAAGGTATTATTTTCCATGATTCATGTTCTTTGTTTCATTTTTCATGCCTTCATTTCATTCTCTTATAATTTGGTTTAATTACCTACAAGGGGTTTGACCAAGGAAAACCCCTATTCCCTAACAACCAACACTTTCTCTCTCCCTCTCTCTCTCTTTGTGTAATTGTAGATCTAGGTGCTTTGAAGACTTGAAATATCATTGAAGATTAGGTTGCAAGCTTGGATAAAGTTGTTGGATTTTTCTCCCCATTTCAAGGTCATAACCTTCACCAAAAAGTGACCTATAGCCCCGAAATCAAGGTTTCAGATCTAGAGACAAAGTGGAATAGAAAGAGAAGACATTGAAGACCAGATCCATACTTTGAAATTATAGAAAACCCTAACTGGAATCATTCACCTATATTGACAAATGAGTTCTAGTTTAGGTCAATTTTGAGATTTTTGCAGTTTCAAATACCCTTTTTCTAGAAACTCATTCCTATGCAGAAACCCTAATATGGGACTGATTTTCCCAGAATGGTGAATGAGTTCCAATAGGATAAAATTTTAGGTTATTCAACATTTCAAACCTCCATTCAAGCTCTCTTATATTTCCAAGTTCTCCTTTGTACTTTTCCAGTTTGCTATTATGATTTATTTGCATTTATAGTTCATTTAGTGAAGTTTCTTACATCATTGAGTTCACTCATTATATCTTGAATTTAATAAATTTTTCCAAGCCATGGCTTGGTGTTGAACCCCTCATTAGTTTATAATCAGCCCCTTAGACAACCCTATTGTCAGGTCTCTTTCCCCTTTCTTCATTGGATTGAGATCTCTAGGGCCTCCTTGAATGTTAGTTGGAGAAAAATGGTGTTATATGTCTTAAACCATAAAGCATTCATTTTGGTGAACCTACATTTATAACATCATAATTTTTATTTGGATTCCATCATCATCCTAGAATTCACTTGCATTAACATTACATTGTATTTTGCATTAGTTAATTGGCATTCTAGGGTTTCTAATTTTGCATTAGTGAAAGTGCATATAGGCTACTTTTTTGCATCTCAAATAATTTAAAATCATAAAAAATCTGCATTTGCACTTAGTTTATTGCTCATACAAGCTAAAAAGCATAGAAAACACTCAAAAATTCTTGAAATTGTGAAAAAAACCCTAATTGGGACCCATTTGCCCCTTTGGGCGAATTAGTCCCAGTCCAAATTTTAAACTACCTTTAACAGCATTAAAAACCTCATTTATGTGCTTCCTAAGCCTCCTGGTAACATATAATATAAGCCTAAAAAGTTTAGGGAACATCTATTTTATGAATCTAGGTCAAAAACATCAATTTAGGGTATTCATTTTTGAAATCATTTCAATAGCAAGCATCATTGGATCTGAAAATGTTCACATTTCTAAAACTTTGCATAGCATGGATAAAAGTACTTTTCACTTTTTCATACACAATGTGTACATTCATAAAATTTTGCATAAGTTTAATAAAATTTCTTTTCATTGTTACATACACATTGTTTGCATTCTTAAGGATTTGCATACATTGGTTAAAAGTACTTTTCATCTTTGGATATACATTATTTACATTCTTAAAACATTGCATAAGATGGTTAGAAGTGATTTTCTTTTTTGTTCAAAAAATGTTAGTACCTTACCTTTCTAGGCATGCTAAGAAAAAGTTCATATCCCTTTCCTATGAAAGTTTTTTAGTGAAAGAGACTACAACCTTGGACAATCCTAATGATAATATTGGTTCTTCTCCTAATAACTCTCCTATTTTTGAAGAAGATATTTTGGTGTTAGAAGAACCAATCAATGATATTTTTGAGAGTCCTAGTTGTTTTTCTCCTCTTACCTCTCGTAATGGACAAGACATTGATGAACAAGAAGAAACAACCATAGGTAGTCATGATGATAAAATAACACAACAAGAGACCATTGAAACCTACATACATAACACTTCAACTAGTCTACATACATATCTCAACACTTTCCCCTCTTGTGATAATGTTTTAGAGGATTAAATTGAATGTAAGGAGGATATGTTGGTGTTGGATGACCAAAAATTTAAGATATATGACAACCCTCTTTATTTTTGTACCCCTACCTATCCTATTTTGGAAGACATTAGGGAACAAAGGAATGGAATCATAAATGATCATGAAAATCACTTTTTTTCATCTCCTAGTTGTGAGGATGATGCTTTGATGTTAGAAAATACAACCAATGAGAGTCATGAGAATCTTATGTGTCTCTCTTCACCTAGGAAAAACATTATTGAACAAGAGAATGCCATAATTGATAAACAAGATAGTTCAACCATTGATAATTCCCCTACTTGTGATGAAGTAATTTTGGAAGAACCAATCCTTGAATGTCAAGAATATTTGGTGTGTAGTTATCTTGAAAACTCTCCTCATAGAGAGGATATCATGGTGCAAGAAAATGACAATAATAGTGATGTGACTTCCTTGGATTTTGATGAAGAGATGATACTAGATTTCCCTTTATTAGAAATACATCAAACCAAGACCACTAAGGTTATTAATGTGAAAGTGTCTATTATATCCCACTTGATTAAAGGACCTCCTACATACCCCATGGGACATCCTAAGAATCCTATAATTCTTTACCCACCTTCACACAACCCTCAAATTCAAAACAAACCTGAACTTATCCTTTACCCATCAAAGAATAATGTTTTACAACAACTGAGTCATAATATCATTTCTCATACATATAACACTAGAAACACTCCACAACCAAGACAAAAAAATTCAACATTCCTCCCTTTTCCTAATCCAATTTTTCCTAGTGCTCTCTATTTAACTTCGTGTAGTGGGAAGGAGCATGATCTTGTTGAAAAACTTAAGAATACTCTTGCAAAGATATCCCTATGGGACCTAATTTATAATTCACCTAATTATCACACTATGCTTCAAATAGCCTTGCAAGAAGTTGTGGTTCTCTCTAGTGCAAACCCAAATGACATAGCAACCATGATTCAAGGAATAAACATTGGTCAACATTATTCTCCACCAAAGTGAACCCCCCCCTTTGGAAGTGCAAAAAAAAAATGAAGCTTTCATAATAATATTTGGATATAAAAGGATAGGGATAAAAAGAACCCTCATTGACAATGGCTCCAACCTTAATGTGTGTAGTTTATCCCTTTTGGATAATCTTGGTGTGGAAAAGTAAAAAATTCAACTTGAATCTTTATCCATTAAAGGATTTTACAATATAGGAACACGTGACCACTTGGTGTGATAACTTTTCCTATTACAACTAGAAAAGCCACATTGGAGACACTGATCCATGTTATGCCTCATGATATTTCATATAATCTTCTCTTAGGTAGACCATGTATTCATGCAATAAATGGGTGCCTTCTACTCTTCAACATAAAATGAAGTATATTTACAACAACAAAGTGTACAGACTTGAAGTTGACCCAAACCCAAACAGTTGTTTGAACATTGAGAAAAGCAAGGAAAATCCTCTAAAAACATTATCACCAACTAAAAAAGTGGAATCCATGCAAAAGAAATACAAAGAAAAATATATTGAGAAAATCATGAAGCTATTAAAAGATGATTGGGGTTCCTTAGACTTTGAACCAACATTCATTGGGGAATACAAGATCATAAATAAAGAATCTAAAAAGGGAAAAGAACAAGCAGTAATGTCAACAAAAAATTCAGAAGATCCTTTGAAAGCATCCACCTCAACCACTTTTGAACAAAAGAAAACAAATTACACAACAAACTTTGATGAACTTAATTATTCAAGAAACCACTGAATCCAAAAGAGACGAAGAATCTTTATACAAAAGGTTATGAAATGATGAAACAACTTGGTTATAGTGGAAAAGGATGTGGTGCTAGAGAACAAGGTATCTTTGTCCGTAAAGAACCTCACACACAAGAAAAGACTAGTGGTCTTCGTTATTGTCCCTCGAAAGACACAAGCAAGCATTCACTTAATATCAACACTATCACAAAAGATTCCTCTAATCCAACTTTAATATTAGTGCATCCTAAAATGATAGACACTAGTGGTCTTGATTATTATCCTTTGAAAGAAAAAATGAAACCTTTGCTTAATGTCAATGTCATCACACAAAACACTAATGATTTGAATTCATTAGATTTTACATCCTCATTTCAAGAAGAGAACAAAATATCACAATGTAAATAATCTTGCATAAGTATGACATCTTAAGCAAGAGATATTTTTGTGTATAGGAGTGAATTTGTACCCCTTGTATAAATTACCCTTCATATACCCTCACCTTAGAAAATAAAATCTGAAGGTGAAAATCCACATCACCCATCCAAAATGCATCCACTTGGAGCATGTTTTGTGTATCAGTGGGGGGATTTTTGTTAAGGATGCAAGCATGACGCATGGACATCTACGCAATGCGTTGCCATCCCTAGTAGATTCCTACATCCAGAATCCATAGGGATGTTACACACCCGATTGGGTTTGAATTGTAACACCTCTACGCGACCAACCAACTTGAAAAATGACTCCTCTCTTACATTTGGTCCTTCAAAAACATCCATTTCACATTCACTTCATCTCTTAGACATTCATTCAAACTTCTTCACACTCTTAAGCATTATTTCACTTCATCTTCTTGCAGTTCCAACAATCTCTCCATTTTTCACAAGTCCATTTGAGCATTGTAGTAGCTTAGAATTCCATCAAATCCAAATTTTCACGTGAGAGGAAGCCATAGAAGTCACGATCTTGGAGTCTTGCAAGACCTCCCTTCATCACCATTGTAGCTGTGGTGACTTTTCCAAGTTCATTGCTTGCATTCTCCCTTCATTGGCCTTGAGAACCTTTGGGTGGAGATGGTAACACTTCATTCCTCTCTTTTATGATTTGATAGAGTAGCATTGTCTTTTGTAGTGTTTAGTGCATTTTCTTCTATCTCCTTTATCATATTTTCTACTTTGTTGCTTTTCGATTGTCCGTGGAGGTGGAAAACCAAAGTGGGGGTTTGAATAAGGCAATCCCCTATACAACCCCAACAATTTTCCCCTTCTTGCTTGTGTTTAGGTGAACGTGTGTTTTGAGCTCACTTGTGAATTGGAATTTCAATAAGTTGGTTTTCATCACCCTAGTTCTCATCTACTTATTTTACTATTTCTACATTTACTTTCTACACTTTATTGTTATGTTTATTTCATTAAAACCTGTTAGCTAGGTTGTTAGTAGGTTTTTGGTAGTTTCTCTATTGTACATTATGCTTTCTAGCCATACAGATGCCAACACACCAGAGAGACACCAATGCACCATGTTGTCATCCCAGATGCATGTTGCTATCCTCAGAAAGAAAGTTGTCTGAGGCACAGTTTGGACTCTAGAAACTAGCTTATCTAGCCCCAATTAGATTTACAGGTCCGTTGAGTGACAAAAGCGCTTGAGACTTCTCTTCATTCTTGATCCCCATCCCAAAAAATCCCTTTAGAGTGAGGTAATTTAGGGAATCCCTCCGCTCTAGGCTCTCCATGACCTAGAGCCTTGATGTAGTTGGTCCCCCTCTCTTACATTTTTGGTGAACCCGATGTGAACATCTATCCATTCGCTTGTGTTCAAACTTTTCCCCCCTATCTGGTGGTTGTCATAACCATGAGTGTTGTGAAGGTTTATGAGAATCACAACCTAGTCCATGACTTATAGGTATGTTGTTAGGAGAAGTGTGTGACACTTACCGATGGAGAAGATGGTCACTTCTAGTTTTTCCTTCAATTTTTCCACTAGTATAGCTACTGACTGTACCACTAGTTTTTCTACAAATTATGCTGATGAGATGGGTTTCATAGAAGAAACCATGCGTGTGCCTAGCCCTATAGCATATCATATGCCTTTTTCTATAGATGAGGAATATTTTTTGTGTATTCCTATGGAAAACCTTATGACATTAGTGAACTATAGATTTTAGGGGCTACGAATGTTATGTCTCTTTGACTCAATTAGGGTCCTTCACCTAATGGAAAGAGAAAGATCCCACACCCAAAATATAGGTGGTTCACTCAATCTAAGGAATGTATGATGGAATTGTGATAAAATAAAATGATCTAGATGTTTCTAATTGATAAAATGGATTGATTATTAAGTGAAAACTATTGAAATGCATGTTGTTTGAAAACACATTGTGTAATGCAAAAATGCCTAGAAATGAATGCAAAACTAAACATAAATGAATCAAACTAAAAGTGTGCACTTGAGATATTTATGGAGACTAGAAATGACATCTATAATTCTATTAATACCAAAATTTATGCCTAGTGGGACTCATTCGCCACTCTAGGCAAATCAATCCCAATTCTAGATGACTGTACTAGAGCCCGTTTTAGCCAAATGGGTGTCCAAATCTACAAAAATATTCACAAAACATGTACAGTGGGACTCATTCACCACTAATGGTGAATTAGTCCACTTTAGACTTTATAAAAACTCAAAAATGGAATCTGGAGCTCTCGGTCTATTCAATCTGCACCTCGAGGTGTCTCGTTCTAAAACTGCCAAATTCAAGCCTATAAGTGACTTTTTGTATAGATTTTGGGTTTCAAAAAGTGGAGATGACTTAAAAAAGTTTGTAACCTAATCTTAAATCATGTCCAAGCCATCCAAGCACCTAAATTTACAAACACACAAATGAAGAGAGAGAAAATGTTGATTGTTAGGGCATGGGGGTTTGCCTTGGTCAAACCCCTTTTAGGTAATTAAACCAAAATGATGAAAGAATATAATGAAGCATGAAATAATGGAGTTATTACCTTTTCATGATCTTTGATCTTGAATTTCTACAACAAAACATGAAGAATCTTCCCTTGAATTTCTGAAAGTGTTATCTTAATGACTTAGAAAGATGAAAACCCTAGCTTGCTCGACAAGAGAAAGAAGATAACTAGTGAATGAAGTTGAGTTCTGATGAATTAGGGTTTAAAGACATATATTTATAGAAAATCCTCATAATTTACCTATTAATTGGATCCCTAAGGCCAAAATGGAGTGAAATTAAACTTAAAACCTAATTTTTCCTGCTTAAACCCTAAAAATGGCTCAAAAAGGACTCATTCACCACTAATGGCGAATGGGTCCCACAGGGGCCATTTTTGCTATCTGGAATGTCGAGAAGTAAGAAAATCAGGTCTATAATATGATGACTATGTTAGTTATTTGATAAAATTAAGCCTTGGGATGCACAATATGGGGTCATAGGGGCCTAGTAGTGATGATGTAAAGGTTAATTAGGGCTTGGGACACATAATTGAATGTGTAAGTGTAATTAAAAAAAATTACAACACTAAAATGAGGTCTACATAGCCTAGGAAGGCACAAGAACCAATGTGAATGTGTAAAACACATTACAACACTAGATTATCATTAAGTTTATTTTAAAACCCTTCTAGATTGATGTTAAGATGTAATTAAATACATTTTATAATGTTGAATTAAGGGAGAATAGGTTTATTAAGTCTAGAAAAGTGTGAAAGTCCTTTACAAGACTCTTCAACACCTTCACAAGACATTGATAAACACATTTTCTTTAGTTTACAAGGGTCCAAGACCTAATTTGGATGCATAAAATGCCTCTCAACACTGAATCAAGGCCTCCTTAAGTCCATTTTATCATGAATTATTCCCATGTCAAGCAAGAGGTACTTTTTCCTACGGTGCATTTAGTGCCCACTTTAGTGAGAGGATGAACTTGCTTCAAACTCACACTAAAGTAGACATTTCAAGAGAGATTCGAGTGTATAGATGTAGGTGAAAAAGGACACAGATTAAAGGAGGTAGCCAAGCCCCCAAGATCAAACATCCTAAGTCAAACCATCAAGATACAAAATCATGCAATGCCAAGAATGATGAGAAGGAGAAAGGAAAGTGAGGTGGATCGATCTTCGATCGTTTGTCCAACTAGTTGTGGATAAGATCTAGGTTTGTTTGTTTTGGAAAGAAAATGCATACTCACTCTAGGGTGATGGAACTCTTGGCTATTTGCTAGGTGAGAAGATCCAAAAAGGTGAGAAACATACACTAGTTGGTATGCACTCAAAGACATAGGTGGCTATGGGGAAATTCATGCCATTGAATGGGCTTCCCGCTCAACCATACCAAAGTTATACCTCCTGATAACTTTAATAAGGTGCCACAAAGGAAAATGTTGGTTCAAGCTCTATGAGGTAAGAAAAAATTTGTATGCTTGACACTCATAGACATTGTTAATGCAGAATAGTGTAAGGATTGTTCAAAGGGATTTTGCTTTGTTTCTACAATGTCTCATCTTAGGGAACATTGTGCTTAACATCTTCAAGAGAGGATAAGTGAAAACGGTCACATCTTGTTTCCAAGAGAGGACAAGTGCAAGATCTCATCCTAGGAAACATTGTACCTAATGTTTCCAAAAGAGGGAATCACAAGAAAAAGAAAATCACACAATGTAATATTAGTGGTGATGTATGCCCCCACTTTAAAGTAGTTGCGAACACCATTACTATGAGAAATTTCTTTAAAGTAGAAAAAGAGAACATGGGAGCTTACTTGGAAAGCCCTATGCCAAGTCATATGTTTTTGAGAAGCTATGTCATGAAAAGGGGTAGTATTTCATATGCGACCCGACTTAAAGCATGTTGTCCACATCCCAAGCTTACTCTTATGTATTCATGAAAGGTTAACGACTAGCCAAGAGAAGACCACAAGTGACATACAAGGACAAGGCTACACAACCTTTTGGCCCCACTTAGTGCAGGACAAGGGTGAGCCAAAATGGTTAATGAAATGCATGCTAGAGTGAAAAGTACTATCAATTAGAGGAATTAGGTGCCCCCACTTAGGGAAGCATTCAAAAATCCTTAAGATGTTATATTTTATGACTCAAAGCATGACATTCATTAGTGGAATGACCATGAACTCTATGATAGGCACAAAATGAAGTCTTGGAATAATGCTTTTTATGAGTTTTGGGAGGGAAGGTGATCAAGTGATCTTGGAGGAGTCTTGACAAGATATCCTCTTGATCAATGGTAGAAAGTAGTCTTGTGGTTTGCTTAAAGGAAACATCTTGCTTAGTATGGTTTGTCATACCTACATAAAACTCTTTAGATTACAATATTGTGTTCTCTCCATAGGAGGATATATAAATCTAATGAATTCAAATCATGAGAATTTTGTGAGATGACATTAACATGAAGTGAAGGTGTAGTTGTTTATTTCATGTTTTGTAAATGATGATGTTCAAGACCACTATTGTTGATGAGTTCAGGATGGATGATTGTTAAGGATGATTTAGAAGTATTTTGTGTGAGATTGTTGATGTTGAGTGAAGGTTTGTTGATCTCAGACAAAAGAAAATAACCAAGACCATGAGTTTTTTGTTGTGTGTTAAGCTCTATAGGGTTGTAGATACCTTGTTCGCAAGCACCACACACTTTTCCAGCATATCCCTGTTGTTTTATGAGTTCATAACCTTTTCTATAAAGCTTCGTCATTGCTTTTGGATCAGGTGGTGGTTGAGTATGAGCATCATCAAAGGTGATTGTGTATTTTTTTCTTGGTCTAAAGGAGTGGAGGCAAATGCTTACAAAAGGTATTCTAAATTTTGTGTTGACATGATGATTGGTTGTTCTTGTGTCACATATTTATTTTGTGTGATTATGTATTCAACCATAAATGATGGTGTGAATTCTAAGGATCCCCAATCGTCACAAAATAATTTAGATGGAAATTCCTCATAATTTTGTTCAATTTCAAGAGGATCTATGTTGGATGTTGGAATTAATGTTTTCTGAGGACTTGTAGCTCCTTTTTCAAGGTGCAAGAAACTTTCAGGCTCGGGATCTACTTCAACTTGATAAATGGTATTGTTATGGAAATATTTCATTATACGATGAAGGGTTGAAGGTACTACATTCATCTCCTAAATCCATGGTCTACCTAAAAGAAGATTATACAAAATATCATAAGGCATGACATGAATAGGAGTTTGCAAAGTAGACAAACCAATTATAATAGGAAAAGTGATTACACTGAGTAGTTGCTTTGTTGTATTATCAAATCCTCGAATAGATATGGAATCAAGTATTATTTGTGACTTGTCAACATGCAATCTATCAAGGAGATTCACACTACACACATTAAGGGAAAAAAATTTATCAATAAGGGTTCAATTTATCCCTATTTGGTTGTATTGAGCAATGATCATGAAAGCTTCATTTTGTTTTCAAAACTCTAAAGGAGGGATCTCATGTTGATGGAAAGTAATGTCTAGATTGGTCTAATTCATTTGATGGATTAAAATTTTTACATCATGCAAAGTTATACTGAGAGGAACTGTAATTTTTTTTAAGTCTGTCTGGAGAATATTGTGGTAATTTGGTGATTTATGAAGTAAATCCCAAAGAAAAATCTTTGCAGGAGTATTCTTTAATTGGTCAACAAGATCATAATCCTTTGTGTGTGGGAGGTAACAAGGAGCACTAGGCGGATTGGGTAAAGGTAAGGAGGGTGGGGTTGGGTGCGACGATTGTAAATTATTTTGAGTGTTATGTGTATAAGCAATAGTATTGTAGACACATAAAATATATCGATTGACATTGTGCACTTGATCCCAACCTACTAATATCATTTCTTCTTGAATCATCCCTCAGCCTAACCATTTAATCAAATCTCCTTATCTGATTAAATTCATCAATATTCCTTTCTTAATTGAATAAATCATTTTATCTAATTAAGTCAATTTCTTTGTTAATTAAATCAATCCATCTGATCTAATTATCCCTATTTAATTAAAAAATTTAATTTTATTTGATTAAATCTCTAAAGTATATCCATTAAAATAAATAAATTAAAACCTTATTTGATTTAATCTAACACCATTTCTTTTAATTAAATAAATCAAAATCCTTATTTAATTAATCTCTTACCATATTCCTCTCTTATTTGATTTAAATAAATCCATAAATTTGGGTCAAATAGGTCACATCATCTAACCTCTATCATTAAATTAATTAAACCTTGATTAATTTAATCTCTTGTCATGTCCCATCCTCTAGATTTTGCAAGTTGCACATGAAAATAGATTTAATTTATTTATTAAATCCCTATTTTCCTCACAAGGCATCTTTTGGAATATTCTCTCAATTTGAATTCAAAAATTCCAAGTATACATGTACATCCAACAAGGCAATAAATCCATCTTACATGTCCTTTGCCTTGAGCCAAGTGGCATTTATTGCATCTTCCATTCCCTCTTGCAAGTCATTTCAACAAATTTGAAATTGAAAAATATGCATTTATTGGCACAATCCCCAAATCTTGCACATCCTCCATCCACTCATAGATTGACAAGTGGCATCTTGCCATTAGATGAATGTTAGTCCCACATTTCTCAAATTTAGACATTCATCCATCTTGGCATTCTATAAATAAAGAGCTCATATCCTCATTTAATCATCCACAATTTATGCAAAGTTACCATGCTCAAATATCTCTCAAATTTCATCCATTATCATTGAGTTCTTAG
This sequence comes from Sequoia sempervirens, assembly GCA_007258455.2. Taxonomy (NCBI): domain Eukaryota; kingdom Viridiplantae; phylum Streptophyta; class Pinopsida; order Cupressales; family Cupressaceae; genus Sequoia; species Sequoia sempervirens. Next base: position 1,094,351,537 of record VDFB02271358.1, read on the forward strand.
CTAGGTTTTTGCAGATTTTTGCCTTGGAGCTCTCATCCTTCATCAACAAAGTGGATCAATCTCATCAACATATCAAGCTTGCATCTTAGGAATTGGGAAAGGGCCAATTTTCACATCAAATTGGCACCAATCCCCCCATGGGATCATGAGTTTGCACATTTAAATTAGGATTCAATCTATTTTGTTCTCTTTATTATGCTTTTCATTGTTTTCTTTCCTACTTTGAGTTTGTACATGGATTTCATGGGGAATCCTTGTTTTAGCTTACAATCTATTGTTTAACTTGTTTATTCTTGTTGTTTTGTAGGTACTAGGATTGGGGTTCGCACATTTGGCGCTAGAAGGAGGGCTGGATATCATTCTTTCTCATCTTTTCTTAAAATTTCCGTGTTTTTTTGTCATACATAGAAAATTCCAACATTGGGAGCTCAACATCGTTGTTTTGGCATTGTTGTCTCTTTAGTGTCGCTATATAGCACCATGGGAAACTCAAAGTGCGACGCTAGAGTCTTCCCACCCTAAAAATTTGAATTATAAACTCCACTGCTAGACTTGTTGACTCCTAGAAATTTTCAAAAAAATAATCAAACTACGACGCTAGAAGAAAACTGTGACATTGGGCGAAAATTGCGACATAGTTGAGCTCTCTGTCTTGACACAGAGTGACGCTGACTGGCAAGTGGCGTTGCGAGGGCACCACTGGGAAATCAAACTCTGACGCAGTCATGAGTTGCGACACTGGAAGGGAGTAAAAAGGGGAAATTTAATTTTAGCACGTGCTCTTTGATTAATGATTAATTTGTCTTCTGTTTTCTACTTTTTGATCTCTGTATTTTCCAGAATCTGATTGGTTTTCTCTCTTATAGGTTGGAAATCGAAAACGAAGGAAGGAGAAGCATGAGGAGGACGTTTCATCAAATCAAAGTGTTTTTTTTTAACACTTTAGTGTTTGCTTAACACCTTTTCACGAAATTGTTATCACTTCTTTCTTAGGACACTAATTTCATTTGGGTTTAAAAAGAATTTTTCCATTTCTTGCAAAAGGCTAAAATGAACATTAGGATCACAACATACTAGAGTTTGTTTCTTTGGATAAAAATTGAACAAAGTGTCTATCATTTTTCTTTTGGGGCTTAAAAAGAACTCACATTTTTCTTTGTGGATTTAAAAAGAACAAGTACAACTTTGTTTTGTGAAGGCTTACTCGAACTAACCTCATTGAAAAAGGACATATGTGCTTCTCTCGTGCTTTATAGCGATCTTGAGAATCAAAAGGCATTTTTCATGATTTTAGGCTAAGACAAAGCAATCACCTCCACACTTCGATTTGGGTTTAAAATTGAACATCTTGTGCGAGTGTGAGTGGGGGAATTATTGTGTGTATTCTCTCTCTTTGTTGCCAACAAAGATTGATCGAGTTACGAATATTGTTTCACTCGCTTTTGTTTATCCTAGAGGGCCTGCCTTGGGGAAAAAGTACTCACCCAAGGGAATGACTCAACCAGTAACACTCTAAAGCCAAGAGTATTTCCAACTAGGATATAAATGTGGGTATTGGAGTAAACGCCAATATCACATAGTTGATTCCGACAAGATGGATCTGAAAGGGGGCTCTTGTCGTATGGGTCAATCTCCACAAATGGAAAGTCCTTATTAAAACCCATGTGCTAGAATTTTCCAAAATCCTTTAATCTATTTGTTGGTGCAAGAATGGTCATTCTGAAGCTGCCCCACACTTTTACGGTCTTTTAGTGGAAATGGAAAGCATGCCATGGGAGTTTCATGGGTGTTGATGCTTGGTTGCCTTGTATAAGTGAGTGTCATGGAGGGGAGCCAGTGGGGTCAAGCATCTAACCATTCACTAAAGATAAGCGTAGCTGGACTTGTCCAAGTGGGAATCCAAAAAATATTGTCTTACACATCCATAGGGTTGTACTTATTCTTGGGTTACAAAATGTTTTGCTTGATCGAAAACATCTTGAAAACAAACACTTAACATCATCCGAATTTCAAACCCTTTTGGAGACAAATGCCATTGACTCAATCTATATGTTATTGCTTGCCCTTGGGATTCATGTCCTTAGAGGTTTCTAAACATTGGATTATATCTTGATTTGTCTCCTTAAGTAAACAATAGGTAAACCCTTGCCTTGAGTTCATCGAATCTCCACATAACATATCTTGTGGGATTTGAAGAAATTAAGACATTGGACATCTTAGTTTGAAAACTTAATCAAAGAAAGTGTTTTTGGTAAAATACAGCCATTAAGCAAAGCTAAGCAAAATTAACTTTCATGTGTGTTGAAGCCTCACGATTCTCAAAAAGTTCAAGGTCCAAAGCAAAGATCATTGGTTCAAAAATCCAAAAATGTGTGTTCAAAAGAAATCACTTTTTGGTCACAAAGGTCTATAGGAAGCATTTGCATGTTCTTCAATACCTAGGTCTAGGAAAACAAAGTGTCCTTTTTAGGTTCACCTTAGGATCAAAAGAAAATCAAAATCCTTTTCATCCATGCTTCAAAACATCAAACATTATCTCACCATCACCTTTTAGGAAAATCTTGAAATCATCCTTATGCTCGGCTTTTTTGGAAAAATAAAAAATCATCAAATCCTTGAGACTAAATCCTTGAAAACTTTATCAAAATCACCTTTGGCTAGGTATATGCAGATGCATCCTTTTGCATATGCTTAGTCAAAGTCATCAAAATCATCTTGGTATATGTAGATGCATCCTTCTTCATATGATTAGCTAAATTATCATCTTGTTTGAATAGGTGTGGGTATATGTATCCTTCTCCCTACACATGTTCAAATCATCATCCTTTGAAAAAATCTATCCCTTAGATAATCATCCAACATCTTAGGGTCTTTTTGTTCAAAATCAAAACAATCAAAACCAATCAAGATCAAGGACATATTCAAAAAGGAAAATCAAAATCCAAAACGTATCTGAAAGTCCCAAAGAGCCTAGCATCACTCATCAAGATTGATCAAAAGACCATAACATCCATGTCATTCATGCCTTACATCATCATCATATCATCTCTTGATCCTTAAGATATCCTAAAATTTTCTAGTTTGGACGTAAAGTAAAGATCAAACCAAAGAATCAAGAGATTCATCTCTCCTATTCTTGAAAATTGATCCTTGTTTTATGGTTCAAACTAGATCTCAATACAAGAAGCGCATGGAAGCCAACAAAGAAACACCCACTTCAAGTGATCTTAGCCAAACAAACGTTGAAATAAATCCCGCCGAGTCAAGCAATCCTTTGACCATCTCATCATCCCAAAATCTACAAGAGGAAACCCAAGGAGAGGATCTTACCTTTGGGATGTCTCACGAAGAAATAATTGAAATGCTCCAAAATCCAGACAACCATAGAATCATCAACATCATGATGAGGCTTAACCCTTCGTTATACATGCTTTAATTAGCAAAACAAGGAGCCAAACTACCTTCGAATTTTGACGTGAGTACCATAGTGGAGACATCTTTTCCTCCCATCTCATCTACACCCCCATCCCAAAATATCATGCAAAACATTCTGCAAATCATGACATCTTTTGCTCCAACCCAACCCAATGTTAATAAGGGAAATGTATTTCTCAATGCTATTCAAGCACACCCCCTTGTTAATAACCAGAACTTGGATGCAAATACCACCTTGGAACAAAATGTACTTAAAAACCCATTACATAAGAATGTTCCTCTCACTCTCCATCATGATCCATCATCATGATTTTTCTGCACAATGCCTCAAACTCCTCTCCTCACAAATTCGCAAGAGGAAGGAGACATGTTTGGACCAGGGGGCATCTTTGACACCACAACATTTTCACAAGAACTTGCACCCCTCACATTCCCACCTCTTCCACCATTACCATCATCATCCACATCACTCCTTGGTTTAGGGCTTTCCCCTCTACCGAATATCAATCAAACCACTATCCCAAATACCCATCAAAGCATTATGCCAAACACTCAAAATTTGTTGTTGATATCGCAACAACAGACGACAAATACACAAGAAATTGCAACATCATCAAACACCCCCTTAACATCACAAAGCATGGTCTCTCAAGGACCAACCACATCAACAACACCATCCATCACTCAAAATGCAACCTTCACAAACACCATTCTGAATCCACCACCACCCCCACCACCACCAACTTCCACCACATCAAGCCAATACAATGCAGCATTGCAAGCTACTTTCCAAAGAGGATTCGAACAAGTGCAAAAATAAGAAGCCTCACAACTAGCTGCTCAGCAAGCTGCACAAGCTACCCAAGCTGCACAAGCCGCATTACAAGCGCAACAAGTTGTGCAAGCCCAAGCTTTATTGCAACAACAACAACAAGCCACCCAAGCTGCTCAAGCATTGCAAGAATTACAAGCACAAAAGACTTCTCAAGCACAAGCTATATTACAATAACAAGTAGCACAAGCACAAGCCCAAGCACAAGTAGTGCAAGCAAAAGCTCAAGAAAATTCCCAATATCAAGCACAACATGCACAAGCACAAGCACAACTTCTTGCACAAAGACAAGCGGCGCAATTGCAAGCATATCAACAAGCAATGAAGCAATATCAAGAGCAGCAAGAAGTAGCCGAATTGGCAGCCTAGCAACAAGCACAACAACAAGCGCAACAACAAGAAAAAATCTTAGCACAGCAACAACAAGATCAACAACAGGCATTGTTCATACAGTAACAAGTGGAAGCCTACCTAGCACAACAGAACATATAGATACCATCAAACAACACATTGACCAACCCATCCATCCAACCCACGATTGAAACACCCGAAAACACTTTCATCCCACCCCTTGATCCGCAAAATGATGTAATGACACAAATCAGGTTGCTCTCGCAACAAGTGCTCAATCTTCAATCAGGGCAAACAATGAAGACACCAAGCAACTTGCGTCTGTATCCATTCGACATGAGCCTAATGATGAAACCATTCCCCAAGGGATTTGAAATCCCCAAATTTAACAAATATCGAGGGACGAGAAACCCTGAAGATCACATCAAGGAATTCCAGGTTCATTGCATGGAAGTCACATATGACGATACTTATCTAATGCAGCTATTTCCTAGGAGTTTGGTTGGCCACACTATGGAATGGTTCTCTTGTCTACCTTCAGGCATTAGAACATTCCAAGAAATAATGGATGCATTCATTAAAAATTATGCATGCAACATTGCAATGGATGTTAGTCTAGAAGAACTTTCAGCTCTGAAACAAGGAAAGGGTGAATCATTCACTTCATTCCTACAACAATGGCAATCAAAGGCCAATCGAAGCAAGTGGACCATGCCAGAAGAACAACAAGTTTGTACCATCATAGCCAACCTTGAAGGCCGCTTGGCTTTTCATCTCAAGGTTCAGGGCATCACCACATATGATCAATTGATCCCCAAGGCACTCGGCATCAAAAGAGCCCTTATGACTCAACCTGTGGAATCAACATCATACCATGAACAACAAAACAACCACCCACCATCCAATTACAATGATAAACCTCTCATGTGGGCAAGGTACAAAAAATTTACTAATGATGGTGTCGTCAATTCCAAGGTGGTCATTAGTGCTCCTCGCCAACATACACCCATACCACAAATCCAAATCCAACACCAAAACAATCATCACACGACACACCAACCAAACATTAATCCAACAATCAATAATATCAATGACCAAAGGGGACCACCTCAACGCAAGGGTTATCCCAAGTGAAAATACACCACTTTGGGCGAACCACTTGAGGACATCATGAAAAAGATAATAGATGAAAAACTCATCAAGGGCCTACCTTTGAGAATTACCAAGAACCAGATGTGAAACCTCCTTGGTACAATGAGAATCAACTCTGCGAGTTCCATAAAATCAAAGGCCATACCACAAACAGTTGCATGAGACTAAAAAGTAGCATCCAAGATCTCATCAATAAAAAAATCATAAACGTGGAACAACCTACAGGAAATAAAGATCTTAAGATATATACGAATTTGATGCCAAATCATGGCAACAAAGGGAATAAAAATGATAAAGGGAAAGGCACCCACTCAAATGTAAGTCATGTGTATGAAACAGTTGTCACCTCCCTAGATGAAAAATGCATGGTCATCACCATCAAAGGTGCCCATGCCGATTGTGGAGTCACCACAAGAGGCAGCAAAGTAACCATCATAGGATCATCCTAGCTAAATAGAGTCCCCGCATCTAGATCTGTTCCTAGTGGCTATAATGTCCTAGATCAACTCAAGAGAATGCTAGCACAAATATCCATCATGGAGTTGCTAAAAATATCATCTTCCCATAGGAAAATCCTTGAAGAAGCGTTGGCCTCATCCATTGTCCTCGCCGATCTTGATGTGGAAAAATTCCAAGCTATGGTCGGAAATATCATTATGCCTAATCTCCTTACATTCTCTGACCAAGATTTCCCTGATCAATCATCTCACAACTGTGCACTTCACTTGGAAGCCATAGTACATAAGAGAAAAATCAAAAGGGTCTTAGTGGATGGAGATGCGGGTTTGAATATCTATTCTCTCAGCCTCATCAAGCAGTTGAAAATATCAGAAGATTCTATAGACAAAGGAAAAGGTATCACAATAGGAGCATATGATGATCAAGAAAGAGTGTCCCAAGGCACAATAAAACTCCCTATTCAAGTAGGGCCAGCTCTCATGGAAACCACTTGTCAGGTCTTGGACCTTGACTTGCCATATAATATCCTCCTAGGGCACCCATGGATTCATGCAATGAAGGCAGTAGCATCCACTTTCCACCAATGTGTAAAATTTACATAGGATGACAAGAAGTGACCATCAATGGAGATCTTGAACCTTTCTCATACTACAAAATTTTTGAAGAAAAATATTAAAAAATCCCCCAAGTACCAAAAAATGATGAGGGCCCATCCACACCATACATCGATCCCGCCACTCTCACATCCACTTCTGCGATAGAGACACCCACCACTCCCACCATCTCTGACATCAAGCTCATTATCCAAGATAACGACTATGGAAATTACAAGCTCCCTAATAATTCTTTTGTGGTAGGAGAGTTACCACAATATCCTAGATCAAGGGGATGACCGCAAATAAATGAAGCCTCCACATCCCAAATGTCTCTTGAAAACTATCCCGAATTCACAAGTTGGGGAGATCTTGGACAAGAAGTTATTGAGGAAGATCCATCTCACATACTCTATCAAGATGAAAGACCAGTAGTGGACTTACCAATGGATGACCGAAGCAAGGGTCTGCAAATGATGCTTGCAATGGGCTACAATAGAAATCAAAGATTGGGACAAAATGACAATGGGCTCGTAATACCTATCATGCAAGAGATGCAACCGATAAAAAATCTTGGCCTTGGATGTACCCCTCCGAGTATAACCATACATGGTCGAAGTCCTCCAGTTAGAACGGTTAATATTCCTCCTCAGCCAACCGCAACAGAAGTATGCTTACCAATATCCATAGGTAGAGACATACATAACTTTATAACTGACATTTATAATAGTAGTGATGAGGATACCATGACCAATCTACTTAGGCTATTTGAGGATACCACTCTTTGCATGATTAGTACCCTATACTTCGAACCCGACCAAAAAAATCATGAGATCCACCTAGTATATCCCTAACTCATCGAATACGACCAATGAGGACCACCAGTTCTCGATACATTCAAAAACGATGAGGCGCTCTCGAAATTCATGGGATTGCGGGATAACATTCCAGATAGAGATCATAAAGTAGGGTTTATAATAGAGTTGGACACACATGCCTATTATGGGGAAATGATTGAATCCTTCAGTCGAAAAAGTGAGAAACTAAGAATAATATCCAAGTCCTTGAGTAAAAACCACACTGTGGCACTCTCTGACTAGAAAAAGGTAAAAATAAAGGACGTATCCAATGGTGAAAACCTCTTTGAGGCACCCTAGGATGGGGGATTCAATCTTCCTTTAGGAGCTATCCATCAAGAAAAGTCAATAGTCTTGGTAGAAAAATGCAATCCGGTCAACTTAGGAATGAAGGAGACCCCGCATATCACATTCTATGCAGAATCCCTACTATCAGAAGAGCAAGAGCTCCTAGCAGCATTCCTAAGAGAAAGACAAATAAACTTCACATGGAGTTATGCTGACATGCCAAGGCTTGATCCAGAGACTGTGGTTCATCACTTAGCAGTGTATCCAGAAGCAAAGCCTGTCAAACAAAAGCTTTGAAAAATGCACCCTCAGATAGCTCTATTAGTCAAAATGGAGCTAAAAAAGCTATTAGACGCAGGATTCATCCGACCAATTGATTATCCAGAATGGGTGTCAAACTTGGTACCTGTTTCAAAACCCAATGGAAATATCATAATCTGCACAGACTTTAGAGATTTGAAAAAGGCATGTCCAAAGGATGACTTCTTGCTTCCCAACATTGACATGATAGTAGACATGACAACGAGACATGAAATGTTGTCACTAATGGATGGATTTTCAGGGTACAATCAGATCATGATAGCTAAAGAGGACCAACATAAAATAACTTTCACTTGTCCATGGGGGACATACTATTGGAACATGATGCCATTCGGCTTAAGGAACATAGGGGCAACATATCAAAGGGCCATGAAATTGATATTCCATGACATGATCCATAAGACAATCGAAGACTATGTTGATGAAATTCTAGCTAAGTCCAGAAAAATAAAGGACCACATAGCAACCCTAGGTGCCATCTTTGACATACTGGAAGAGTACAAGGTCAGACTAAACCCAAAGAAGTGTGTCTTCGGCATACAATTGGGAAAGCTCCTGGGATACATAGTGTCAATGAGGGTCGTCGAGGTGGATCCAACAAAAGTAAAAGCAATCCTCGAGATGGAGGCACCAAAAACATTATACAAACTAAGAGGTCTACAAGGCAGACTCCAATCCATCCGACGATTCATAGCACAACTGGCAGACAAACAGAACCCATATTCTCACCTACTCCACAAGGGAGTAGCATACAAATGGGATACCAAGTGTGAAGAGGCATTCAACAAAATCAAGGAATATCTACTGACACCACTAGTCTTAATGCCACCCATCCCAATAAAGCCATTGATTCTATATGTATCAGCAATAGTAGCAACCCTTGGAGCTCTCCTAGCTTAGCATGACAAAAACAAAACAGAGAGGGCTATCTATTACATGAGCAGGACAATGGTTGGTCATGAGCTAAACTATTCATTCATTGAGAAAGCATGCCTCGCAGTAGTGTTTGCATCACAAAAATTCAGACATTACATGTTGGCACATAAAATAAAACTCATTGCCAAAATTGACCCTCTCAAGTATCTACTATCAATGGCAATGCTCACAGGAAGAATAGCAAAATGGGTGATGATATTATCAGAATATGACATCGAATATGTGGAGGAGAAAGTAATTAAAGGTCAATTTATTGCAGATCTAGCAGAAGCACCAATCTATTCTAAGAACCCTCTTGTCTCAGAGTTTCTAGATGAATCCATTTTCAATCTCAACGTAGCTAACCATTGGAAACTATACTTCGATGGCTCATACACAAAACATGGATCAAGAGTTGGTGTCTTCTTCATCACCCCACAAGGGTATTGCATACCAAGGTCCTACAAACTAGCCTTTCCCTGCACCAATAACATTTTGGAATATGACACTTTGACCATAGGTTTTAGGATAGCAGCACAGTGGAACATTATAGCTCTGAAAGTGTATGGGACTCCCAATTGATAATAAATCAAGTGAACGATGAATACCAGACCAAGGAAAAAAAACTCACTCCATACAAGAAATTAGTGGAGACTCTCAAAGAATCCTTCATCAAAATTACATTTGAGCAGATACCTAGAGCCAACAACAGAGCAGTAGATGCCATGGCAACAATTGGATCCCTACTGGACATCCCCAACAACGTTCCAAAATATGAATTCCTGATAGAGAAGCTTCTCGTGCCCGCATTCGAGGTACCAAAATCAGAATATGTGTGTGAAATCATTGGTCCTGATGATCCTTGGTATCATGACATTTATACAGACCTTCGAATAGGAGTCATACCCATTGACCTAACATCTGTTGATGGTGTTTTCTGCACAGCAACAACTCAGACAGAATACAAAATCCTATCTCTCTTGAAAGGTAATCTCCAATAATGAATTACTAAAAATCACCCCAAGGTCTCTCGGGTGTTAGGTCATAACAATGCATAAAACAACTCAGATGAAATGTGAAATTGCTGGTAATCACAATCGGACCTTACTACAAGCAAACTGAACCCTTTCAATTTATCAGATCTGACAATATGATGATCTTGAATCCTAAATCTAACCGAATAATAAAGAAATTGCAAAAGATAGGGATGCAGGGAAGGTAATAAAATCTAAATTACTGAACGGACAAGCAATGTAAATGACATATATCTGGAATGGACCTATCTCAAATAACCAATTCATGTTCGACCCACAAAGCAATCTTACAGAAACAGTGCAATCTTCTGAGGAATACAGATTTTCAAATCATAGACTTGCATCTACAACCGAACTTAAGCACATTTGAATATATGGTCCAGGTTGACTTCACCAGCCTACTACAATCAGATAGTTACTGGGAGTATAGACCAAAGATAGCTACCAACATTCCAAATATGAAATCACATACACCATTTATCCAACTAAACTAATTTATTTTTGAATATTAAACCCTAGATCTTCAAGCAATGTAAAAGATAGAACAAAAGAACCATGCAAGATGAGATAACACAAAGGATTTCACCAGGAAAACCACAATGCCTTCAATTGTATTAATCACCAAATGCTGCAACAATTCAACTATTCTGAATATGATATTTGCTTCAAGAAATTCTAAAACTTTAACTATTGCTCTTGCTAATCTCTACTATCAAAATCTTCTGAACTGAACCCTTACAATGAGGCAAGAATGCCTATTTATCGAATTTTTTCCCCAAAACATGTCGGCTCAGCCAAACATTTTACAAAATAATAAAAACTGCCAAAACAGGTCGGCCAAGGAAACAAACTAAGGCACACATTTAATGCCATCATCCAAGTCGGCCAAGGCACAGTCCCCAAGGAAGTCCGGTCCAATGCATGCCCTATGATAATAGGGAAGCACAAATCTCGAGATAAACATTAACCGCTGCTTCCTTTGTCTTTTCTCCGCGCTGGTGACCCTTGGACCTTCGAGAAAACTCCCTCCAGCTCAGCAATGGGTGGCAATGGCAAAACTTTGAGCCGGCATTTAATCGAATCAATCCCTTCATTGGACCGCTCAATGGTTTTCTTCCAATCCTTTCTGCTGGTCAGGTATCTATCTATCACTGCCAAATATGTAGCTGCATCATCAAGCATATGGCCAGTGACAACCTCATCAGAATCTGGGGCATAAACCTCATGCCACCATTCCTTCAATTGATCTAAACTTAGGTACTTAGGAGCCATCTTATTCCTCCCTGTCATCACTTCAAAAAATGCAATGCAACCATCATAAATTGCAGTGAGGTCAGCATCAATGGACTTTCTTCGTTTCTGTATCTTTTTCAGGGCTCCCTGCCTGATCTGCAATGCCTCGAACCATTCCCATGGTTCATCCAACCTGGTAGAGGGAAGAATTCCATCCTTGCCCAATTGTTCCTTGCCATGCCCAAGAATAATCTTTGTCTTCTGCAGCAGGGAATCGACATCATTCTTATCCTGAGAAAGGATGCTTTCCATCAGCTCTTTTCCTCGGACTGCATCCTTTCCAACAGACAGGATCTCCTTAATAGCTTCATCTCCTTGTGTCCGAACACTCATCAACCAGTCTGTGGCAGCTTGTGTGGAAGCCTTCATCTTCTCTATGCCAGAAATTGTTTCCTTCGGCAGAAATCCGGGAGTAGAAGAGGAAGACGGATGGAGGGACTGCAGAGGTTTCATGACCTCTTCTAAGCTTTTCCTCAACCTCTCATTTTCCCTTTTCAATTCTCGCTTTGTCTGAGTCTCCTTCTTCAATCTATCTACAATTACAGCACTTGACCCCTCGAATTCCTCAATGTCTTGTTCTAGGGAGGCTGGCCCAAGGTTAATGGTTTGGACACTGTAATCCTGGCTTGCTACCTCATCTCTTGTTTTATCTGCAGCAGGAGTGGCAATGTGAACTACACGGTTGTGCACTTCATCCCTTTCCACTCGGGAAATTATCCTGGCAGCCTTCTTCTTCTTCCCCTTACCAATCTGAGATAACATTGCATCCCAGTCGAGAGGAGTGTCCTCTACTATCACCTGTTTCTTCCTTGCTATTTCTTTTTCTAACCAGTCTGGGGCTACGGGGTCTGTCCGGATTCCTTCTGTGTCAGTTTTCCCTGGGTCCTCTGTGGCTTTCTCCTCTTCTGCTACTGTCACCTCGACTTCTTCTTCAGTTGTTGCCTTGTCATCTTCTTTCTCCAGAGGTTGTTCACCTTGGTCAGTCTCCTCAAATCCCAACTCAGGAAGCACCGGCGATGGAGTTCTAGCGGGGATGCTTTTCTCCGGTTCTGGCGATCCGCGGCCCTTCTCACTCTCCGGAGAGTCCTCGTACTGCACCAAGGGAGAAGTGTGCCTTTCTTCTGTCTCTACCTCGAGCTCGGCAGCCTCACTGAATAATGCTCCTTCTTTAAACGGTTCTGCCTCTCCGCTGATTTCCTGCTCATCCGGATTCTCCGGTTCTGTTACACTCTGTGGAGGAGAGACAGGCTTGTCCTGTTCAGTGGCTGGCAATATTGGAGAAGAATCCGTTGGCTGTGCGGCATCCTTTGGGGAAGGGGTTCTAGATTTTCTGGTGTATACTTTGGTCTTCTCCCCTCCGGAGCTTTCCACATCCACAATTGGGGGTTCATCCTCCGAAGTCGTTTGGCCTTTCTTCTTCGCCACCCTTGCAGTTCTGGCTTTCTTGGGCGGTGGAGGAACATCCTCCTCTTCAACTTTCTCCGCCTCCTCCTCGTCCGAGGACTTGCTGATAGTCAGGGTCTTCCATCTGCGTTTGCCGATAGGTTTCCTTTTTGCTGCAGGTTGAGTCCCCTTAGGACTTCTGACCTTGATTTTGAAGGGAGAGGCCTTGGCTGTTTTCCCTTTGGGGTCCTCTTCCCCGGATTCCTCAGAAGTGGACATGGGGTTGAGATTCCCCATCAAGTCGAAAGTGAAGGGTACATTGGCATTTTCCAACACCCATACCTCATGTTTGATCCAAGCAAAGGTAAATTTTAGCACTGGAGCCATTAAGTCCTCCAACTCTGTCACCTCAGGCTCATTCCAATCAATATCTGCTACTGACCTATCCTTGATGGGCTCATAGACATGGTCCTGGACCAGTTTTCCATCATCTTCCAGCTGATCTGGAATCAGCTTCACATTGTACTGCCTAATTGCCTCTACTGGCAGCCGGGAATACCTTTTCCTTCGTGCATCAAGGTCATCCTTGATGTTGACCCAGTAGTCCTCCAAGTCCTCTTTGTGCCTGTATTCCCGGGTAGCCCTTTTCTGTGCCCCCCCGGTGATGTCAAAATTCATTCTCTTTGAATGGAAAGAGAATCCATAGGCGGCCAATTCCTCACCTGCAGTGTGAGCTGATTGAATGGAAGGGCACATCACATCCACGCCAATCCCAAGAGGGAAGTCACCTCCAAAACTAGTTTTATGTTTCTCCCTCTTGACCACCGTATCGAACTCACAAATTTGTCTTACGACCTCCAGTAGCACTATGTGGTCAGTGGGATACCTGGGCAATCTGTAGGGAGCAACGGGGCATCCATCAATCCGGAGATAAGTGAAAGTGGGGAACTGGATGAACCAGGCCCCGTAATTCTTAATCAGTCCTTTTGCCCCATCGGACAATCTGATGTGCTCCGCATTCTGAAGGGTCCGGGTAATGTGCATGGTGAAGGCATCATTGGCCCTCCTATAATCTCCGTGTCCGAGGTGCAATTCCGGATAGACTTCATAGATAATATCTTGTCCAATGGTTCCCGCCGGAGTCAGTCCCTTGTAAGGATAGGAGATGGCCAGCACATATATGACATAGGAGGACATGGTAAATTTCTTTCCCTCCAAAACATTTCTTAATTGTTTATCTATTTCTGCACTGATAAGTCCTGCCCAGTGGTAATTCGTTCCTTGGCCTATCTTGGTGATCACATGGACCATCCAATTTTCCAATACCCCGACAGTTTTGAGTCCAGCCACCCTGCTCAACAGTGTGATGGCATCATAAATATCCGGCCTGAACTTCACCCTGTGCAACTGTTTGGGCAATTTGGAGTGGTGAGACTTAGGCTTCTCAAGCCATGAGTTGATAAGCTGTTGAGCCTTAACTGGCTCGTTCTCATAATAGGTGCGAGCAGTGTCAATGTTTAGGGCGCAGACCGAGGGGAGATCCGGCATGCTGAAGGCCCGGGCAATGGAGGCTGGACTGAAGTTTGCCAACACTCGTCCCTCAGTGCTAACTACCATCTGTGTGTCAAAAGCGTACTGCCTAGCACACTCCAAAATCAGCTCGTAGCACTGGACTGCTGGAGGGAACCCTGCCACATGTACCAACCCTGAGTTCATCATCCCCTGCCTCAATGCCGACTGGTCCTTCTCAGCTGTTCTCTGTTTGAATTCTTCGTAACGCCAGGCACCAACGTTGGTATCGGACACATCTGCCCACACAGAGGATATCTTACTCTCTGGGACCTGACTCTTCATGTCTAATCTCAATCTTTCTGCCTCGGAAACTGCAGATGCCCCTGCACCACCTTTGGACTTCCCAGCAGCAGCTTTGCTTGATTCAGCCTGCACATCCAAGAATTGTCATTAAAATTCAACCATTAAGTTCATGTCAATCCCAAAGGTTAGCACACATCATATAAATCCATTAAAACCAAATGCCAATTGCCAATCTTCCGAGATCCGGAGAAATCAAATAATCCAGGGAAAATCAGGTAAACCGGGAAAATACTGTCGGGGCAGAATTTCGGAGAAATCCGACCCAGACGGATTTCTGCTGCCAAAGCACTATTAGCCATGTAAATCATTAATATATTCGGAAATCAAAGGAAAATCATTAATTTTACTCTTTGGCAATCAAGAAATAGGCATTAACAATCATTCCATCAATCCTATCATCGAAATATACAAAAGAATGCAATCAGACAGGAAATCCGGAAAAATCCGGGCGGAACGGATTTTCGTGGACAGTATAAATTACGTCAAGAACTAACCTCGTCCGCGGAATAAGCGGAAACCGGGAAAATCCGGGAGCAAGGAAATTCTGCGACGACCTCGGAAACCCGAAAAACGGCAAAACGTGTAGCAAAACCTGAACAATTACCAGATCTCCACTACCTAAGCTCAAACGAACCCAAAACCGACGACAATCACCAGACTCGAATATACAAAGGGTTCCAACTCTCAAAAGCGCTTCAAAGGAAGGATCCTCATGCTAAAAGACGATGCCCTAAATCAAATAACCAGAATTCCGCCATTAAAACCAGAGCAAGCTTTGGGGTTGGAAAATATCAGTTCAAGATTTACCCAAACGCCCTCTAATCCTCACGGGACGGGGAAGCCAACACGAAACGGGGCGAAAGTCATTCAAACACAAGATCAAATCATCGCGCTAACCGAAACACCAAGGAAACCCTAAATTCGCATGGTAACACATTCCGTGCCCAAAACAAATAAACAATACGACCCAGAATTTCGTCCAACGTGTAAATATGCAATCAAGCGGACAAACGGAACTCATAGGGCACGAGAGATGGGCCTCAATAAAAAATGGATCAACCCAACTGGATAAATACGAAACCCAAAACCAAAACACGGGCTGACCCCAAAATTCAACAATGCCCAGTACGAGAAAACCTCAAATCACCATGCAAGCAAACGGAAGGGCAACGAATACATACCATGGATCAAAACGGGCAGAAATCCGAGCTCAGAAAGTCAACCACACGACAAACACGTCCAAGCAACGAGATACTGGCAGCAACACTCAAGCAATTCACGCGCAAACAAACCAAGATCAATCCTCAAAGCTCAAATGAAAGTTCTGAATCGCCAGAGCAGAAAACAAGGAAGCAATCAAAGTTGGAATGAATTAGAAAATGCCCTAAATTCGCCCTTATACCCGTCTGAACCAAGGTACCTCAGCCATTAATGCGTGAAAAGATGTTTCTGACAAGTCCGGAAACCCGAGCCCCAAGTGGAATTTCGGAGAATCCCAGAATGCGCGGAGACACGGATTCTGCGGAAATGCAGAAACCGGGGAAATCAGGAAGATCGGGACTTTGACAGAATCTGGGAAAATCCAACTGGACCGGAAAATCCCGAAGTTAGGCAAAAACCCAGAATCGGAGAATCCGGCAAGAGACAGACAAGGAACCAGGGCCGGAAAAATCCGCCAGAGGCGGAAAATCCTGGAGTTAGGTGAAAACCCAGACTTGGCCAAAACCTCAATTTCAATCAATTGCAACCCCAAGGCAAGGGCAAATCCAGCAAAACCAACATGTCAAGACCCCAAAATGATAAATCCAATAAAATCAAAGGTCAAAGACACAAAAAAAAGGGGGTCCCCACTCCAAGTGGGGCGTGTGTGCAAAAACTGCACAACACCATCAAACCTAAAATGAACCTTTATCAAAAAGGCATCCAAATTTGTCATCCTAGGAGATACCCTATATCGTAGGAGCATAGAAGGAACCATAGTACACTGCTTAAATGCTGAGGAGGCGTTAACTGCTCTAACTGAAGTACACAATGATATCTAAGGTTCGCACTCAAGAGGAATGACCATAGCTAAGAAACTGCTGAGGATGGCGTATTATTGGCCCACAATGGAAAGAGAAGCACATGATTATGCCAGAAAGTGTCTACAATGTCAGCAGCATGAGGACCTCATCCATGCTCTAGCTCAAGAGCTTCATCCTATCATCACACCATGGCCCTTTTCACATTGGGGACTTGATCTCATTGGGAAAATCACACCCACCTCATCTAACGGCCACAAATTCATCATAACTGCAACATAGTACTTTACTAAGTGGGTGGAAGCCATCCCTATGACGTATATAATTGGGAAGCATATTTCTAAGTTCATCCTGAACTATCTCATTTGTCACTATGGTGTTCCACAAGCCATTATCTTAGATAATGGGACACCATTCAAGAATCAGGAGGTTCTCCACCCCATACTATCCCCAAGGCAATGGCCAAGCAGAAGATACAAACAAGACCATTCTAAAAATCCTTAAGAAAACAGTCAATGATGCAGGTCATGACTGGCACCTACAGCTTAATCTCACCCTCTAGGCCTATCGAACCATCATCCACACACCCACTGGCACCACTCCTTTCTCCCTAGTCTATGGATCAAAAGCAGTACTCCCCATTAAGATCGAGATCCCATCACTTAAGATATCACTACAAAACCTCATCACTGATGAAGAGTACCGGGTATCAAGACTAAATGAACTAGAGCTACTGGATGAGTGACAGATAGATGCTTTGAATCATTTGCAAGTCTATCAGAATAGACTCAAAAGAAGCTACAATAAGAAAATCAGAAGCAGGACTTTTGAAGTCGGAGAACTAGTCTTAAAAGAAAATCAGAAGAATGTCCCAAACCCAAGCAGCAAAGGAAAATTTGAACCCAATTGGCTGGGACCATTTGTCATCACAACAAGTTACAAATTAGGGGCATATCAGTTATCAACACCCGAAGGGGAACCTCTGCAAGATCCCATGAATAGCTCTCATCTCAGAAAGTTTTATGCCTAAATCTTTCAAGGTATAGAACCAAAAATCCAAAAAATTGAAAAAATGTCCTAAAAAAAAGGTTACTTTGGTGAAAAATTGGCAAATAGGCATCTTGGTAACAAAAAAAAAAAAGAAAGAAAAAAATCCAAAAAATCAGAAAAAGGATCAAAAATAGTAAAGAGAAAAATTGTCCTCTAGTGAAAACCACTTCGGTGGCACTTTGGGCAAGTACCTTGGTGAAAACCTGGCAAACACGTGCCTTGCGTAAATAAGCACTTCCCGTCCACCAGGATCTTTACAACTTGTTCTACATCATCCAACCATTACGCTTCCATCATCCATCGCATTCATGTCTCAATCCATTACTCATCCACTCACATCTGCACCATAGCTTGGTCCTGTGTTCGTATCATGATCCATCCTAGTACTACTCAACCCATCCTCAAGGTCAGTTTGTCCTACCTTTATCGAAGTAGTCTATTGCATCACGTTGGGTGCATGTTCCCATTAGATCAAATTCGTGTATATTCTTAATGTTCTAAAAATAAAAAAATCCAAAAACATTAGAAAAATAAAAAAATCCAAAAACATCCAAATCATATCAAAAAATTGAAAACACTCAAAACATCAAAACATATCAAAATCCCAAAACAGGTCAAAAAGTCAGAAAAAGCCAAAAACAAAGTTGTCTTGTCAAACTATGTCATCTCTGAGCTTGAACGTAGGCAAGGTTGATCTTTGATCATCCCCTGAGACACTTATGTCAGTCCTTTAGGAGTCTGTCATAATAAGCTGACATTTCATCATGTATATCTTCATCTATAGATCAGTCAAGTCGTCAGTCAAACTACGTGGTCTCTGTGTGTATAATGTAGGCAAGGCTTATCAGTCGATCAGCCCGTGAGGCCCCTAGGATAGGTCTTTAGGTTAGTCTCTTAGACAAAATCTCAGAAAATCCCAAAACATTGGAAAATCAAAAATCAAAACAAATGTAAAATCTCAAAAAATACCAAGAAATAGCCTCAAAACATCACAAAACTCCAAAAACATCCAAAATATTTGAAAAAATCCATCCACCTCATCTCGCTTGCACCCGCAATAACATCACTCATAATAAACGATCGTCATCCTCACTCTTTGGTGAGAAAATTAGAAACAAACTTAGCAGGTAGAAAGAGAAAACTCAAAACGACAAGTCTTAGGTCTAAATTAGTGCATAAGCAAGTTGGTCATCTCTTCGTATCGATAACTCATCATCCAATCGGTCCCATATCAATCATCTTTTAGAATGATTTGGGTAAACAAAATGACGTGCCACCATCCACTAACATGTCCTAGGATGAATCTTCCTACAATGGACATTATCGTTTGGAAATAAGTTTTGGTTCTTATCCTTAGAAAACACATCCTCCTTTAGTTAGCGGTATTGAAGAACATTGGCTTTTTTGCGTACTTGATCTTTTCTTTTGATTTAGCTTATTGTGCTCATTCCAAGGACCTCTCGATGATATCCGAAAGAAAGATTTAGAGAGATAGGAATGGGGCAACAATCATTATCTTTTGTCTGTTGTGCTTGTTGGACATTCTTGTAATATAACTTGGCGAATACTTGCTTTATTAGGTATGTATGGAGGAGGTCTTGGACAACTTGTTGACTATTGCATAGATAGGTTTACCTTTCCGTGTTTTGGACCGAGGTGTTTGAAAATTCTAAAGTACATCCTAGCAAGGTTTTTGTATGTCAGGTGTGAGCAAGAATACTCCTATTTGCTTGTCAAATCAAAGTCCATCTCACTAGGTACAACACCATCCTAGTTTTCGATACCTTGATGCATCGTACCATGTGTGTTATCAAAAAATAAGAAAATTTGGCCCTTTGAAAATCCCAATGCCTTGGCAAGTAATCATCATCATCATTTGCATTTGCATCATCTTGTGTTTTGTTGAAATGACTTCTTTCCTTACTAACTGCACTAACAAGGTACTATAACAGCTGATCATCATCACCATCATCGTCATCGATCCTGCATCCACAAAACATTAGCATATTGCATAAAAATATCATATAGGAAATATATGCATCACATTTCCATTATCATATAAATCATCACATAACATCTACAAAAGCATTTCATAATCATTTTTGCATAATCATAAACAATAGGTATATAAGCATTTAATTCATTTGCATACATACTTGCATAACATCATGGCATCATCTCACCACATTACATTCATATTGCATTATGCATCATCATATCACTTTGCATTAACATAACATCGGATCCTATTAAATGCATCACATACACTACATCATCATTTAATACATTTAGGATAATAACATTTTTTATTCTAAACATCTCATAAAACCATCTCATTTGCATTACACCATTTCATTTGCATCATATCACGACCATCACATTCATATTACATAATCCATATCATCTCATAAATAGCATCTTAAACATTCATTGCATAAATCATTCCACATAGGCAAAAACGTACAAAATTCATTGCAAACAAAACATATATGCATCCATAATCATATATAAACATAAATAACATATCATTTCACAGGTACACCATAGACCATATCATTTTGCATATTACAATTCATATCACATATTAGATTATCCCAACTTGCATAAACACAAATAGATTATCATATAGACAACATCATTTCACATCACATAAATACATCTCCATATCATAAGGTGACATAATATAGATTTGTTAGTCATAATCATAATGCATATATCATTAGAAATAAATGCATCCATAACATATAGAATTAGAACCATACATGCATGAATACAGAGAACACATCACATCACATCAAAATCATCATCGACTCATATATATCATTAATAATGTAACTGTCATAGTACAAAGAATAAATCGGATCACTGTACATTTATGTCAATCAGTACAAAAGGCCCATCGGGCTATCAAAAATGTGCCCATAAGGCACAAAACTATCATAACATCTCGATCAAGCTCGGTCCTTGTGAATGCTGTCCTTGCCCCTATCATCGTGACCCTCTACTAGTTTGTGGCTAGCCCGCTCTGAATACTTTGGGACTCACTCTGCTCTTGGTATGGCCTCGTGATAAAACTGCCGATAATACTCTTCCTCTCAGATGACATCCTTGTAGGATCGAATTGACACTGTACCTTGGGAAGAGGAGGCTGCCATGCTCTCTAGCTGTTATCTCCTACCTAGCTTTGTGGCTGCCTATAGCTTTACAACCTGTCTCTACTGTATAGCCTGATCTCTCTCAGCTCTAAGCTACTCTCTCTTAGCCCTCACCTGATTTCTCTCAGCTGTCATGACCTGGACTTGGGCCTGCAGCTGTGCAATTAGCACATCTCGAGCATTTGCCTATCTTGCTGGATGTACCCTTGGCTGTACCCATGGCTGCACATGAGGCTAATCCTCACCCTCAGCTCATGGTGATGGAACTGGTGGCACCTGCTGTTGGTCTTGCATGTGCACGTCTGCTTGATCTGGCTGGATTGGAGGCACAAATGGTGGGTCTTGTCGAATCTCAGCTCTCCATCCTCGTCCTCCCCCTCTACCTCTAAATCTCTGCAGATCCAGAACTACACCTGGAATTTTCAACCGAAGAGGAGGCTGAAACCAATCCTTGTACGCCTGGGTAGTGCCTAGATCTTCTAGCCCCTGATCATAAGCCCATGGTCTAGCCACCAACTGTCAAAAAATATCGACTGCCTCTGAAGTAGGAATGTACCACCACCATGAAACCTGTGTCATGGTGTGGGTGAAGATGGCTATGTAGTTGTCATCTGGCTGATCCTGGGGCTCTCTAAACTAACGTTGCACACGCCCAGGAAGGTACCTCTCAGGCATAGTGTGCTCGCGCCCCTGCATAAAGTGATCCTGGCTATAGTAGAACATCTGATTGGCATTGTTGACCCATCCAGGCCGACCAAGGTAGGGTCACCAGGTAAAAACCTATATCTCATCCAAGACCCTCCTCTAGTAGGGGATCTCGTGCTCACTAGTGTGTGTGAAGGACACACCGCCTCTATATCGACACATGAGGGGATCGTCTAGTGGCATCAGAACTGAATCAATGCATGGCTAAAGCACAAGAATGTGCTCCCATGCCCAAATGTGAAGCAGGGTCACCCCTACTCCCAACGCTCTGTTGTCCATATAAACGTACTGATGGAGGTCTCTGTAAAGTGAGGCGAGAAGAATAGGCCCCCAAGAAAAATGAACTGGTCTATCTCACACAATCCACTCCCAGCAATACCCCCAGTCGGGACTAAAGTATTTCCCTCATATATCAGGGGCAACAAGGCCCGAAATGATGGCTAAAATCACCCAACGGTAGGGAGGTGCTAGGATCCTATGCCGCTCGAGCTCTATTTTCCCCTCACAAAACACAATATCATCAGTAGCAAGGACTCTAAAGCAGGCCTCGCATCCCTCATCCATGTCGAAAATCACCCGGTGACCGTGAATAGGCAATCTCAAATTCTGCCAAATGTCCTCTAGGGTGACGGTGGCCTCACCAGTGGGAAGGTGGAATGAAGACGTCTCACTATGCTACCTCTCGGCTAGCGTTGAAAACATCCCTAGGTGAGTACGAATGGGTGCCGCATACACAATATGCCACAACCTCACAATCCAAAGTCGATCCTGGTCCTTGTCACTTAGGCCTTGCATGTAGCTGGTTAGGTCCCACGACCTGTGCTCTCGGGAGTAGCGTTCCCTTGCTACATCCTGCATCAAGGCAAGTCACCATGTTAAAAATTTTGAAAAAAATTCTTCATCAGGTGTCCAAAAAACATCTCCAGTGGTGCAACCCGTGATGGTGTCACAGTTTGATTTCTAATCAAACTCTGATGTTAGGCCCTAAAAGAGAAAAATCATACCGCCGCAGTCACTTTGTCATCCAACAACACATTTTGAGAAAAATTGACATCATCGCGTCACACTTTGCAAATCCACCCGCTGGCCTCGAGCTTAGCGTCAGAGCTTCTAAACTCCAAACTGCACCACGACGATGCTATTGAACACTGAGCGATGTAGTTTGACATCTGAGCTATGCTATATAGTGTCGCTGTAGACAGACTGGCCTTTTAAAGGCATTAATTGAAGCAATAAATGAAAATGAAGCTCGGGTAAGGACCACTTACCGGTGCCTCGATGCTAGGTGGCCGCTGGTACATCCAAACTCGATCAGAAATGTGTAGAGGAAGTTGTCGTTGTGTAATATCATCAGGAGGTCTGAGCTCAAATCTCGAAGTTACTATTGGAGGTGTTTGAAAATGACTTGAAAGTGACCCTTCAGGCCCCTTTTAAGCCTAAAAATTAGGGTTTTTTCACCCTGATTCGCTTTAACCTGCTAGGGTTTTGGGCCCCCGAACCTATTTTCGCCTAGTTGAGGCTTTTTTTTCATCGTTTTATTGCATTTGGACACATTTTTAGCCTCCCAGAGCCCTTTCAGACCTTTTGAGTTCTTTATCCTCTCTTTTTTCGCGAGATCACCCAAAAATTGAAAATTTTGTCCAATCTCTCGAGGGGGCATTATAATGGCATGTTTTCTATCGCCATGTAGTAGTGGGGCAAGTTTTTAAATATCAAAAATTTTGGCTTCGATCGAGATCATTTATTCTTTGAACCAACACAACAAGTGCATTGCTTCAAAGAGGGGAAAAATGTAGAAAAGTAAAATATACTAATTGACATTGTGCACTTGATCCCAACCTACTAACATCATTTCTTCCTGAATCATCCCTTGGCCTAACCATTTAATCAAATCTCCTTATCTAATTAAATTCATCAATATGTTGGAGTTATGGGTAGACACTGAGAGGGGGGGGTGAATCAGTGTCAAAACTTTTTCAACTTCGACCAAATTTTTCATTCTGATTTCCTTTTCTTTCAACAATAGAGTAGAGTAATTACTTTTGAAAGCACAAAGATATGACAACATTAACTCAGTCTATTAGACAACTTATGAAAATATGATTTGATTGAGATATCTTGCATTTTCCAAAACATAGCATAGATTTGATCTCAATATTACTCTGATTAATGTATTCATGAGTTGAATGTAATCATTCATAAACAGAATTGAGAACAGTAATAAACCCAACAGTGAGCTGAAACAACAACACAGAAAAACAGTGAGCACACAGAAGAACAAAGAGACAAAAGATTTGCCAAGTGGAAAAACCTCCTGGAGTAGAAAAACCACTCCTAAACTGCCTTACTGGCTTAATCTTTAAAAAACACTTTTAACAATTCCTTATAGGCTAATTTCTGAGCACCAACTCAAGGAGCACCAACCCCTCATTTAGAGACACCAATCTCAAGGAGCACCAACCCCTTACTTAGATTTCAGAATTACAATAATAATATATCAGAGGATCTCTCCATTTTTCAGTTAAGTTCATAACACTCTACTTCTAATACTCTAGGAATCCAACTCTTGTATTACAGAGATTTCCAATACATCTCTTGATATGGCCAAAATAAATATCTCTTAGAATCACTAGCCAACAACACTCTCACTATTTTCAACACTAGTTTTTATATACATTTCAAGTATGTCTATTATCAAGAAATCTTCAACAAGAGTTTTTCACAAGATTCTGAAACTCTCTTGCTATTTTTAGAATCTGAGGCTGGATAATGATGATCTGTCTAGATGATGGTAAAAATCAGAGTAATGCATATCCAGAGAGCTTTAATTTCTGTGCTGAGTCAGGAGATTTTAAATTGTAACTGAAAGATTTTCATCAAAGCCATTGCAGCCCACTAACAGAAAATCATATCCTCTAAATCTCAGAGAATATCTTGCAAGAGATTCGATACCAACCAGAGATTTCTGCATGCAACTATACTTAGAAAAATCCATGCCGGCCACAGTGTATGAGTCTTTGTTAATCATTCGCTGAGACAATAGTCGCCACATGTTCTTTGTGATTCGTTAAGACCTTATGCGAGCTGTGTTTCTTTTTCCTTATTTGCTTTCGCTGTGACCCAGTGACATCGGCAAGTCCTCTCGCAGACCACATCAAGTTTCACCAAAGCCCTTTTGTCTCTTATGTGTCGCTGTGACATAAACACACTCTCACCAAGATGTGTCCTTCATCTTCCTTTGCCAAGACAATGTGTAGTCGAGAAGACGCTATATAGATTGCCCCATGTTTCACCGAAGGACCACATGATTATTCCTATTTGCTGAGACAATTCAATACCTATGCCGAAGGTCTTTGTCATTTCCAAGTCACCAAGACAATACATAGTCAGGGAGACACTATATAGATTGCTCTATGTTTCACCGATAGACTTTATCCCTTGTAAGTGGTTGTAACATAATGTTGTCAAGGAGACGTTATATAGAATACCTTTTGTTTTACAAAAAGCCCACTTGATACACATTAGTCACCGTGACACATGGTTTTTCTTGCCGATGAGTCCATCCGCCTTATATATGTCACTGTAACTTCAAACTATTGGGGAGACATCTTGTAGATTGTTTTATGTCATACCGAAACACCCCGAATTCACACCTGTTCACCAAGACGACATAAATCTCTTGCCGATGCATCCTTCTATCTTGTGAGTGTCGCTATAGTATACCGTCATCAGGGAGACCTCTCGTAGAATGCTTGAGTCATACCGAAGGTCACCTATCAAATTGTGTGTCGCTGAGACAAGTCAGAACTTATATGGACAAAAAAAATTTGTGTTCCATCGGCGAGACCGGAGGTCACTCGCCAAGACCTCACATCGATAGCGTCGGCAAGACAAAACAACCTCGCTGAGATCACATCCCGAATACATTTTGTTTGGCCAAAGCGAAACCCCAGATGATGTCGGCGAGACAAAACTACTTCGCTGAGACCTATTCTGATACCGCCCAGCTCTGCCGATGAACCTCCATATGCACTAGTCGGTGAGACCCGACTCATTCGGTAAGACCTCTCAGCAATGCAAGATACTCATGTCGATAAGTTCATCCTCAGTTGCCGAAACCATGTGAATGTCTCACCGATAGACGTCCACATGCATATGGTCAGTGAGACATAACAATTTCGTTGTGACCCTTCATTGAAACCTTAAACTCATGCCGATATATAATTTTTCAATGGTGGTCGGTGTGACATACAGTTTCGTTGTGACCACATACCGAAACCTTAAACTCTTGCCGATATATCCTCTACCGCTAAGACAATGAAGATGTCATGCTGAAAACCACCTGTAGGTAAAAACCAATCAATAAGACATCAGAAATGTCTTGCCGATAGGAAACACGGGCATTTCAAAATGGATCGAGGAGACCCTTCCATTCTCACGCCGATATGTGTAAGCTCAAATGAGAAACAACCAAAACCATTAGACAAATGAGATGTCAAAACCAAGGTAACTGTAATGCCTTAAAAAATGTGAGTTCAAAGAATGTAATCAAATGGTTTGTAATCATGTGAAATACACCAGTGGTATGCAAGGAGAACCATCCTAACAAAGAGACCATATGTCAAACTCTATCAGTCAAAGAAATAGCATTCATAACATGAACCAGAGATCTCATCACCAAGAATTTGAATTATAACAAATAACTTTTTGTAATAGCCAAGAGACATCAAAGAAGTGCCATAATAAAGCATAAAGATCCAAACTGAGACTGATCATCAAAGAGAACCAACTAAAAGGGATTTTGTCATCAAGGACAAACTATAAACACAATTGAGATCCAACACAATATTCCTTTGTCCTTGATGGAAAGAGACAAATTACTCTCCCCCTTTTTGCCTCAATGACAAAGGATAGAGGAGAAGAATGTGCAATGCTAGGAAACACAACTGAGAAGCCAACCAAATACCATAAGAACTAGCTGTAAATAGAGCAATAGTGCAACAGACATATTGAATAACTTCACATAACCAATGCAAGATAGAGCATCATAATGTAACAACACAACTTCACTCACTTCAAATGCACAAAAATTATTAGAGAAATCAGCAGTAACATCTTGTGCTATAACTCCCACTTCGAAATTAGAAACTTAATAACATCATGTAGATAATCTATCTTCAAGGCAGCACACCAAAACTCTCTCCTTTTGTTTCAATCAAAACATGAATTCAAGCAGCTTTCATATATATAACTTGCACTCACTTTCACACACAACACTCATTTTCAAAGTTGAAAAATAAGTCCCAGCCATACACGATGAGGTTAATACAACCAGTCACCTTCCTTCATCGAAACACAAACAACATAGCATATCCCATAAACATACACAGTTCTCAAGACTGCTATAGCAACCTACTTAGATCACTGTACCATACTCATAAGACCAAAACACTCAATTCCTTCATAGCAACTTGCAAAAGACATTGTAAGTATCTTAATTCAGCACACAATCTTAACTCATAACATCAAACATGTTTTTCAATCACTGTTCTCCAAAGATAAATCCATTGACATCCCTTCAAAAACAAAGGGTTTTTTTTTTTTAATATATTGAGGAACTCATCAATATGACTCCACATTGCTTCAAAGATGTCATAAGGACATACCATTATTTCTAGAACCCAAGCATCCAAAAAGTTCATTTAAGAACAAAAGTGGACTGATATTTCAAAAACTTCTGAAAATTGTCAACCACTAGACCAAGCAAAAACAATCCTTAAAGCAGAGATACAATCATTACCTTAAGAAATTGAGCATCAACCTCACCAAAGATCTGTCAAAGTACTTCAACCTTTTTTTTCAAAAATAATAATGAAATAGTAGCATTTGCAAGCCATTTCTTTACATCTTATACCATCAAAAGCAAATGCAAGATGTCATACCTCATTCTAGACTCCATAGGGGTAAAATATATTACCATAATAGACTCCTCCTGAGTCTTTGCTTCTTCTCAAGACCTGGAAGGCAACACTTGTGCAAGGAGTGCACAAGGAGTTTTCTCAGAAGCATCTTTATTGCTCTTCTTGTCATCTTGATTACTCTTTCTTCTCCATTCCAGTGAAGGATTTTTCACTTGTTTTCTTAAAGTACCTGTCTTTCTATTGAATCTGCATTGTTGTACTTTATGTCCAATGTTATTACATCTGAAACAAATGACTTTGTGATTGTTCTGAGAAATAGAAGACTTCCTACAGATATTTCTAGCATTGTTCCCTACATTATTATCACTTGTATTTATTCTACAGTCTCTTCTCAAGTGACCAAAATTGTTACAGTTGTAACACACCACATCCTCATTTCTAGAGACTTTAGAATGATTATACCGGAAAGAATGATTATACCTGAATGAATGATCATGCCAAAGATGTGAAGATCTGAAGACATCTTTCCTTTCTCTATGAATACCTTTAGATTGTCTTCTAGTGTCAATGTTATCCTTTGATGCAACAATAATGTAACCAAGATCAACCTTCATTCTTGGTGTTTGCTTGGCTGTAAAATTCTTTCTGTCTGAAGTAGTAAACACTATTTCATGTTTAGATTTGTCTGCAGAGCTTTGTCCAACCTCATATCCCACTCCTGTAGGATCTTTAGAATGCTTTTTCCTACCCAACATCTCATTCAATATATTAGTACTATGATCAAATTTATAAAATTTTCTAGATTGAGTCTTGAAACTTTCAAGCTCTTTTCTTAAAGCAACTACCTCTTCTTCAAGTTTTAGACAAACAATCTTTTTAATCTCCAAATTAGAACTTACAACATCTGCAATCCTCTTATATTCTTCAATTTCAATTTTCTGACTTATAATCATATCATCCTTAAGAGTTAGTTCTTTTAACAAGGAATCATTATCTAATCATTTCTTTAAAGAATCAATCTCATTTTCTAGTTTATTACACAATTCATCCTTGTCTTTTAACTTGACTTCCAAACTCTCTTCTTGCTGAAGTTGTCTTGTT
This sequence comes from Sequoia sempervirens, assembly GCA_007258455.2. Taxonomy (NCBI): domain Eukaryota; kingdom Viridiplantae; phylum Streptophyta; class Pinopsida; order Cupressales; family Cupressaceae; genus Sequoia; species Sequoia sempervirens. Next base: position 1,094,380,278 of record VDFB02271358.1, read on the forward strand.
AAAAACTAGTTTTCTTTTCTAAGCTGCTTAATAGTATCTAAGGCACATAGGAGTTCACCTTCCAAATCAACCTCACTTTTTGGTTCATCATATTCCTGTTCAGAGTTGACTTCACCCAAAGATTGATCTACTTTTACACAAGTTTCTTGATCATCTAAATATTCATCAATGATCTCCCTGGACTTCTTTTCTAAATTATAAAGGTTTACACCTTCTTCACTCTCAGATGTTTCACAACTTATTTCAGTATCAAAAGATATCTCCTCTTGTAACTCACTATTCTGATTCATTTCAGTCAACTTGTCCCAAACTTCCTTAGCACTGCTGTAATGAATGACTTTTGTAATGAGTTCATTTGGCAAGTTATTAAGAATAGCATTTATAGCTCTGGTATTGAATTCAAGAGCTTTCATCTCCTCAAGAGAGGAAGGAGATGTTGCAGATGTAGTACAACCCTTTTCTACTGCTTCCCACACTTCAAATCCTAAAGAATGTAAGTATGTTTCCATCCTATGTTTCCATATAATAAAGTTTGTTCCTTCGAACTCAGGAGTTCCAGATCTAGGATATTCTACCATTTCAGAGCTATTGTTTATGAATTCTTCCTCTTTAATCCTTATACTAGATTCAGGTTGAGCATGATGAATGCCATTTTGCTAAGAACATCTTTTTCCCTTATTCCTTCTGTTCTTTCCCATATTAACCAAAGTACTCCAAGAAACCAGGAACAATCCTAGGTGGTTTAGACTTATCAGAGGACCCTACACTCTGATACCAATTGTTGGAGTTATGGGAAGACACTGAGAGGGGGGGTGAATCAATGTCAAAACTTTTTCAACTTCGACCAAGATTTTTCATTTTGATTTCCTTTTCTTTCAATAATAGAGTAGAGTAATCACTTTTGAAAGCACAAAGATATGACAACATTAACTTAGTCTATTAGACAACTTATGAAAATATGATTTGAGTGAGATATCTTGCATTTTCCAAAACATAGCACATATTTGATCTCAATATTACTCTAATTCATGCATTCATGAGTTGAATGTAATCATTCATAAACAGAATTGAGAATAGTAATAAACCCAACAGTGAGCTGAAACAACAACACAGAAAAGCATTGAGCACATAGAAGAACAAAGAGATAAAAGATTTTCCGAGTGGAAAACCCTCCTGGGGTAGAAAAACCACTCCTAAACTGCCTTACTAGCTTAATCTTCAAAAACCACTTTTAACAATGCCTTATAGGCTAATTTCTGAGCACCAATGCAAGGAGCACCAACCCCTCATTTAGAGACACCAATCTCAAGGAGCACCAACCCCTTACTCAGATTTCAAAATTACAATAATAATATATCAGAGGATCTCTCTGTTTTCAGTTAAGTTCATAACACTTTGCTTCTAATACTCTAGGAATCCAACTCTTGTATTACAAAGTTTTCCAATACATCTCTTGATATGGCCAAAATAACTATCTCAGAATCACTGGCCAACAACACTCTCACTGTTTTCAACACTAGTTTTTATATACATTTCAAGTATGTTTGTTATCAAGAAATCTTCAACAAGCATTTTTCACAAGATTCTGAAACTCTCTTGTTATTTTTAGAATTTGAGGCTGGATAATGATGATCTGTAGATGATGGTAAAAATCAGAGTAATGCATATCCAAAGATCTTTAATTTCTACACTGAGTCAGGAGATTTCAAATTGTAATTGAAAGATTTTCATCAAAGCCATGATAGCCCACTAACAGAAATCATATCCTCTAAATCTCAGAGAATATCTTGCCAGAGATTCGATACCAACCACAGATGTCTGCATGCAACTATACTTAGAAAAATCCATGCTGGCCATAGTGTATGAGTCTTTGTTAATCATTCACAAAGACAACAGTTGCCACGTGTTCTTTGTGATTCGCTAAGACCTTATGCGAGTTGCGTTTCTTTTTCCTTATTTTCTTTCACCGTGACCCAGTGATGTCAAAAAGTCCTCTCACAGACCACATCAAGTTTCACCAAAGCCCTTTTGTCTCTTATGTGTCGTTGTGACATAAACACACTCTCGTCGAGATGTGTCCTTCATCCGCCTTCACCAAGACAATGTGTAGTAGGGAAGATGCTATATAGAATGCCCCACATTTCACCGAAGGACCAGATGATTATTCCTGTTCGCCGAGACAATTCAATACCTATGCCGAAGGTCTTTGTCATTTCCAAGTTGCCAAGACAATACATAGTCGGGGAGACACTATATAGATTGCTCTATGTTTCACCGATAGACTTTATCCCTTGTAAGTGGCTGTAACATAATGTTGTTGGGGAGATGTTATATAGAATGCCTTTTGTTTTACCGAAAGCACACTTGATACACATTAGTCACTGTGACACATGGTTTTTCTTGTCGATGAGTCCATCCGCCTTATATATGTCGCTGTAACTTCAAACTATCGGGGAGACATCTTTTAGATTATATTATGTCATACCGAAACACCCCAAATTCACACCTGTTCGCCAAGATGACATAAATCTCTTGCCGATGCATCCTTCTATCTTATGAGTGTCGCTATAGCATACCATCATCGGGGAGACCTCTTGTAGAATGCTTGAGTCATACTGAAGGTCACCTATCAACTTGTGTGTTGCTGAGACAAGTCAGAACTTATACCAACAAAAAAAATTTGTGTTCCATCAGCGAGACCGGAGGTCACTTGCCAAGACCTCACATCGATAGCATTGACTCTTACCGATACGCATCCATCCACCACCGGTCGGTGTGACATTGCACATTCATTATGACTCCACACCAAAAGCAACATGTTTAGCCAAAGAAATCCTTCCATGTATTGTTCGGTAAGACTTTCCCCGAGAACCCTTTGATGAAACCCCGCATCGGCAAGACAAAACAACCTCATTGAGATCACATCTCGAATACATTCTATTTGGCTGAAGTGAAACCCTAGATGATGTCGGTGAGACAATACTACTTCGCCGAGACCTATTCCGATACCGCCCAGCACTGCCGATGAACCTCCATATGCACTAGTCGGTGAGACCTGACTCATTCGGTAAGACCTCTCAGCGGTGAAAGATACTCATGCCGATAAGTTTAACCTCAGTCATTGAAACCACGTGAATGTCTCGCCGATAGACGTCCACATGCATATGGTTGGTGAGACATAACAATTTTGTTGTGACCCTTCACCAAAACCTTAAACTCGTGCTGATATACAAATTTTCAATGGCGGTTGGTGTGACATACCAGTTTCACTGTGACCACATACCGAAACCTTAAACTCTTGCCGATATATCCTTTGTTGCTGAGACAATGAAGATGTCATGCCGAAAACCACTTGTAGGTAAAAACCAATCGATAAGACATCAAAAATGTCTTGCCAATAGGCAACACAGGCATTTCAAAATGGATCAGGGAGACCCTGCCATTGTCACGCCGATATGTGTAAGCCCGAATGAGAAACAACCAAAACCATTAGACAAATGAGATGTCAGAACCAAGGTAACTGTAATGCCTTAAAAAATGTGAGTTCAAAGAATGTAATCAAATGGCTTGTAATCATGTGAAATACACCAGTGCTGTGCAAGGAGAACCATCCTAACAAACAGACCATTTGTCAAACTCTGTTAGTCAAAGAAATAACATTCATAACATGAACCAGAGATCTCATCACCAAGAATTTGAATTATAACAAACAACTTTCTGTAATAGCCAAGAGACATCAAAGAAGTGCCATAAAAAAGCATAAAGATCCAAACTGAAACTGATCATCAAAGAGAACCAACTAAAAGGGATTTTTCATCAAGGAAAAACTATAAACACAACTGAGATCCAACACAATATTCCTTTCTTAATTGAATAAATCATTGCATCTAATTAAGTCAATTTCTTTGTTAATTAAATCAATCCATCTGATCTAATTATCCCTATTTAATTAAATAATTAATTTTATTTGATTAAATCTCTAAAGTCTATCCATTAAACTAAATAAATTAAAACCTTATATGATTTAATCTAACACCATCTCTTTTAATTAAATAAATCAAAATCCTTATTTAATTATTCTCTTATCATATTCCTCTCTTATTTGATTTAAATAAATCCATAAATTTGAGTCAAATAGGTCACATCATCTAACCTCTCTCATTAAATTAATTAACCCTTGATTAATTTAATCTCTTGTCATGTCCCATCCTCTAGATTTTGCAAGTTGCACATGAAAATAGATTTATTTCATTTATTAAATCCCTATTTTCCTCACAAGGCATCTTTTGGAATATTCTCTCAATCTGAATTCAAAAATTCCAAGTCAACATGTACATCCAACAAGAAAATAACTCCATCTTACATGTCCTTTGCCTTGAGCCAAGTGGAATTTATTGCATCTTCCATTCCCTCTTGCAAGTCATTTAAACAAATTTGAAATTGAAAAATATGCATTTATTGGCACAATCCCCAAATCTTGCAAATCCTCCATCCACTCATAGATTGACAAGTGGAATCTTTCCATTGGATGAATATTAGTGCCACATTGCTCAAATTTAGACATTCATCCATCTTGGCATTATATAAATAAAGAGCTCATATCCTCATTTGATCATCAACAATTTATGCATAGTTACCATGCTCAAATATCTCTCAAATTTCATCCATTATCATTGAGTTATTAGCTAGGTTTTTGTAGATTTTTTCCTTGGAGCTCTCATCCTTCATCAACAAAGTGGATCAATCTCATCAACATATAAATCTTGCATCTTAGGAATTGGGAAAGGGCCAATTTTCACATCAAATTGGCAACAATTCCCCCATGGGATCATGAGTTTGCACATTTAAATTAGGATTCAATCTATTTTGTTCTCTTTATTATGCTTTTCATTGTTTTCTTTCCTACTTTGAGTTTGTAAATGGATTTCATGGGGAATCCTTGTTTTAGCTTACAATCTCTTGTTTAACTTGTTTATTCTTGTTGTTTTGCAGGTACTAGGATTGGGGTTCGCACAGGTATTATAACTCGGTTGCTGCGACATATTAGTTTGAGGTGGGTAGAGGGTGAATTTAGGTTTATGTTGAGGGTGTTTTTTGTGTGAAGGTGGATAATGAGTAAACTCAGGTTTAGGCAAAGGTTTATGTGACGGTGGGTACAAGATGAGTTGAGGTTGAATAATGTTAACATCCCTTAACAAGTGAGAGTCTGGATTGCCATTATCTTTTCCTTGGGTCTTAAGATCCTCCCTAGAAGGAGAGTTCTTAGGAGAACAACAAACCACATGTTCATGACAATTAAGGTTTGGTTCATTCAAAATAACTTCATCGCAACTAAGGGAGTTATTAATGGTTGAATGTGTTTGATAATTGATAGTGGGGAGATTAGGGGAAGATTCTATTTGATTATTGATTTTTTCTAAGGTTTCATTTGCTTGTTCCATATTATCTACCCTACTAGGAGAGCTTGTAATATGTTCATCCAAGTTTGAAATGTGGAAAGTAAATTCATCACAAGTGGGGGAGGTATCAAGAGAAGGACCACTATTATTGTCAAATAGATTATCCCAAATGAGAGGAGCATTAAGGAAGGGAGGATCAATGGTTTCATGATTTTGAATAGGGATGTCTTCTAACACTAACCTATCCTCCTTACATCGAGGAGGGAAATTAGGAGATGGACAAGTTTGATTATCATGGTTATGTAGACTAGGTAAGGTGATATTTAGAAATGTGTCTATGATTTCATGTTCTTGTTGCCAAAAATCTTCCAAAGGGGAATGAGGAGATGGAAAATCAAGACCTTCAAGGCTTGTAACTTCTTTCACCAAGATACTTCATCACTAATAGAAGAGGTACTAGGAGAAGAACAAGTATGCTTGTTATGATTTTCTACACTTCCATTCACACCAATGGGTAATGTAATGGTTTGGTTGGGACTAACATGTTCCTCATTGTTGTAATCAAAATAAAACTCATAAGAGGGGATGTTATGCTTATAAAAACCATGTTTAATAAAATAAAAGGCACATCTAAATAACATGTTATGCAAAAGTAAATAAAGTGCAATGTAATTTTTAGATGTAAAACAAAGTAATTTGTTGATTATGTTATGCAATAAGCTGAAGAATGGAATGTTGGAAGTGTAAATGTGAAATGATACAATGCATGAAATGAGCTATTATAAGCTAGATCTAATGAAATTCATGGTTTAGAAACTCAGCTAAGTGATATAGATAACTGATGGCAGCAAATAGAAGCATAAAAATAGGGTTTTTAGCTCTGTAAAAGGTTGTTTTAGGGGTCAAAAGGGACTGATTCGCCCAGGGTGGTGAATGACTCCTAGTATGGACTTTTTTTCAGAATTTTAGAAAATTTTGAGTAATTTTTATGGTTTGTAAGAGCTATGATGTAGACCTAAATGAAAAATGTAGAATTTCATAAAATGTAAATGAATTGAGATGCCAACAATGCAACCTAAATGCACTGTTTATGAATGCAAAATCTAACACCTAGCATGAAAACGAATCATGCAAACCCTAATGCAAGCTAGATCTATGATGAAGGATACCAAATCTAATGTAGAGCAAGGAGGGTTCACACCATCAACTTTCTATGTTCTTGGCAATAATCAAGTACACAACTGAAATTCTTCATTCTTGAGGCAATCTCAATCCATTAACCTTGAGCAACATGGGCTCCAACTTACACAAATGGACTCCAATCTCTATCAGAATCGGTAAATAATTTCAAAATGCTTAGATTCATCCCAAAAAATCATTCCAACCATCCAAAGATCAAACAACAATGATTTAAAGCCAACTCACCTATGCTAGCCTCTAACCTAATAGCATTTTCAAGCGGGATAGCGGTTATAAATTTTGCTAAAAGACTGATATCAGGATTGTAAAAAAAAAATTAGATACTCATTTTCATGTTTTATAACATATCAAAAAATCAATGTAGGTTCCTTTGGATCGAAAGCTTCAAAAATGGACTCCTCCGATTGTGCACCTAGGCCAATTAGGCCTATTTTACAAAGGGTCACCCAAAAAATGACCTTCTTGAACACAAAAATCAACACCAATAGTTTAGGTATGTTCCCAAATGACAAATTACACAATATTAGAAAATTTTATCAAGTAAAAATCTATCAAATGCTCAAAATTCATTTTTTGTGCCAAAAAGGCTTGCAACCAATGAGGGTTTATTGAAAATATACATTCCAGACCTCTAAGCACCTATTTTTTTCTTCAAACACCTTAAATTAAGTCTGAACATGCTTATAAATTCATTTTCCAACCTTTACCAACAGTATTTATCAAACCCTAGCCTTAAACCACCATTTTCTTGCAAAAATCACACAAAATCACTTTTTTCCAGCCTAGGGCCTCCTTGAAACCTTATCAAACATTTACATACACCCATGCAAATTTTTAATCTCAAAGAAAATGTTAAAACAGACCTAAAAATCAATTTTCAGAAGTTTTCAATGGTGGAAACTTAAGATATGGATTTTTCTTCAAAATTGGAACCTTAATTTCTGAACAGGGCTGTTGGGAAGATTCAACCATTAGACCACTTAAACGACATTTTCAAAATTTCTAGTAAGAACAAAAAACTTCAGAAATTGAATTATCTTTCCATCCATGTAAGTTATAGGGCTGTACTAAACCATAAAATTCTGTACAACTCTCTGGAACAGCAAATTTCACTGAAAAACATAGAAAAAATGGAACTTTCATTTGCTTCCTTTCACCAAAATCTTTAACTAACCCTTGAATTCGACCATAAAAATTGTTTATAAGCCTTGAAAATAAAAAAAACCCATCTAACTGACCCAAACCAACCTTCTAACTACTTAACTCCACCATTTGCACTTTTTTGCATTTTTACAATATAACAACTTTTACAAAATATGCAATTTTTGCATTTTTGACTCCAAAGACCCTCCAAACAATTCAAATGCTATTAGATAGTCCCAATAGACCCTGCAACATCTAAATCCCTTGAATATTATGACAAATTTGACAATTGACTTCTTCATGTGCCATTTAACAACATTTGACACTTTTTACAAATTAGACAAAATGACTACATAACTTATCCAAATACCTATCAAATGACTCAAATATATTAAGATGGTCTTGAAAGACCTTATTGAATGACCCATAAGCACTCTTTAAACATTCTTTTACATATTGGCCTTATGGAGGCTTGAATACAACAAGGTGCTCCTGCACCAAAATCAGAAAAGAGAAGTGTTCAACTAGCAAGTTCACCAAAATGAACCATATATTTTAGGGGCTAGGAATGTTGTCTCTTTGACTCAATTAGGGTGTTTCACCTAATGGAAAGAGAAAGATCCCACACCCAAAATCTAGGTGCTTCACTCAATCTAAGGAATGTATGATGAAATTGTGCTTAAATATAATGATCTATATGTTGTTAATTGATAAAATGGATTGATTATTAAGTGAAAACTATTGAAATGCATGTTATTTGAAAACACATTGTGTAATGCAAAAGTGCCTAGAAATGAATGCAAAACTAAACAAAAATGAACCAAACTGAAAGTGTGCACCTGAGATATTGATGGAGACTAGTATTGACATTTGGAATGATACTAATACTATAATTTAGGCCTGGTGGGACTCATTCGACACTCTGGGTGAATCAGTCCCAGTTCTGGATGACTGTACTAGAGCCCATTTTAGCCAAATGGGTGTCCAAATCTACAAAAGTCTTCACAAAACATGTACAGTGGGACTAATTCACCACTAATGGAAAATTAGTCCACTTTGGACTTTATAAAAACTCAAAAATGGAATATGGAGATCCCGGCCTGCTTAATCTACACCTCTAGGTGTCTCATTCTGAAACTGCCAAATTTAGGCCTATAAGTGACTTTTTGTGTAGATTTTGGATTTCAAAAGTGGAGATGACTTCAACAAGTTTGGAACCTAATATTCAATCATGTCCAAGCCATCCAAGCACTTAAATCTACAAACACACAAAGGAAGAGAGAAAATATTGATTGTTAGGGCATGGGGGTTTGCCTTGGTCAAAACCCCTTTTAGGTAGTTGAACCAAAATGATGGAAGAATATAATGAAGCATGAAATAATGGAGTTATTACCTTGTCATGATGTTCGATCTTGAATGTCTACAACAAAACATGAAGAATCTACCCTTGAATGTTTGAAAGTTTTATCTTAATGACTTAGAAAGATGAAAACCCTAGCTTAATTGACAAGAGAAAGAAGATAAATGATGAATGAAGATGAGTTATGATGAATTAGGGTTTAAAGACTTATATTTATAGGAAATCCTCGTAAGCCGACATGGATAAATTAAACTTAAAACCTAATTTTTCCTGCTCAAACCTCAAAAATGGCTCAAAAAGGACTCATTCACCACTAATGGTGAATGGGTCTCACAGGGGCCATTTTTGCTAGCTGGAATGTCAAGAAGTAATAAAATCATATCTATATGATGAATATGTCAATTATTTGATCAAATTAAGCCTTGGAATGCACAATATGGGGTCATAGGGGCCTATTAGTGTTGATGTAAAGGTCAATTAGGGCTTGGGACACATAATTCAATGTGGAAGTGTAATTAAATACACTTTACAACACTAAAATGAGGTCCACACTACCTAGGAAGGCACAAGAACCAGTTTGAATGTTTAAAACACATTACAACACTAGATTATCATTAAGTTTATTTTACAAGCCTTCTATATTGATGTGAAGATGTAATTAAATACATTTTATAATGTTGAATTAAGGGAGAATAGGTTTATTAAGTCTAGAAAAACATGAAAGTCCTTTACAAGACTCTTCAACAACTTCACAAGACATTGATAAACACATTTTATTTAGTTTGGAAGGGTTCAAGATGTAATGTGGATACACAAAATTCCTCACAACACTAAATCAAGGCCTCCTTAAGTCCATTTTATCATGAATTATTCCCATGTCAAGCAAGAGCTACTTTTTTCTATGGTGCACTTAGATAATAGATTGCTAGACCTTGTAAATCATTTAGAGAAAGTACTAAGCATGGAAAGAGCGGCTAGGCTTACCGGCAAGGTGAGACATTTGTTAGGAAAATATTGAATAGGCATAGAGTTTCTACGAGGCCTTGTCAATCTAACCGAAGCATATTTCCCTTAATATAAGCCTAGATCAGGTACTACTCGAGGATAAGTGATCAATGCCTATGAAAGACAGATAGGCATTTCAATGGCCACTACATCTATTTGCATGGTCGAAATAGGGCCCTCGATTAGTGTTTCTTCTACTTCCCAAAGGATTGACACTCTCAGGGTGAGTAAAATGCCCCTTGGGTTCAGTTTCACCCCTCGTACTACCCCTGGCAGTGGGGGCTATAGTGGAATGAGTGGCAGTGGCTTTGGTAGTAGAGTTGGTACTGGTGGAGGAGGCTTTAGTGGAGATCATGGTGGTGGTTTCAGTAGTGGAGGTGGCTCTGGTGGAGGCTCTACCGGTGGTGGTGCCTCCGGTGGTGGTCATAGTGATGGCTCTAGAGGTGGTTCTAGAGGTTCCATTGGTCCTTTATTATCTTCTGACCTAGTTTTGAAGACCCTTCTTCAAAACATGGGTCGAATGCAAAACCAGCTGGTGAGCCTTTCCCAAGCCTCTGCCCAGCCTATCTTTCAACCTTTTTTCTAACATAGACCATTGTCAGTAGCAATCTTGAGTACTCCCTTCCCACAAGGAATGGCAATTCCAAAATTTGAGAAGTATGGTGGCAAAGGGGACCCGCGAATGCATGTTTCTTCCTTTAATGCCATATGTACAAAATTCTTCCATCATGATGCATTGATGGAAAAATTATTTCCTCGATCTCTCAAGGATACAACACTCGAGTGGTATTGTTCCTTGCCCAACAATTTTATATTTTCATTTGATCAACTTTTGAATCAATTTCTCTGACAATTCCAAGCTAACATCAGACCAAAGATGACCTTTTTCAGATCTCGTATGATATAAGCAGGGGGATAATGAGAAGATAATTGATTTCATAGCATGATATCAAGTACTCTTTTCTTAAATCTCGTACCTGTTGCCTAATTCTGATGTGCAGAAGGTGTTCATAGGAAACCTAAAAAGACCTTGGTAGGAAAAGTTTTTCGTTATGAAATATCCTTCTTTTGCGCATGTGTGTGATGCATTATGAGAATATCACCAAATGGTAGTTTAGTTTGGGGGATCCTCCTCGAGCTCCCATTTAGAAGGAAAATCTATTGTATCAATCTTAGGGAAAGGTAAGGTTGTTACAAATGTAGTCTTCGTGGCGAATGACAATGGCCTCAGACACAACAAAATTTTTACAAAGTTAGTGAAATCTTATTCTTCCATCTTGCAGAAGTTGTTGAAGGATAAGATCATAACCTTGGAAAACCCTTGACCTCTCAAGGAACCTTATCTTGATTGGTATGATGCAAATGGCTTATGTTAGTACCATCGAGTCAATGGACATGATACCAAACATTGTATGCACTTGCATCACAAGATATAGGATCGCATCAATGACGAGTAAAAGCACAAAGTTGTGTCACACTTTTTAAAGGAAACAACCAACACTGATCCAACTTTTAAACTTGAATCACTAAAAAGTAGTTCATATACTTTTAACTTTGAAATGATGTAAACTAATGAAATATTTATTTTTTATTATATTTTATGCTTCTATTTAAAAATAAAAATAAAAATAATTATTAGAATATAGTTTTTTATAAATTGACACTATAATTTAGTTGTTGAAAAGTGTTGAAAAATGAAGTCACATGAAATGTCAACCTTTATATAGTAATTTTTTATTTTTTCTCCTTCATTTTTTTTGTGTATTTATAGCTTGAAACTTTAGTGCATAGATATATTTTTTTTCCAATTTTGATAAATATTTTTTTTTATATAAATATTAAAATGTGTGCGTATTAAAACATAGTTGTTTCCATTGGATGCCAACTATCATATTATCTATTTATCTAAAATAGAAAAAAAATAATACCCTCTTTATATAGATTCTTTTATCTAGTGCATCATATTTTTTTCATATTTTTTTAATAAGTTTTACTATTTTTCATTGTCATGGTAATTGACCTAATATTTTGTGCCAATAACCTACTTTTAGTAAAAATAAAAGGAAAAATATAAAAATAATTTAATTATTAAAATATATATATATTTGAAAACTAGACTTATGGATCTACAAAAGGGTATTTTATATTTTAAAAAAAATGTTAAATTTACATGAGTACAAAAATTGTTAAAACGTTGATTTTTTCAAATAAATCTATTTTTTTGGTAAATTGGCCTCAAAGTGGTGCTACATATGCATTTAGCCAACAATTTTAGTTGGAAAATTTGTGGATATATCCAGCATAGTTAGAATGAATCTTACAATATCATATGTTTGACCAAAATATATTTGTAGTTAGAAATACTTAAATTCACATGTGCTAATAAGTTGGCTGAAAGTGTGACAAAGCTTTGTGATTTTACCCTAATGGTACCATTCGTCTCGATGAAATAAAAAAAAATGTGAATAAATCGATGGTGAAAGCCAATAGTGAGTTGAAAATATACACAGACCCATTTCCATCTCACTCTGCTAACTTAATTATTGACCACTGTGATTCTTCTATGCAACCCTCGATGTGAGTTAACATGGTCATGGTTACTCCTTCCTCACAAACTACAACTGGTTCACCATAAGTGACATTCACCATGCAGGACATGCCCTTGAAAAACAAGCCCTCTCCCCTCTACATTCCTACTCACCTTAATGGGAACATTGTGACATGGGTCTTAGTTGACCCCACAAGTTGAGTGAATGTCATTATAGAGGAGACATTGCGGTTGAATTCATTACAAAGGGAGGAGTATGAAAAATAAAAGTCTACCATTCATACACATGATTGCCTCTCTCTCAAGCCGTATCGCTTGATAACTCTTTTTGTCCATGTTGGACCTAGGGATATGAACACAACCTTTGATGTTACCCAGAAATCTGATTTGTTCAGCGTGAAGTTAGGCATACCTTGGCTAGCTTACATGAAAAAAATCGCTTCCGTCATTTATAAGTGCTTAAAATTCTCCCATGAAGGTGTTGTGCATGTCGTGCATGACACTAAATATCAGTCGTTGGTGTCCCATGGGGGCTATTCATTGGATCATTTTTGACCCACCCCAATTGGTCTACTTCCCCCAAGAATGGACCTACTTTATTGAAACTATGTAAAGTATAAGATCGGGGGTAAAGGACAATCCTAAGTAAACCCTCTGGTAAAGCAGCAACAAGATGCCTCCTCTTCTTGAAAGGAAAAGGAGAGGCTTGCCCATCCTTAGGGTGCCCCTTCCACTCCTCTTTTTGAAGAAGAATTTTGGATGTCTACTCCTAGATTCCACATGAGAAGTCTGATGGTGCTTGCTTGGCACAAAGCTAAGATCAGGATATCGGACCTTCCTATCATACCTCCTAGACCTTGGCCCTACCTGTATGGTAGGAGAAAGGGTCCTCATAGGGAATACTCTATGTCTTAGCCTTTGTGGCCTCCTACTACTCTTGATTTTTAAGTAGTGAATGGGAAGAGGCCTGCCACCGAGGCGCTAAAGCCGACTCCCCCCATTGTTTCTCAACCTCTTCCTCCCACTCTCGTTCAATAGTCTATCCCTTTTCTAGAGGCGGTTGTGATGGAAACTCCTATGGATGAGTAAGAGCCTTCTATCCCTTCCGAATACTCGACCTCTAGCTCCAAGAGTAGTAGAAACTACCTTGCGCATGAGCGAAAACACCAGCAAAAGGCTCTAGCGGCTGAGTAGGCCATCTTGTAGACAAAGGAAGGGGAGTCAACTTCCCCTATTTTAGGCCCTCATGATGTGTCCTCCTCTCTCCTACCCTCTACTTTCGTTCAATCAAATCTAGTCCTACTTTCAGCTCCCACTATGAGTGTGGGTACACCTGATCCTAAAAAGGTGTAGGTGTTTATCGATCCTTTGATCAAGCTGCCTCTTTTGATGTCCCTCCTGGACATCCCACCATTTCCTAAACTTGTGGGCATGTTGAATACCTCGGTGGTGTTTGCTAAAGTTTTCTCCTGCTCCTCTGCACCTCTCGCCTTATCTATGTGGAGTTCACATCCTCCGATCAAGAATAAAGTGGAGGTTGGCCCTTCTAGAAAAGGAGGGCATAAGAGGATCCCACGTTCTTCAAAGGGTGGTCCTGCACTAGCTTGTTCCGTCCTAGTGATGAACCAAGTTATGGCTTCCCTTGAGTTTTTCACTACTCTCGAGTCACTCGGTGAGCCAAGTAGTGAATCTTGAGCATCACCCTCCCTATCCATTGAGGTACCACATGGCACTCCCATAAAGTTCATGTTCAACTCTCTGGATGAGGTCCTAGCCTTGTCAACGATTCTCACAAAATCACTAACCATCGCTCCGTAAGAGCCTAGTGGATAAGACCTTGTGGGGCCTTCTTCCTTAGCCCTTGTTGTGGGAGGATTAGAAGTGCTTCCCCTTAATATTCCACCACTATAGGCTCGTACGCCTTCCCATTATAATGATCTAGATTGGGAAGCAGATGACCTCTTAGTCGATGAGTGTTAGGGGTGAGGCCTCTTCTTTTATCTTTATAATAGGTGTGTGTATGTGTTGTAATGTTTTCCCCTATGCTTGTGTTATGTGTTCTTGGATGACCCTTGTCATCCTTGTAGGTGCTGAGATATAGGAATGATTATGTGTCATAAAAATTCCTCTATTTTTAGCATCATTCTTCCTCTATTACTTGTTTTGATTTTTAGAAAATTGGGGAAGATGCAAATTGTTGGGGGAATTTAGACTTCCCTTCCATGTTGTCCCAAGGATTTTTTTTTTACTATCTTCTCTTGAATTCTTCATATGGTCTAATATGGTAGGGGGTTGATGACAGTTCATCTATGTACTATTACTATACTTATGTATTCATGAGCAACTTTGACCCCAAAATATTAAATCACCCCTGTGTCCTTTGTTTGTGATGTCATTGTTTCTCTTTACACTTTTCTTATCTTTCCCTCTTCTCTTGAGATGTGATATTGTGTTGCCTATGTGTTTTCCCTCATATGTGTGACAACATCACCATGACGGCATCTCGTTATGTCCTGTGGGCCACAACATCACTTTTTCACTCTTGATTTTCTTGCCTTAGAATGTTGTGTGCCTCTACATTCAACACACACCACCCTAAGGAGAAGGTTTCCATATAAACCTCAATTTTCAAAAAATGCATTCATTGCCAATGAATATTTTCTTGAGAATCTTTGCAAAACCTTTTTTCAAAGATCATATTCTCAACTTGGACCCCTAGAAGAATGTGTTTCCTTCATCATGGGTTCACAACGAAATAACTTGAAGAACTTTACTTTGAGGTGGAAGAAAATTTTCCTATGGGAGTAGCCTTAACCTTCCCCTCGCAAGGGGGCATTTTCTTCCTTTTGAATTCCTTGATGAAGTGAACATCTTTCAAAAGGATTCCTTGATGTTGAATCGATATATGAAAAGACACTATCTCACTTTCAAATAGTGCGTCCCTTGAGTGGACCCCTCTTCTTTTGAAGGGTTCCCGAGGGATCCCTTTGAAAGTCTTTCAAATTTTTGATTGTCTGCGAGACTATTTACTTGTTTTCCTACATGGTTGTTTTTTGTTTTTTGACATGTTTTATCTACGGATTAACATGTTGCTTTGTAGGTGCACCTATGAAGCTACTTTCCAGTTCGACTCTGTGGAGTCCCCTTACAATGGGCTTCCTTCATGAGAGAGTACTTGGGGGAATTCCTTCTTGCGGGTCTATGGGTTTGTGAGGCACTTACATCCTATGGGATTTATCCATCTTTGGTCTAAGGTCCTTTTGTGTACTTTGTGTAACTTCATAGTTCTACGAGGCTATGAATTCCTTTTGTTTGAAACTCCTCAAGAGAGAGTACCTGTGGAGTCCTTTTCTTTCCTTTTTCATTTGAGTTTTCCATATTGTGGTCTGCTTCCTCGATAGTTCAAGTATACATCACTAACTCTTCAATCTACTTTACCGAACGCTCATCGATATTTGTGCTCGCTAAAGTGGGAGAAAAATATATAGGACCATATTTGCAGCCCTTGTGTAAATTCCCCTTTCACATACCCTCACCTTAGAAAATCAAATCCAAAGGAAAAAATCCACATCACCCATCTAGAATGCATCCACTTGGTGCGTGTTTTATGTGTCGATGGGGGAATTTTTGTTATGGACATGAGTGTGGTGCATGGATATCTACACGGTGCGCTAATGTCCCTCATAGGTTCCTGCATCCAAAATCCACATGAATTTTACACACCCAATTGGGGTTTAATTGTAATGCCTCTATGTTACCACCTGACCCAAAAAATAGCTCCTCTCTTCCATTTTCGCCTTCAAAAGTGTCCATTTCACATTCAATTCATCTCTTAGACATTCATTCAAACTTATTCACACTCTTAAGCATTAGTTCACTTCATCTTCTCACAATTCCAACAATCTCCCCATTTTTCACAAGTCCATTTGAGCATTGTAGCAACTTAGAACTCCATCAACTCCACTTTTGCATGTGTGAGCGATCCATAGAAGTCACAAGTTTGGAGTCTTGTGAGACCTCCCTTCATCACTGTTGTGGTTATGGTGACCTTGCCAAGTTTTTTGCATGCATTCTCCCTTCATTTTCCTTGAGAGCCTTTGGGTGAGGTGGTAATGCTTCATTCCTCTCTTTTGTGATTTGATAGAGTAGCATTTTTCTTTTGTAGTGTTCAGTGCATTTTCTTTTATCCCCTTTATCATATTTCCTAATCCATTGCTTTCCAGTTGTCCATGGAGGTGGAAACACCAAAGCAGGGGTTTGATTAAGGAAAACCCCTATACAACCCCAACAATTTCCACTTCTTGCTTGTGTGTAGATGAACGTGTCCATGGAGCTCACTAGTGAACTGACATTTTAGTGAGTTGGTTTTCATCACCCTAGTTCTCATCTATTTATTTTACTATTTTTTCATTTACTTTCTACACTTTATTATTATATTTATTTCATTAAAACTTGTTAGCTAGGCTATCAATATGTTTTTGGTAGTTTCTCTACTATACTTTACTTTTTTTGGTTGTATGAATGCCAACGCACTAGAGAGACACTAGTGCATCATGCTATCGTCCCAGTCCTACGCTGTTGTCCTCGGATAGAGAGTTGTTTGAGGCATAGTTCAGACTCTATAAATTGGATCATCTAGCCCCAATTATATTTTTGCATCCGTAGAGTGACAAAAGCACTTGAGAGTGCTCTTCATTCTCGATCCCCATCCTGAAACATCCCTTTAGAGTGAGGTAAGTTAGGGAATCCCTCCACTCTTAGCTCTCTGTGACTTGGAGCCTTGACGTGGTTGGTCCCCCTCTCTTACACTTTACCACAAAATAAAGAAACATCCCCTACTTTTGATCAAGAGGATATCTTGGTGAGACTCCTCCAAGATAGTCTGATATCTCTCCTTCCAAAAACATGAAATAAATTTTACTACAAGAATTCATTTTGTGTATATCACAGAGTTCATGGTCATGCTACTAATGAATGTAAGGCTTTGTGTAATAGAATTCAACATCTTAAGGAATATGGTGCTCTTCCTTGTGTTGAGGCACCTATTTCTTCTAATTGACATTTATTTTCATCTTATTCAGCTCACCCTTGTCTTGCACTAAGTGGGGGAAAGGAGTTTGATAGCCTTGTCCTTGTATGTCACTTTTCATTGTCTCTTTTGTCTAGTTGATCACCTTTCATGTACGTGGGTATGCGCAGATCCTGATGGGCCAAAAAGTGGCAATATGATGCATATTTGTAGGGTATGTGGCTGACGACTTTTTTTTAACCCAAAATTGATGAAATGAAAAGGGTTTTTAAAGGATATTCTGAGCTTTCCATCAATATAAATTATTCTTTACTTTGAATTTAATTAATAATTATTATTCATTTTCTATTTGAATTATGACTAAAGTCTTGATTGATAGGCTAATTGAAAAACATCTATAGCTTTCAAATGGTATCACATTTTTGGAATCCAAAACATGCATCACATTCTATGTTTTTCATACTATAGGATTAAAAAAAGAAAAAATTGAATTTCATGAAGTTTTGACCAAGTTAAGGTGGTAGACATATGAGTTTTATATTTTTTAAAATTTGTAATAAAAATTCATGATTAATTATTTACTTGGAAAAATTACAAAAATATGCATCGCATCTAGACATGAGTCCTCTTTATCTCTAAAATATTATAAAAATAATTATCATTTTATTGTGGTTAGGGTGGGACAAACACCTACTTTTTTTTCCTTGAAATTTAAATACTCGCATTGAAATTTCAAATTTTCATAAATAGATTTAAAAAAAAAACTAGTAGTTTAGAAACTACATTCAATTTTCTATAGATTCTATTCTTACATATTTTTGGAATAATATAGATAACTTATTAAATTTTTTTACATCAAGTTGCCTAACTCTGATTTTTTAATTTTTTGCCACTTAAGGGCCTATTTTTTCCATGATGATCCCGCACATACCCACATATAAGAGAAAGCTTGGGATGTGGATGGCATGCCTTAAGTTGACTCACATGTGACATAATTATTCATGACATAGCTTATTGGAAACATATGACTTGGCATAGGGCTTTCCAAGTAAGCTCTCATGTCTTCTTCTACTTTAAAGCAATTGCTCATAGTAATGGTGTTAACAAACACTTTAAAGTGGGGGCATACATCAACACGCATGTTTCACTATGTGATTTCTTTCTTCTTGCGATGTTTCATTTACTTGGTGGTGTCATTGAGTTTGATTTCCTATAAGAGTGTGATATTTCTTTGACTTGTCCTCTCTTGGAGACATTAGGCATGATGTTCCCTAAGAAGATACCTTGCATGAACTAAGCAAAATCCCTTTGAATATTCCTAACACTTACAATAATTGTTATATGGCAACCTTGCATAACAAATTTTGCATGTCTGTTGAGCCATCTTGTTTGTTCATGAGTCCCAAGCATGTGAAGTTTTGCTTGCCTCATGAAGCTCGAAATTCATTATTTGTTCACGAGCTCCAAGCATACGAATTTTTTCTTGTCTCATGAAGCTCAAAGATCATTATTGTGTGGCACCTTATCAAAGTTATCAGGAGGTATAGTTTTGGTCTAGTTGTATGGGAGCCGAATTGAGGCATGACTTTCCCTTATCCAATTGTGTGTGTGTGTGAGCACATACCAATCTTGTGTGTGTGTGTCTCACCCTCTTGGATTACTCACCTACCAGACAACCTGAAGTTTCATTGCCTTAGATTGAATGTGCATTTTTGGACAAACAACTTAGATTTAATCCACATTATGTTGGACAAATGGTTGAGGATTGATCCATCTCTATTTATTTTTCACTTGTTTTTGTTTGTCTTTCTTTTATTTATTGACATTGCATGTTTGTGTATCTTGGTTTTTTTCATATTATACACCTTGTGCATGTCCTTTTGTGGTTATGTTATTTTTACATAGGGTCTTGGATCCTGGGGGCTAAGTTACCTCATTGATCTTTATTATCCTAGACCATTTGCATTGGTACGATTGGACCCCTCTTGAATGTCTACTTTAGTGTGAGTTTGAAGCAAGTTCATCCTCTCACTAAAGTGAGGGCTAAATGTAGTGTCAAAAATTGTCATTGAGTACATTTTCACACTTAATCTAGGAATAATTAATGATAAATTGGACTTGATATCACCTCGATTTAGTGTTGTGATGAGTTTTACACATCCACATTAGGTTTTGGGCCCTTCTAAGCTAAATAAACTTCACTTTTCCCTAATTTAATGTTGTAAAGTATATTTATTGACACCTTCACATTAAATTTAGAAGGCTTGTAAACTAAGGTGGACCTAATCTAGTGTTTTAATGTGTTTTACACATTCAAATGGGATTTAGGGCCCTTCTAAGCTAAAGTGACCAAATTTTTCCTTAATTTCATGTTGTAAAGTATATTTATTTACACTTTCACATTTGATTTTAGGCCCTATTTATTTACACACTCCCCAAAACTTTAGCAATCAAAACAGGCCCTATGGGAGCCATTCGCCACTTTTGGCGAATCAATCCCATCCAAGTGGGACCCATTTGCCACAAATGGAAAATGAGTCCCATTTGGCCAATTTCAAGGTTTTGAGCAGGAAAAATTGGGTTTTAAGTTCACATTTTATGTATGTCAGCCTTTGGGATCTAATAAACAAGATATTAGATGGTTTTCCTATATAAATGAGGTTTCAAATCACAATAATTTCATATAAGCCTAAATGATATCAAGTCAAGCACTTAAGAGCTAAGCATTCCAAGACCTCACAAGATCATCAAGAGAGCATTCAAGATCATTTCCAAGGCATTCAAGAGCAGAATTCTTCATCAATTATTGTAGCAATTCAAGATCCATCATCATGTCAAGGATATCAAGCATCAAGCATGTTATTGAGCTAGTGTTGTGATGTAGCATTGAAGATCCAAGATCAAACATTGTTCTAATCCTATTGTTAAGATCATGATTTACATCTTTCATGGCCATTTCATGTTGAGTTGTAGATTTACAAGGCATCATTCAAGGTATTATTGTCCATGATTCACATTCTTCATTTCATGATTCATGCCTTCATCTCATTGTCTCATCATTTGTTTTAATTAACTACAAGGGGTTTGAACAAGGCAAACCCATATTCCATAACAACCAACTCTCTCTCTCTCTCTCTCTCTCTCTCTCTCTCTCTCTCTCTCTCTCTCTCTCTCTCTCTCTTTGTGTAATTGTAGATCTAGGTTCTTTGAAGACTTGAAAGATCATTGAAGATTAGTTTGAAATCTTGGAGAAAGTTTTTGGAGTTGTCTTCCCATTTGCAAGGTCATAACCTTCACCAAAAAGTCACCTACAACCCCAAAATCAAGGTTTCAGATCTAGAGACAAAGTGGATCACAAAGAGTAGACATTGACTAAAAGATCTAGACTTTGAAATTCTAGAAAACCCTAATTGGACTCATTCATGTAGATTGACGAATGAGTCCCAGTTTAGGTCAATTTTAAGATTTTTGTAGTTTTAGATACCATTTTCCAAAAACTTGTTCCTGTGTAGAAACCTTGATCTAAGACTCATTTTCCCATAATGGTGAATGATTCATAGTAGGCCAAAATTTTAGGATATTCAACATTTCAGGCCTCCATTCAAGCTCTCTCAAATTTCTAGGTGCTCCTCTATACTTTCCCAGTTTGTTGTTCTGATTTATTTGCATTTATAGTTCATTTAGTGAAGTTTCTTGCATCATTGAGTTCAATCATTAGATCTTACATTTCATAAATTTTTCCAAACCCTAGCTTGGTGGTGAAACCCTCGTTAGTTTATAATCAGCCCCTCAGATAGCCCTATTGTCAGGTCTCTTTCCCCTTTCTTCGTTGGATTGAGATCTCTAGGGTCTCCTTGAATGTTAATTGGAGAAAAGTGGTGTTCTATGTCTTAAACCATAAAGCATCCATTTTTCTACTAATCACTAACATGAGATAATTATTAAAGAGGTAAGTGGATATGTATTATGAGTTCTTATATAATAGATTTTGAAAGGTGGATGTGGCTATGGGTTCTTATATAATAAGGTTGTTGAGTTTGGTTTGCTCGACATAAGAGGGGATTGTGGTTCGCTTATTGTGGATGGTCATACAATTAATTTTTGAATGTGGATGTGACTATGATTTATTTCCTAATGAGGTGACTTAGTTTAGATTGATCAAAATAAGGGGAGAGTGTGGTTCCCTCCTATATGAGTTTATATATGAACTTTTTCCTATCCAAGTTCATAAGATCTAAATATATTTCTGTAAGTTCATATTTGACAAACTCAATAGCCTAGGAGAATAATTTGGTTGATTCACCATATATTATTCATCTATTCTAAGGTAGAATTATAATTTTTTCCTTTGGTATAATGACTAGTTGCAAGGAATTTGAACCATTTTGTTTCATGTTCTTCTCGTCTTGCAACCTAGTGATAGGTTGCATGGGCCATTTTGGTATTATTTTTCATTTTTTAGTTTTTGAAAGCTAAGGTAAGAAAAAGATAGAAACCAAAGATCATATGGTTAGAAATAATATAGTCCTATTTTTTCTTGAAGTGGGGAGGTTTAAAGACACACACAAAACACTACAAATATTCTATTAATAGAGTCAATTCTTATGGGATCATAAATATTAAATCTATCAAGTGATGGATAACTAGGGAATGAAAGGACATGAACCATGTATGCACCCATTTCCTTGGAGGTTGAAGCTTGACACAAATTTAGATCCATATCACCCACTTTGAAAGTACATTGTGAGTAACCTCTTAGCCTAACTAGTATATGATGCACCACAAGGAAGGAGGATCAAAGGTTTTAAACTAGGCTATACAAGATTCTAAGGGTATTCTCAATATATACCAAAATAAAAATTGAGGATTATTCCATGAAGATTAAAGTTAAATAATACCAAGCACCAAGGATAAAAGAGTAGTTCCTTCACTTCCCCAAGGTATAAGGTTCTTGGGGGCTTAGCCCAAATGATAAGATGTGAAATTCCAAGAGGTGTGTCTTTCAATTCACCTCCCAAACTTTATACTCCTCTTGAACACTCGAGTTGAGCTCATTCCATTGGTGATGAAATCTAAGGTATGCCTCCTAAAAATAAATTTAGGAAGAAATAGGTGTTTCTAATTGCCAAGATAATGTATGTGTGTGAGAGAAAAGCATACACTCTCACTTCATTGTAAAATTTTATGTGTATATCATAACTTGATTAGATTCAACAATGATTATATGCATATATGCCTATGATATATATATCAAAATTACTTGTGTGTATATTGTAAATTTTTATGTGTATATCACAACTTTTGGGTGTAATTTTTTTTATGAATATACTACCCTAGATATTGTGGGTACTATGTAAATGGTGCAAGTTTGTGATTATACATTTCCTATATTTAAGAATGTATGTGTGTGTGTGTGCATGACAACAAAAAAAGTCTCCCTATACATTTTTGCACTTAATTTGGGAATGAGTAGCATTAAAATGGACCTAATGTTTCCTTTATCTAGTGTTGTAATGTGTTTTTCATATTCATATTGGATTTAGGTCCCTTTTAAGGTAAATAGGATGAATTTTTCCATAATTTAATGTTGTAAAGTGTATTTATTTATATTTTCACATTGATTTTTGGGCCCTCTTACACTTTTGACCTTCATATCATCATTAATGGGCCCCTAAGGCCCTATATTATGCATCTTGAGGCTTATTTCAATCAAAATCCTGACAAGATCAATAAATAAACTTAATTTCCAACTCCACGACATTTCCTCCACCTGAAAAAGCTTGGTGGGAACCATATGCCACTTTGGGTGTATGAGTCCCATCCAAATGGAACCTATATGCTACAAGTGGTGTATGAGTCCCATTTGGCCCCTTTTAAGGGCTTTGAGTGGGAAATCAAAGTTTTAAGTTCAAACGTCATTAATGTCGGCCTCTGGGATCTAATAAATGGTAAGTTGGATGGATTACTTATATAAACAAGGTCTCTAATCATTATTTCATCTAATCCTTCATGATATCAACTCAAGCTATCAAGAGTTAAGAATTCCAAGAATTTACAAGAGTGTTAAGGGAGCATTCAAGAGCATTTCTAAAGAATTCAAGGGAAAAATACTTCATCTTTGGTTGCAAAAATTCAAGATACATCATCATGTCAAGATCATAATGCATGAAGCATTTTGTTGAGCTAGTGTTGTTATGTAGCATTGAAGATCCATTTGCAAGCATTGTTTCACATCCATATCCCATATAAATATCTACATCCCACATTGCCACTTCATGCTAGATTGTTGATTTACATCTCATGACATCATTCAAGGTATCATTTTTCATGTTTCATGTTTCATGTTTCATATTCATATTTCATTGTTTCATCACAAATTTTAATTATCTAAATGGGGTTTGACTAAGGTAAACCCCCATTTCCTAACAATCAAAAAGTTTTTCTCTCTCTACATGTGTGATTGCAAATCTAGGTGTCTTGGAGCTTGAAGGATCTTTGAAGAATAAAGTACAAGATTGAATAAAGTTTTCCAAGTTGTCTCCTTGTTTGCAAGATCACAGAAAGTCACCTATAGGTTGCAAATCAGGGTTTCAAATATGGAAACAAAGTGTGGAAGGAAGAGCAGAGATAGGAGAGCATATTTAGGTATTAACCCTCTGAAAAATTAGAGTGGGAATAATATGCCACTTGTGGCGTATGAGTCCCAATACAAGGATTTTTCCAAATTTTGGGAGATCTAGATCATACACTAACAAATTCTAGTTTTGGCATAGAAACCCTAGTTTGAGACTAAATCACCCAGACTGGCATATGAGTCCTAGTGGGCATCAAACAATAGGTTTTTATGGTTTTGGAGCTTTTTTTGACCTCATCCTTCTTCTAGGTGAACCTTTGTTCATTTCTAGTTTGTTATTCTATATTTCAATTTCATTTCCTAGGTCATTTAGTTACATTTTGCATGACACTTTGCATGTTATATTCATCTCTTATTTTTCCAAGCCTTAGCTTGGTGGTGAACCCCCTTTTAATTTCTAATCACACACTAGGACACCCTATTGCAAGATCTCTTTCCCCCTTTCTATATTTGTATCGAGATCTCTAAGCTTTCCTTGAATGAAACTTGTAGAAACTTGTCAGCTCTATCCCTCAAAACATAGGGCATATATTTTTCTATGCTTCAATATTTATATATATATATATATATATATATATCAACCCATATGTATCCCACATGTATATATGTCATGCATGAATTTGTATCCTAAAAAATACTATTTATATTTTATTATGTTTGTATCTCATAAAATCAAACCAAGTGTATATTTAATAGAAAAATTATGTTCTTAGGCATATAAAACAAATATATAAATTATATCCAAAATATTAATACATTGTACAATTTGTATGGTACAAATGTATGTTCATATGAAATTATGTACCATCAAAATATTTAGTGCCCTGAAGAAAAACAAAAAATAAAATTGCAACAAAAGTGTAGGATGATATATGTCAAAATTGATTTGTCATCTATGTTACATCCCATTTGTTCCCTAGCTATTTGATGTTGTGCCCTAGCTATTTTGATGTTGTGCCCTAGATATTTTGAAATTGTGCCCTAGTTATCTCGATGTTGTTTCTCAAGCATGTATATATATGTCATTACTTAGCTTGTTGATTGGAGATATACAATGTATATATAACTATTTAAATTAAGTTAATTTGACAGATGTTTTCATGCTTACATAGATGTAGATGCAAAGATGTAGTGAGATTTCAGACTAACTATTTGATTTTGACCTACTGGTTGCCAAAAGTTATCGCCTACAAGAAGGGAGGGAAAGTATCATTAGGTATGAGGGGTAATTGAAGAGAAGTCTAGTGCAATTTGAAACCTAGCCTATAAGTTTGTGACTATTATTTGAGTAGGATTGGAAGTACAAGTTCAGAGTTGTCAGGTAAACCACAAGGTTGACCCTAGGTGCTAGGATCACCTAACCTATGTTGTTGGTTGTGTAGCATCACCTTATTGTTTCTTTTGAATTTAAAATTAAAATTTAATGTTTAAAGTACCTTGAATGGATTGTCTTTTGGTGAACATTTAAATGGCTCTCAAAATATTTAATAATTATTTAATCGATCAAATATAAAAGAATTAAACTTAATATCTATTGATAATTTCAAAACACATTTATAGAAAATAAATTGAAGTAATTATTAATAAAATTCCTATTTAAAGGACAATCGTCAATTATTTTATTATTAATATTTAAAAGAATAATCTTAATGCATCTATATAGGGGTGAGTAATTTATATTTATCAACTTTAGGTTTAAAAAAAAATCTGAGTCTCATCTAGAGAAATGGTGTTAATACATACTGTTGATGGCGATTTTGGCACCACAACAATGCAAGCAGAATATTGCTACTCTGCTTCTCCTGAAAGAGAAAGGCAACACATGGATGCCTTAGCTCCCAAGGTCTCTGTAGTTGAGTCTCAACTATGCTGATGTTACTCAGTGGTCAATGCAACAATAATGTTCAAGGGGCCTGCTGGTATGAGCTTCTGGATTGTTCTAAGATCAAGCATGAATTTAAACCTATTCTAACTAGGGGTTTTAAAGAAATATAAAAAGATAGATCAAGGTTTTGAAACAGAAAAGAACAATAGTTCATCCAACCTTAACCAGACTTGTTAACTTCAAGGAATTTATAAACTAAAACTACATAGCAAAGTAAACTTGTGATTGACACACAACCTCTTTCATTCACAGTGCTAATTCGAATAACATATTTTTTAGTTACCATTTAAATAAAACACAAATAACATTTCATTCCTTGGAGACTTCACAAATCAAATGATCAATTTAAGACAAATATCATTATGGAACACAACATGAAGTAGATTAAACTTTGATTGCTTCTACTATCAGTAAAACAGATAAGCAATATTTACAAAGCTGACACAATCACCAGTGTACAGAGAATCTATGATTTCAAATTGTTTCCATTTTACACTAAGGAAACTAAAAGGTACATTAGTCTATCTTGAATCTGAATATAACTGCTAAACAAGAAGACAAAAGAGCTCCCATTACTAAGAATTAGGATGCAACTCTATCTCCTTCTCTTAACTAACTAACCCCTAGATTTTCTTCTGACTATCTATTCTAAAAGTTCTAACTCTTCTATATCTTCTCTATCTCTAACTGTCTAAAATTTCTCTGTCCAAAAGTTCTAACCTTTACAAAGAGGCAAGAATGCCATTTATACAGAGTGTGTACCAAAAGAATGCGCTATCCCCTATGCTAGGGTTTACAAAATATCTGCTTCTAGGAGAGTCAGCTCTTAGATCTTTTGAAGAGAGTCAATGCTCCATTCAATGGGAAGCCTTGTTGTCCATGCTAATGAAGAATTCCTGCCCTCAGGAGAAGCCTTTTTAGATATTTTTGGCAGCTGCAGTATTAACTCTCTTGTCTTCGTGTCCAATTTTGAACTCTGTCAAGGTCACCTTGGATGCTCAGAATATCTCCATTAATGTTGATCTACCTCCTTGCCAGTGGTCACTACAGCTGTCCCTGTGACTCACAGTTTCTTCTTTCCTTTGGCTCCTTTCATGTTCTTGACTTCTATGTACATTGACCATCCTCTAGAAGCACCATCAGGCCTCCTTGCAGATCTGAACACTGTCGCTCGAGCCAATCCATCATCATCTGCCCTTAGAAGGAGTCCATCTGGTTTGCATTCTATCAGTTTTCTTACACAGGAGCGGTTAATCGGTCAATGAGACACCCCTTTAGTTTCCTCTGATTGGATGATCATATGCCACGTGAGCCCCATAAGCAGTCAAAGGTGGTCTAAATGGCATCGTATATCGGTGAGACACCACCAGTGTCTCCCCGATGTGATTATATTGCTTTTATCCATTATCGGCATGACAGTAAATAGTCGGAAAGATGTTTCGGTGAGCCGAATAAGTCATATTGATCTCGTGAAAACCATCAGCAAGACAATTGGCAGTTGGTGGGTCATCATAGCGAACCTCAGGATCCTTCAGCAATCACCTTTTCATGTCAGGGATACCTTCCATGGTCAGCGAGAGTTTCGCTGAAGCCACTTTTCTTCTGGCGAACTTCCTCCGTGTCGCTAAGACCTCCCGGCGAAGATGCAAATCTTTCAGCGAGCTTCTTCATGGTCGGCGAGACACACGCTCATTGCCATGACCTCATAGTGAAGTCCTTCATTTGTTTGGAGTCTCCCTGATCTTTGTTTCTATCCTCCTCGAGCGCAAACTTTCTCTGGGCTCCTCCTACCTTTTCGGCGAGACATATGCTAATCAGCCAGACCTCCTGCCGAAGGAAAAATTATCGTTGAGACTTACTCCTTTCGCTAAGAGATTATGCCGAACCCAAAATCTTCGGTCAAAGGCTCCTTCATGTCGGCGAGACACATTGATTCTCTCACCGAAGACATATTGATGGAATCCCCTCGCACTATGTTGGTGTGACCGGAGGTGCTTGGTGAGACTTCATACTGACGAACAGATCTCTCCACGATGGGAAATTTTCACCGTCAGTCAGCAAGACCAAGAGACTTCACCAAGACCTCATGTCGAATGTTGATTATTTGGCTGAAGTGTTCACTTATGCGCTGATCGGCAAGACACAAAGAACTCGCCATGACTTCACTTCAAAGACAAGCCTCTTGCTGAAGTGTTACCCCAGGCTCCGCTGGTTGGTGAGACTTCGTAAAGTCGTGGAGACTTCACCCCAAAGATAAAATCTCCCACCGGTATGCATTCTCCCCAAGCTTTGTTGATCGGTGAAACCCTTAGATCTCGCTGAGACCTTTCTCCAAATGAGAATTTCATGTCAAAGGGAAACTCCTAGTCACCATGACATCGATTGATGTCTTTTTGATGGTTGACTGCACATGGATTTCACTTGCTATGACATCTCTGGGGTCCTGCTGACTTTTCCCTAGCTGATTTTTATGACCAATTGGATTGAGGAATGCCTTCCAAGTGAACTCAGCTGAGAAAATATCATCAAGTGTAGGATTTAACCCTGCAAAAGGAAGGTCTGCATTAGTCCCCAGAAGCAAACAAGACATATTATAATAAATCAACCATTTCTTATAATTATTTTAGTGAATCCCTAGCAAGAAGAAAACCAACTTAGGTTAAGATAGAACCAAGATTAAATCAGATAGATCAAAAGTCAAAATTAGGAGGAAAACAAAAGAATCCAAAGAGGAAAGCAAGTAACCAAAAGCAAAGAAATCAAAAGAGAAAGGGGGACCCATTTTGTTCCAAATCAAAATGGGGTGGTTATGCAAGGCATAACACATACACGGGTGCATACTCCTGAATATAATATTTTTTTTAAATCTCACGTCACTGGAGGATATTCATTTGAATAAAGTTTATAAATTAATTTTTTTTTGGCCTTTTTATTTGGTTGGCCAGAAAAATTACAAGAGGAAAATAGAATCAAGGGATAACATTCGCAACACCACCCAAGACAGAGTTGTAGATAGTGGATTTAAATCAATGCAAGAATGAAATCGGTTAGGGATTTCAACTATGTATGGAGGATTTAAAATTTTCAAGTTTGGGGGAAATTTAAGAGAGAATTCTCATTCACATGGGAGGGGGAAAGGGAGAATATACATGGGAGAAAATGTAGAAGATAGATGGTGGAGTGTTGGAGAATGAAGGAAGAACAGAGAAGTTAGCATATTATCGCATGTCTGAGTATAGGAAATAGAAGGTAGAAAATAGTGTAGAAGATAAACAACAGTGTGGAAGGTAGACAAAAGTCTAAAAACATAGAAGCATAGAATAGTAGTGATAGAAGGGAAGATAGCTAAGAAAGGAATTCCAAGACAATAGAGAATAGAAGGCTTACACAGTAGTGAATAGGAGTGAACAAAGATAGCTCTCTAACTGAAAAAGGTCATGCTATCCATCTTTCTTTGTCCTCATTCTTCTGGGAATTTGCAAGAGCAACCTTATTTACCTTGAAATTTCTTTATTGTTTGAGAAAGATATATAATAGTTTATTTAAACCAACAATTGAGCGGGAAAGGTTGCATTATGTCTCTTGAATAATTCTTAAAAAGCTTCTTTAAAGTAGTTGGACTGGGATAGTACATTCTTGAGAGGTCCTCCTTTATCAGAGAGAAAATGCCTTAGTTTCTTGAATAGTTGTGAACTTTTAATGGTAAAAAAGATTGTGGAATGAATTATTAAATGAGCACAAAATCAACAAACACTAACCACTATTCTTGAAGGGTTTGAGTCAAGAATGAAAGACAAATTTTCCTAGGAGAAAAAGAATAGTAAATAATGTTCGTTAGGATTGTAACAACCAATAAATAAAAGAAATTACTGTTTTTCATTTCCAGAATTAACGAGAAATTATTAAACTAAAAATGTGTTAACCAATAGAAAGTATATACTCTCTAGGGTAGACCTCCTATTTTTATTAACCATTATGAGCAACCTAGTCCAGTCATGTCAGCTTAAAGATACCCTCATGAGTCAGTATGTAGTAGCATAAGAGACATACATAATGGTTAAATTTCATTATATGATTCATGCTGAGTAGGGTTATAAACTTGACTACATGAATTTTTCATATTGCAATTATTTAAAACCTTGGCCAAGGTGATGCTACTACCTATTAGTGTCAGTCAGTTTTTTCCCCAAATATGCACCCTAATTAGATGTCATACTAGTTAGGAGTTTCCTATAGTGTATGACCAACTAGGGATTGCATAGGGACAAATACCAGTATAATATTACATTAGAATCTATTACCATTACTTCTCTATGAAGGGTCAACCCTTTCCAGTAGGAAATGGCATGGGGGACTAATAAGTCCGTGCATGGGCAGAAAAGTGCCCTGATGATATTTTCCCTCCAAAATTTTAGCAGTAAAAGATGGTTAAAGTTCTATATAGAATAGACGAATTGAAGGAAAATTGTAATCTCAAATTCTATATATCTTTGTAATGGTTACTTACTCTAAAGGTTTTCCTTTCAGTTATCTTTCTTGCATTTCAATTTAAATCAACTTAAACTTCATGCTCTTTAAAAAAAATATATATATCGTTGCTTTGTACTAGTTTATTTATGCATTTTAGTTTATGAAAGTTTATATCAAAATTAAATGTTGCACTTTTAATAGTTGCTTAGTTTTAGTTTGTTACATATGGTATCAAAGTAACTGGGTTCAATATTAAACCTAGGGATTGTCACCACAAGAAAATTAAGGAGTAATAAAACTGAAATGGAGCATTTTAGTTTTTTGCCAGGATGTGGATTCATACCACTAAACATAAAAGAGTTTGAGATCTAGTTTATTCTCAGATTTGGAGAGTAACAAGTTTGAAACATGATTATTCATGCTGCACTCCACCCTTTGATAATGAAACCCTAGCTGATGCACTTAAATGACTGAGAAGAGAAAGATAGCTTTGGACAACTTCAGGAATAGAAGAAGTGAGAACAACCATCATGGAAAATAAGATACCTAAAACTAAAAACAAATCAATAACTCTTGTTGTAAACAAAAATGAGTCTAATGGCTCAAAAGAACTTCATGTACCCACTCTGGGTTACCGACTAATTCCTTATTCCATGTTAGAAGGGAAAGAAGAGCCCATAATTGGAAGTGACAATAGCTCTTAGATAAGGGCTTTGAGATGTAAATAATGTAAAAAAAAAATTGTAGTGAAAATAAAATATCAATTTTGTTGTGTGTAACCTTTGAATTAAATGTATGTAAGTAAATAATGGAATAAAGAGACTAAAAGGATGTTTATTTAACATGTTAATTAAGTAATTTAAATATGTCTCATATGAAAGAAGGTAGAGGGGAAACTGGACTTTTGAAGACTCCTTTAGCCAAATTAGATAGGCTTCTCCTCATGATACAAGACACCTATGCCAGGCCTCATCATTTGGAGTAGAGGGAAGATAGATACACAAGAACTCAGAATGAGGAACATGAGTCTCAGTTTGGAAACAAAAATACTGAAGTAGACCACACACATCAAACTAACAGTGAAGAACATACCTTTTCCCAATCTAGTAAAGATAAAACAGTACACAGTGCCATTTCTGATGACATGAAAGGTTAAACCACCCTAGTATAATAGATCCAAGGTCAATGATGCCACTGAGGCACATGGTTAACTGGAATGGAAAAATATTTTGAAATCTAGGATTATACTAAGAATATGAAAGTAGTATTGGGGGCTTACCATCCTATGAGAGAGGTTGCTGATTGGTGGGAAAACAATAAGATCAAATTAGGCTTGAAGTCTACCAATGTGACATGGGAGTAGTTTGTAGAAATTTTTAGGCAACGATGGATGCCTCAGTTAATTTTTGAGAAAAAATTGATAGAATTCCAAAGAGTTGAGACAAGAGGAACTTTCATTACATGCTTACTGGGAGAAGTTTACCTGTTTCATCAAGTATGTTCCTCAATTTCAAAAAGACGAAAAGTACAGAATTAGAAAGTTTATTATGGGTCTCAACAATCATATAAGTGGGTCTATAGATGTTTTGGCTCCTACTACTATGAATGAAGCCTATGAGAAGGTTGTAAGACAAGAAAAAAAGCTCAAAAAGGATGAATCGATTAGGGATAGGAATAGAAAGAGGAGTAATTGGTCACAAAATTCCCAGTAATTTAAGAAGAAAGGAGATAGCTTAAGATCCAGGAACAAAAATGCAAAAAGGTTAAAGGGAGGCCATCAGGATAATTAGGAAGATAGGAGGGATTTTGATAAATCTAGAAGAGGAAATTTGGAAAATAATAGAGGAACTGAAAAGAGAGGACCCCCAGGGGGATGTTTTACATGTGGAGGAAAGCATTATGCCAATAATTGTCCCACAAGAAGTTAGGGGGGAAAAAAAAAGAGGAACCCTTTACCTCTATGCAACAAACAACATTTTAGCAAAGAATCCATGCAGCAGTGGACAACAAAAAAGTAGAATACCAGTTTACCCCAGTAGAGACTCCAAGTATGCTATATGGAAACCCGATAACTATACTCATAGACACAAGAGCTACATAAATTTTCATTTCTCCTAAGTTTCTAAGCAATTTTCCTAAAAGAGCAGGATTTATGGCTAATTCTTAGACTGTTGAGTATGCTAACCAGTTGGGAGCTCGGGTAGAGCAGTTTTTATTTGAGGCACAGGTTGAGCTCCCAAGCCTTACCATAGAAGTAGACTTATATGTGTAGAACCCCTAGGAACCTATGATGTCATTCTAGGTATGAATTGGTTGGGGAAACACAAAAATAATTTTAATTGTTATGACAAAATAGTTGAGTGCAAGAATGACCTAGGAAATAAAGTGTTGGTGTAAGGCACTCATCATGAGGTCAAGTTGTGACAACTCTCCACTATAAAATTAAAGTGAAGTGGAAGGAAGGGTTGTCAAATCTTCACAGTAAAAATGGAGGAAAATAGTGAAAACAAAGAAATTGCTTACCATGATGACCTAATTATGTATGAAACCAACTATCTTCAAGGGGAAAGTTCAATGGAATATGAGAAACCAAAGGAATCTTTTGAAGAAAAATATCCCTATCTTTGGGATTATCAAGATGTATTTCTTGAAGAGTTACCTGGGTTACCACAAAAAAATATATTCAATTTTTGCATTGAGTTAGTACCAGGAGTAGCACCAGTGTTGAAATATCCCCAGCATATGACAACTATAGAACTTATGGAATTGAAAGCCCAATTACAAGAGTTACTAAGAAAAGTTTTGATTAGACTTAGTGTGTCGCCATGGGGGGCACCGGTAATGTTTGTTAAGAAAAAGGATGGAACCCTTCGTCTCTACATAGATTATAGAATGCTAAACAAGTTAACCATCAGGAACAAGTACCATCTACCCCGCATTGATGATTTTTTTGATCAAATGCGTGAAGCAACAGTTCTCTCTAAAGTAGATCTACAATCAGGGTATCACCAGTTAAGGCTTAGAGATGAGGATATCCACAAAATAACCTTTAGGACTTGTTATGGGCATTGCAAGTTCACGGTATTACCATTTGGGCTAACTAATGCCCAACTGCATTTATGAACCTGATGAACATTGTGTTCAATGATTTCTTGGATAATTTTGTTTTGGTATTCTTAGATAATATTCTAATTTACTCTAAGAATGAAGAACATTATCAACATTTGCAAAAAATTTTACAGCTCTTGCACAAAAACAAGTTATATGGGAAGTTATCCAAATGCACTTTCTTTTAGAAAGAAGTACAATTCCTGGGTCATATCATCTTAGAAGAAGGTATTGATGAAGATCTAGCTAAAATAAAGGCTATAACAAAATGGCCCACCCCCAAGAATTTGCATGAAGTAAGAAGCCTAATGGGCTTAGCAGGCTACTACAAGAAATTCGTAATGAACTTCTTGTGTATAACATACCCAATCACATCACTCCAAAGGAAAGGGAAAAGTTTTGTATGGACAAAAAAGTGTCAGAAAGCATTTGAGATCCTTAAGAAGAATCTAATCATGACACCAGTATTAAAAGTACCAAACCCGAGGGCCAATTTTTGGTAGTAACTGATGCATTATTGGAAGGACCAAGTGCATTACTAATGTAGAATGGGTAGGTGATATCTTATGATTCCCAAAAAATCAAAACTTATGAATAGAACTATGCGCCACATTATTTGGAGCTTGCTACTATAGTGCATGCTTTACAAATGTGGCATCACTACCTGCTAGGAAAACCATTTGAGCTCTGATCAGATCACCAGGGGTTGAAATTCATATTTACCCAACTTAATCTCAATGTGAGGAAAAGATGGAAGTTGGAATTAATCTCATACTATGATTTTGAGATTAACTACATTAAAGGGAAAGAAAATCGAGTAGCAGATGCTTTGAGCTGCCGATGACATGTTAATGCGGTAACCACAGTGCATTCAGATTTTAAAAAAATTGTGCTTCATCAGCTAAAGTATGACATATATTATTAGTAGCGAAAGGTAGGTCTACAACTCAACCCTCAAGATCCAAGGTATGAGGGGTTTAGAATTGAAAATGATGAGTTACTAAGGTATCAAGGTGGAATGTATATACTTGAAAGCACCAAAATTAGAAATTTGATTCGGAAGGAAGTGCACTCTACACCATATTCTGGACATCCTAGGGTTACTAAAATTTTATTAGATATCAAACCCCTATATTTTTGGAAGGGAATAAAAACGATGTCGCAAGATTTGTGGAAAGTTGTTTAGAGTGCCAGCGAGTTAAGGATGAACATCAACACCCAGCAAGATTGTTGTAACTTAACACAATACTTGATTAGAAATGGAAGATAATTAGTATGGACTTCGTCCATGGATTACCTATGTCTAGAAACAAACATAACGCCATATTGGTAGTAGTAGATAGACTTACCAAAGTAGCACATTTCATACCAAGAAAATTAACAGATGGTGCACCAACTATTGCCTATAAATTTATGCAAAACGTATTTCAATTGCATGGAGTACCTGAGAAAATAATATCCAATAGGGATGCTAGAATGATATCCATATTTTGGAAAACCTTGTTTACAGCCCTAGGTACACAACTAAACATTAGTTCCTCCTACCATCCTAAAACAGATGGTCAAACAGAAAGGGTGAACTAGATCATATAGGATCTTCTTTGAATGTACTTCATGGATCGACAGTACAAATGGGAGGACTATCTTCCCTTAGTTGAGTTTACTTATAACAACTCCTATTAGTCATCAATAAAAATGGCACCGTTTGAGGCATTATACAAAAGGAGGTGTAGAACTCCTATCAGATGAGATAAGCTAGAAGATAGGATAACCCTTGGTCTAGAAATTCTCTAAGAAATGGAAGAGCAAGTAAATTTGATCAGAAAAAGGTTAGCAGAAGCTAACGATCGACACAAAGCTATGCAGATGCAAAATAAACTCCCAAAAAATTGAAGTGGGAGAGAAAGTGCTTCTTCACATCAAACCTCATAAAATTTCAATAAAATTTGGAAAATCAACCAAACTTGCCCCCCGATATGTTGGACCATTTTAATTCCTAGAATTTATCAATCTAGTTACTTATAAAATTGCTCTACCACCAGCTCTCACCTAGTTACATGATGTTTTCCATGTTTCATATCTTAAAAAGTATCTACCTAATTTTTCACATTTAATTGATTGGAACTCCTTATAGGTATAGGACCTAGGGGTAGTCATGATCGAGCCAATCAGGGTGCTTGAGGTACGTAAGCATTGCTTATGTAATAAAGAAGTTACCCAGTGTAAGGTCCAGTGGGACAAGTACTCAGAAGACAATGCCACTAGGGAGGACTTCAATGAAATGCATCATATTTTTCCTCATCTATTTAATGCTTATAACAGTTGAACTTCTTTCATTATGTTTGGATAAACAATGAAAACTTTTGTTACTTCTATTTTGATGTTGTGCCCTAGATATTCTAAAATTGTGCACTAGTCTCAATGTTGTTTCTCAAGCATCTGTGTATATATATATATGTCATTACTTAGCTTGTTGAATGGAGATATACAATGTATATATAACTGGTTAAATTAAGTTCATTTGACAGATGTTTTCATGCTTACATAGATGCAAATGCAAAATTTGTAGTCAAATTTCAGACTAACTATTTTCTTTTGACCTAGTGGTTGCTAGAAGTTATTGCCTCTGAGAAGGGGGGAAAAGTATCAGGTACAAGGGGTAATGGAAGAGAAGTCTAGTGCCATCTAAAATCTAACCTGTAAGTTTGCGATTTCCATTTGAGTAGGATTGGAACTACAAGTTTATAGTTGTCAAGTAAACCACAAGGTCGATCCTAGGTGTTAGGATCGCCTAACTTATGTCGTTGGTCATGTAGCATCACCTTGTTATTTCTTTTGAATTTAAAATTAAAATTTAATCTTTAAAGTACCTTGAATTTTGAATTGTCTTTTGGTGAACATTTAAATGGCTCTTGAAATATTTAATATTTATTTAATTGATCAAATATAAAACAATTAAACTTTTAATATCTATCGATAATTTCAAAACACATTTATATAAAGGAAGTGGAAGTAATTATTAATAACGTTCCTATTTAAAGGACAATCATCAATTGTTTTATTATTAATATTTAAAAGAATAATCTTAATGAATTTATATAGGGGTGAGTAATTTATATTTATCAACTTTTGTTTTAAAAAAACACCTGAGTCTCATCTAGAGAAATGGTGTTAATGTATGTATGCAGGTGCATACTCCTGAATATAATATTTTTTTAAAATCTCACGTCACTGGAGGATATTCATTCAAATAAAGTTCATAAATTAAATTTTTTATGGCCTTTGTATTTGGTTGGGCGAAAACCTTACGAGAGGAAAATAGAATGAAGGGATAACATCCACAATGCCACCCAAGATGGAGTTGGAGATAGTGGATTTAAATTGATACAATAATGAATTCGGTTAGGGATTTTAATTAGGTATGGAGGATTTAAAATTTTCAAGTTCGTGGGAAATTTAAGAAAGAATTCTCATTTGCATGGGAGGGAGAAAGGGAGAATATAAATGGGAGAAAATGTAGAAGATAGAAAATAGAGTCTTGGAGAATGAATGGAGAATGGAGAAGTTAGCAGATTATCACACGTTTGAGTATAGGAAATAGAAGGTAAATGATAGTGTAGAAGATAGATGACAGTGTGGAAGATAAAGGATAGTCTAAAAACATAGATGCATAGACCAACAACGATAGAAGGGAAGACAACTGGGAAAGGAAATCCAAGATGATAGAGAATAGAAGGCTTACACAACAATGAATAGGAGTGAACAAAGATAGCTCTCCAACTAAAAAAGGTCATGCTATCCATCTTTCTTTGTCCTCATTCTTCTAGGAATTTGAAAAGGAAACGTTATTTACCTTTAAATTTCTTTATTGTTTGAGAAAGATCGATAATAGTGTATTTAAACAATCTAGTGAGGAAGAAAGGTTGCATTATGTCTCTTGAATAATTCTTAAAAAGATTCTTTCAAGCAGTTGGACTACGATAGTAGATTCTTGAGAGGTCATCACTTATCAAAGAGAAAATGCCTTAGTTTCTTGAATAATTGTGAACTTTTATTGGATAAAAACGATTATGGAATGAATTCTTAAATGAGCACAAAATCAACAAACACTAACCATTGTTCTTTGACGGTTTTATTCAAGAATGAAAGACAAATTTTCATAAGAGAAAAAGAATAGTAAAGAATGTTCATTAGGACTGTAACAACCAATAAATAAAATAAATTACTATTTTTCATTTCTAGAATTAACAAGAAAATATTAAACCAGAAATGTGTTAATCAATAGAAAGTAGATATCCTCCAAGGTAGCCCTCCTAAATTTTTATTAACCATTGTGAGCAACCTAGTCTAGTCATGTCAACTTAAAGATACCCTCATGAGTCAGTATGTAGTTTTTGGCAAGAGACACTACACAAGTCATCTGGTGTTGTCATTGATGGAAACCTTAGTTAGTGATTCGATCCACATGTCAGTATTTGTTCGTACCGGAAGTCATATTGAAGCTAAGTGATTAACTGTCAAGTTAGAATAGAGCATCCAACAAAATTGTGTTCATTGATTCATATGCAATTTTTTGTTATCATTTTGAGTTGTGGATCTTAGGGAAGGTTTTTTGATGTATGATCTATGTTATCCTTGAATCTTAGAGCCTCGTATTGGTTGGTGTCAAGTTAGAAGATTAGGTTGATTTATTTTTTGTTTAACAATACAAGAAGGCTGACTAAGTGAATATAGCGTGTTGTGGATCTTTGAGGAGTAATTATTTGAAGGTGTTTCATGTTTGAGGATGTTATTTTGGTTCCTCACTATGTTGTGGCTGACTTTGGTTGGTGCACACTGAAAATTATTTGTGGATTGAGTTGATGGTTTGTAAATATTTTATGTTTTATTCAAGCTGACATGTGGTTGATTAAATATTTAATTGCGGATATATATAAACGATCATTTATATCATTTGGATGAGTGTACGAAGTGTGTTGATGTATTTTGCAAAAGTTAGAAGGATTGTAGAGCGATTATGCACAGTTTCACTTGTGCATAAAAGGATGTGTAATTCAAATTAAAGCAGATAGAGTAGAAGAGTAGAATCAAACTAAAGGTCAAGAATTCAATTGATGTTCTTAATCGGAACTGTAATCAGATATTAGTAGATGTTATTCTCTTAGTTCAAATCTTTTAGATGTAATCCAAATCTTTTGTAAGATAGTGAGTCTTCTTTTTGTATCTAAGTAGTGAGCTCTAGGTAGTGTGTCTAAATGCATGTGCATTCCCTTTTGTAAACACCTATTTTGAGTATACTTATAATATTGTGGATTGACCGCCACCGTGGCTTTTCCCCTAATAGGGTTTCTACGTAAAAATCCTTGTGCTATGGTGTTGTGGTTGATTGCTTTGTGTTGTTGCATCTCTCTTTTGGTTCAATGCTATAAGTGGTTTAAAGATCAGATTAATAAAGTTAAAATTTGTAGAATACTAATTCGCCCCTTCCTCTCAGTGTTCCTTGATTCCAACAATTGGTATCAGAGCCTAGTTCCTCAGAAGAAGTTTAAAATCTTGGGGAAGATCCGAGAAAGTGATTCAATGGATTCAAGCAGTCTTCAACAACAACTTTTGGTGGCACTAGATGATCTTGATTAGTCCAAATTTGAAGTCTAGGAATTGCAAGCAAGCCTTATGAATGCTAAGAGATTCATTCAATCATTGAAAGAAAAAATCAATGAGTCAAGGGAAAAGAGAAAGGAGCTTTGTGATCAACTTAAGTAGAAAGAAAGTAAAAACATGGAAGATGAACACCTGAATCAAGCCTTGAAGGAAAAGACAAAAGAAGGCATGAAAAGTTCACCAGAGAAAATGTTTTCCTAAAGCATGAGATGGAATCTATTGTGATGAGGATGACCAAGGAGATTGAAGAGAAAAAGAAGAGTGAAGAGAATCTTACTTAGTCCTTGAAAGAAAAATATGAGGAATGCAACATAATTAATGATAATTTCATTTAGCTGGCACTTGATTTGCAACAATCCAAAGACAATGAAGAAGACCTTAAAAGATAGATTGTTACCCTGAGAGATGAACTTGCTACTACAAATGAATACAAGGAGAAGTTCAAGATTAGCTCAGCCAAGCTTGATGAACCAATTAAAAGTCAGAGGATTGGAAGTGACAAGCGAGGTCTTGGATATGAGAAAGGAGAAAGTTTCAGATTTGGACAAAGGAATTTCAGACAAGGAAATCAGATGAACAAAGCAGGAAGGTATCCAATAAGACAACCCAATGCTCAAAGGTTCAATGGTTATTGTTTTTCTTGCAATAATTTTGGTCACATGGCTGCTCAATGTAGAAGTAGAATGCATCCAAGTGGTCCATCATTCCCCGGTCAGTGTTTCAATTGCAATAAGTATGGTCATAAGTCAGTTGAATGCAGAAATATGTCAAAGAAATTTTTCAATAGAAATGTCAGATGCTATACCTACAATAGATTTGGTCATATTGCTAACCAGTGTAAATCAAGAGAAAATAAATGGAACAACTATTTTGGACAAAGAAATGTTGTGTGTTATAATTGTAAAAAATTCGATCACATTGCAATATTTTGTAGAAGTAGAAAGTGTCCAGTAAATCAAGGGAAAAACATGCAGAAGGATGAAAAGGGAAAATGAAAAGTTACTAGAGATGAGATCAGGAAGAAAATGAAGAAGATATGGGTGAAGAAGAGTCCTTCTGATGTAGGAAATGGTTCTACACCAGAATATGGTTCTGGTAATTCCTCTAGGAATCAGGTTATGGCCTTTGGCCTAGGGGAAGTTCTCAAGAAAATCTTTTAACCCCCTTATCGATAGTTGGTATCAGAATTTGGCAGATAAAAATGATTGCATTAGTGATGTTTTAGATGTTTTGGGATCTTTTGTGGAGGATCTTCGTGCAAAATTGAAGGTCTGCAAAAGAATTTTCTTTCACAGTCTATGTAAATAGGGTATCCGGAAGACCTAGGGAAAAAGAATTTATTGCGATGAAAAAGTTAGGTGCACGAATGATAAAAAATCATTTCTATCCCTCATTTGTCACATTGCACTTCAAGAAGAAGAATTTTGAAGAGCTCTGCAAGTGAACCTTGGTGAGATTCAAGTTTGAAGACAATTCGACGACCAAACCCTAATCTGGTGAAAAGATATTTATCTAGATTCTTGTGAAATTGAAATTTCAAGAAATGGTAACACCATTAGTTGTTGATATTAAGGAAAGGCTCCGTCCAAAATTCAAATGGAACCCATTCAAATCCATCAAGATAGAACCATTAGGCGCATTTTCTTCTGTTCCATATGGCGTTTTGCATATCGAAGATATTAGGGCATACATTCATTTAAATGTTGAAGAATTAGGAAGATCCCAGTTGCTAAATTTTTATACCAATCATATTTTGGGTGAAGATTTCTATGTGAAACCTGAATTTAAAACATTGGAGGAGAAGAAGTTCACTCAAATTGTAAAAATTCCAGTGTTCAAAGAAAATGAATGGGTTTGGTATATATTGAGTCGAGTGCATGTTGAGTTCATGTGGTTAATTCAGCCTTTCAAAATTACAAAGGAAGCTATAAGGATAGTTACTAGTTTGAATTCATCCGGTGGATTTCCCACATTCAAAGTTGTGAAGAATCGAACAGTTACAGATGCAACTGGTTCAATGTTTGACAAGAGAGCTATGAAAATTTATGATATTATTGAAGTGGATGTGAGATTTTCTTCTATGACCATTGGGTACAAAATCTATCACTCTAGCTAGGATAATTATGTATCTAGAACAAAAATCTATGCAACATATCAGATGGTCAAAGAAAATGTAAAATATGACCTATGTGAGTTACTCTACAGCCAGTTAATTGAGAATCTTAGAAAAATCAAGAAGGATAAGAAGAATTTTTTCAAGTATGGTAATTTGTTGCTATTTTTATTCTTCTATTTCATGAATGAAGTTCTAGGAGTTGGAAAAGTGCATTGGTAAAGTGATAAACCAATAAATGTTCAAATTAGAGACATCTTGTATGGAATTAGTGACAACAAAGCTAGAAAAATTGTTATTTGGGGTTATTTTAAGAATTTTCAAAATGAAATGCAAGCTAGGGAAAGGATTCCCACATATATTGTGGAAAAGTACAAGGACAATTTTCTTCATGGTTGATATTGATTAGTGCTTAATGGAAGCTGTATCTAACCTAGAACGGTTTGGATAATGCCTAAGGGTTATGAGGTTGATGAAATTTTTTTGGAGCTATATGCTCAACACTTGTTGAGTAAACCTTGAGATTTGACAGAAGAAAGGTTTGGTACCTTTGAAGAGAAGAATATGCAAGTGAATGTAGAATTGAAGAAGCCTATGATAGTCTGAAGAGTGAGAAAGGAAGTTGAAACTTTTGCAGAAAGTATTGGCATATCAGTTGAAGCCTTGAGGGATGCAAGGAAGAAAAGAGAACAAGCTAAATCAGGAGAGTTTGCTAGAACTAAATCTGCTAGTCCGACAACATCCTCTACCAGATCTAGATCTACAAGGAGCTCTACACTCTCATCTGGTCCTGAAAAGAATTGAAGCCCTGTGAAAGCTCAACTCAAGACATCCGAGAGAGCAAGAAAGAGGAAGAAGGATAAAAGCACAAGAATATGTGTTGCTATTTCAGAAGATGAAGAAGTTGAATTTGATGAAGAGGTAAGAGAAATCAAGAATAAAGGCTCAAAGGCATCTAAAGTCTCAAAGGACAAGCTCTCTGATGAAGAGAAAGCAAAGAAAAAGATAAAAACTGATAAATTAGGTATGTCCATAGAAGAAGTGTAAAAATATTTGATTAAGGATGGTAATCTTAGGCCACTTTGTGAATGGTATGACACCTTTGATAGTGTCGGTCAAAGAATTCTTGAGGAAGCCACAATAAAGTATTTGAATAATTTCAATATGACTCTCATAGAAATAATGTCAGATTTTATTAAACGGCTATATGAAGTTTTAGAAATGAGGAGAGTGAATGCAAGAACTGAAGAAGAGAAAATGAGAGAACAAATACTTTTTGATCTATGTTTGGTGATGTCAATAGAAGAGATGAAGAAGATTCTAAGTGATGCAAAAAGGGATTTTAAGAGAAAGACAAGGGTGAATAAGTTGATGATTGGGAAAACTGAAGAGGTGGAAAAAGACACTAGAAGAAAATCCTTAAGACAATTCTATTGAAGAACAGGTACAATGTTGTTTTTGAAGAAGTGCATAGTGAAAATGTTCCATTTGGTCTGGAAGTTGAAGAAGGAAAAGAAGAAACAATTGAGGACACTATGAATCCTCTTGACATGCAAGATGCTAAAATTCCTATGGAGACTAAGGCTGAAGGTAGCAACTGAAGGTAACATCATTTTCTCAAGCCAAGGCAAGGGAGGAAATATTGAAATCAGATATTGAAGACTGTGAGCTGCCGAGTCTTGCATCCAATATCCTTGAGAAGATCATGCCTACATATGTTAACAATTCGTCTAATTCTCCATCCGGTCAGTTGAAGAAACTTGTCAATTCTGTAAGTACTCACTTTGAGTCACTTGAGAAGTCAGTTATGGATAAGGTTTAGAAGGAATTTGATGCTAATAGGTTCTATAGATTAAAGGGGATGATTGCTAATGATAAATATTTGTTAGCTACCTGTGTAAAGAACGTTCAAGGTGCTTTGTCTAAAGGTGGAAATATTTACAAGTCATGTAACTTATCATTGTCTAAATTCACTGAGGACACTAAAAAGAAAATGAATGAATATGAGAAATAGTTAGCAAATATCTCTCAAGCATTTGATCCTCTAACCATTTCTGTTGGAAATCAAGAAGGTCAAGTCATATCCCTGCTTGAAAAATTCAAATTTTTGAAGCATGAAGAAGGTATAATTGTTGAAAGAGTATGTGAGCTCAGAGGATTGATTGGTCCTAAGATGGAGTCAATGCTTAGTGCATTGAAGGAAGCACAAGATGCTATGCCTGTTAGTGATCTAGTAAACCTTGAGTCAGAAAAGATTCAATCTTAATTATTATGTGGTCACATGACTATTTTGGAGAGTATCAAAAAGAGTTGGGACACTAGTTTGAGCCTGTTGAAGAGTAATTTTGTAGATATATTCAAGTTTATGTAAGTTGTAGAAGCATGTTTGTATGTATATGCAATTTTCTCATAGCAATTTTGTTTTATTTTTGGTATACGGATTCCCGTCTTTGCCATTGATGTCAAAGGGGGAGAGTGGGACAGTGAAAAATTTCATATTTATCTCATGGGGAGTTGTGTTTTGAATATTTGAAGGTGGGCAGTGTATTCATGTTGGTACTGATTTGACATTTAGTCATTTTTCACTGAGTGTTGCCATCAATGCCAAAGTGGGAGATTGTTGGCAAGAACACTACACAAGTCATCTAGTGTTGTCATTGATGGAAACCCTAGTCAGTGATTCAATCCGTACATCAGTATTTGTTCATACCAGAAGTTAGATTGAAGCTAAGTGATTAACTATTAAGTTAGAATAGAGCATCTGACAGAATCGTGTTCATCGATTCATATGCAATTTTATGTTATCATTTTGATTTGTGGATCTTAGGGAAGGTTTTCGATGAATGATCTATGTTATCCTTGAATCTTAGAGCCTCGTATCGATTGGTGTGCAAGTTAGAAGATTCAGATGATTGATTTTTTGCTTAATAGTGCAAGAAGGCTAACTAAGTGAATATAGTGTGTTGTGGATCTTTGAGGAGTAATTTTTTGAAGGTGTTTAATGTTCGAGGATGTTATTTTGGGTCCTCACTATGTTGTGGCTGAATTTGGTTGGTGCACATTGAAAATTATTTGTGGATTGAGCTGACGGTTTGTAAATATTTTATGTTTTATTGAAGCTAACATGTGGTTGATTAAATCTTTAATTGTGGATATATATAAGCAATCATTTATATCATTTGGATGAGTGTACAAAGTGTGTTATGTATGTTGCGAAAGTCAGAAGGATTGTAGACCGATTATGCGCATTTTCACTTGTGCATATAAAATGATTTGTCATTCGAATTAAAGTAGACAGAGCAAAAGAGAAGAATTGGACTGAAGGTCAAGAATGCAATTG
This sequence comes from Sequoia sempervirens, assembly GCA_007258455.2. Classification (NCBI taxonomy): domain Eukaryota; kingdom Viridiplantae; phylum Streptophyta; class Pinopsida; order Cupressales; family Cupressaceae; genus Sequoia; species Sequoia sempervirens. The sequence goes on from VDFB02271358.1 coordinate 1,094,425,173, forward strand.
ATGTGCTTAACCGAAACTGTAATGAGGAATTAGTAGATGTTATTCTCTCAGTTCAAATCTTGTGGATGTAATTCAAATCTTTTGTAAGACAGTGAGTCTTCTTTTTGTATCTGAGCAATGAGCTCTAGGCAGTGAGCTTGAATGCATGTGCATTCCCTTTTGTAAACACCTATTTTGAGTATACTCATAATATTGTAGATTGACCTCCATCATGGTTTTTCCCCTAACAGGGTTTCCACATAAAAATCCTTTTGTTATGGTGTAGTGGTTGATTTCTTTGTGTTGTTGCATCTTTCTTTTGGTTCAATGCTATAAGTGGTTTAAAGATCACATTAATAAAGTTAAAATTTGTAGAACACTAATTCACCCCACTCTCAGTGTTCCTTGATTCCAATAGTAGTAACATAAGAGACATACATGATGGTTTAAATTTCATTATATGATTCACGCCGAGTAGGGTGATAAATTTGACTACATGAATTTGTCATGTTGCAATTATTTAAAACCTTGGACAAGGTGATGCTACTACCTGTTAGTGCCAATCATTTTTTGCCCCAGATATGCACCCTAGTCAGAGGTCATACTAGTGAGGAGTTGCCTATAGTGTATGAATGACTAGAGATTGTGTAGGGACAAACCCTAGTCTCAAATGGCATTAGAATCTCTTTCCATTACTTCTTTGTGAATGCTCGAGCCTTTCCAGTAGGAAATGGCATGAGGGACTAGTAAGTTCATGGATGGGAAAAAAAGTGCCTTGATGATATTTTCCCTCCTCCATAGTTTTAGCAGTAAAAAATGGTTAAAGTTCCAGATGGAATAGATGGATTCAAGGAAAACTATAATCTCAAATTCTCTGTATCTTTGTAATGGTTACTTACTCTAAGGGTTTTCATTTTAGTTATCTTTCTTGCATTTCAATTTAAATTAGCTTAAAGTTCATGCTCTTTTTTAAAATATATATATATATATATTGTTGCTCTATACCAGTTTATTTATACATTTGAGTTTATGCAAGTTTATATTAGAATTAATTGTTGCACTTTTAATAGTTGCTTAGTTTTAGTTTGTTACAATCTCTTCTAGACACAACCAAGATATTTATTTTACAACAAGATGCTCTTAGAAAATTATTAGTGTGAAAGGGGTACTTTATCTAACTAGTTCATTCTTAGCTAGATCTCCACTAAAGTCATCTTCACACTAGCTTAACTTTACATAGGGATAAGGTGGTTGAACCTTTAATGGCATGAGTTATCACATCTCATAGGATGCCAACACTTGTCATAATCTGGTTGCATCTATCTCTTCCCTTGGCCTATATAACCAAGGCATTTCCTTTGTAATTCTCAATTCTCAAGCTGAATATAGCTTTGCATTCTTGAGAGGAATATAGTTTATTCCTCTTCATATTTTGGTTTTGCTTTCCTTCAATCATTAGATTTTTGGGTAGGCTAGTTAGCAAATCTCACATGCTAGCAGAGCCAAATTTGAGTTGTGGGTTAGTATTCCTTTAGGAAATCTGAGAGTGTTGAGAAAAAACTGAGTATGCTCTTCTCTTGTATCCTTGGATGATCTGGAGAATTAGAAAGGTGTGAAAAGAATATCAGTTTCTAGGAGGTTCATACATTGACTTGTTAGTTATAGGTCTCCTGAAGCTTCCTGGAGAGATTATAAGCTCACCATTGAGTCCAAAGTAGCTAAGACACTCAGATCTACCCCTTATTTCGCCTGAAATGGACATCAGAGGCCAGATCTACAACAATTTGAAGTGGGAGGTTCATTGCTAGATCCAGCAAGGAGCCATCATTTCAGAGCATTTTGGGTCAAATCTGACCTTGCCATCGTGCTTAGAAGGCCTGAAAACCATAAAATCAACTGTCAAAACGTCGATATTGAACAAAATTGCCATGTAAGGCAAAAAAAAATTGTCCAAGGAGCCATTTGGACCCATGAACAACTAATTTAAAAATAATACTTTTTTAATTTTAAAATAAAGAAATTTGTTTTAAAATAAAAATCATTTTATTTGTTTTGTGTTTTTTCAAATAAAAATAAATTTTGATTTAAAAAAGAAAATTGCAAATAAAAAAATATTTTTGTTTCAAATTTTTTTTTGCAAAAAAAATATCTCTTTAAATATATATATATATATATAAATTTGAAATTTTTTTGAAGAAAATATATTTATTTGTCTTTTAAAAAAAATAAAAATTACCCATTTACACATATGAAAATTCATTTAATTTTTTGACATCTTAAAAAATCAAAAATCAAAATTTAAAATTAAAAAATTGAAATGAAAAATTTCATTTGAATTTTTTTTTTAAAAAAAAAATTAAAAAAAAAAACAAATTTTAAAAATTTTGCAGTATTGCGCATGTATTGCCTGCAACAAGGTACCCGAATGTACCGTAGGTACCTTGTATCTATAGCCTTCGGGCCTTGTGCCCAGGGTTGCAACAAGGTTGCCAATAGCCTTCGGGCTTTTCATTTTTTTTCAAAGAAAATATATTTAAAAAAAAAAACCAAAAAAATGCTTATTTTCCATTTTCTAATGGAAATTCAAAAACTCTTCTCTTGGATTTTGCATTGTCCGCTCTAGCTCTTACTTGCATCCTACAAACACCTCGGCCTTCGAGCTTAAACATTTTTTTTTTCTTTTTATAAAGTTTTTTATAAACTTTTTAATTTTTTAAATATTTTTTAAATGTTGAAAAAAATAAAAGCATTTAAGTCTGTGATGGATTTTAAAAATCCCAACCATTTTTTTGACTTTTTAAAATGTTTTTTAATATTTTTTAAAATATTAATTATTATCACTTTTTAAAAAGTGTGTTTCATTTATTGTTGCTACCATTTAATTTTTTTTTTAATTCCACCAACGATTTTTAATACTGAAATATTATAAATAATTTTTTTAGCGAACCTTTTTAAATGTGCTGACACATTTAATAATTTTTTAATATTTTTTAATTAAAAAATATAAAAATTATCAAAGCCATCAAATATGGAGGTTGTCTTAGCAAGTAGCTAAACTGGCATATTGCTAAATTTATCTGGTGGAGTGCTACATTTGGCAGAGTTCTAAACTAGCTGGTGGACATCTATATCTAGTGGACCACTAACTTTCACGACAGTTCTACTAAGTTTGGCAGAATTTTTTCACAACCCCTCTTCGTTGCTTAGTTGTTTTTTGGAGGTCAACTTTGAAAGTTGATAACTCGGGCTCCCGACCTCCAAATTCAATGCAATTTTTTGAACATACAAAAGCTCTTGGTTGTCTAATGAGTTTAGTTTCCCTTGACATAATGTTTCAGATTGAAGCATGTAAAGATTTGCATGATGTATGGGAAAAATTAAAAACTCTCTATGGTACAACTGATGAAGTTTGTGGTTATCAAATTGATAATGAATTAATGGGTCTTGATCCGAAGTCTTTTGATAACATCTAGGATTATGTAACAAAGGTCAGTGACCTTAGAGCACAATGTAAATCATGTGGCTTAGAGAAGAAAGACATTCAAGTTTTCTATAACACTCTAAATAAACTTGGACTTGAATTTGCAACTTTTCTTTCTAGCTTTCATACTTATAGGTTGACAATGGGATATGCATTCACTATACCTTCTTTTGCTTCATTTTCTAAAATGTTGATGCAAGAACAAGGTAAGTTTTTGTCAATGGGTCTTCTTAAGCCTTCACACTTACAAGCTTTGATGGATGGTCAACCAAAGGGTCAAATAGCATCAAAGAAACCTGACAACAAACAAAAGCAATTCAAGAAGTCACAAAGAGATCAAGCACAACCATCTTCAACAACAACAATTTACTCCAACTCCTCCTCTTCAAAGGGGAATTTTCAAAATAAGGAAAGGCCAACTTGTAGCTATTGCAAGAAACCTGGTCATGAGGAACATTCTTGTCATAAGAAGCAGATTGATGAGTTAAAGAATCTTCTCAAAAATAACAACATTAATCTACCTTCTTTTGTTTCTCAACAATCCTTTGCTCCTTCTTCAAAATTAGGTAAAGGGAAAGCACACATGCACTTGTTGCTATTACTGATTCTTCAAAAGGGTGGATTCTTGACTTGAGTGCATCACATCACATGGGTTCTAGTAAAGAATTTTTTTCTTTATTGGAGCCTTGTTTTGTGCCCCACATTCTCATTGGGGATGATTCTCCAATGGAAGTAATTGAGAAAGGTTCAATTGATACTAGCAATGGTACATTTGAGGATGTCCTTTGTGTGCCTAATATGTCAACCAACCTTCTCTCCATCTACCAAATCACTCAAAATGATAGAAAAGTTGAATTCACTCCAGGTTTTGTTAGCATCAAAAATATTGAAGATAATGCACTCCTTACAGTTGGTAAGGCCAATCATGAGTCTCGCTTGTATGATTTCTCTCATTTTGTACCTGATTCCCCTTCGACTGCATTGCTCACTCATTCAAATGTTGTGAGAAAACTATGGCATGAGCGGTTTGGTCATCTCAACTATCGCTATCTTCAACAACTCAGCAAACAGAATATGGTCACGGGTCTTCCTCAAATCAATTTTTTAGATGGTGTGTGTTTAGGTTGTGCCTTGGGAAAACATCCTGAAGACAAGTTCGATAAAGTGAAGGCTTGGAGAGCTTCAAAAGTCCTTGAATTGGTTCATAGTGACTTGGTGGGTCCTTTCCATCATTTTCCTTCAGTAAGGCTCATTATTTTCTCACCTTCATTGATGAATATTCCAGATACACATGGGTCTACTTTCTTCAACACAAAAGAGAAGTCTTTGATAGATTTCAAGAGTTTAAGGCTCATGTTGAGAAGCAATCTGGAAAGTGTGTCAATTTAATTCTTTGCACTGATAAGGGCAAAGAATATGTGAACCATCGATTTGAGAAATTCTATACTCTTGAAGGGATTGATCTTCAACATACTATTGCCTACACACCACAACAAAATGGTGTAGCTGAGAGGAAAAATAGGTCCCTGAAAGAGATGGTTGGTTGCATGATCCACGCTCACTCCCTGGCACTTGCATATTGGGCAAAAGCTATCAACTATGCTACTCACATTCAAAACAGAGTTCCACTTAAGGCTTTAAAGGGCATCACTCCCTTCAAAGCTTGGTATGGTAGGAAACCTGTTGTGGGGAACTTTAGAGTTTTTGGCTCCCCAACATGGTCATAGATTCCTTCAAAGAAGTGCAAGGCCTTAGAACCTTAGAGTCAGTCTGGCATCTTTGTTGGTTACCCTAATGGTGTTAAAGGATATTGGCTAATGGATCCTAAAACACATGAGCTCTTCATTGAGCATAGTGTGCATTTTGAGGAAAGCTCTTCTAGCTCATCCTCTACTCTTCCTTCCTCCATAGTGGATCTCAAGGATTTTGACATCGAGGATTTTCCTCAAGATACCTCTAGTCATCAAGTTGATCATGAGATTTCCTCTTCCTCTTCGGAGATTTTAGAATCTCCTCCCCCATCCCCCACCATGCCTCGTTGGGCTCAAAAAACACTTGAGTCTACAGGTGATCTTGTCAGGGACCCTTCAAGTTCGTGAAGGACTCAGTCACAACATCAAGACATTCCACATTCCTAAATCGCCATAACTTCATATACACAGTCATTTCATGAGACATCTAGTATTACTGAGTGGGATTCCAAAATGGAGGAAGAGTACAACTCTTTAATGCAGAATAAAACATGGGATCTTGTTCCACTTCCCAAGGGAAGAAAAATGGTTCAATGTAAGTGGATCTATTGAACCAAATTTGGAGCGAATGGCTTAGTTGACAAGTATAAAGCACAACTTGTGGCCAAAGGTTTCTCTCAAGTTCCTAGTATTGACTACATTGAGACCTTTTCCCCTATTGCCAAAATGAACTCCATTCGCTTGCTACTTGCTATTTATGCAACTCATGGTTGGGTTGTACATCAAATGGATGTGAAGAGTTTATTTATTCACGGAGATCTACATGAAGAACTTTACATAGAGCAGCCACGAGGATTCATTCAATATTTTTCACTGGTTTGTAAACTAAGGAAGTCTCTCTATGGCCTCAAATAGGCTCCATGAGGTTGGTATGCCAAAATGGACTCATTTCTTCTCTCCATTAGGTTCTCTAGATGCCACTTTGATTCAAATGTCTACATCTTGCGGCAAGAGGATGCTCTTCTCTTCTTGGCTCTCTATGTTGATGACTTGATTCTCACTAGGAGCACTTCATCCATCATCTCGACTATCAAGACTGCTTTACATGACAAATTCTCCATGATTGACTTAGGACTCTTGCACTACTTTCTCGGGATTGAGATCACTTAGACCTCTTCTGGGATCTCTCTTGCACAACCCAATTATGCTCTTGATCTTTTGTCATGTTTTCATATGGTTGATTGTAAGCCTGCACCGACTCCCTTTCTGTCTAGAGTTAAGCTTGAGGCCAAATGTTCCACACCACTAGTTGATGCTACTCTGTATCATCAACTTGTTAGTAGCCTCATCTACTTGACTCATACTCACCTCAAAATTTCCTTTGTAGTTGGCATTGTTTCACGCTTCATGACAGAACCACATGAGCTTCATTGGAAAGCTTCCAAACGCATCTTTCACTACATCCAGAGCACTCATTAGTATGGGATTCACTATGCAGCAGGCACACGTTTAGACTTATTGAGATACAAAATTTTTGATTGGGCTGGTGATATTGATGATCGCAAGTCCACATCTGGCTACAGTTTTCACTATGGTTCTAGCCCCATTTGTTGGCAGAGCAAGAAGCAACATGCCATTGCTCTTTCTTCAACTAAGGTTGAGTATCGGGGGGCTGTCAATGTTGCCATTGAGGCTATTTGGCTTCAAAATATCCTCACTAAACTTGGTATCACCTATCAGAAGCCATCGATCATCTATTGTGACCACCAAAGTGCCATACAGATCTCAAAGAACCTGGTGCATCATCAATAAACCAAACACATCGAGATCCATATGCATTTTCTCTGGGAGTTGATTCAAGAGTAGGTCATTGATTTGCGATACTATCCTACAACATATCAAGTTGCAGATATATTTGCCAAACCCTTCACTGAGAGCAAGTATGTTCAGCTTTGATCTCTCTTGGGGTGAGACTCTCTTCTGGGGGAGTCACTTAGACCTTCTTCATTCACCCTCTCATGGGCAGGAGTTTTTTCCCACTGGGTTTTCTCCTTCTTTATCGTTGAGAGGTTATTATGTACATGGGTACTTCATCAGGCCTAATAGTTGGGACCCATATTTTCATCTTTGTATTGTATACTTCTCCCTAAGTTACACTTAAGGGGGGTGTTAGTGTAAAAGGGTTACTTTATCTAACTAGTTCATTCTTAGCTAGTTCTCCACTAAAGTCCTCTTCACACTAGATTAACTTTACATAAGCATAAAGTGGTTGAGCCTTTAATGACATGAGTTGTCACACCTCATAGGATGCCAATACTTGTCATAGTCTGGTTGCATCTATCTCTCCCCTTGGCCTATATAACTAAGGAATTTACTTTGTAATTTTCAATTCTCAAGCTGAATATAGCTTTGCATTCTCAAGAGGAATACAATTTATTTCTCTTCATATTTTTGGTTTTGCTTTCCTTCAGTCATTAGATTCCTGGGTAGGCTAGTTAGCAAATCTCACAAAAATATTGATTTCTAGAACCACCTAAAGAGATAAGAAACTTGTGAGACAAAAGTATCAAAAAGCTCGCACACCATTGTTAGTGAATGGGTTGGTGTGTTCATCTTGGGTTCACCAAAATGAATTTTAAATGTGAAAATAAATCTTTAAAAATACAAATAAATAAATTTTAGTTACTAGATTTCACTACAAACTTCAAGACCAAGCATATTGTGATGACTTTCTCTTGAAAAATATGGATTCAACTTAGCAACATAACACTATTTTATTTTGACAATAAAATTCAATAGAGTAATCTTACATAAAGACTTGTTCCTAAAAATGATGAGAGAAATGAAGTATTTATATATATTTAAAAAAAAAAATCAAATGAAGAATGTGGATATGATCAAAGGCCAACAGTTAATTGAATTAATTGTGGAGCCAACTTAGAAGATGGAGAAGATAACTCAACAAGTTACATGTAAAATTATAATTTCAAGATCTTAAAAGGATAATAATGAATTATTTTAGTTCATTAAATGAATAATGATAAGGAAATATTACCATTTAGGAAAATGAGTTAACTAGTGAGAAAATAATTAGAAATTTATTTTGTATAGAATGGATAATTAGTTGATAATAATTAAATAAGAAATATTGTTTAATTAATAAATAAATTATGGATAATGTTAATAAATGATAAATCTGATAAATAATGAATAAAAAATAAATATGAGAATATGAAGATAATGATATAATTAATGATAAGATAAATGATGATAATTAATACTCCATATTTAGAAGATTTCTATACCAATAACAAAATTATTAATTAATTGACAAACTAATTTTGAAGCCATTTTCATTCCAGTAAAGTTTTTTCTTGTGCATTTTCAACCCATACAGCGTACAACGAATGCCAAGTTTATTTAATGCTACCGTTAACGTGAATAAAATTCTCTCTGTAACAACGCTTTTTGTAATAGTAGAAACAACAAAAGCAGTCAATAAAATCCACAAACATTCTATACTTTAGGAAAGCCCCCCAGAAAACAATCTTTGGACAGATCTAACTACATCTTGTGAAAGATTAAAGAATGGGAACATAGTGCTAAGATAGCATGTAACACACAATTGATGAATTCTATTGATTTTTTATCTCGTTTTAAAAAATATACAAGTAATGCCAAATGATTAAGCAAAACAATGGCAATCAGGCGATCTATCCAAAATTTTATGCAATATGGCTTCGTATCTGTGTAGCCTCTGATTTTCCCTCAGCCAGCTCCAGTCTCCATGCAGATCTGTGCATTGTAAAACTTGGGCAACGCTGGCAGGAACAGAGGCCCTTTAGAACTATCATACAAGCAGAAGGAAGTCTGTACTCCGCAGTGCCTAGACTACGAGATCTCTAGTCTCTCTCTTGAAAAAGGAAAGTCAAGAAGTTCGTCCAGTTTGATATTGTTGAGTCCTATATCCTTTTTGCTCAACATGGATGTCAGATACTGGAAAACAACCTCCTCACAGGGAATGATGAGTCCCAACTGGTGATCAAACCCATACTCTTCCTCGGCCTTATCCAGCAGCGCCCGGAACAGAGAATGATTCAAATACACAGCAGGGATGATAAACCTAGAACGCTCACTACCCACATACACTGCACAGTGGCCCTTGGGGACATCTGATGGGAGTGCACCACATGATCTGCCCATGAACATATCTTCAGAGGTGAAATACCTTCTGTTCCTTGCAGAACGACCATACCCGACTGCCTTGTGGGCGTTGGTAAACCTAGAGAGGGCTCTCATTATGTGCTTCAATAGAATGACTTGGGGATTTCCCTTTCTCCTTGCCATTTCGACCAAATTCCAAAACAGAAAATGGAAATGATTTACAAACTAAGACTGCAACCCACTTCAGAATGACAAGCTTTGAGAAGAAAAAATGATTCGGTGGGTAACGTTAAAGACCACGTTGTGTATATATAATGACCAAAATAACAACTCACCCAACAAAAGGTAATAAAATATGATAAGAATATGTAGAGCTGGTGAAACAGGAAAAATGGTAGTCATTGTCCTTTGCACATGGTAGCAATTCCTTTCGGTAGTGGCATCCTAGTCATTCTGAGAATCTTTAAAGCCGGCGAAACAGGAAAATTTGTACTTATTGTCCTTGTAGAACCGGTGAAACAAGAAAAATGGTGTTCATGCCCGTGTTTCAATAGTGGCGTTCTAGTCATTCTGACATCATATCTAGGAAGCAAGGGCATGTGAGGCTCGCCCGAGTGTGTGGTCACAAATCAACATTTCATTTTCAGTCAATCATGTCCTATAGAATGCACAGATTTGACTGAAAGGGATACTGTAGCGTGACGTGTTTTTCCACTTTGTTGACAAGGCCACTTATAAATTCTCCATTGCTTTTCAGGAGTACTTTTGAATAAGAGGACGGAGGATGGCTCCTCGTTATTCTCCGAATGCAACTGCTTAGCTTGGTGCTTATTGATCAGTGTTAATTGGTATTTTATCAAATATACTCTTATCTCATATTTCATGATTTCCGTGTTAGAATCGTGCACGTAATTAAAAACATTCATTCATTCAATGTGCAAGGAAATGAATTTATGAAAAATGTGTATGCTGTTTATATAAAAAAATAATTAGATTATATAGATATTGCTATTTTGATTTTTATATTAAATTATAGTATTATAAGTGAATATATATTTATATTAGAAAATGTCTTTTGTTATCACAATTGACTATCAAATCACATTTCAAGAATGTTGTATATGTATAAATCTAACATCCAATCTAATGTGTTTGTCCCTTAATATAGAGGCACTTTTTGAACAATGAACATTTAATTCTCTATCAATGTATGTCCTAGAAAAAATGAAATGAATAAAGATCCTCAATATAAAAAGAATCATAACATGGTGAAGTTGAATAGTTTTGAATGAGCCTATCATGGATAAGTCTTTTTGAGTACAAGTCCTGACATCATAAAGGATGTGATGAGAATTAGAACCCAAGTGAATTTGATGAAATGGATACCGCTTAGTCCCTGTCTTTCATTTGAAGAGGTTTTAGCCTAAAGACTTGTGCTCCTTTATTAAATAGTTAAAAATTCTTTACAAGTGATATAAAATATCCAAAAACATCATATCATGTAGTTTGTAGTTTGATGTGAGTTGTTTTATACTGCTACAGTTTGTTTGGCAAGATGTCTGGATAAGCATATAGTTGTGATTTGATTGTCAACTGCTAATTGTATTGGTGGATAGCGTTATTTAACTAATAAGAACTATCCATTTCATTATCGTTATTATTATTAAACTCTTTTGTATGGGTTTGCATCCTCAAATTGTGATAACAATAGAAAATTGGAGAGCATAAATTGATATTATATCTTTTGCTTATAAATAGACAAATCCAAAGATCTTTAAATAGGTATCATTCTTGGGGTGATCCCACGATTCTGGTTTACAATTTTTTGCCAAACTAGACATTGAACTGATTTTTTCTAACTAAATCTTCACTTTCGAGCACCTATAGCAGCTAAACCGTGAGGAATTTGAAGATGATACAAACTAGTGATTTGTGACATTTTGTCTGTAGATTCTAAATATATTTTTTTCAAAAAATTTAGAATTAGATTGCACTTCTTTTTCCATCTCCTTTGAAAACTAGTTTTTTTTCAGAAAACACCATTTTTAAGCAGTGATGCTCACCGTATACAACATAACTTTTTTCCATGAAGGATAAATTCTATTTTTTTCGAATTTAGATTTGTAACTACGATATCTAGTGCTTTCATTTTGTTTCATAGTGTTTTATTGAATACTTTTTCCTTAACCAAGTTTCGAAGTCAAACCAATTACAATTTAGACATAAGCGGACCGTATACAACATAACTTTTTTTGTATGTATCAAAATTCAATTTTTTTTTGGATCAAGGACTTCAATATCTAGTGCACTGATATTTTTCAAAAAAAAAAATTTGATAATCTGCTATTTTTCCACATGCACAGAACAAAGAGCCTGATTTTCGGTGAAAAACCCGTGTTTAATCAATCTAAAAAAGAAAATACATAATAAAACCAACAACATATTAAAATTATATTTGTTGGATAGCACGTTCCGAGGTCTACCATCATCCAGTTGGGTTTGTGAAGTCTCCTCCATTTCCATCCTCAACTCGAGCTTTGAAGGGAAATTTTTTGGAGAAATTTGGTGCCAGAGGAGGAGAAGGAGGGAAAGGGAGGTTCAAATGAACCTAGGTTCAAGTGAACCTCCAAGGGAGGTTCACTTGAACCTAGGTTCATTTGAACCAGGGTTTGAGCAAAGCCCCCTTTCCACTAAGTTTCCCTTTGTTTTTCATTTCGAGAAATGTGGAATATGGTGGGACCCAACATTAAAAAGGTTCACTTGAAGGGGGGTTCGAGCGAACCCCCTTTGGGTTCGCTCGAACCAAAAGTTCGTTTGAACCCCCAAAAACCAAAATTTTCTCCATGGGGGCATTTTTACAATTTTCCTTCCTCACTGGAATTGTAAATCAGTTTTGTGGGTTTACCCCTTGGAGAGATGTGTCTCTTCCATGATACATGAATTTACATAATAACTATATTGGAGTGTGATAAAATATATTTCACATTTTTTAACACCCCCCATAAACTTTGTTTTATCACATAACTTAACTAGATGATGGGGGCTACCTATAACAAATAGGTTTATTAGCTACCCATGTACAAATGAAGAATATTTAACACCAATTCCTTCTTGAATGTATACACATTCTTCATAGTTATATCAATAAATGAAGTGAAGCATTCCCAATGATCTTTGCAATAAAAAAGCTTCACAAATTTAACAACATGATCTCTATGATCAATTTCAACAACGATCATTGTAATCAATTTCAACAATGATCTTTGCGACCAAAACCTTCAATGATCTCTATGATCAATTTCAACAATGATATTTGCAATAAAAAACCTTCATAAATTTAGTAATGATCTTTGTGATCAATGCTACAACTATTCAATAATGATCTTTGTGATCAATACTTCAACTTTTTAGGTTCAACAATGATCTTTGTGATCAAAATAATATAACTTTTAGGCCCAACAATGATTTTTACAATCAATGTTACAAACATTCAACAATGATCTTTGTGATCAATAGTACAAATTTTAGGTTCAACAATGATCTCTGCAATCAACATTGCAACCATTCAACAATGATCTTTGTGATCAACAATGCAATTTTTTAGGTTCAACAATGATCTTTGGGATTAATATTACAACCATTCTACATATATGACTTCTCCAACTTTAAATAACACATATGTGAATACTCCAACTTCAAATCTTGCACCACTATATAGATATAAGTCAAGTAGCCTTTATAGTAGTCGAATTCATAGATTAAATTATATGGTCTCTAGGATGATATTTGACATTACAAGATTTATTATTTTGTTTGACATGAGAATATTATGATTTTACAATATATTGAACATATTTGAGACCTTTCTCCAATTAGATACACCAAAAATCAATTTGCATACTATCTTTTAGAGGTTGTTTCTTCCACTTTTCGTTCCAACACAATTTCTCAAAATGATTCCCCAATCCACAAATACCACAAGGATGAATATCCCAACATAGCTCTTTTTTTATGTCCATGCCTATGACAATGAGAACATTGTATGCATTATATTTCTTGAGATAATTTATTTCAACTCGTAACACCTATAACATCATTTTTATTTCCACTAGCATATCCAAGGCCTTCATTCTTTGGCCTTCCTATTGACTCAATGGGATATATAATTCATTGTCCATATTTTCCCAAACCTTTTCCTTTGTATCTCATTCTTTTCATTATCTTAAATCCAATATTCTTTGAACAACATCTTTTTTCATTATCCTCATAACTAGCAAAAGTTGTGGATTCAAAAATATTGTTCTCCCTTACAATTTTTATTAAAATAGGATTTAGCTATATCACATTTATCAAATGATTCGTCTAATAAATAATATGAAATATTTGCATCACATGAAACATAACATAGTATAGGTTTAGACTTTAGATAGTGATTTTCTTTTAAGTAAGCTTCAAGTAATTGAATGAACCAACTATTTTCTTCTCTCAATTTCAATATGTCTTCCTTTTGTGACCTATTTTCCATTTCTAATTCTTCATTTTTATTTTTAATTTTTTAAACTCTTCTTCCAAAACATTATTTTTGCATGTTAATTTTTTATTTTCTTTTATTTCTCTTTTACCAATCTTTCCCATTGAAAAATATTTTCCTTATACAATTAAATTTTAACCATAGAAAAATTACTAATGTAAGTTGATGGAACTTGATTTTGGTGGCTTTATCACCTTCACTCTTTCATTATTTGAAATGATCTACCACTTACTTTGTATCTTTTCAAACTTAAACTTCAAAAATATTATAGACTTTATAAAATTTTATGAAATTTTTTAATAAAATTTGTGACCACTTTTCTTCTTTGATCAAATATAGATACACTTTCTTCTAAAGCTACAATATTTTCCACTTGTATTTTACCACATACAATTTTCTTCTCAAGTTGGTAGATTTATTACAAACTTCAACCACTTCAAAATATATAATCCTTGGTAGATATTTCCCTTGTCCCTTGTTACAACTTACTTGTCTCTTGTGACTTAGAACTATTATGATCTATTCTTTCAAGGAGTTCAATTTATGTAGTTCACAAGTGCTTCAATCTTCAACTAAATAAATAGTCACTTGCACCTATTTAATTTAGGTAGTTTATTTTATCTTTCTTCAATGATTATCCCTTAAAATATATATCTTTTTTATAAATAAATAAATAAAATTATACACACCAACAAGATAGATTAAATATGGGTGAATTTATTTTAAAAAATAGCTATTAACTTCCTTTTCTAAACAATGATGCTCTAAAGTTAAGATGGATTAGACTCGCTAGATAGAAATCTTTTAGCCAAGTTATAAAAATGTCACAGTTGGGTAGATAATAGTTTGATGTCTTATCATACTCTCTTATCAAAGAGAAATAATATAGCCATGTTAATTCAACATATATTTCTTTGTTCACTCTATTTTAATGCAAGGATTCCTCTCAACGAAAATAAAGACACACCAATATTTAATACCTTACAAAACATCTGAATTCTTTTATCACCACAAGATTGGTTGTGCCATTGTAAATTTCACACAAGGCTTCTTCAATCATGGAGCACATGAACTCTCATGTAGCAACACTTAAAATAAAGATACTATAATTAATTCCCATGCAACAAGAAAACATGACTTTGATTGTAGTGATCTCTTTGTTATGGTTATATGGTTTATCCTTTGTTGTAGGTACTTCTTTTCAATTGATTGTCCTCAAAAAAATTCTTCTCTACAAATTGTTTGGAACAATGCCTACATGAATTAACAATAGAAATGGATTCTAACCTTGTTTACTCAAAGCATAATTTATTGAGATTGAAATTTTTTTATATATAGCAATATGACTGATGACACCTAACAACTAATAAAATGCAAGGTTGCTTTCAAGTCTTTCCCTTTTTTCTTATTTTTTAAATAATTCACACAATCACAAGCATAATCATTTTCTCTAATACCATGTAGAAAATTAAAGAGAATAAATTAATATTATATCTTCTACTTACAAATAGATAGATCTAAAGATCTTTAAATAGTTATCATTCTTGGAGAGATGTGTTTCTTCCATGATACATGACTTTAGATAACAAATGTTTTGAAGTGTGATAAAATATATTTTGTAATTTTTAATAATAAGAAAGAAAAATTCCACATCATCATTGATAAAATACCTTGACCATGATGCCTATCGTTTGCTAAATAAGCATACTCTCGATGGTGAATACTGAATATTTAGTGAAATTTGGCTAATGGTTTTAATGTCCTACACATTATGCCATACATAATCTCCACTCTATGTTTTTGCACTTTTAGTGCATCTATTTAAAGAAATTCTCACCATGAGTGACCATCATGGTTCTCTAATGTGATATATATTGTCACGTATTTCATTTATTGTAAGGATTATGTAGAGAAAAAATTAACAATGGGATTTTTGGATGAGTTTCTAGTTTCTACATTATTTTGTGGGCTCTTAATTGAGGCTTAAAAGAGTTTTTGGATCACTACATTAAAATATTCAATGCTAATGCTTTTGCAATTGCTCTTTGATATTCTTCATTATGTAAATGAAGTTCATTTAGATGCAATACAATTATGTGCAATTTTAAATTTCCATCTTTTTCTTATTTGTGACAGTATTTTCTTGAAAATTTATTCTATTAAATGTTATATATATTGTTTCATAATCTATTTTTCCATTGATTTAAATGTGTTCAGTAAAATGATTCTACAAGTGTACTTGTTGGTAAGCACATTTGTCATTGTGATTTTCTTTGAGAATAACATGGTGTAGTGGTACGTTTTTACAACATCATGAGAAATCCCTATTAAATGAATAATTTTTCACTACATTTGAGAGAGTCATCTCCCTTGTACAATGAGGATATTCATATATTTGTGTAATTTTAGTTAAAAAGTATAGAAAAGAAAAGAGGGTGAAAGGGACTGAAAAGGGAATAAACAAAGAAACCTTGGATTTATCAAATATAAACAACTATCAAAGATTGCTTAATGTGAACAAGGAAAAAAGGACACAAAAAGAATTTGTATATTCTAAAAGATAATAGATTTAATTTCCACCTACAATATTAAAAAAAGGGGTAGAGGTGCATATTCATAAAATGGAATACAAAGTTAAATAAATCTACACAACATTAATTGTTTGGGACTGCATAAATGAACTTGAATTAGATTTACAAATTGCAAAGAAATATCTTAAGAAATAATATCAACATAATTCAACATACAAAAAATATGACTCTTAAATAAAATATTTAAAAATAGAGTCTTAAATTCATGAAGTTTTCACAGTACATAGCAATATTGTAATAAGATTTATGGATTAAAATTTTGTTGCAATTTTTAGACCAAAAAACATAGAAATCTTATTACAAAATAGAGTCTTTTCTCAAGTATTATTCATCAAAGTTTCACAAAAGCACAAAGTCTTTTTCCTCCCTTTATATAATTTGATATATGTTTGGCCAAGAAAGGTAGACAATAATTTCCCTTTACAATGATCTAATTTTACATGTTATAGGGAAGAGCCATTCACTTTCTCATACAACCATCTCTATTTTCCTTTTTTGACTTTTCAAAGCATTTAAAATAGTATTAAAAATTCCCTCAAGTGAGAGTACATTCTTACTACTTGAAATAATTGCATTACAAATTTCAATAAAGCTAATTTAATGATTATATATTAATCCATTGTATTATCTTGATGCTTGAATGTTAAAACAGTATTCAAAAAGTTGCATGCACTTAGTGTAGATGATCATAATCAAAGCATATTAAGAAAAATGATTGGAATTCATTGTAAATATATTTCCTTTTCTTTGTGAGGGTAATCTACAATCATCTTGGTACATCCCCAAGGTTCTCCTTTTAAATAATCAATATGAAAATCAAGAGTCATATTCCAACAAGGGATTTTGTTGAGTGAACTTTTTGTTGTGATCCCTACTAAAACTGTTACTATTGGTGGTGGGTATCTCAATATTTCATATCCCACTAGATATAGTTTAATGGGGAATAAGAACAATGTCTCCAAATTATTATCAAGTTTGATTTCCTAGAGATATGTCCATGTTTTGCATTCACATGTTGTCTTGTAGGGTATTACAAGCATGACATATAAAATACTTCTCTAAATGCCCATGCTATAGTTTAAAATCCACTAGTCATTGTTGAAATTATGGATGCAGAGTCCTTGAAGCTACAATATCTTCAATAAAGGACCTTTACCATGAAAGATAATCAACCACAAAGGAAAGTGTTGCAACAATGGAATGTTCAATAAAGATTTTATATTGATATGATATGTTACAAATGAACAAAATGCTTGATTATATAGGAAAAAGTAAAAACCTAAGATGCATGAGATGTTGCCAAGTGTAATGATCTAACAACATGTGACAACATGAACCCTAACTAACTAGATAGAGATAAATTCTATAAGGACAACTCATCATCTAGAAGGACTCTTATTGTCATATCTATGTTAAAATTCATTTCATAACCTTATTAAAAAAATGTATAACATACAACCATTACAATCCATGGGATAAAATTCTTTGTGGCATTCTATCAAATATTGCATGTTCCATCCTTTATTTTAATGTTTTACATGCATTCTTACCAAAGAAATTATAAATACAATACTTAAAAAAATAAAAAAACCATCCTTCATGTCCTCATTCGTTTCATTCCCTATTTCAAAACCAATTTTATTTCAAGAGTTAATAAATTTGGTAAATAATTATGTTGGGGGACTTATTAAAAATAATATGGTTGCTTTGGGAGTGTATACATGTCTCTTGTATGATACATGATAATTATATTTTATGGGATAATGCAAGTACTATTTAGCTATAAATAAAAGTGATAAATCTATTAATTAAAAATACATTGTAGAGAGAAAATAAGTTAACATTAATTTAACAATAGAGTAGCATCATACCTCAAGTAGGTCCTTACATATTAGAGACTAGGAGAATCTAGGAGATAAAATGACAAGTAAAATGAACAATATGCAATATTGTATTTAAAATGATAATGAGTATAAAGCATTGGATATATAGGCAAGGATGAGGTAATCCACCTATGAAGTGAATTGGATAAAGTACCCCATGAAGTGGCAAAAAATAGTAGACAGGTGTCCTATAGGTGTCAACCTTAGGAACACATGGAGTGTACAAACCAAAAACCTCTATGACCAAGTGATTAACCTTGTGTGCCAAGTGTTGAGTGACCTTTGAGGTGAAATAAAAAGTATTCCAACCTCAAAAGGTGTGTGTGAGGTTAACCAAATAACTTGGTGTGGACACCGATTTTGGTATCCACAGTTTTCTCTAACACTTTTAGGGTTTTTCATCTAAAAGGAGATAAATGTACCCAAAATGCATAATGTCTACACTCAAAATAAATGCAAGGATCATGGATGCAATATGCCTAAATATGATGTATAAATGCAATAAACTAAAAAATAAAAGTGATTATTAATGCTAAACCTAAGAAATGCAACTTGTTTGAAAACAAAGTGATGTATGCAAAAACACCTAAGAATGCAAGTAAATGATAAGAGAATTAATCAAGACTAGAGAGGTGCACCTGGAATATAAATTATGATGCAGATGGGCTCTTGAATCCTATAAATTTGACTAGAAATGCTGACTGGGACACTTGTGCCAAGTTGGGCGACTTAGACTAGTTTTAGAGAAAATCTGCTAAAATAGGAATCTGCCAAATGGGTATCCAAAAATGCAGAAAACCACTTTTCAAGCCTGGTAGTGGGACTAATTCACCACAAATGGTAACTTAGTCCATCTGGGAAATTCAAGAAATTTGAGGTAGGATTTTGTAGCTTTCGGTCTACACTTCCCAAGTCCTGACAAGTGTCTGGTCTAGATTCTACAGAAAACAGGTTGAAAGAGGTCTCCAAGCTTCAATTAGGGCTTTGTTGACTTTGATGACTTTGATGGATTGAAAATACCTTTTTAACACCTTGCTCTTTGACAAATCTACATACAAGACCTGCAAACACACATGCAAAGAGGGGAAAAAGGGTTAAGGGTTAGAGTATAGAGGTTTGCCTTGGTCAACCCCCAATTTGGTAATCAAACCCTTGATAATAAAATGAAATAGAAAAAGAATGATGAATGAATAAAATGAAATGTCACAAACTCACCAAATCCTTGGCATAGAAATATGAAGATATGCAATGAAATGCTCCAATGGATGCTTGATTATGCCTTGAATGCTTGATAATTACTTGAATGATGAAATGGAAATTAGAAGATTGTAGGAGATATTAGGAGATGAAAAATGAGGGTAAAACCCTTTATTTATACTTTATTTTACTAAATTTCCTGAAAATAACACATCACAGGCCGACCTCAAGGATAGGAGAATAAAATCCCTCTAGAATTTTGAATTTTTTGATTTTTGTGCCTAGTGGGACTAAGTTGCTCTAGGTGGCGACTTAGTCCCACCAAGGAAATTTTACTGGGTGTTGGAAATTAAAGTGCATTTAATAATGTTTAACAGGAATATTCTAAAAAATACACTTAAGTATGGTCGAAAAGTGTATTTAGGGGTCATTTAAACATAAGAAAGGGTTGAATTAGTGATGAAAAGTCTAGAAAAGTGTGAGATTTTGTTACAACTCTTTACAACACTTTGAAATAAGACTTGGTAAGTGATAAAAAGAGGCTATTTAAGTGAATTATAATAATTTAAGGTCCTAGAAAAGTGTGAAACTAGGTTACAACAATTTGCAACACTTTTACAAGACATCCTAGAATTCTTAATGATTCTCAAGGGTCCAAGACCTAATGTGAATGTGTTGACCACATTACAACATTAAATCTAGGAAAAATCAAGCCAAAGTCCATAAGAGAGACTCAAGTGAGCATAAAAATGTCCAACTATACATTTTTTGGTGACACATTAAGCCCCCACTTTAGTGAGAGGATGAACTTGCTTCAAACTCACACTAAAGTAGCCCAACATGCACATAGAGAGGGATCCAAATGCACTCATGCTAGTAAGATGAGACAACAATAATCAAGAGGGGTGATCAAGCCCCCTAGATCATGATCCCATGGAAAACCAAACATAAACACAAAAGAAGACACATGAAAATGATGAAAAAGAATGAAAGAGAGAAATTGAATGAAAGGAAAGTCAGATCAAGCTATGATTGTTTGTCCATCCTATTGTGGATCAAATTTAGTCTTTTTTTCTGAAAAAGGAAATGTGTACTCACTTTGGGGTGATAGAACTCATGGTTTTCGATCAGGTGAGAAGGCCCAAAAAGGTGAGAAACATACACTCATGGTTGGTACACACTCACACACATGCAGGTGGCTATGGTGAAAATTCATGCCTTAGAATGGGCTTCCCACTAAACCATACCAAATTTATACCTCCTGATAACTTTAATAAAGCACCACAAAGGAGAATTTCATTTCGTGCTTCATGAGACAAGCAAAGCTTCATATGTGTAGACACATAAATTATCCTCATTAATATCACACACTTGATTCTAGTTCACTAACACCAATTCTTCCTTAATCACTTTTTTACTAAACAATTAATTAAATAATCCTTATTTGATTAATCCATCATAATTCCTCTGTTAATTAAATAAATCATTTTATTTGATTAATCCTAATGTTTCTCATTTGATTAAATAAATCATTTTATTTAATTGGATCCTAAGGTTCATCTCCTTTAAATTAACTAAATTAACCCTTATTTGATTTAAATATAACATCATCCCTTTTAATTAAATAAATCAAACTTTATTTAATTAAATCTAATATCCATTATTCCTCTCATTTGATTTAAATAAATCCAAAAATCTAAATCAAGTGTCAAACCAAACTAACCTCCATCTAAGTTAATTAAATCTTGATTAACTCTAATTCTAATCCATCAAATCCTCTAGATTTTGCAACTTGCACAAGGAAACCAATTTAATTGATTTATAAATTCTTCTATTTTCATTCAAAGGGGCATCTAGTTGGAATATTCCCTCATTTTGAATTCTCCCTCCCAAAAGGTCTTGTCCTCAAACATGGCACTTATTTCTCTTACAAGTTCTTTTTCTTGAACCAAGTGTTATTAAATCCTCTTCCACATCTTCCTCCACAAGCCATATTTCAAATTTCAAATTACCACCTAATTGCATTTATTTGTACATTGATCAAAATGTGATCCACCTCTCTTCAATAGCATGTTGACAAGTGGCACATTGTTATTGGTTTATCTTTAGTCCCACATCCTTCATATTTTGCATTCCTCCATCCTTCTTTCCTATAAATGGAGGACTCTTCTATTAATTTTGTATCTGCAACCTTATGCAAAGTCATTATCTATAGATTTTATGCAATTTCATCCATTGTTCATCAAGGTTTTCATAACATTTCATCACCATAGCTAGGTTATTGCAAATTTCATCAAGGAGCACACAATCTTCATCAAAGTTCATCAAAGCTTGCAAGGAATTGGGAAAGGGATATTTTCCACATCAAAATAGCACCAATTCCCCCATGGGATTGAGGGTTTGGATGTTTTGAATAAGATTACTTAGCTTTCAATATATTTTATTTGATATTCTCTCTTGTTTTATTTTTCATTTCATTTCAATGAATTGCATGGGGAATGATTGTTTAAGATGTGTTTGATGACTAACATTGTGTTGTTTGTCTATGTTTGAATAGGTCTAGAGCTACCATTCACATTTTGGCACTAGAAGGAGGGAAAAAATCTCAAATTTAACATGTCTTTTTGGTCAATTTTGTTGTTTTTCAATAGGTATGTTCATTAATCTTGATGTAGTGCACCCCTGGTTTCTTTCAGTGCATAGGTGGTGACTTTTGGCACATCCAAGCTTTGTTATAGCACATTCGCAACATCTTCTAGAACATTCACCTCTTGTTTCGGTGCATCTGGGTTGAGTTTTAGCGCATTTGGTCACTATTTTAGCACATTTGGTCTATGTTTTAGTGCACACGTTCTCTGTTTTAGCACTTTTATATAGTCAATCTTAAAATGGCCATATCTTGGTCATACGCAGGTATTTTTCAAAGCTTTTTTTTTTAAATGGGGTAGAATTTCATAAGCTATGCAATGGTGTAGGTGTTTCTCAACTTTAATAGAGATAAAATTTTCAAATTTTCACCTAAAGTCAAATCACATTGTAACTTGGTCTAAGTTTTAGGGTTTCTATGCTTAATCATTTATCTAACCCTCATATCTTCTTGTTTCTTGATTTCATCTAACATTTGGAGCTTGGATTGCAGGTTTTAAAGGATAATGGAGCACGGAAGTGAAAGAGAAAGCATTTGATACTCATTGTAACAAGTGTTTTTAAACACTTTGGGAGCATTTATAATCCCATCTTTTGGATCTTGTTATCTTCAGTTTTAGGACTCCAATACATTTCATTTGGGTTTTGAAAAGAACAATCAAAGGGTTAAAAAGAACATTAGGAACTTACTAGAGTTGGTTTTAGATTTAAGAATTGAAAAAAACAACCTCAAACACTTGATTTGGTGCTATAAAAAGAATCCATTACTGCTTTTGAGGTCTAAAATAAACATGTTTATTTTGTGTTTTGCAACCTTTTTTATAAGTTAATATCATTTAAAAAGCATATGCACTTCTCTCACACTTCATGGTGATCTTGAGAATCAAAAGTCTTCTGGTGATATTAGGTTGTCCAAGAGATTACCTCCACACTTCAATTTTGGATTTTAAAATTGAACAAAATATTGCGAGTGTAAGTATATTGTGTGTTCTCTCTTTGTTCATGCAAAAAAAGATTGATAAAACTACGGATGTTTTGGTTTTTAGTTGTATATGTTTTAGTTTGTCCTTGATGCAAAAACTATTCTATGGGGTTCATCACATCACTGGTTCTATTCTTTGGATTCTTAGTCTGATGAATGCATGATATATAGATTCACATGGTTGGTAATATGTAGATGACAAGATAATGATGACATGATATGTAGATCCAGGATCTTGATACATATTGGTGATCTTGATACATATTGATGCTGACAGGGTTTATCATTTTGACATGGTGCTACAAGTCGGGTTTATTCTTTTCATGATTTCAAATCATAGATCAAGTATATGGTTGTTGATGTTTGACATGGTATAAATGATAAAAAATTTCCTATTGAATAGGTATCTTAGACACTATGCACAATGGCATACATATCATGGTTGACGTATATTCTGGAAGATTCATTTTTGAACATTTGTTTATACATTTGTGCATTTTTTTCACTTGGGCTGACAGATCAAATGATATATGAGTGGCACATCTTATGTTTGCAAAAAACATACAATTTTACAAGAAGTTTGTATAGGAATGCATATTACAAGTTTAAGCCACTTGTATATACTCTCTTCATTGATACATAAGTGAGCTAATACTTGATTCATGGTGTCATAAAGCATAGAAAGTCACATGACTTCAGGAAGCTTTTTTTTTTGAATTCTTATTTGATAATTTTCATTGTATATATGACATGGATAAAGTCACTTTGTGGTTCGAATAAAGTCACATTGTGGTCATGTGATATCAACATCATAAACATTCTTGTTTTGGCAATAAAGTTTACAAGGTAATATTATTCGGGCTTAATGGTCATTGTATCAGGCAATATTGTTAGGGAACATGTGATATTGGTTTCTTTTGACCTGGCAGTGCAAGGGATTATGAATTTGTTTGATTTCTACTATTGTGACATATGCTTGTTGATTTGGCATCGACAGTGTACGATTGATTATGATTTAGCATCGACAGTCTTTGTGAATTAATAATGTATGTCGACATTCATGGTAGAAGACTTTGACATCAAACTTCAAAGCATTATTAATTTTGATAAAGTCTACGAAAGATTTGAAGGAAAGGAAAAACTAGGGAAAATTCTTTTTTGTAATTCAATGTGCAAAATTTTGGAACCCTAGCCATTGCCATGGGTATTTTGTGAATGAAGATTTCTGGTAAAATCTTCTTACTCAAGTGTTGTAGATAGTAAAATAAGCTCATTATTTGAGCTTGGTGAGTTTGGGAAAGGTTTTGAACTGGATAAAGTTGTATTTGTGAAGGAAAAGACAAGGCAACAATAGTAGAAGCCAGCCTCACTCAGTTGGATGGTTATCAGGTTTTGAGACTTGTCTTTCAGTTTGATTTTTCATCGAAAACAAGTATTATTTATGTAGAAAATTGTTTCTTGAAGCAAATGAGTAAAGGTAGTTAGTGTTTTTTTTAAGGCTTAGGATATAACTAAAATAGTTTGTTAACTTTGATAAAGGATTTTTTAATAAAAAGGGGTAAAAACTTTATTGATAATCAGAAAAGAGCATTACAACAAAGCAAAGGGCCTAAACCCCAGGAAAGCAAAGAGACCATAAAACAAAGCAAGAAACAACATCATCCATCACCAATCCCAGCACCATCCTCCGCAATAATCTTGTTCAACTCATGGCGAAGATCCTGGGAAATCTGATCCCACCCCTCAATCCTCCAACCATCAAGATGCACCGAAGCCCATTTCGCCAAGCAATCCGCTGCTCTATTCCACTCCCTTGGAATATGGGCAAAAGAAACCTCCTCCATCAAGGAACTAATCTGCAAGATCTGTTGCACCATCCTAGCTAACTGCCAACTGGCATCAGCCACCTTCCGACCCTTAAGCAAATTAACCAAAACCTGTGAGTCAGACTCACAGATAACTTTTCTCCACCCCAAAGCATAAGCCCGTTCAAGGGCAGAGAATATCGCCAGACCCTCCATAAGGTTGACGGTCTTAGTCCCCTCAAAAATAGAAAAGAAGAAAACCACCGATCCTGTAGAATCTCTACCAACTCCACCAATTCCAGCAGGCCCAGGATTTCCTTTTGAGGAACCGTCAGTATTAATCTTCAAGATTCCAACAGGAGGGGGCAACCATTTACCCACTCTCGTAACTTTCATTTTTGCTTGCCTGCCCTTTCGGACCCAAGCTGAAGCCAAAGACAACTCCTGAAGTCCCAATCTCTCCACCTTCTCAGCATCCTCTTTCTCCAATGGAAAACCAACCTCACACTTTGCTTCCACAGTCTCCCGAACCATACCCATAATTCTCTGCCAGACTTGTTGGAAAGCCAACTTTTCACCTTGGAAGACTCTACGATTCTGCTCTAGCCAAATCTGCCAGAGAAGGAAAGTAGGCCCCACATACCACACATCCTGTAGGAAAGATGCAGTAGTAGGAGGTCTGCCAAGACTTCGCCAAAAATCCACCAGAGAGGAAGCATGAACACAAGGAACTCTCCAGACTTCCCACCACAAGTGCCATAGCCTCAGAGCAAAGGGGCAACGAAAAAACAAGTGAGCAGAATCCTCCTCTCCATCTCCACACAACACGCACATAGAAGGACCCTGAAATCCCCTCTTCTGAATATTATCCCAGGTCAAACACTTGTTCCAGGCTAGAGTCCAAATGAAGCAATTACACTTCAGCCAAGAGAACTTGTTCCAAACACTCTTCCACCATGGAACCTCCACCCCATCCAGCTTGTGAGATAACAACACCTGATACCCTGAAGAAACAGTATAAACACCCTTAGGGTTGGGAGACCAAGATAAAACATCTCCATCTGGAAGGTAACTACAAGTCCTGCTAGAGAGGATGCTTTGCAATTCTGCACATTCCTCCTCCATACCAAGCACAGGCCACTCCTCAGGATTCTTCCATCTAGCCGTCCTTAATTGACCTTGAGAAGAAACAAACTTAAAGTCTCTCACCTTGTCCCAACCAGCCTCAAGGAATCTTTGAAAAAGAGGCAAAAGGTTAGGAAACTGAGAAACAATGGGAGGGAAGCCATCCCAAGCATCCAACCAAAATTGAGCCTCAAGCCCACTTTTGCATATCCAGAAAAGGCCCTCCTTAACAAGCGCAGCCCCTTTCTTGAGCGTACCCCAAATAACCGAACCTTTCCCCACTAAGGGATAGCGAGGAATATCCATCTGAGGGATCCCTGGAAAATATTTATGAAGTAAAATCTTGGCCCAGGTCTGATCCTGTTCCACACACCACCTCCAGTATAGCTTGGCAGCAAGCGCCACACTAGACAAAGATGACTGCCTTAAACCAAGACCCCCAAGTTGCTTTGGGCTACAAACAACCTCCCATCTCAATAAGCTCCATTTGGATGACGATAAATTACCTGCCCATAAAAACTGTCTAGATAAAGCATCAAGTTCCTGAAGAAAACCAACTGGGGCCACCTGGAGCATGCATCTGTAAATGGGAAGAGCTTGAACCACAGATTTGACCAGTTGAACACGACCAGCAAAGGATAGCCATCTATGGGTCCAATGGTTAACCTTTAGCCGAAACTTTTCCAAAATGTTCTGCCAAGAATCCCTGGGCATCCTTTTGTCAGAAATAGGAATTCCAAGATAGATCAAAGGGAGGGACCCAGTCTGAAACCTTAAAATATTGGCAATCCTCCTTTGAATAGGACCAGGAGTATTGAAAAAGAAGATGGAGGATTTACCTTCATTAATCATTTGACCTGAGGCAGTCAAATAAACATCCAACACCGCATGCAAGTTTGTAGCCTCCCTAATTGTAGCCATACCCATCAAAGCAGTATCATCCACAAACTGCAAATGAGACTGAGGGGGAATATTACCACCCCAACGCCATCCCTGAATGATACCCCTCTCCACATTCCTTCTCAACAACCGACCCAAACCTTCAACAAAGAGTAGAAACAAATATGGAGATAGAGGATCACCTTGACGCAATCCCCGAGAGGCTCCAAAAAGCTATGAGGGTTCCCCATTAATTAAAACAGAGAAGGAAACTGAAGACACACAACTCTTGACCCACCGAATCCAATCTTCCCCAAAACCAAAGGCCCCAAGGATCTTCCAAAGGAAGGACCATCGAACTCTGTCATAAGCCTTTGCCATGTCCAATTTGATGAACATTGCCTTATCAGTGGAGTTAGCCATAGAATGAATGGACTCCGTAGCAATTACCACCCCATCCAGAATTTGTCTGCCCACAACAAAACCGCTCTGCTCCTCAGAAATTAACACTCTGAGCCAAGTCTTTAGCCTATCCGCGATTACTTTAGAGATGATTTTGTAAATCACATTACACGGAGAGATGGGCCTAAATTGACTTAACTTGTTTGCTCCATCAGATTTGGGGATGAGCGCGAGGAAGGTGGAGTTCAAAGCCCGTAACATCTGCTTATTTGTCTGAGATTCCTGGACAACAGCCAATAAGTCAAGCTTAATAATATCCCAGAATTCTTGAAAGAACTCCACCGGAAAGCCATCAGGGCCAGGAGCTTTCCCTTTCTTCATTTGGAACACCGTTCTCTCAAGCTCTTCTATTGAAATATCCCCCATGAGACATTCATTCATCTCCATAGTAACTAGAGAGGGGATACAAGACAGAACTTGATCCTCCTCATCGGAAACCCCCCACGAATCCTCCCTGAATAAGGTACCAAAGTACTGCATGACCTCATGCGAAATATCCTTAAAAGAGGATATATGCTCGCCAGAGTCATTTACCAGAACAGAAATTAAATTCCCATGTCGCTTGGCTTTGACTGAATTGAAGAAGAAGGCCGTATTTTTATCTCCCTCCTGAAGCCATTCAACCCTTGCCTTCTGTTTCCAATATATTTCCTCCCGCAGTTCACACTCCTCCAACACTTTCCATGCCCTGGCCTCCTCTTGAAGTAAATCAGCAGTCACAACTTCCTCCCTAATCACTCTGGTAATGCTATCCAACTCCACTTGTGCAGCAACCTTTGCATGGAAAATGTTCCCAAAGCACTGTCGGTTCCAACGCTTAAGCTGATATTTAACAAATTGGAGAAGTTTAGCAAAAGTGTACATTGCAGTACCATAGGCGGGTCGACCCTCTTTCCACCAAACAGCCACATAGTCATGAAGAGAGGGTTCACGAAGCCACATAATCTGAAACTTAAAAGGGGGTGACCGGGGCACACAAACTGAAGAAACAACCAACTTAATAGGACAATGGTCAGACCCCCTCCAATCCAAGATTTCTGAGCTAGAAGACCATAAGCCACCAACCCAGAAGCAGGAAACCAAGAACCGGTCAAGTCTTTCAGAGATGCAATTATCTCCAATCCTACGATTGTTCCAGGTGAATGACCCATTATTAGGCTTGACATCAACAAGATTCAAAGTAGAGATATTATCCTGAAGAAGCATCGCAGAAGGCTCCAACCTAGCAATACCCCCCCGCTTTTCAGCTAGCTCAGAAATAGCATTAAAGTCCCCAGCCATAATCCAAGGATAAAAAGGCACCATGCTCCGAACAGATCTAATATGAGACCACAGAATTTGCTTACCTTGAAACTCGATAGGTGCATAGATATTAGAGAGGAGGGCAGATTCCCCAGTCTCAAAACAAGAAGCGATCATCGAGAGAGAAGACTTGTTGGCCATCTACCAGAGAGGACGGATCCTCCTAGGATTCCAAAGGCAAGCCACTCCACCCGCAGACCCTTGAGCACCAACACACTGACACTCGCCACTGCCCCACAGCTTAGGGGATAAACCAAGCATGCATTCCACAGATAACTTAGTCTCCTGCAGGAACAAAACATCAGGAGATTGACTTCTAACCAACTCACGAACAACCTTTTGTCTAGGGCCGCTGTTTAGGCCCCTTACATTCCATGAAAGAACTATCATCTCAAAGAGCTCGAGAAGTGTGAATCCAAAGTCTTAACCGACCCTGACTCCACCAAAGTTTCCCCAGCTAACTTAATCTTTTCCATATCCTTCTTCCTGCCAAGCTTTGAGGATTTCTCCCCCAACCCTTTTTTGATATCCTTTTGATGAAGACCTAAAGGAGAAGGAGAAGATCTATTATTCCTCACTACATCTGCTCCTGTATGCAAAACCATAGAAGGACCGTCTCCCCCATCCTTCTTCATTTCCATAGAAGGAGTTGACTCCACTTGGACATCCATTTGAAGGTCAGTCGCCATTTGCAAAGCTCCAGTAACTTGTGCCTCCTGAGTATCCCCAAACAGAGGACCCTCCTGCCCAGAGCACACAACACCTTGATCCAAATCCACCAGACCCGGGTTCACTTCCTGCTGACCCAGATCATCCAAAACCTCAAACCTGTTAAAAGAGTCTTCATCTTGTCTTTCCCTCAAGGTTCTCTTTTGGCCACGGTTTCTGTTACGATTCTTTACAGGGGCGAAGCCATCAGAACCCTCCCCATCCCCAGGTATGGGGTTCTTCCCCTTATCCTCCCTAGGCAGGTTGCGGGGAGGCTGAGAGATTGGAGGCTCAACAGGCCTAGCCCTTGGACATCTTCGTTGCAAGTGACCATATTCATGGCAAAGACGACACCGGAATGGAAGAGTTTCATAGTCCAATGACTGAACCCAAGAGTAAGGACCCACAGACATATCCAAAGAATCTGGTAATGGTTTACTGAGATCAATTTCCACACAAATGCGAGCAAAATTTATTACCTTTTTAAACTGAGTCTGCAACGAGGAACCAACTGGCTTCCCAAGCATCAGCCCCAACATATGCAAAACATCATCTCGCCAGCATTCCACAGGAAACCATGGAAGACGGACCCACACCGGGACACGATTTGGAAGCTCCTCAGCAGGGTTAAAACCAGGATGCCATGGTTTAAGAAACAGACCAACTTGATTATAAAAATAGGGGCCTCCTTCGAAGACCTTATTTCGATCCGCCATGCAATCAAAGGTAACCATGAAATAATTATTTGCCAGAAGCTTTATATCCATCTCACCCTCCGGCATCCAAGTCCGCCGGGCCCAGGACTCCAAAAATTGCATCGAAATCATCATACCCAAAAACTTACAGTAAAAAGAGTGCCTTGAATAATATTCAATGTCTTCCGCAACCATTTCCAAAGGAATAACCAGTTTTGGCCTCTCCTTGCAACGTTCCAAGCAGCTATTGATTTTCGTGATCCGAGCTCCACTAGACGAGCCCACTCCATCTAGCCCCGATTCCGACATGAACAAATTATTATTGAAGACTTTCGAAGCGTGTTGAGGAGATTTCGCACCCAACGCAGCACGAAAGTCCATTAAAGGGACAACACCCGAGGTCTCCCCGGGAGACATTCAATCCAACTTTCAACGGGCATGCAAGATCCCCGAAAAAACCAACACAAGGGTATCAAAACCCCACCCAGAGCACACCAATTTCTGTTGGCAAAAGAGCACAAAGCCCCACTAAAAGGAACCTCCCAAAGACCAGGCACCAGTGGCCCACTCCACACGGCACACCCGGGGCTCACAGCAGCACCTCACACACTGTACGCTGCCAAAGAAAAGCCCTCACGCAGGAACAAAAGGGAGAAAACTCCGCAGCAGCCACGCCCAGCTCCTCACCCCCAAACGCAGACCAAGCATACACAGTAATCGAGCTAGGGCACGGACGCCCTAGCTCGGCAGGTTGCAGACGGACACCATCGCTCAAAAACCCCTTTGATAAAGGATTTGATTTGAAAAGAAAAAAAGAGATTACTGGGCAGTAACGAAAATAGTTTCATTTTTTGTAATCTCTGTAAATTTTTGGTTTAAGAGTTGGTTTGCAAGAAAAGACTTATGGGTTGTAACTGAAATGTTGTTATGTTTTTAAAGGGTTTGTTTAAGAAGGATTATATAGGGTTTTCCATTGAAACCCTAACTCGAGGTTGCTTTGACAGTTACATAAACTGTATACAAAGGATATCTTGCATATTTATAAGATGGGTTTTTGGCATTTCTCTGGTTACTGTGAAGAGAAATTTTGTGAGACTTCATGCTTAATTCTTATAGTGACGAGAAATTGTATTACATTGAAAATCCTTCTGAATCTCAGATATTTGTATAAAGGAAGATGTTGTCATTCTCATACAACATTCTCCAATGTGCTTATTGAAATTTTTTATAGTCTTCTATTGAAATTCTAGGACTGCATATTGCACTTCTAAGGTTTTGATAGAATACTGTAATTGTGTTGCATTGTAAAGGAGTTGGTGCTCCTGTCTCTTATGAAGTTGGTGCTTCTAATTTTTGTGGAGTTTGTGCTCTTGAATTTTGTGGAGTTGGTGCTCCTAAACTTTGGGTAAATGCAAGAAGATGAGTCCACAAAACATGGAAGTTTTTTCCTTAGGCAAAAAATCGAAATCGGCTTGCAAAAAATGGGATCCCGCTTTTTAATAAATGGGATGCTATTTAGCTTCGAGATCCGAAGCCTAAATTTAAAAAATGGGATCCCATTTTCTAAAATTTCCATTTTTGGAAAATTTTCAAAACGGGATCCCGTTTTGGAAACTTTCAATTTTTGGAAACTTTTTGTTTTTGGTAATTTTAAAAATAGGATCCCATTTTACAAAATGGGATCATGTTTCATACAACCATAAAAAATGTTATTTTTATGAAACGGGATCCCGTTTTTTAAATTATGAATTTTTGGGCGGGCTTTTGGCCTATTTTTTGGTTTGGGAAATGGCTTGGGGACCTGAACCTAAGCTTTGGACCTGGTTTGGCCTACAACTTGAAGGTCCTATTAATGTCACAAGAAAATAGTGACTTTGGACATATCTCTGAAGACCTATTTTGCATAATTTTTTACGAAATTAAAACCCATTATAAATGAGACAATGTAGATTGCAAATATGTAATTTTTTTTATAATTTGATTAATTTTTCTATTTTCAATTAATTTCTAATGAAACTAGTCCATAAACTTGAATTATCAGGTTTTTAGTATTTTAATAACTTTTGATCAACATAACATTTTTTGTGAACGGATTGCACGAACAAACTTGGGACAATTCTTTTCAATTTAAAAATTAAAAAATGATAAGTTTAGGTCATCTTATGCGTGTCAATAATTACGACAATTTTTCAAAATGACAAATATGCCTAATAAAAATTTAACAAAAAAAAATTCAATAAAAAATTACAAAAAATATCGAAAACAGGCTTCAGTGAGTCACAAATCTTTTCCCAAAAGGATTTAGAAAAATATGATAATTTAGGTCAAAATATGGATGTCGTACACGTGCATGGTATGGTATAAAAAAATGACTTTTAAAGAGTGGTTTTTAGAAATGCCTATTGAAACTCAATTTGTACAATCTGGGTATTGAAATAAATTACATATTTGGGAATTAGACTCCGAGTACTATATTTTATGATTAGTAACTTTTTTGAAGATTCCATCTCTAAGTGCTTCAAATTTTAAGGTCAAATGTGTCAAATTATGAAAATCAGGGAAAACACATTCACATTTTGGCCAAAAAGTGGACTCAACTTCTTGCCAGCACCCCTTTGTGGAGTTGGTGGTCCTGAACTTTGTAGAGTTGGTGCTCTATGTGAATAAAGAGAAATATTTTTCGAGTGGTTTATATTCCCCAAGAGGGTTTTCCACTCAAGACATATAATGTGTTATGTGATGAGTCTTGGTGTGATTGTTTTCATGTCTCTATTTTTCACAAGTTATCAGATGCATTAATGTCTATTATCAGTTCTTATTTCTGTAATTATTATGTTATCTACTATTACAAGTACTTTCACAGTCATATGTTGCAAACTAGTTTAAAAAAATCTGTTTAACCAAACATGTTGTGCATGTTGTGATGAAAAGCATTTAATCTATCACATCACATGTTCTTCCATTGTTCAAGAATATTATGTTTCAATTTTTCACAATATACTAAAGTTCTCTATTTTTTCAATGCTTATCATGTGGGTGCTGCCATAATAGTGGTTTACACTTTCTGGGAGATCTTGATTTTTGCTAAAATCACATATTTTTAGAAAATATAATGATTTAAGCCTTGAAAATTTTCATTTAAAGGATTCCAATTGAATAGGGTTTGATCAAACCACCTTAGCCCAAACCCCCTTGGATAGAACCCTGCTAGTTTTAAACCATACCTCTAACAGAGTCTCCTTTACACCTATAAAAATGATGATAAAAAACCACTTTTGACTTACCTTTTGTGGGATCAAATGAATTCATTTAAAATTTATTTTTTGTAAGTATGTATTCCTTATTATAAGCTTCCAAAAAAGTATAATTTTAATTAAATTAAATTTGATTATTATATTTATTTTTTATTTCTTGTGAATGTAGATTTTTCACCAAAAATCAAGCTCTTTGTTCTGCACGTGGAAAAATAGAAGATTATCAGAAAAAAATTGAAAAATATAAGTACACTAGATATTGAAGTCCTTGATCCAACAAAAAAAATAAAATTGAATTTCGATACATACAAAAAAAGTTGTTATACAGTCTGCTTATGTCTGAATTACAATTGGTTTGACTTCGAAACTTGATTAAGGAAAAAATATTCAATAGAACACTATGAAACCAATTGGAAGCACTAGATATTGTAGTTACAAATCTAAATTCGAAAAAAACTAGAATTTAATCCTTCATGGAAAAAATTTATGTGTTATACAGTAAGCATCACTCCTCAAAAATGGTGTTTACTGAAAAAAACTAGTTTTCGAAGGAGATGGAAAAATAAGTGCAATCTGATTCCAAATTTTTTGAAAAAAAAGTATTTAGAATCTATAGACAAAATTTCACAAATCACTAGTTTACATCATCTTCAAATTCCTCACGGTTTAGCCGCTATAGTTGTCTGAAAGTGAAGATTTAGTTAGAAAAAATCACTTCAGTGTCCAGTTTGGCCAAAAATTGTAAACCAGTATTGTGGGATCACCCATGTGTCATTCAGTTGCACATCTTTTGTAATGTCTTATAAAGTTGCATTGAAATCTAGTGGTCTTAAAGTGATTCAATGATGTTGGTCTTCATGTACATAGTTTTATGAGTTGCACCTCTCATGTCATCATGCTCTGATCATTAAACAATGCCAGTCACCTCTTTTGTAAAGTGCAAGATATTTCACATAAATTATATTGGAATCATAAGTTGTCTAAATGAACTGAGTTAATGTTGTCATATCTTTGTTTACCTCTTTTCATGAATGCTCTCAAAGTGGTTACTCTGCTTTGTTGTCGATAGAAAGGATATCTGAACCAAAAAGTCTTTGTCAAAATCTAAAAGGTTTAAATTTTTTAGGTCTATCTATCAGACACTGATTCACCCCCCCTCTCAGTGTCTGTCCATACTCCAAAAAGTGGTATCAAAGCCATACCCATGCACAAGTCGATAACCAACTTAGGGTTTCTTGGTCGTGGAGTATTCGTTATGGCTAAGTGCAAAAGAAACAAAGGTCAAAAGAAAACCACTAGTGTCAAGCAAAAAGTTGATCAACCAACCCTTGTCAAGTCTAGTGAAGTTTTGTCTCAAGAAATACCCCTTCCAGTTGATACTAAAAGTGATCCTATATTTGGAGAAGGAGATTACTTAGTAAGTGAAAAGGAATGTGAAGGTGATGAGTTTGAGGTTGATTTGGAAGAAGAACTGCTTGTTGCCTTAGATGAACTTAAGAGGCTTAGAAAGGAAAATCAGGATCTCAAGGTACGCTTACAAGAATGTGTTGATGTCAATAAAGTTGTAATACAAAATCATAATAATGATAAAAAGATTATTGAATTTTTGAAAGCCCAAATGGTTGATAGAAAAAGAACTGAAGAGGGATTGGAAGTCAAGTTAAAAGACAAGGATGAATTGTGTAATAAAATAGAAAATTAGATTGTTTCATTAAAGAAAAGTTCAGATAATGATTCCTTGTTAAAAGAACTAACTCTTAAAGACGACATGATTATAAGTCAGAAAATTGAAATTGAAGAATATAACTGGATAGCAGATGTTGTAAGGTCTGATTTGCAGGTTAAAAAGATTGAATGTCTAAAAATTGAAGGAGAAGTAGTTGTATTAAGGAAAGATCTTGAAAGTGTCAAGGATCAATCAGGTAAAAATCAAAAATTTGATCATAATACTAATCTATTGAATGAGATTTTGGACAAACAAAAGCATTCTAAGGATCCTACAAGAGTGGGATATGAGGTTGGACAAAGCTCTGTAGAAGAATCTAAACATGAGACAGTGTTTGCTACTGCAGATGGAAAGAGGTTTATAGTCAAGAAAACACCAAGAATGAAGGTTGACCTCGGTAACCATATTGTTGATGTCCAGATAGAAGATAAATGTGTTAATGAAAGGAAAAAAAGACCTCCATTTATCAGATATAACTACTCTCAATTTCATGGCTATTGCTATTGTTTTCATGCTTATGGTCATAGAGCAAGAAATTGTACAAGAAATTGTAGGAGGTATGGAAGATATGATCATAGAAGTTTTGGAGTGTCAAGAAAGTGTGATTCTTTTACTCAAATTAGTTATAATATCACATGCTTTAAGTTTCATAAAATTGGGCATAAGGAACAATAGTGTAGGAGTAAGTTTAAGGAATCATTTAAAAATAACAATGTAGATGCATTGACCAAGAAAAAGAAATGACCCATACAGGTTTGGAGGAGAAAACAAGACGTAGGAAATGAAAATACTAAACTAGTGCATACTGCACAAAAGGAATCAACTGTTGCCTGAAAGTTCAACATGACCTAAGGGGGAGTTGGTTATTGTATTACTCTTCAACTCCTTAGAGAAATTTTGAAGATGTGCAAAATAATTCTTGTATTACAGTGACAGTTCTCTATGATGTTGCAAACGTTGCCAACTTTAATGATGGAGTAAGTTGATTTGCAATAATAGAAATTTTTGTTTTATAGAGAACATGTGACAAACTTTATGCATATGCAAACCTTTGAGTGAAGGTGCAATATTTATGGGTGAATGATTGTTTGAGTAGAAAATTTATCTTTTTGCATTGTTTTCCAGTAATCAAGGTGTGAGTTATATATTTTATGGATTTGATGTCTTGAAGTGAGCTTTTATATCTGAAACAATGCAGAGTCTATAAAATATTTGTGCATTTGTGATCTTGAACATTTCACAAGTTGTTCTAACAATGATTGGCTCTTACAAAGGGAAAAACATGTGTTCAGGACTGTCATGTGGTTTCAATGTCATTATTTTTACAATGTGAGAATTTTTTTATCTTGATAGTTTGTATGTTGTACACATGGTATCTTGAACTAAGAATGATGGAAATTGGTCACAGTGAACAAACAAGGACTGTGAGGTCTTGAAAGCAAGCATAACATAACAAGTATTGGTGGTACAAGGTATTTTTCTGAGTGATATCAATTAAATGGGTATGTGCAGGATCATGATGGGCCAAAATGTGGCGATATGATGGGTATTTGTAAGGTATGTGGTTGACAACCCTTTTTTTACCCAAAATTGATGAAACGAAAAGGGTTTTTAAAGGATATTATCATCTTTCCACCAATATAAATTATGCTTTACTTTGACTATAATAAATAATTATTATTCATTTTCTATTTGAATTACGACTAAAGTCTTGATTGATAGGTTGATTAAAAAAAATCTATAGCTTTCAAACATTATAAAAAATTTTGAATCCAAAACATGCATCACATTCTATGCTTCACATACTATAGGATTAAAAAAATAAATGAATTCCATGAAGTTTTGACCAAGTTAAGGTGGTCAGACATATGAGTTATTATATTTTTTAAAAGTTGTAATAAAAAAATCATAATTAATTATTTACTTGGAAAAAAATTACAAAAAATATGCATCACATCGGGACATGAGTCCTCTACTTATATCTAAGATATTATAAAAAAATGTTATCATTTATTGTGGTTAGGGTGGTCAGACAGACACCTACTTATTTTTTCCCTGAAATTTAAGTACTACTGCATTGAAATTTCAAATTTTCACCAAATAGATTTTATTTATTTTTAAATAAACCTAGAAGTTTAGAAACTAAATTAAATTTTCTACAGATTCTATTCTTACATATTTTTGAAATAATATAGATAAATTATTCAAATTTTTATGTCAAGTTGCCTAACTCTGATTTTTCTAAATTTTTCGCCACTTAAGGGCCTATTTTTTCCATGATGATCCTGCACATACCCAAATCATTCTTGGCTCTTAACATAAGATGACTAAGCACTATGATTTCTTGATGTGCATACCATTATATCTCTATTTTTCTTCTTTTAGAGTGTCTTAACTTTCAATGAATACATAATACATCAAGCTTCAATACAGGGGTGTTTGACAAATACTATTGTTTGGATAGACCACGATACATCTATAAATGTTACTGATTTTGGAAGTTTGTTTTTGTAGTCATTTGATTAATAGGTTTCTGAATAATAGTAACTCTTCTTTGACAGAGTCTCTACTTAATAACAGTGGTATTGGTATTCAAATTGAAGAGGACAGTGCCTTATTTCTTCAATGGCTTTGTGCTACAGTATTTTGGATGAAAATATTTTACATTTTCATACTTTATATCAAAAATTTGTTACATGAAAAATTCAAAAGAAGTTGTTTCATGCTACATGATGTTCTTCTGATAGATGTTCTTCATATAAAGAGTTTGTGATACATGCCATCTATGGTAGTTTGGAGTCATGTATTCATGATAGAAGTTGCAAGGGGTTGCAGACTTAAAAATCTGATTGGTGACAAAATATTAGGACAATGATCATGTTGTGATTTTGTATTCTAATATTTTTGTAGTTGCGAGTGTCCTAGTAAATATATGAAGGTGACAGTGTGTTTTTACAAGGTACTATTGCAAGGTGGAGTTTGAATTTGGTATGGCCATAATAGACATGTATGTAAGAGCATTATTTTTTGTGAGACTACAATTGTGATTTCTCTGTCCTTGGTTCAAATATATGTTTCATGTTTGATATATGTTGGATTCTTGGTATCTTCCTTGAAGCATGGTAAATGGATTAGAACAATAATATTCCTATAAAATGTATTGTATTTTCTTTCCTTGGTCATGAGTGGAATAGATTACAAGAGTCCTTAGTCACATATGACAGTGACTCATATTAGCATCTTGACACCAATGCTGAAATTGTTATTGACAGGGGAAGTAGCATAAGTGATGATCCTATGTTGTCAAGATAATGATCAACTTGTTTATGATTATGGATCTCTTTCTAAGACTTTGAAAATGATGTGATCTTATTTATGCTTATGATATCTATGCCAAGTGAGTAACAAATGGGGAGCAAGGCTAATTGGTAAGAGTATCTTGAGATTTGTTTTTCTCATAGTGTGCTTTAAGCTTATGTAGATTCTTGTGACATTGTGATAGATGTTTAATAGTATCATGTTTTATGACAATACCATGCTTGAAAGAGATTTGCAGTGAGATTCTTTAGAATCTTGTTTGCTTTGTTATCTCAAATAGAGGGAGAAGCTCATATGTTGTAGATGCTACCTTGCAAGTGACATAACTTCTTGAGAAGTGCATAGTTGATGCCTTGGCACATGGTTATTCATGCTAGTAACATTGTTCATACAGGTGATATTTGGTGCAAACATGTTATTTGATTGCTCATGTGATTAACACAAGGATATATATGACACAGAGTTATTTGGTTATGACTGAAGTAACAATATGTTGATAGTCTTTGATTCTTGATTTCTCCTTCCAGATGGTTACTATGGGTATGTGTAGTATCATCATGGAAAAAATAGGCCCTTAAGTGGTAAAAAATTCAAAAAAATCAAAGTTAGGAAAATTGACTTAAAAATTTGAATAAGTTATCTATATTATTTCAGAAATATGTAAGAATATAATCAGTAGCAAATTGAATGTAGTTTCTAAACTACTAGGTTTATTTTAAAAAAATCCTATTTGGTGAAAATTTTGAGAAATTTCAATACAGTGAGTACTTAAATTTGAGGGAAAAATAAGTAGGTATGCGTAAATACCTAACCACAATAAAATGATAATATTTTTTTTATAAGTTTTTAGATACTAAGTAGAGGACTCATGTTGGATGCTTGATGCATATTTTTTTGTATTTTTTAAGTAAATAATGGTGAAATTATGGTTTTTATTACAACTTTTAAAATTATAAAACTTGTATGTCTAAACGCCTTAACTTGGTCCAAAACTTCAGGAAATTCAAATATTTTTTTTTTAATCCTATAGTATGAAAAGCATGAAGATGAAGTGCATGTTTTGGATTCAAAAATGTGACACCATTTGAAGGTATAGATGTTTTTTAATCTGACCTATCAATTAGGACTTTGAAATTAAGTAATTCAAATAAAAATGAATAATAATTATTTTATTAAATTCAAAGTAAAACATAATTTATATTGGTGGAAAGTTGAGAATATCCTTTAAAAACCCTTTTTGTTTCATCAATTTTTGGTTAAAAAAAAAGTTGTCAACCACATACCCATCATATCGCCACTTTTTGGGCCATCATGATCCTGCACATACCCCTATGTTAGTTCGTTTCAGTTGTTTATATTCATGGAATCTCACATTATCTTCTTTCATTCTTTGTCATTGAGGAAAAAGGGGGAGAGATGATATGTGTTTTTCCATCAAGGACAAAGGGGGAGTTTGTTGGTTTTTAGTTGTTTATGTGTTAGTTTGTCCTAGATGCCAAAACTACTCTATGGGGTTCATCACATCACTAGTTCTATTCTTTTGATTCTTAGTCTAATGAATGCATTATATGCAGATTCACATGGTTGGTAATATATAGATGACAAGATGATGATGGCATGATATGCAGATCCAGGATCTTGATACATATTAGTGATCTTGATACGTATTGATGCTGACAAGGTTTATCATTTTGGCAGGGTGTTAAAAGTTAGGTTTATTCTTTTCATGATTTCAAATCACAAATCAAGTATATGGTTGTTGATGTTTGACATGGTATACATGATGAAATTTTCTTATTGAACAAGTATCTTAGACACTATACACAATGACATACATATCCTGGCTGACATATATTCCAAAAAATTCATTTTTGAGGTATACATTTGTTTATACATTTGTGTATTTTTTTCACTTGGGCTAACATATCAAATGATATATGAGTTGCACATCTTATGTTTGCACAAAAAATACAATTTTACAAGAATTTTGCATAGGAATGCATATTACAAGTTCAATCCACTTGTATATACTCTCTTCATTGATACATAAGTGAGCTAATACTTGATTCATGGTGTCATAAAGCATAGAAAGTCACATGACTTCAGGCAGCTTGTTTTTTTTTAATTCTTATTTGATAATTTTCATTGTATATATGGCATGGATAAAGTCACTTTGTGGTTCAAATAAAGTCACATTGTGGTCATGTGATATTGCCATCATAAACATTCTTGTTTTGGAAATAAAGTTTACAAGGTAATATTATTTGGGCTTAATTGTCATTGTATCGAGTAGTATTGTCAGGGAACATGTGATATTGGTTTCTTTTGACCTGGCAGTGCAAGGGATTATGACTTTGTTTGATTTCAACTGTTGTGACATATGCTTGTTGATTTGGCATCAACAGTATATGATTGATTATGATTTAGCATTGACAGTCTTTGTGAATTAATAATGTATGTCAACATTCATGATAGAAGACTTTGACATCAGACTTCAAAGCATTATTACTTTTGACAAAGTCTTCAAAATATTTGAAGGAAAGTAAAAACTAAGGAAAAGTCATTTTTGTATTTCAATGTGCAAAATTTTGGAACCCTAGCCGCCACTATGGGTATTTTGTGAATGCAAATTTATGGTAAAATCTTCTTAGTTGAGTGTTGTAGATAGTAAAATAAGCTCACTGTTTGAGCTTGGTGAGTTTGTGAAAGGTTTCGAACTAGATAAAGTTGTATTTGTGAAGGAAAAGAAAAGACAACAATAGTAGAAGCTAGCCTCACTCAGCTGGATGGTTATTAGGTTTTGAGACTTATCTTTCAGTTTGGTTTTTCATTGAAAACAGGTATTATTTTTTTTGAAAATTGTTTCTTGAAGCAAATGAATAAAGCAAGTTAATGTTTTTTTTAAGGCTCGGGCTATAACTGAAATAGTTTGTTAACTTTGATAAAGGATTTGATTTGAAAAGAAAAAAAGAGATTACTGGGCAGTAACAAAAATAGTTTCATTTTTTGTAATCTCTGTAAATTTTTGGTTTAAGAGTTGGTTTGCAAGAAAAGACTTACAGGCTGTAACTGAAATGTTGTTATTTTTTTAAAGGGTTTGTTTGAGAAGGATTATATAGGTTTTTCCATTGAAACCCTAACTTGAGGTTGCTTTGACAGTTACATAAACTATATACAGAGGATATCTTGCATAATTATAAGATGGGTTTTTGGCATTTCTCGAGTTACTGTGAAGAGAAATTTTGTGAGACATCAGGCTTAATTCTTACAGTGACAAGAAATTGTATTACATTGAAAATCCTTTTGAATCTCAGATATTTGTATAAAGGAAGATGTTTTCATTCTCATACAACATTCTTCAATGTGCTTATTGAAATTTTTTATAGTCTTCTATTGAAATTCTAGGACTGCATATTGCACTTCTAAGGTTCTGATAGAATACTATAATTGTGTTGCATTGTAAAGGAGTTGGTGCTCCTGTATCTTATGAAGTTGGTGCTTCTGATTTTTGTGGAGTTGGTGCTCCTAAATTTTGTGGAGTTGGTGCTCCTAAACTTTGTAGAGTTGGTGCTTTATGTGAATAAAGAGAAAGATTTTTCGAGTGGTTTTTATTTCCCAAGAGGGTTTTCCACTCAGGACATATAATGTGTTATCTGATGAGTCTTGGTGTGATTTTTTTCATGTCTATCTATTTTTTATAAGTTATCAGATGCATTAATGTCTATTATCAATTCTTATTTTTGCAATGTTTATCTGATATTCTGTTACAATTACTTTCACAGTCATATGTTGCAAACTGGTTTTAAAAACTCTATTTAACCAAACATGTTGTGCATGTTGTGATGAAAATAATTTAATCTATCACATCACATTTTCTTCCATTATTCAAGAGTGTTATGTTTCAATTTGTCACAATATACTAAAGTTCTCTATTGTTTTAATTCTTATCATGTGTCATTTAGTTGCACAACTATTGTAATGTCTTATAAAGCTACATTGAAATCTGGTGGTCTTAAAGTGATTCAATGATGGTTGTCTTCATGTACATAGTTTAATGATTTGCACCTGTCTTGTCATCATGCTCTGATCATTAAAAAATGTCAGTCACATCTTTTGTAAAGTGCAAGATATTTCACACAAATTATATTGGCATAAGTTGTCTAAATGAACTGAGTTAATGTTGTCATATATTTTTTTACCTCTTTT